>BTHU01000008.1:25759478-26359478 GCA_036184795.1 Tokudaia tokunoshimensis
AGAACATATCCCAAAGACAGGCAACAGCTTTAGGGATAGCCTCTGCACCAGCTGTTCAGGTCCCATATGAAGAAAGAGCTGCGTATTTATTACGTGTGTGTGTGTGTGTGTGTGTGTGTGTGTGTGTGTGTGTGTGTGTGTGCGTGTGCGTGCGCGTGCGCGTGCGCGTGCGCGTGCGTGTGCGTGTGCGTGTGTGTGTGTGTGTGTGTGTGTGTTGGGGGGCATAGGTTCAGGCTGTGAATGCTCTGTGGTTGGTGGTTCAGTCTCTAAATACAGGTTGGTTGACTCCTGTGAAGTTAGTATCCCATTGGGGCCCCCAAACCTTTCCCCGACTCTTCCATAAAAGTCCTCAAGCTCCATCCAGCGTTTGGCTATGGATCTTTGCTGTCGTCTGAGTCAGCTGCTGGATGTAGCCTCTCAGAGTACAGCCATGTTAGATTGCTGTCTGCAAGCATAACAGAGTGTCATTAATGGTGTCAGGGATTGGTGCATGGACATGGGATGATTCTCTAGTTGGGTCAGTTATTGGTTGGCCATTACCACAGTCTCTGCTCCATCCCCTGTCTTGTACCTCTTGAAGACAGAATAAATTTTGGGGTGAAAGTTTTGTGAGTGTGTTTCTGTTCATATTGTTCCACTGGGATTCCTGCCCCACCCCTCTACCCCTACCAGTTTCATATTACTATCCATTCTCCTGACCATTTGGTCATCTCTACTGTCAAATAGCTATAATTCGACTTCTTCCTTTCCAATTTGTGTCCCCTTGATCTCCTTTAGTTGTCTTATTGCTTTGGCTAGCACTTAAAGTCATATTTTGGAATTTTGATGGGATTGCATTGAATCTGTAGATTGCTTTTGGTAATATGGCCACTTTTACTATGTTATTCTTGTCAATCCATGAACATGGGAGAGTTTTCCATCTTCTGAGGTCCTCTTCAATTTCTTTCTTCAGAGACATGAAGTTCTTGTCATACAGATTTTTCTCTTGCTTGGTTAGAGTCACCCCAAGATATATTATTTTTGAGTATTGTAAAGGTTGTCACTTCCCTAATTTCATTATTTGCCCACTTATCCTTTGAGTAGAGGAAGGCTACTCAGTTGTTTGAGTTAATTTTATATTGAGCCACTTTGCTGAAGTTGTTTATCAGCTTTATGAGTTCTCTGGTGGAATCTTTGGGGTCACTTAAGAATACTATCATATCCTCTGCAAATAGTGATATTTTGACTATTTTCTTTATAATATGAATCCCTTTGACCACCTTTTGTTTTCTAATTGCTCTGCATAGAACTTTGAGTACTATATTAAATAGACAGTGAGAGGGTTGGCAGCATTGCCTAGTCCCTGGTTGAAGTGGGATTGCTTAAAGTTTCTCTCCACTTAGTTTGATGTTAGCTACTAGTTTGCTCTTTACTGCTTTTACTGTGTTTAGGTATGGGTCTTGAATTCCTGATCTTTCCAAGACTTTTGACATGAAGGGATGTTGAATTTCGTCAAATGCTTCTTCAGCATCTAATATGATGATCATGTGGTTTTTATCTTTGAGTTTTTTTTTTTTTATCAAGGATTAATTGAAGAAGACCTCGGAAGATGGAAAAATCTGCCATGCTCATGGATTGGCAGGATTAATATAGTAAAAATGAGCATCTTACCAAAAGTAATACACAGATTCAATGCAATCCCCATCAAAATCCCAACTCAATTCTTCATAGAGTTAGAAAGAGCAATTCAAAAATTCATCTGGAATAACAGAAAACCCAGAATAGCTAAAACTATTCTCAAGAGTAAAAGAACCTCTGGGGGAATCAGTATCCCGGACCTCAAGCTGTACTACAGAGCAACAGTGTTAAAAACTGCATGGTATTGGTACAGTAACAGACATGTAGATCAATGGAACAGAATTGAAGACCCAGAAATGAATCCACACTCCTATGGTCACTTGATCTTTGACAAAGGAGCTAAAACCATCCAGTGGAAAAAAGATAGCCTTTTCAACAAATGGTGCTGGCTCAGCTGGAGGTCAACATGCAGAAGAATGCAAATTGACCCATCCTTATCTCCTTGCACTAAGCTCAATTCTAAGTGGATCAAAGATCTCCACATAAAACCAGACACACTGAAACTAATAGAAGGGAAACTAGGGAAGAACCTTGAACATATGGGCACAGGGGAGAATTTCCTGAACAGAACTCCAATAGCTTATACTCTAAGATCAAGAATAGACAAATGGGACCTCATTAAATTACAAAGTTTTTGCAAGGCAAAAGACACCGTCAAAAAGACAAAGCGGCAACCAACTAACTGGGAAATGATCTTTACCAACCTTACATCCGACAGAGGGCTAATATCCAAGATATACAAAGAACTCAAGAAGTTAAACTCCAGAGAGGCAAGTAACCCTATTAAAAAATGGGGTACAGAGCTCCACAAAGAGTTCTCACCTGAAGAATATCTAATGGCTGAGAAGCACCTAAAGAGATGTTCATCATCCTTAGTCATTAGGGAAATGCAAATCAAAACAACCCTGAGATTCCATCTCACACCAGTCAGGATGGCTAAGATCAAAAACACAGGAGACAGCAGTTGTTGGCGAGGATGTGGAGAAAGAGGAACACTCCTCCACTGCTGGTGGAATTGCAGGCTGGTACAACCACTCTGGAAAGCAGTCTGGCGGCTCCTCAGAAAACTGGGCATGACACTTCCGGAGGATCCGGCTATACCACTCCTGGGCATATACCCAGAGACTTTACCTGCATGCAATAAGGACACATGCTCCACTATATTCATAGCAGCCTTATTTATAATAGCCAGAAGCTGGAAAGAACCCAGATGTCCCTCAACGGAGGAATGGATTCAGAAGATGTGGTATATTTACACAATGGAATACTACTCTGCAATTAAAAACAATGAATTCACGAAATTCCTAGGCAAATGGTCAGATCTTGAAAATATCATCCTTAGTGAGGTAACCCAATCACAAAAGATCACACATGGTATGAAGTCACTGATAAGGGGATATTGACCCAGAATCTCAGAATACCCTAGACACAATCAGCATATCAATAGATTTCTAAAAAGATGAAAGGAGAGACCCCTGGTCCTGGAAAGACTGGATGTAGGGGAACGCCAGGACAGAGTAATGAGAGGGGGTTGAACGGAGAAAAGAGGGAGGGAAGGGGGCTTATGGGACTTTCGGGGAGGGAGGAAACGGGAAAGGGGAAGTGATTTGGAATGTAAATTAAAAAAATAAAATAAAATTAAATTAAAAAAAAAAAAGGATTATGGATGGATTGATGGATTTCTATCTATTAAACCATTCCTATATTCCTGGAATGAAGCCTACTTGATCAAAGTGAGTGATTGTTTTGATGTGTTCTCCAATTCAATTTATGAGAATTTTATTGAGTACTTTTGCATCCATATTCGTAAGGAAAATTGGTCAGAAGTTCTCTTTCCTTTTTTGGGTCTTTGTGTGGTTTTTGTATCAGTGCAACTGGGGCTTAATAGAACAAACTTGATAGCGTTCTTTCTGTTTCTAGTTTGTGGAATATTTTGAAGAGTATTGGTACTAGATCTTCTTTGAAAGTCTGATAGGATTCTGAACTAAAACCATCTGGTCCTGGGCTTTTTTTGGTAGCAAGACTTTTAATGACTGCTTCTATTTCTTTAGGAGTATTGGGTCTGTTAAGATAGTTTATCTGATCCTGATTTAATTTTGCTACCTGGTATTTATCTAGAAAATTCTTTATTTCATCAAAAATTTTCCAGTTTGGTTTAGTATAGGCTTTTGTAGTAGGATCTGATGATTTTATTTAATTTCTTTGGTTTCTGTTGTGATGTCTACCTTTTCATTTCTGATTGTGTTATTTTGGATACTGTCTATATGCCCTCTGGTTAATCTGGCTAAAGGTTTATCTATCTTGTTGATTTTCTCAAAGAACCAGCTCCTAGGTTTGCTGATTATTTGTATAGTTTTCTTTGTTTCTACTTGGTTGATTTCAGCCCGGAGTTTGATTATTTCCTGCCATCTACTCCTCTTAGGTATATTTGCTTCTTTTTGTTTTAGAGCATTCAGATGTGCTGTTAAGCTGCTAGTGTATGCTCTCTCCAGTTTCTTTATGGAGGCACTCAGAGCTATGAGTTCTCCTCTTAGCACTGCTTTGTATCCCATACGTTTGGGTATGTTGTGCCATCATTTTTGATAAATTCCAAAAATCTTTATTTCATTACTTATTTCTTCCCTGAACAAATTGCCATTGATTACAGATTTGTTCAGCTTCCATGTATATGTGGGCTTTCTGTTGTTTTTGTTGTTATAGAAGACCAATCTTAGTCCATGGTGATCTCATAGGATGCATAGGATTATTTCAGTCTTTTATATCTCTTGAGGCCAGTTTTGTGACCGATTACATGGTCAATTTTGGAAAAGGTAGCATGAGGTGCTGAGAAGAAGTTATATTCTTTTGATTTGAGGTGAAGTGTTTTGTAGATATCAATTAAATTCATTTGCTTCATAACTTCTGTTAGTTTCAATGTGTTTCTGTTTACTTTCTGCTTCCATGATCTGTCCATTGGTGAGTGTGGGGTGTTAAAGTCTCCCACTATTATTGTGTGAAGTTCAATGTGTGCTTTGAGTTTTAGTAAAGCTTCTTTTATGAATCTGGGTGTTCCAGCATTTGGGACATAGATGTTCAGTATTGAAAATTCATCTTGGTAGATTTTTCCTTTGATATGTATGAAGGTTCCTCATCTTTTTAGACAACTTTTGATTGAAAGTTGATTTTATTCTATATTAGAATGGCTACTCTAGCTTGTTTCTTGGGACCATTTGCTTGGAATACTGCTTTCCAGACTTTTACTCTGAGGTACTGTCTGTCTTTGTCACTGAGGTGCATTTCATGTATGCAGCAAAATGCTGGATTCTCTTTACATATCCATTCTTCCATTCCATATCTTTTGATTAGGGAATTGATTCCATGGATGTTAAGAAATATTAAAGACCAGTGATTGTTGCTTCCTGTTATTTTTGTTTATAGAGGTGTTATTATGTTTGTGTAGCTTTCTTCTTTTGGTTTTGTTGAAATAAGATTGCTTTCTTGCTTTTTCTGGGGTGTACTTTCCCTCCTGTGTTGGAGTTTTCCATCTACTATCCTTGGTAGGGCTGGATTTGCAGGAAGATATTTTGTAAATTTTGTTTTGTCATGGAATATCTTGGTTTCTCCATCTATGGTGCCTGAGAGTTTTGCTGGGTATAGTAGTCTGTGATGGCATTTGTGGTCTCTTATGATCTCCAAGACTTCTATCCAGGATCGTCTGACTTTGAGAATCTCTGCTGAGAAGTCAGGTGTCATTCTGATAGTTCTGCCTTTATATGTTACTTGACATTTCCCCCTTACCGCTTTTAATGTTCTTTCTTTGTTCTGTACATTTAGTGTTTTGATTATTATGTGGTGGGAGGATTTTGTTTTCTGGTCCAATTTGTTCAGTGTTCTCTAGACTTTTTGTATGTTTATGGCCATCTCTTTCTTTAGGTTAGGGAAGTTTTCTTCTATAATTTTGTTGAAGACGTTTTCTGGACTTTTGAACTGGGAATTTTTACTCTCTTCTATTTCTACTATTCTTAGGTTTGGTATTTTCATTGTGTCTCAAATTTCCTGGAAGTTTTGGGCTGGAAACTTTTTATTTTTTTTTTTTTATTTTCTAAGTTTATTTATTTACATTCCAAATCATTTCCCATTTCCCGTTTCCTCCCTCCCCGAAAGTTCCATAAGCCCTCTTCCCTCCCTCTTTTCCCCATTCAACCCCCTCTCGCTTCTCTGTCCTGGCATTCCTCTACATCCAGTCTTTCCAGGACCAAGGGTCTCTCCTTCCATCTTCCTGGAAATCTATTGATATGTGAATTATATCTAGGGTATTCTGAGATTCTGGGTTAATATCCCCTTATCAGTGCTTGCATACCATGTGTGTTCTTTTGTGATTGGGTTACCTCACTAAGGATGATATTTTCAAGTTCTAACCATTTGCCTAGTAATTTCGTGAATTCATTGTTTTTAATTGCAGAGTAGTATTCCATTGTGTAAATATACCACATCTACTGAATCCATTCCTCCGTTGAGAGACATCTGGGTTCTTTCCAGCTTCTGCCTATTATAAATAAGGCTGATATGAACATAGTGGAGCATGTGTCCTTATTGCATGCAGGGGAAGCCTCTGAGCATAGGCACAGGAGTGGTATAGCAGGATCCTCTGGGAGTGTCATGCCCAATTTTCTGAGGAACCGCTAGACAGCTTTCCAGAGTGGTTGTACCAGCTTGCAATCCCATCAGCAATAGAGGAGTGTTCCTCTTTCTCCATATCCTTACCAACAACTGCTGTCTCCTGTGTTTTTGATCTAAGCCATTCTGACTGGTGTGAGATGGAATCTCAGGGTTGTTTTGATTTGCATTTCCCTAATGACTAAGGATGATGAACATCTCTTTAGGTGCTTCTCAGCCATTAGATATTCTTCAGGTGAGAACTCTTTGTTTAGCTCTGTACCCCATTTTTTAATAGGGTTATTTGGCTCTCTGGAGTCTAACTTCTTGAGTTCTTTGTATATATTGGATATTAGCCCTCTGTTGGACGTAGGGTTGGTAAAGATCATTTCCCAGTTAGTTGGTTGCCACTTTGTCTTTTTGACAGTGTCTTTTGCCTTGCAGAAACTTTGTAGTTTTTTGAGGTCCCATTTGTCAATTCTTGATCTTAGAGCATAAGCTATTGGAGTTCTACTCAGGAAATTCTCCCCTGTGCTCATATGTTCAAGGTTCTTCCCTAGTTTCCTTTCTATTAGTTTCAGTGTGTCTTGTTTTATGTGGAGGTCCTTGATCTACTTGGAATTGAGCTTAGTGCAAGGAGATAAGAATGGATCAATGCATTCTTCTGCATGTTTACATCCAGTTGAACTAGCACCATTTGTTGAAAAGGTTATCTTTTTTCCACTGGATGGTTTTAGCTCATTTGTCAAAGATCAAGTGACCATAGGAGTGTGGATTCATTTCTGAGTCTTCAATTCTGTTCCATTAATCTACATGCCTGTCACTGTACCAATACCATGCAATTTTTAACACTATTGCTCTGTAGTACAGCTTGAGGTCCGGGATACTGAGTCCCCCAGGAGTTCCTTTACTCTTGAGAATAGTTTTAGCTATCCTGGGTTTTCTGTCATTCCAGATGAATTTTTGAATTGCTCTTTCTAACTCTATGAAGAATTGAGTTGGGATTTTGAAGGGGATTGCATTGAATCTGTATATTGCTTTTGGCAAGATGGTCATTTTTACTATATTAATCCTGCCAATCCATGAGCATGGCATATTTTTCCATCTTCTGAGGTCTTCTTCAATTTCTTTCTTCAGAGACTTGAAGTTCTTGTCATACAGATCTTTCACTTGTTTGGTTAGAGTCACGCCATGATACTTAATATGGTTTGTGGCTATCGTGAAGGGTATTATTTCTCTTACTTCTTTCTCAACCTGCTTATCCTTTGAGTATAGGAAGGCTACTGACTTGCTTGAGTTGATTTTATATCCGGCCACGTTGCTGAAGTTGTTTATCAGCTGTAGGAGTTCTCTGGTGGAGTTCTTTGGGTCGCTTAAGTATACTATCATATCATCTGCAAATAGTGATAGTTTGACTTCTTCCTTTCCAATTTGTATCCCTTTGACCTCTTTTTGTTGTCGAATAGCTCTAGATAGAACTTCAAGTACTATATTGAAAAGAAATGGAGAGAGAGGGCAACCTTGTCTAGTTCCTGATTTTAGTGGGATTGCTTCAAGTTTCTCTCCGTTTAGATTGATGTTGGCTACCGGTTTGCTGTAAATTGCTTTTACTATGTTTAGATATGGGCCTCGAATTCCTGATCTTTCCAAGACCTTTAACATGAAAGGATGCTGAATTTTGTCAAATGCTTTCTCAGCACCTAATGAAAGACCATATGGTTTTTTTCTTTGAGATTGTTCATGTAGTGGATTACATTGATGGACTTCCTTATATTGAACCATCCCTGCATCCCTGGGTTGAAGCCTACTTGATCGTGTTGAATGATCGTTTTGATGTGTTCTTGGATTCGGTTGGCAAGAATTTTATTGAGTATTTTTTCATCTATATTCATAAGAGAGACTGGCCTGAGATTCTCTTTCTTGGTCGGATCTTTGTGTGATTTTAGTATTAGTGTAATTGTGCCTTCATAGAATGAGTCGGGTAGTGTTCCTTCTGTTTCTATTTTGTGGAATAGTTTGAAGAGTATTGGTGTTAAGTCTTCTTTGAAGGTCTAATAGAATTCTGCGCTAAAACCATCTCGACCTGTGCTTTTTTTTGGTTGGAAGACTTCCAATGACCACTTCTATTTCTTCAGTGGTTATAGGAAGAAGCAGAGGTTGCCAAGGGGAGGCTGGTGTGCTCCTGTCCTGTGCGGGTGTGCTCTCTCCCAGTGTGCGCGGGATGGGCGGCGCGGGGGCGGGGGGCGGTCCCTCAGCAGGGCAGATGTCCCACAGCAGAGCTGGTGACTTAGGTGACTTAGTCACTTAGGTGACTGCAGACCTGCCCAGCTCTTGGGAGCAGGGAGCACACAAGCTGACTGAGACCCAAGCTTGATTGTTCCTGTGCCTGGAGGTCCCAACTGCTCTGTTGCAGGAACAAAGACGGCGGAGTGCACTGTGCACCCTCTCTGTGCAGATCACTCTGCAGGGCAGATGGCCCACAGCAGAGGTGGCGCCTAGAGGTCCGCAGAGCTGCCCAGCTCTTGTGCTCAGATGGAAGCCCAACAGGCTGTGTCCCAAGCGATGTTGTATTGGGGGAGGTCCCTGGGTACCTGTATGCTCAGTGCAGTCGATCCCCGAAGCAGAGGTCGCCAAGGGGAGGCTGGTATGCTCCTGCCCTGTGCGGGTGCGCTGTCTCCCAGAGCAGGGGGGGGGAGAGGGGGAAGGGGGTCCCTAAGCAGGGCAGATGTCCCACAGCAGAGCTGGCGCGTAGGTGACCGCAGACCTGCCCAGCTCTTGGGAGCAAGGAGCACACAAGCTGGCTGAGACCCAAGGGATAGTATGCTTGATTGTCCCTGTGTCTGAAGGTCAGAGTTGCCCTGTTGCCGGAGCAAAGATGGAGGAGTGCACTCTGCCCTCTCTCGGTGCAGATCCGGCTGGAAACTTTTTACACTGAGCATTTTCTTTGATGTATCAATATCTTCTGTGGTATTTTCTATTCCTGAGTTTCTCTCTTGCATCTCTTGTATTCTGTTGGCAATGCTTACATCTGTAGTTCCTTTTCTCTTTCCTAGTTTTCCCATCTCCAGGGTTGTCTTTACTTGTGATTTCTTTATTGTTTCTATTTCCATTGTTCAGTTGTTGTTCCTTTTGTGTCATTTCCTTCACCTGTTTTTATTTTTCTGTATTTCTTTTAGGGGTTCGTGTCTTCTTCAAGGGTGTCTATCTGTTTGTGTTTTCCTATATTTCTTTAAGGGTATTATTTATATTTTCTTTAAGGACTCTATCATCTTCATGAGATAGGATTTAAGGTCAGGATCTTGCTCTCCAGATGTGTTAGGGTATCTAGGGTTTGCTGTACTGGAAAAACTGGGTTCTGGTGGTGCCAGATCACATAGGTTTCTGTTGATGACATTTTTTGCTTGACTTTTGCCATCTGGTTGTCTCTGGTGGTAACTGACCTGGGTCACCAGGTTTAGAGCTGGCCTCCCAGAAGGCATGTGGAGCTGTGTGTCTGGGGGTTAGCGAAGGCTTCCTGGGAGGCAGGAAATGCTGACTCCCTGGTTAGAGCAGGCCTCCTGTGGGACAAGAAGAGCTTTTGGAAGGTGAGGGAGGTTTGCCAATCCCCCTGTGTGCAAGTGGAAGTGTGGACCTGAAGGGAGATGGAGCTCTGACATGGTGGGACAGAGCCTGCTGGGTTCTGTGGGGTCCCAGGTGGCATGAGTTTGGGGGCAGGGGGTCTCTCCTGTGTTCCTGTTCAGAGTAGTCCCCCTGGGAAACAGGCAGAGGTTTGGGGAGGGGATTGGCCTCGAAGATCTGCTGTGGGTTCAGGTGGAGGTTTGGACCAAAAGGTTAATGGTGTTCCAGAAAGGCAAGGCAGATCACATATTTGCTAGGTTCTGTGAGGTCCCTGGTGGGGGTCTCACTTGTGTCCTCAGTTATAGCAGTCCTCCTGGGAGATAGGCAGGGCTGTGGAATGAGGGTGTGAGCATACAGATCTGCCACCTAATCATGTTTCCTTGTCCCATCCATTTTTCTGTAAGTTGAATAATTTCATTTTTCTTCATGGATGAACAAAATAACATTATCTATATGTACTGCATTATCATTATCATGCATCTATCGATGGATATCTAGGCTAACTTTATTTCCTAGATTTTCATCATGAAAACAAACAAGAGGAAGGAAGAGGGGAAAGAAAGCAAGCAACACAGGAAAAGATGTGGGGAATGGGGAAACCTCATTCATTCATTCTGTTAGGGGAAGTGAATAGCCATTATTTAAATAAGTATGGAAGTTTTTCAAACAACTAAAAATAAAACCACCATATAACTCAGAACCAGTAATTACACTTCTGGTCATATAGTCCAAATATCCTATATACTACTGTGTAAAAACTTGCTTATCCCTGTTTTCATTATGAAAATGGAGAGATGGAATTTCTAAAAATTTTTGTTTTTATTTCCTTTGTTCTGTATTTTAATGCAAGAATAATTACTCTTGTGATTTAACTCATGGATCTGAAGATTTGGTTCTTAGCTATGCTGCTGTTTGGAGAAGTTATGGAAACTTCAGGAGGTATAGCATTTCTAGGATAAGTACATCACTGGGGAGGGCTTTGAGAGTTTGTAGTCTCACCCACTTACACTTCTCTGTCTGATTTCTTTTTGTGTTTGGAGATGTAATATCTCAGCTTCCTGTTCTACCCTCCTTCTGCCACAACTCCCCTGACACTATATATTTTCCTTTGGAACAGTAAGTCAAATCAACTCTTTTATAAGTCACTTTTAGTTTTGGTGTTTTGTAACAGCAACAAATAGTAATTACTACAAAAATTGGTGATACTAAGAATAAGAATAGGGTTCTTGTTGTGAAGAACCTGATCATATTTTATTATTGAGGAATGTAGAGGACTCTGGAACTGTGGATGAGAGAAGTTGCTTAAACAGGAGAATCTTGTAGGAACATGAAAGACAATAATAATAGAGAGTCATGCAGACTGTGGCTGCCTGGCTCATAAGGCTTCAAAGGGGAAGAATGTCTCAATAGCAACCATGCTAGAAGCTATTCATGTGACATTTTGGCAAAGAACCTGTCTGTTTTCTACCCATGTCATGACAATTTATATAACAGCATAATGTTAATTCTGTTACATGATTATTAATGATAATATTTCTCTGGGTCTTCAATGAAAAAGAACAAATTGGGGAGAAAGGGGTACAAAATGTCCAGTGTGGAGAGGAAAAGGGGACCAAGAAGCTTAATGGTGCAGCCAGAGCATGGGCTAGAAAAGAGACTACAATTGGAACAAAATTAGCACCATTAAAGAGGGGTAACTTTCTCTGCATTGAAATAGTGACAAGGGTACCTTCAGGGAAAGACACCTTTATGCTGAGCTTCTAACTTATGAAAGAAGAAAGTCTCAGAGCTTTCTTATTCCTTAAAAAGCATTTTTCAAAACATAAAAGTTGCTATAAACATGGTAGAAGTGCACGTGTCCATCTCAAGCTGCCAGCTGAACTTGACGTTACCATCCTCATGAAATTGGCTTTAGAGGTATGAAGGAAGGCTACAGGATTCATATTTTCTTTCTCCATCATGTCAGTGAGCTACTGAAGCCAGGCAGTGTGTGGCATGGATGTCTCTGTAAGAAATCTATGATAGGCTATTGTATGAAATTCTGAAAGTGAAGCCTGAGTTGTAATGTAGATTCCAGAGCCAAGAGATCTACCAAAGACAGCTGCATACAGGGAGTAAAGCCTGCCCAAGAAAGAAATGATATAGGTAGCAAAGCTGGAGGAGTGGAGTTGTCTAATACCCATAAAACTAAGATCCTAGATACCAGGCATGGACCTACTACATTAGTTGGTTTTGATCTCATAGATTTTAGTCTTCTTTCCTCACTATGTCCTCATTCTTCCCCTTTAAACTAGAAATGCATATTCTGTATCATTGTATGCTAGAAATATATAATTAGATTTATATTTTTCAAGGCTCATAATTAAGCTATTGCATTGATCTGTGACTGAAGACAACACTTATATATGTCTTTGAAAATGAAGAAGTGGAACTGGTGTTTAACTAGAAGTATTACCTACACTGGGTAGCATTCATAGCACTTGTAGTCCCTCTTCACACTATTTAAGGAGAAAGACAATCATCAAAATTTTCTAACTAAAAACTCTACAACTTTCAACAGTGACCTGACTGCAAGATATACTGGTATAATAGTGACATAAATGGTAGGTGGTTAACCAACCACTTTCTGATTTGTTTTAAAGCCCATTCTCCATGAGAAAGAACCCATATCTGACACTGTTAAAGTGACAAAGACCTGAGACTAGACAGGTCATGGGCCTTGGAGTAAAAACATACTACTATTATTCTGCTAAGAGAACATAGTAAGAAAATGACTTCTGAGACATACTGCTATACTCATAGATCAATGTCTTCTTCAGTCATCATCAAAGAAGCTTCTTCTTATAGTAGATGTGAATTAACAGAGAGAGCTACAAATGGATAATGTATGGAGAGTGAGAGATTTTGGGGCACCCAATCCTACATGGGATATCTTCATAAAAGTTTTCCTCTCAAGGTTCAGGGATCTATTGGAAGAGGAAGCAGGGAGATTGCAAGAGCCAGAGATGATGGTGAACTTCAAGGAATTTTTATTTTCCTGACACTATAAACAGAAGCATATATGAACTTACTGAGACTGTGGCAACATACGTGAAAACTGCATAGATTTATGTCAGATGGGGTCCCAGCACTGAGAAGGAAAGGTGGGCTTGAGCTCCCACTCCTAATCAAGACTCTATCTGCAGTTGATACCCATTTGCAAAGGAAAGCCAGTTTTTTTTCTAATGGATTCCTTTTTTATTAGATATATTCTTTATTTACATTTCAAATGTTGTCCCCTTTCCTGGTCCCTCCCCCTGAAAATCCCATAAGCCATATCCCCTTCCCTCTTCCTGTTCCCCAATCAACCCTCTCCCACTTCCTTGTCCTGGTATTCCTCTACACTGTAACATCGAGCCTTTCCAGGACCAAGGGCCTCTCCTCCCTTTGGTGTCTACCAAGGCCATCCTCTGCTACCTATGTGTCTGGAGCCATGGGTAACACCATGTGTACTCTTTGGTTGATGGTTTTGTCCCTGGGAGCTCTGGGAGTACTGAGTGGGTCATATTGGCACTGCAAACCCCTTCAGCTCCTTGAGTCCTTTCTCTAGCTTCCCTATTGGGGACCCTGTGCTCAGTTCAATGGCTGGCTGAAAGTGTCCCCCTCTGTATTTGTCATGGACTAGCAGAGCCTCCCAGGTGGCAGCTGTATCTGACTCTGGCCAGCAAGCACTTGTGGGCATCAATAATAGTGTCTGGGTTTTGTAACTGTATATGGGATGGACCCCTAGGTGGGGTAGTCTCTGGATGGTCTTTCCCTCAGACTCTGCTCCACACTTTATATCTCCTGCTGTGGATTCTTATTGTGATTATTAACCGTACCTCAAGGAAGTCCACATGCCCAGGAGTAATTGAAAAATACAAAAATGAACTCAATGGTATTTTTGTGGACTTTTTGTCTCATTTTGCTTTGTTTGGGAATTTTTGTCTTATTGCCCTCTTGATTTCAGTTTTGTGGGAATTTTTAAAAATGTCTTGGTTTTTGTTGCTGGTCTGCTTTTGCCTTTTATTAAGAGAGAAAAAAACCATAAAGTTGAGTAGGAAGGTGCGACCAGATCTGAGATGAACTAGTGGAGGAAGGAATAATTAAAACATACTGTATGAAAAATTTTTCAATTAAAATAAGATATTTCCGGGAGGGACCCCGTGCAGGGAGGGAGCCTGCCAGCTTCCCTTCCGCGACCTCTGTTCCCGCGGACTGCGCTGGAGAGACCGGTACCCAGGCTCTCCCCCCAATATAACATCACTTGGGACACGGCCTGTTGGGGCTTCCGTCTGTGCCCGAGGGCGGGTTGGCGCTGTGGTCGTCTGGGTGCCAGATCGGCGGGCCATCGTGACCACAGGGTGAGCAGCGCCACGGAGACTGCCCTCCGCCATCTTTGCTCCAGTGACCAGGTAGTTGGGACCGCCAGGCTCAGAGACAGACAGGCATAATATCGCTTCGGTTTCAGGCAGCTTGTGTGTAACCTGCTCCCAGGTGCTGGGCTGATCTGCAGTAACCAGCGCGCCAGCTCTGCGGTGGGACCTTCTGCCTGGTGGAGGGACCACGCGCTGGGAGGGAGCCTGCCAGCTTTCCTTCCGCGACCTCTGTTCCCGCGGACTGCGCTGGAGAGACCGGTACCCAGGCTCTCCCCCCAATATAACATCACTTGGGACACGGCCTGTTGGGGCTTCCGTCTGTGCCCGAGGGCGGGTTGGCGCTGTGGTCGTCTGGGTGCCAGATCGGCGGGCCATCGTGACCACAGGGTGAGCGGCACCACGGAGAGTGCCCTCCGCCATCTTTGCTCCAGTGACCAGGTAGTTGGGACCGCCAGGCTCAGAGACAGACAGGCATAATATCGCTTCGGGTTCAGGCAGCTTGTGTGTAACCTGCTCCCAGGTGCTGGGCTGATCTGCAGTAACCAGCGCGCCAGCTCTGCTGTGGGACTTCTGCCTGGCAGAGGGACGCCCCCTCCCCCCCCCAGGAGAGATCACACACCCCTGCAAAGGGCAGGAGCCTGCCAGCCTCCCTTTGGCGACCTCTGCTCCAGGAATCCACTAGGCTGAGCCTTTAGATGTGCAAGGCCTCCCCAATATAAGAAAACTTGGGGCAAAGCACATTAGGGCTCCAAAGTCACTCAGGAGCAGGCAGGCCCCAGAAATCGGTGCCAGGGGAATCCTGGTAATCCAGGGGGGGCAGAAATAGCTTTGCAGGCTCACAGGAGGTCCAACCAACAGCCAGTGGCAGCAGGACCAACTAACACCAGAGGTATCCAGATGGCAAAAGGCAAACGTAGGAATGTTACTAACAGTAATCAAAGTAATGTGGGACCATCCGAACCCAACTCTCCAACAGCAGCAAGTCCTGGATACCCCACCACACCCGAAAGACAAGATCTGGATTTAAAATCACTTCTCATGATGCTATTAGAGGATCACAAGAAGGACACAAATAAATCTCATAAAGAGTTACAGGAGACCATGAATCAACGGTTAGAAGCCCTTACAAAGGAAACACAAAAATCGCTTAGAGAAATGCGGGAGAACATGGATCAAAAGATGGAGGCGCACAAGGAGACAACACAAAAATCGCTTAACGAGATGAATCAACGGGTAGATGCACTCACAAAGGAATCACGAAATTTGCATAAAGAAATGCAGAAGAATATGGGTCAACAGACGGATGCCCATAAGGAGGCAACACAAAAATTGCTTAAAGAAATGAATCAACGGTTAGATGCCCTTACAAAGGAAACACGAGAACTGCTTAAAGAAATGCAGGAGACGATGGATCAACAGATGGAATCCCATGAGGAGGAAACACAAAAATCGCTCAGAGAAATGCAGGAGAACGTGGGTCATCAGGAAGAAATCCTGAAAGAGGTAATGCAAAAATACCTTAAAGAAATACAGGAAAATACAAACAAACAAGTGAAGGATCTCAGCAAATCCATCCAGGAACTAAAAAAGGAAGTAGAAACAACTAAGAAATCACAAAGGGAGACAACTTTGGAGATAGAAAACCTTGGGAAGAAATCAGGAGTCATAGATGCAAACATCAACAATAGAATACAAGAGATGGAAGAAAGAATCTCAGGTGCTGAAGATTCCATAGAAAGCATCGACTCAACAGTCAAAGAAAATGCAAAATGCAAAAAACGCGTAACCCAAAACATCCAGGAAATCCAGGACACAATGAGAAGACCAAACCTAAGGATTATAGGTATAGATGAGAGTGAAGATTTGCAACTTAAAGGGCCAGTAAACATCTTCAACAAAATTATGGAGGAAAACTTCCCTAACTTAAAGAGAGAGATGCCGATGAACGTACAAGAAGCCTACAGAACTCCAAACAGACTGGACCAGAACAGAAATACCTCCCGTCACATAATAATCAAAACACCGAATGTTCTAAACAAAGAAAGAATACTAAATGCAGTAAGAGAAAAGGGCCAAGTAACATACAAAGGAAGACCTATCCGAATCACATCAGACTTCTCACCAGAGACTATGAAAGCCAGAAGATCCTGGGCAGATCTCATGCAGACACTAAGACAGCACAAATGCCAGCCTAGACTACTCTACCCAGCAAAACTCTCAATCAACATAGATGGAGAGACCAAGATATTCCATGATAAAACCAAATTTTCACAATATCTTTCCACAAATCCAGCCCTGCAACGGATAATAGGTGGAAACCTCCAATACAGGGAGAGAAACAACACCCTGGAAAAAATGAGATAATAACCTTCTTGAATCAAACCCAAAAGTAGATAACCACTCAAACATAAAGATAGCGTCAAGAATGGCAGATGGCAATAATCACTATGCCTTAATCTCTCTTAATATCAATGGTCTCAATTCCCCAATTAAAAGACATAGACTAGCAGACTGGATACGTAAACAGGACCCAGCATTTTGCTGCATGCAGGAAACGCACCTCAGTGTCAAAGACAAACACTACCTCAGAGTAAAAGGCTGGAAAACAATTTTACAAGCAAATGGCCCCAAGAAACGAGGTGGAGTAGCCATCCTAATATCGGATAAAATTGATTTTCAACCTAAAGTCATCAAAAAAGACACAGAAGGACACTACATACTGATCAAGGGAAAAATCCACCATCAAGAACTCTCAATCCTGAATATCTATGCTCCAAATGCAAGGGCACCCTCATTCGTAAAAGAAACTTTACTAAAACTCAAAGCACACATCGCACCGCACACAATAATAGTGGGTGACTTCAACACCCCACTCTCTGAAATGGACCGTTCAGGAAAGCAGAAACTAAACAGGGACACAGTGAATCTAATTGAAGCCTTGGACCAAATGGAACTAACTGATATATATAGAACATTTCATCCTAGAGCTAAAGAATACACCTTCTTCTCAGCTCCTCATGGTACCTTCTCCAAAATTGACCATATAATTGGTCACAAATCAGACCTCAACAGATACAAGAAGATAGAAATAATCCCATGCCTCCTATCAGATCACTATGGAATAAGGGTGGTCTTCAATGGCAACAAAAACAAAAGAAAACCCACGTACACATGGAGGCTGAACAATGCTCTACTCAATGATAACTTGGTCAAGGCGGAAATAAAGAAAGAAATCAAAGACTTTTTGAAAGTTAATGAAAATGAAGGCACAACATACCCTAACTTATGGGACACAATGAAAGCAGTGCTAAGAGGAAAATTCATAGCCCTGAGTGCCGCCAAAAAGAAACGGGAGACAGCATACACTAACAGCTTAATGGCACACCTGAAAGCCCTGGAACATAAAGAAGCAAATACACCAAAGAGGAGTAGAAGGCAGGAAATCATCAAACTCAGGGCTGAAATCAATCAAGTAGAAACAAATAAAACCATACAAAGAATCAACAAAACGAGGAGTTGGTTCTTTGAGAAAATCAACAAGATAGATAAGCCCTTAGCCAGACTAACCAGAGGGCACAGAGATAGTATCCAAATTAATAAAATCAGAAACGAAAAGGGAGAGATAACAACAGAAACTGAGGAAATTCAAAAAATCATCAGATCCTACTACAAAAACCTGTATTCAACACAACTAGATAATCTTGAGGAAATGGACAATTTCCTTGACAGATACCAAGTACCAAAATTAAATCAGGATCAAATAGACCATCTAAACCATCCTATAACCCCTGAAGAAATAGAAGTTGTCATTGGAAGTCTTCCAACCAAAAAAAGCACAGGTCCAGATGGTTTTAGTGCAGAATTCTATCAGACCTTCAAAGAAGACCTAACACCAATACTCTTCAAACTGTTCCACAAAATAGAAACAGAAGGAACACTACCCAACTCGGTCTATGAAGCCACAATTACACTAATACCAAAAGCACACAAAGATCCGACAAAGAAAGAGAATCTCAGGCCAATCTCTCTTATGAATATCAATGCAAAAATACTCAATAAAATTCTTGCCAACCGAATCCAAGAACACATCAAAACGATCATTCACCACGATCAAGTAGGCTTCATCCCAGGGATGCAGGGATGGTTCAATATAAGGAAATCCATCAATGTAATCCACTACATAAACAATCTCAAAGAAAAAAACCACATGGTCGTCTCATTAGATGCTGAGAAAGCATTTGACAAAATTCAGCATCCTTTCATGCTAAAGGTCTTGGAAAGATCAGGAATTCAAGGCCCATATCTAAACATAGTAAAAGCAATTTACAGCAAACCAGTAGCCAGCATCAATCTAAACGGAGAGAAACTTGAAGCAATCCCACTAAAATCAGGGACTAGACAAGGCTGCCCTCTCTCTCCATATCTTTTCAATATAGTACTTGAAGTTCTAGCTAGAGCAATTAGACAACAAAAAGAGGTCAAAGGGATACAAATTGGAAAGGAAGAAGTCAAACTATCACTATTTGCAGACGATATGATAGTATACATAAGCGACCCAAAGAACTCCACCAGAGAACTCCTACAGCTGATAAACGACTTCAGCAAAGTGGCCGGATATAAAATCAACTCAAGCAAGTCAGAAGCCTTCCTATACTCAAAGGATAAGCAGGCTGAGAAAGAAGTAAGAGAAATAATACCCTTTACGATAGCCACAAACCATATTAAGTATCTTGGCGTGACGCTAACCAAACAAGTGAAAGATCTGTATGACAAGAACTTCAAGTCTCTGAAGAAAGAAATTGAAGAAGACCTCAGAAGATGGAAAAATCTGCCATGCTCATGGATTGGCAGGATTAATATAGTAAAAATGAGCATCTTACCAAAAGTAATACACAGATTCAATGCAATCCCCATCAAAATCCCAACTCAATTCTTCATAGAGTTAGAAAGAGCAATTCAAAAATTCATCTGGAATAACAGAAAACCCAGAATAGCTAAAACTATTCTCAAGAGTAAAAGAACCTCTGGGGGAATCAGTATCCCGGACCTCAAGCTGTACTACAGAGCAATAGTGTTAAAAACTGCATGGTATTGGTACAGTAACAGACATGTAGATCAATGGAACAGAATTGAAGACCCAGAAATGAATCCACACTCCTATGGTCACTTGATCTTTGACAAAGGAGCTAAAACCATCCAGTGGAAAAAAGATAGCCTTTTCAACAAATGGTGCTGGCTCAGCTGGAGGTCAACATGCAGAAGAATGCAAATTGACCCATCCTTATCTCCTTGCACTAAGCTCAATTCTAAGTGGATCAAAGATCTCCACATAAAACCAGACACACTGAAACTAATAGAAGGGAAACTAGGGAAGAACCTTGAACATATGGGCACAGGGGAGAATTTCCTGAACAGAACTCCAATAGCTTATACTCTAAGATCAAGAATAGACAAATGGGACCTCATTAAATTACAAAGTTTTTGCAAGGCAAAAGACACCGTCAAAAAGACAAAGCGGCAACCAACTAACTGGGAAATGATCTTTACCAACCTTACATCCGACAGAGGGCTAATATCCAAGTTATACAAAGAACTCAAGAAGTTAAACTCCAGAGAGGCAAGTAACCCTATTAAAAAATGGGGTACAGAGCTCCACAAAGAGTTCTCACCTGAAGAATATCTAATGGCTGAGAAGCACCTAAAGAGATGTTCATCATCCTTAGTCATTAGGGAAATGCAAATCAAAACAACCCTGAGATTCCATCTCACACCAGTCAGGATGGCTAAGATCAAAAACACAGGAGACAGCAGTTGTTGGCGAGGATGTGGAGAAAGAGGAACACTCCTCCACTGCTGGTGGAATTGCAGGCTGGTACAACCACTCTGGAAAGCAGTCTGGCGGTTCCTCAGAAAACTGGGCATGACACTTCCGGAGGATCCGGCTATACCACTCCTGGGCATATACCCAGAGACTTTACCTGCATGCAATAAGGACACATGCTCCACTATATTCATAGCAGCCTTATTTATAATAGCCAGAAGCTGGAAAGAACCCAGATGTCCCTCAACGGAGGAATGGATTCAGAAGATGTGGTATATTTACACAATGGAATACTACTCTGCAATTAAAAACAATGAATTCACGAAATTCCTAGGCAAATGGTCAGAACTTGAAAATATCATCCTTAGTGAGGTAACCCAATCACAAAAGATCACACATGGTATGCAGTCACTGATAAGGGGATATTGACCCAGAATCTCAGAATACCCTAGACACAATCAGCATATCAATAGATTTCTAAAAAGATGGAAGGAGAGACCCCTGGTCCTGGAAAGACTGGATGTAGGGGAACGCCAGGAGAGAGTAATGAGAGGGGGTTGAACGGAGAAAAGAGGGAGGGAAGGGGGCTTATGGGACTTTCGGGGAGGGAGGAAACGGGAAAGGGGAAGTGATTTGGAATGTAAATTAAAAAAATAAAATAAAATTAAAAAAAATAAGATATTTCCTTGAGTCTCCAAAGATACTTTTAAACAACATCAAGTCTGTGAAAAGCTCTGGAGACTTTTAAGTTTGTTCAAAATATATTTTGTATTATATATTCATGAGCCTGTGGGGTGCTAGTGATTTTAACACTTTAGTAATTGGTGGTACTGTTTGGGGAGGATATAGAACCTTTAACAAGTGTATCATTGTTAAAGTAAATAGGTTACTCAGAGAGGCTCTGAGAGTTTAAAAACTCCCACTTCCAGTCTCTGCTTTCTACTTGGTTGGTTGAAGATGTGGCCTCTCAGTTTTCTGCTCTAGCCATGTATCCCTTGCCATTATGAGCTCTCTTTCTGTAACCATAGGCTAAAATGAACTCTTCTCCCATAAATTGGTTCTTTAGTAGTTTTGTGTGTGTGTGTGTGTGTGTGTGTGTGCGTGTACCATAAGAACAAAAATCCAACTAATAAAATTATAGTAGCATGCTTGTTTAAGCAAACAGGCATTGGTGATCTACTTAATTTTTAACCTCTATTCCCTTCTTAAAGTAGGACAAGGAATTTCTTGAAGTTCAGTCAGGTAATATTGACTTAGTATTTCGATAAACCAAACACCATCCTGAAGCAGCTTATATGTTGCCCCAAATTAGTAGCTTTTTAGTCTACAAAACAGACTTAGCTCTTTGAACATTCCAAGGATGAGTGTAGAAATTATTTGGCAATTACATGCCACGAAATGGAGACAATTACCTAATAAATATTTTACAATATCACTAGTCTTAAAATGAGCAATTCAGAGGAAGAAATAGAATATATAAATTTTAAGTACTTGGAATAAGAGAAGATCTTATCAGGAATGTGTTTTCCTTCTTATTAGTTTTATTAGTACAAGGTATTTTCATTATAATCACCCTTTTACTCCCAACTATACCAAAATTTACCACCTTTTCTACCCACTTAACTTTGTGTCCTTTTCCCCTTCCATTAGGACCAACTGTGCTATCCAAATACTCTTGAATGTATGGCCTTCTATTAGAGTGGGACTTAAGAATATTTTGTTTTAAAGTTTAAGTTGTACTGTAGAGGTAGTTGAATCATGGATTTTTAGTATCCATTAGGCTTGGTATACTTACTCTGATGGTATATCCCCTAATCCCAGACACAGTTAAGGATTGTTTATTTTTTTTTAGTCTCCAGATGAGTCTAGAATGAATGGTTGTTAGGGGCTATCACCATTGCAAAATTAGGTGTGCTTCTCTTTGGTGGGGGTAGGAGAGTCTAGATGAGAACATTGTATAAATTGGTAACTTTAGGAATAAAGGAAGGCATTTTCTGGAGTGTTTCTTTTCATATGTGTTCTAGAGATAGTATAGTGACAGATTTCTTGAACCTATCAGGCTTGGATTACTTCTTTTTATGGTTTATTTCTGAGTATTCTTCATACTTCACTCCAGGGTGAAGCCTTCATATGGAATACACAAGTCTGTAAAGCATGACTTTTCTGTGTTCGATTGAAAGGACTGAACTGCTCTCACAATCTCTCTGGTGTATTTGGGGCTGTTATTTTTGGTGTAGTTTTGATATGTCCATGTGTTCAGATGGCCTCAGTTAACTGATAAATAAGGTGGTTTTAAGATTATGTTGTGTCTGTGATTGGTTTGTCCTGGGCTATTGATGTTTTTTATGTACATAAGAAGGTACAACCATCATGTCTTCGGATCTGTATTCAAAATGGAACCAAATGCTACTTTGTACAATGACATCTAGGAGAAGGAACACCCTGAAAACTGCTATTTTACACAATGTGGAGTGACAAAGCAGGACATATATGATTTTAGCAATGTTTCTCTTCTCTGTGACCACTGTCTTTTGCTCTCAGATAATTAATGCCAGAAAACAACCAACTCATTATTTTTATCCATTTTTAAATATGGAAAGTTAAGTCTAGTATTAGTGACGATGCCATGTTAAGACATGACTTACTATGTGTTCATAGACAGCATTGCAAAGCTTAGCAAGCACTCTTTGTAGCTCCAAATGATGATGTGAATCAAGGGAAAAAAATCAACTACTTCTTATAGAGGATGTGATTGTAGACAGATGATCTCTACCACTCCTTAGCTTATAAACCATGTCAGCTATACTTGGGCTGCAGTCTATATTCCTTGATATCCATATATACCCAAATGTCCAGTAATCCTATTCTAAAATTATTTTTTCTCACATTCTTTTGGCTAGCCCACCATAGACTTTGTAAAAGAGCCGAATTGTAGCACTTCAGAGAACAATAGAATTTAAGATCTCACAGAAGCTGACACTCACAGGAAGGTGAACTGACTATTTTAATGTCATAGATCACAATGGGGGTAGAGACAAGTAGGAGGAGGCTCTAAGCAGTGATCCTTGGTGTCTAAAGATGCTGCTGAGAAAAAGATCTCTTTGTAATCTATGTTTCAGTCTTTATGCTGAGCCCATCAGCTCAGCCTAAGCTATTTTCCAGGTCCTTGGTGTTCTCAGTCCTTGAAACCAAGTTCATCCATCTCTAAGTTCAGGGCTGTTGGGGTACTTATTTGGCTGAGAGTTTTGTCCTTTGTAGGCAGCCACATTTGCCTCTTCTCCTTGAGCTACAATCTAATGAGAATGGGAGAGGTCATTTATCATTTTAATAAGATCTCTACATTCAGATATTAGAGGCCTCTACTTTATTGGTACTTTGGGATAGAATACTAAGGAAATCATTACATCCTTTAGTTGATGTGTTCTGTTAAAGCTGTTCACGTAAGCCATAGAGAGCCTAAATCAATCACTCCTGACACCCTCTCCCTCTTGGCAACTCTCCTTGCAATTGTGATATACCGCTTGTTATATCCTCAACACAGTCCCCTTAGCTGTGAATATTCTGATGTTTTAAAGTATAAGTGTTGTGTACACAGAAACTCAGGAGATCTCATTATACATGCTCCCAAGTTTTGAGGTCAATATGGGATCTTCCTGTCCCATGATGCTGTAGCTAAAGAAATCAGCCCACTGCATCAGGTAATGTGATGTTTACAAGTGTGGTTGTTGGAAAGATACCTCTAAACAATCATTTAGCAAGAGTCATAAGCTTTTGAAGCTTCCAAAATGGTACCAGGGGACAAGGTATTATGTGGGTAGTAGCTAATGTCTTCAGAACCTTAACCACAGTAGTGCCTCTGTGGAGATGCAGATCGATTCACTTTAAGAGATCTCTGACTCAGCAAGTGAGGTAACAGTGATAGGATGAAGTTCATAAGTCATATCCTAGTATCTATTTTGCCATATATCAGACATCTTCCTCCTCTATTACACTGTACAGTATTTTGACTTTTTGGCTCTGGTTTCTGTATTGGGACCCTTAAATGATTATCACTTAACAAAAGGGTACCTCAATATTACACTAAGTGTCACTCAAGATCCAGGTTCCAAGAATGTTCTCTGTACCTTAGTGTTTTCACTCTAAAAACATTTGTGGTATGATCCCTTTGGCTTCCCAGGGCTGACCAATCCTGTCATTCTACACTGGAATGCATTCTAAACTCATTGTGTACTTGATTCTCCAATAAGCTAACTGTAAATGTAATTAGCATACATAATATGCTTTCCAGTTCGGGGGGCATGAAGACAAAACTGAGCATCACTGAAGAAGGACTTCCTTCCACTTCTATGATGCATGATGATAGTTCATATACCACACAAAGGGATCTATTGTTTCAACTAATTCAAGCCTTGTAGTGGATCTGCTCTTAGTCAATATTCATGTGTCACAGAGAAGGAACACTGAGTATTTGTAAGGTGAACTGCCAAGGTTTCTAAGTCAGTGGATGATGGAAAGACCTGCACTAGGCTATGTGACTCCAGGATTTGAGCTCCACACTGCTCAGCTCTATGGAAAGAGCCTGGCTGTTTTCTGATCTCTTCTTGATCTGGTTATCTCATTCCATACTGGCAACCACTCTTGCCTCTGCTTGTTGCAAAGAAGTTAGCTTTATTTTACACGTGCTAGAGTCTTGAGTATGGTTAGACTCTTCAGATCCCCATCCGAAAATGTCATGCCCTTTCTATCTGTCTGTCTGTCTGTCTGTCTGTCTGTCTGTCTGTCTGTCTGTCTGTCTGTCTGTCTATCTATCTATCTATCTATCTATCTATCTATCTATCTATCTATCTATCTATCTATCTATCTATCTATCTATCTACCCATCCATCCATTTATACAAACTCTGTTCTCCTTCACCAAGTCTCTTCCCCACACCAACCCTCCCCTTCTCCTTTGAGAGGATGAGAATTGTCTGGGTATTACCCCCCACCCGGCACATCAGGTCTTTCCCAGATTAGGCACATCCTCTTCAACCAAGGCCAAGCAGAGCAGCCATGAAGATTGAGCTGCCTGTGTGCTGCAACATATGTGCCTGAGGGCTTCCTTTCAGCTCATGTGTGTTCTTGATTGGTAGCTCAAAATCTGAGAGCTCCCAGGGGTCCAGGTTTGTTGACTCTGTTAGTGTTCCTGTGGAGCTCCCATATACATCTCGGCCTTTGATCTTCCCACCAACTCTTCTATAGATGTCCCCACCCTCAATCTAATGTTTGGCTGTGGGTATCTGCTTCTGTTTCCATCCCCTGCTGGGTATAGCTACTCAAAGGACAGTTATGCCAGGCTCTTGTCTGCAAGAAATCCATGTGGTGGTTTCTCAGAAAACTGGAAAGAATTTTACCTGAAGATCCAGCTATACCACACCTGGGCATATACACCAAAGATGCCCACCATACCCCAAGGACACGTGATCCACTATGTTAATAGCAGCCTTATTTGTAATAGTCAGAAACTGAAAACAATCCATATGTCTTTCAACCAAAGAATGGATAAGAAAGCTAATATCCAAGATATACAAAGAACTCAAGAAGTTAAACTCCAGAGAGGCAAGTAACCCTATTAAAAAATGGGGTACAGAGCTACACAAAGAGTTCTCACCTGAAGAATATCTAATGGCTGAGAAGCACCTAAAGAGATGTTCATCATCCTTAGTCATTAGGGAAATGCAAATCAAAACAACCCTGAGATTCCATCTCACACCAGTCAGGATGGCTAAGATCAAAAACACAGGAGACAGCAGTTGTTGGCGAGGATGTGGAGAAAGAGGAACACTCCTCCACTGCTGGTGGAATTGCAGGCTGGTACAACCACTCTGGAAAGCAGTCTGGCGGTTCCTCAGAAAACTGGGCATGACACTTCCGGAGGATCCGGCTATACCACTCCTGGGCATATACCCAGAGACTTTACCTGCATGCAATAAGGACACATGCTCCACTATATTCATAGCAGCCTTATTTATAATAGCCAGAAGCTGGAAAGAACCCAGATGTCCCTCAACGGAGGATTGGATTCAGAAGATGTGGTATATTTACACAATGGAATACTACTCTGCAATTAAAAACAATGAATTCACGAAATTCCTAGGCAAATGGTCAGAACTTGAAAATATCATCCTTAGTGAGGTAACCCAATCACAAAAGAACACACATGGTATGCAGTCACTGATAAGGGGATATTGACCCAGAATCTCAGAATACCCTAGACACAATCAGCATATCAATAGATTTCTAAAAAGATGGAAGGAGAGACCCCTGGTCCTGGAAAGACTGGATGTAGGGGAACGCCAGGACAGAGTAATGAGAGGGGGTTGAATGGGGAAAAGAGGGAGGGAAGGGGGCTTATGGGACTTTCGGGGAGGGAGGAAACTGGAAAGGGGAAGTGATTTGGAATGTAAATTAAAAAAAAAAAAAGAAAATGTGGTTCACTTACACCATGGAATACTATTCAGCTATTAAGAACAATGACATCATGAATTTTACAGGCAAAAATGGATGGAACTAGAAAAATCGTCCCGAATGAGGTAACCCATACCGAAAAGGACACACTTGGTATGTACTCACATCCTTTGAGTTTTAATGGAATTTTCCTAGTCATTTTCATTCACTGAACCCCAATGTTCATTGTTTATAAGCCCGGCACTATCTTTGCTATCTTTATTCTGCTACTTTTATTCTGAAGTCTCTCTCCTGTTACAATAGAGCCAATGAACTCTGTCTTGCTATTTTATATTACCAAGCATTAAAAAGAAAGACATCCTCAGTAACTGGGAATCTGATTTTTCACTTCTTTTCATAAATTAAAACAACTTTCTTACATTACTTATTGATGCACATTAGTGTATGTATATCCACAGAACTTGGCTTATTTTCATGAGCTGAATATATATGCTCATTCAAGAGCAAAACCCAGAATGAAACTAGCACACTTCTCACTGTTGAATTGCTTTCAAGACCAAGAAATTCAATATCAAATAATAATTCAGATAGAAAGAAAGCCTCTCATAGACACTATACTAGTTTAACAAATCTGTACTGTTGAAACACGCTATTCCTGCCATCATAGACTGATCTGTTTGTCCTGTTGTATATGGTTAATTGTTATGTCAGCAGCATGTGCAAGTAGTTAGAAATAGAGGTCAGCTGTCTTCATAAATTAACCAAACACTCCTTGTGCTATTTCTATATTTAAATTACAAATGCTTTTTAATTAAAATGTTTGTAATAACCAGTAGCCTATAAGAGCTGGGAAGAAAATGAGTACTACAGTTATCATTGCTATGAATGGAATATAATCCCATGTCAGACATTGGCCTAGTAATGATATATGTCACATAGTCAGCTCTTCCCACTACACCATAAGTGTGAGCATATTTCATTGGAGTCTGAGTTAAAGGAACTTATTGTTGTCATACACGAAGAGGGGTTTGGGTGAGCTCCAGAACCAGGTCTGACCAGGAAGGCAGTCATATTTAAATTGTGCTTCTAAGAAACAGAACATTCTCCTAAAATATTGTTTTCTGATAGAGATCAAACTAGGTTTTCCTAAGATGAAATTTTTTTTAAGAAGAATCATGATGATATAATGTCCCCATATATTCTTTCTAGAAAGAGATACAGGTAGAAGTTTGAGGGTTTGCAAGTATCTGAATAATTTTTGTCCCCTAAAATCATATTTCAAAATCTTTATTCTCAACACAATAGTATTAGGAGACAGGAGCTTTGGAAGGTGATGTGCTCATGAAGAAAGAGGTCAAAGGATGATGTTTAGTTCTCTTCTGACAAAGGTCCTCAGACAACCACCCTTTCATCACAAACAGCAGAAAGGTATCTTTTGTATAACAGGCAAAGATACTCATGAGAGATCAAATCTTGAGGCTTTGATCTTGGGCTTCTATCCTTCAGGATGTGTCTGTTATTACAGATGCTCACTCTATGGTATTCTGTCACATCATTTGGAATACACACGTGCACAGGTGGATATCCCATTCCCTTCTATAGTTAATTTTTTCATAAAGATCCTGAATCTTTAAAATTTTTTTCTATTTATTAATAAATTTCTCCTGAATACACCAAACCAGTACCACAGGAACAGCAAAGGACTTCATGTAGTCTCCAGCTATGAAGCATGTCTCACTTCTTATGAGAGCCTATGGAGCAAACCAGGATTGAAAGTCACCTTCACTGTTAGTGGCTGCCTTAGTGAACTTCTCTTAGTCTGGCACATTGAGAGATCCTTTCTCAGGGACCCTATTCATGAAAGACCACATTAATTGAGATCCTCTGAGTCTTTGGTTCTCTGGCTGCCTTTAACTCAACCTGAATCAAAGATTCTGCACACACACACACACACACACACACACACACACACACACACACACACACACACGCACACACACGTTATCTAAGGGTTGAGAAACAAACTAGAAGTTGTCACAACTTCAGTAATGTAGGCTCTCTTAATTCAGAACTCTAGTTGCTTCAAATACAATTTTTATCTTTCCATTATATGTTTTAAAAAGATTTGCCAAAATATTTAGAGAATAAATGATATAATAAGAACTTTGCGGCAGCTTAACAGAATGTTAGCATATGATTTGCCTTGTGAAGCCCTTCTAGCTTCATTAGGCATCAGAAATCATTCTTCACAGTTCTTTAATGGACAATATTTTACTTGCATACTTAAAATATATAGACACAGGTTTTGAAAGTTAAGTAGAAATTACATGAGATAATTGAGGTAAATATAATGGCCAGAAAAACCAATAACAATACTTGGAAAAATCAATTTAGCATAGATTTCTGGATGTAAGCGCCCTGGTGATAAGGAAGATTTTCTGTGTTTCTCCTGTTGATTATCATACTCCTTAAAGAACAGTATCCATGAATTAGAATTTCCCTAGGAATGTCACATTGAGAAAATACTGAGACTCTCACGCCAGTCAAGTTCAAGGGTTGGTTCTCTGAGAAATATTTCGTACAGTTTTGTCATACTGTCAGGTCACTTTGCAGATAGAGCCAAATGGAGCCAATGGTGGTGGGTGTAAGCATACCATGACCAGAACTGCTTATTTATGCACATTTCTAAATTTTTATTCAAATATGAACCTCAGGACCTAGAAAATTTACTTGATGGGTTACTGGGAACACTTTGTTCCTCCTTATTTAAGGCAATAGTGGCACCTACTTTAATCCTAGCACTTGGGAGGCAGAGACAAACAGATCTCTGAGTTTGAGGCCAGCCTGGTCTACAAAGTAAGTTTCAGTACAGCCAGATCTATATAAAGGGAATCCTTGTGCATAAAAAAATCTAAATAAAATTTATTTTGAAAATTTCATATATGACTACTATTTACATCATCTCTACCTGTCTCTCCCTTTTCCAGTTTTTCCTATGCCTCCTCCAACTCAATGTTAGTGACTTCTTCTATACTTAATCTTAAGAAATTGTATTGGTTTAGAAAAATGGCAGTATCCCCTAGGGCCTATGATTTTACCTGCCATATATAGCTGGCACTTTACAATACCATATCTGTTGGTTCCTGAAAAGATATAAGAGACACTGTTGCTCATTTGTTGTACTTGTCAGGCTTTACATCTGGGTAGGATTGTTGATTGCTTTTTCCCTTTGGTAACTTGCATAGTACCTTCCAACTCTATGGGATATAGTCCTTAGAGAAGGGCCGAGGCTTCCAAGGCAGTTCCAGCTCAATTTCAAGTCCTATTTCCAAATTATATAGAATCTTTAAGAATGGAGGGGCAACCAAAAGCAATAGCAATAGCCTATATTGCTTTAGGAGTAACAAGAGAGGTTTTCCACGCATGGGACTTAGGATTTTGTTAGTCTATAGCGATGGACAGAAACAGCACTCCAAGTGAACTTCATTTAACTGTATATATTTATATATTAAATGTGTACACATATATGCACACAAAACACATACCCATGTACACACACATAAGCACAACTTGCTCAGACTGTATTACTTGCATGTCATAAAAGTCTCATTATCACACCTGCCTAAACATGTCAACAATAGATATGCAAAGGACACCCTGGACAAAGAACTTCAGGCAACCTAGGAATGCTGAGAGTGGGAGAAACAGTCTTCCCCAGGGAAGAGCTCATCTATTTGTTATCCCTATCAAATGATCAGTCCTATACTTTAAGAAACAAAACTCACACACTGTTCTAGACCTGTTCAAGCATCCTCAGTGTTATGCCTCTTCACTTTTTCCTGTCCTCTCATCCCTCTTCCCAGGATCCACCCTTCTTTTTCCTATCCTATTATCCCCCTCACTAAAGCTCTTTCTACCCATTTCCCTATGGTCCCTTTTTACTTCTCTGGTACGTGGATTTACTTTAAGTAAAACACTCACATCTAAAGGTTTGGAACTAGGGTTAACAAATAAAAGTGAACATGCACATTTTTCTTTCTGGGCTTGGGCTATCTTATTCATTATGTTTTGTATTTCCATCCATTTAACTGAACATTTCATAATTACATTTTCTTCACAGCTGAATAGAAATCCATTGTGAATATGTACCACATTTATCGTCCATTCATTTTTGGAAGGATATTAAGGTTGCTTCCATTATTGTGGATAGAATGGGATGACTATGACTGATCAATTATCTGTGGAGTAGGATGTCAAGTCTTTTGGGCGTATGCTCAGACATGGTATAGCTAAGTCATAAGGTATATCTGTTTCAGATTTTGAGAACTGTCCATACTAATTTTCAGAATGCCTGCATAAGGTTATAGTACCACTAACAGTGAATGGTGTTCCCCTTCCCCTACACTCTATCCAACTTCACTGCAAGTTATTTTGTTGATCTTAGCCATTCTGACTGGGGAAAGACAAGATAGCAAAAGACATTTAATTTGCCTTTCTTTAATTGCCAAGGTTGTTGAACACTGTTAAATATATATATATTTTAGAGATTTTTAATTTTTTTATTTTAAAAACTGCTCAGATCCATGGTCCACTTTTAATTAATTGGATCATTTGTTTTCCTGACTCCTTGGGGTTTTTTTTTTGATTCTTGTATATTCTGGATATTAATTGTCTATCAGATATATAGCTGGAAGAGATTCTCTCCCATTCTTCATTAGATTGATTGCTTCCTTTGCTGTTACAGAAGATTTTTAGTTTTATGAAACCCCACTTGTCAATTGTGAGCCTTAACTCCTGAGCTAATGGAGTTCTATACACAAAGATCCTTGTGGATCTATATTTTTCAGGGAACTGTATGTGTATTCTTTTATCAGTGTTGTTCTTCTTAATATGGTGACACTGAAAACATATTGTTGCCTCTCTTCTCATATGTACTGTGGATATACTTGGCTTATTGGAGATGGGTGGCAGAGTTACAGGGAGAAAGATCAGATAGGAGCAGATGGTCTGGTCATAGCATGACATCTCCCAACTTTACTGCCTAAACCCAAGATAAAATAATAATAATAATAATGATAATGATAATAATAATGACGAGTGATAGAAAAACAGGATTTATGTATAGAAGGCCCTGTCACAGAGAACATTTCATGAACCATTTCATACAATAGGATCCATAAGAGTTAGTGACTTTGTCTCATACTTTTAACTTGTTTGTCACTACCTGAGCTTATGTTTATTAAAGAAAACTCTTAGGTATGAGGTTCATATCTTTAGTGAAGAAGTAAGTGCTCAAAGACCAGGGCAGTGAGTACATTAGGGAAGACAAGTAGGGAGGAAATGGGTGGTCTCTCTGCAGAGGGTTTACTTGTCTGTGCTAAGGGCACATCTGTGATATATGACACATATTAGCATTTTATAGCAGCAAAGTAGACAAGAAGAGAATTAACCTACGAGACCATCTCCTGTAGGTTAAAGTGTTCTCCTCTTGGCCTGTTTTAGCATGGAAAAATTACAGGCATATACCAGCATGCCCAGTTCCATTAGATCTTAAGTCCTCTCATACAATGGCTGTGAATTCAGGTGCTATCAGGAGTAGGTACCCTTGAAAGGTTGATTGATAGTTTTGTAGAGAGACTAGGGTGGTTAAAATCTTCTGGCAAATGTTTCAGGAGAAAGGACAAGATTTTTGAGTGTCTCCTAGAAGACATCTGAGTTCCATTGAAGAAGACCATAACCTTGGTCCAGCTCAGTACCCAAAGGCCTTGACAACTGACCAGAGCTTGACCCCAGCCAGAGAAAGTATAGGCAGGCACTTCTGTGCATGAATGTTCAATGCATTGGTTAACATTGGGTATAAGCTTGACAGAATCTAGAATCATTAAAGAGATGAAATTTCCCTTTGAAGGGTTATTTTGATTAGGTTAATTTAGATGGGGTGACCTACTCAAAATGTGGGCAGTGTCTTTCCTTGTGTTGTCCTATTCTTAATATAAAGAAGAAAGCTGTTGGAGTAGTAACATTCATTGCCCTTTGTTTCCTGACAGCAGGTGCATTGTGCCTAGATGCATCAAGAGCTAGCTGCACCAACTGCCTGGTGGCACTATTTGCCATGATTAAGCGTCAATAACTATAAGTGTCAATAAATCCCTTCTTCCTTAAGTTGTTTCTGATACTAGTAACTAATACATTCAGCAGCCTAAGGAGGAGGGATTCCTTCCCTTTCCACTGTATACAGGAAAGTCAGTCATAGTCTGGAAACTTGAAATTCAAATGCTCAAATTTCCAATTGCTCAAATGGTCCTTTGAGAAGATCAAGGAACTTTCCAGCACATGTACCTGCCTTCTGGTGTATTTTCTTCCCTAGTTGATTATTTAAAGAGACATAATCCTTTGAATGAGGGAGGAGATTGTTTATGGTAGAGAAAATTAAAAATTTTCTATGATAAGCAGCCAATTCATAGTTGACTATGAACAAGGGATGGATATGTCTCTGGGCACTGTGGCAGGACTCTTTTTCCATACACTCGAAATAGTAAGAGCAGGTTAGAGAGACTTGCTCGAGCCCTGTTGACATAGGTAAGAGGGTGTAGACTTGACAGGTTACAAACATTCTAAAGCATGTACCATTCCTGGAGGCTGGATACCAGCAGGCCCACAATATCTTTGAATAGGCCAAATTCTCATTTGATTTATATTCACTTTTTGTCATTCATAACCTGATTAAATGTGAGGAAACCTAGCGAAGGGTGCTTATCCTAAAAACACCCATTCTCCAATACAACCATCTCTATCTTGTGAGGTCAAAGTCATATCCCTGCTTAAAGGGGAAAGTTATTGTCTTGCTTTGGCATCACCTTAGAGGGAACTGGGTCTACCTTGAGACGTGAGAGCAGAGGCCATTCTTTCTCCATACGGTTATCCATCATAGTAGATCTTTGTGGGCATTTTGTATTTTTCCTTAGCTCTAAGCATTTCTGAGATTAATGGCTCACTGTGTACTCTTACTGGGAGGTTTGTGGCTTGCTGTGCTGTTTCTGCATGTCTATCCTCTTTTAAGCAGGATGCCTCTAATTTTCTGTCTAAGCACATCCAGTATCACCTCTGCTGGTGCCTTTTGATGCTTGCCTCACTGCAAATCCCGGGTGAATGTAAGGGAGGCCTTGGTATAGAAAAAGTGAGAGGTTTGATGGCCTGCACTAGAACTGATGGGTGGTTCACTAAATCAGACACTTCTCATGTGTAGTTCTGGGGTGTGTGTGTGTGTGTGTGTGTGTGTGTGTGTGTGTGTGTGTGTGTGTGTGTGTATGAGAGAGAGAGAGAGAGAGAGAGAGAGAGAGAGAGAGAGAGAGAGAGAGAGAGAGAGAGAGAACAGGGAGAGGGAGACAGAGAGGGAGATGAAGAGAGGGAGGAATGGGGAGAGGAAGGGGGAAAGAGATTTCCTATTCAGTTCAACGTTAATTTATTTATTTGTGTCTGGTATACAAATTGAGTGATGCTTCCAGCATCCCATCTAGTTTCTGTAGGGAACCAAGAACCATGACAATAGTTTTGTTGTCCTAGTTATCTCTGAGCTCTCCCTGACCAATAACTCATAATCATTTTTTTTGCCATCATCTACATTCCAGGTACCACTCCATATAGTTCTAGACTTAGTGGTATTCAATTATTCTGACTGCCTAGCTGGATCATGGTCCAATCAAGCCCTTCCTAGCTGCCTCTGAACATTGTCTTCAATTCTTCTCACATCCATCCATTGTCTATGTAGTCAAACACATCAGTGTAATGATATCTTCTTTCCATGAGGAATTTCAAGGGCTGTGTTCTGCATCCCCAATGGGGTCTGCACTGGTTTTTAGAGGGTTGATGCTGCCTTTGCTGGGATGGTGCCACTACTGACTTGACATGAGCTATTTCTGAATATGGGACACTAGTGTATTCAGAACAATGTGAAATGAGCAAAATAAAAACTCACAGACGGAACATGATTTACATGTCAGATTCCATTTCAGTAGATTAGAGATACAAACCATGGTAGGAATGCTGTGCATGCTCTAAAGAAGTGCTTCTTTTACAAATTAGCTGTCTTGTATATAAGATATTTACATTACACTCATAAAAGTAGCAGAATTATAGTTATGAAATAGCAACAAGATAATTTTATGATTGAGGGTCACCACGACATAAGGAATTGTATTAAAGGGTCTTAGCACTGGGAAGGTTGAGAACCACTGCTCTAGAATATACATGTGGTCTCTTGAGTCCTTTGTCAAACACATGTCAGTAGCTCTTCTAGGCAGATTCAGAAAAATAAGTATGGACAACCTGAGGAAGAAAGATATGTGATCCAAAGTAAAAGATAACATGATCCCTACACAGCAGAGACATTCCCCATTCCAGACACTGGAGGACATGGTCATGGTCTACTTCTGAGGATCAAGAAAATTGAAACATAAACTGATAGATGGCTTTTATGCTACATCTTCCACCCTTCATCACTGGGTGGCCTTTAGTTTTCCAGCTTCCCAGTCATAAAACTTCCCCAGAATCTCCATACACTACAAAGACAAGAGAATCCATTGTGTATAATACCTCATAATATGTAGGAGTGTGAAAGGCAGTCTGTTTTCTGGTTGAGCTAAGACTAGAAACCCATGTGACTCTAAAGCAATGGCAGGCATTTTGCCTGGTTTCTGAACACCAGGCTCCTGGCACAATGTTGCAGCTCTCCATAGATTTGTGGCCATCAGTCATGTAAGTGCAATGCCCCAAACCCCTCCACAGGTAGAGGATGTGACTTGTGGTCAAGACAGATCCTCCATTTTAATGAGGCATCTAAAGGCCTGGAGGACTTAGCTAATAAGCTCTCCTTCCCAGACACTCCTCCCTGAGAAGTGGAGTACTGTTTGATTCGTCCACTTTCTGCCAAGACCTTAAAACCTTGGACTGCCTCTTTTCACCGGGATCCACCGTGGTGGCTTTCACCTAAAGAACCACCATATAATCTCCTGTAGAAGGCTTCTCTGCATCCCTAGCCATGGCTGCGATAAAGCAAAGCCCAAGCCAGTTGCCACCTACAAGTCAAGGACTCATCCCCATGGGATCCAGCAGGAGCTCTCCACTCTTTTCCACCTTGGCCCCAGACTAGATCTAGCCTGCAGGCCCCCACTCCATTCTCAGCTCTTCCACGCAGCTCCCAGCAGTGGAACCTGGGTGTCTAAAAGTCTGTGAACAAGATGGCCCCAGCCTCCCTGCAGGCATAGGAACCCACATTCATCCTCTCAGAGCATCTGGGATGGCTAGTCTTAGGTATCAGTTTGATCAACCTGGTATAAGGGAATCTCAACTTAAGAGTTGCCTCCATCAGATTGGCCTTTGGCCATGTTTAAGGGGGATGTTTTCATGTGCTAGGTGATGTAGGATGGCTACCATAGGCAGTTTAAACTTTAGGTTGGTGAACCTGAGCTATACATGAAAGATAACTGAACATGTCTGGGAGAAAACCAGTAGGCAGGATGCATCAAAGTTCTTGACTATAGATTCCTGCCTGAAGTACATGTCCTGAATTCCCTTAATGATGGAATGTTACCTAAACATATTCCTCCCCAAATTTCTTTTGGTTATGATATTTACCATAGCAAAAGAAAGCAAGCTAAAACTAAATCACAATCTAGGAAGGAAGATGTTTTCTAATAAACATTTGAAGTGAAAAGTCTATAACCAGATGTCTATAACCAGTCATGTGTTCTACTCACTATTATCCAACCAAGTGGGATGCTCACCTTTGTTGGGTCTTGGGGAGCTTATTTAAAAATAAACAAATATCTAATGGCTGAGAAGCACCTAAAGAGATGTTCATCATCTTTAGTCATTAGGGAAAAGCAAATCAAAACAACCCTGAGATTCCATCTCACACCAGTCAGAATGGCTAAGATCAAAATCACAGGAGACAGCAGTTGTTGGCGAGGATGTGGAGAAAGAGGAACACTCCTCCACTGCTGGTGGGATTGCAAGCTGGTACAACCACTCTGGAAAGCAGTCTGGCGGTTCCTCAGAAAACTGGGCATGACACTCCCGGAGGATCCGGCTATACCACTCCTGGGCATATACCCAGAGGCTTTACCTGCATGCAATAAGGATACATGCTTCGCTATGTTCATAGCAGCCTTATTTATAATAGCCAGAAGCTGGAAAGAACCCAGATGTCCCTCAACAGAGGAATGATTCAGAAGATGTGGTATATTTACACAATGGAATACTACTCTGCAATTAAAAACAATGAACTCACGAAATTCCTAGGCAAATGGTCAGAACTTGAACATATCTTCCTTAGTGAGGTAACCCAATCACAAAAGAACATACATGGTATGCAGTCACTGATAAGGGGATATTAATCCAGAATCTAGGAATATCCTAGACACAATTCGCATATCAATAAATTTCCAAGAAGATGGAAGGAGAGACCCCTGGTCCTGGAAAGACTGGATGTAGGGGAATGCCAGGACAGAGAAGCGAGAGGGGGTTGAATGGGGAAAAGAGGGAGGGAAGGGGGCTTATGGGACTTTCGGGAAGGGAGGATACGGGAAAGGGGAAATCATTTGGAATGTAAATAAAAAAACTTAGAAAAATAAATAAACAAATAACCCCCCATCTGACATTCTAGCTATGATCTTAAAGTTAATCAAGTTATTGATCAATCGTTTCCATGAGAATAGAGAATACATAGTAAGGGAAATATTACCAAATTGAGGCACAAAAATTACATACTATATTGTGAAAAATTGCTGCATTTTAGTAATATGTGCCTAATTCAGAATGTGAAAAAAATCAATAAGTATAATTCTCTTTATTAATTGAAACTCTGAAGAGATTTATAGAATCGAGGATGGAGAAAACATCTGATAAGTTTCAAAATCAATTAGAAATAAAAATTGTGGAAATATAGAAAACAGTAAATTTTTTTAACAAAAATCACAGTATCAGTTCAAGAGAGAAAATTAGTATAAAATAACAATGATTGACCTTTTCCCACGAGTCCACATCAAACTTTCAATTTTCCCAATCTCACAGGAAGGAGAAACATTTTCCTTGTTTCTGTTCCTCTGGACCTAATGAGGTGAGCCCTAGGTAGCTTCTGTATGGGTGTGGTCACAAGAGATTGGGACTTGAACTGGTCCAGCTGATAAATATAGCATATTATCCTGTGATAAAGCCAACTCAAAGGCAACATACTTTTTGATTCTAATGTTATGGCTTTGTGTGCAACAAAAAAGGCAGTAAAATAGACCACTGATGACACTGATGATGTTGTGTGATACAGGATTATGTGTGTCTGTATAGTATGTGTGTTCATGTGTGTGTGTGTGTGTGTGTGTGTGTGTTTATGCATTGAACAAGTGGGATATGGGGTGTTTTAAGGGCCAGATGGCTCAATCAAAACCAATATAACTGTGAACCTTAATGTATACTATGGAATTTTTAGCTAATAGCAATGTATTGGTATTGATCCAATTAACACAGTATATGCATTCTATATGTTAGTAGTAATATAGGACATTTTGTGTGAAGTTTGAGGGACATATAAAACTTTTATCTTTTTTCTGTACACATTTCAAAGTGTCATAAAAATAAAAATTACTAAATTTTAAGGAAATAATAATGAAATTACTATGTAGCCAACCATGTTAGTTGTCCTGTTTAAACTTGGAAGCATTTTTGAGAAAACTGAATCTTGCCACTATTGGATAAATCGTTATCTTGAGTTTTCTTCAAGGTATTTTGTCTACAGTCTTGTTCTTGTTTGCATTTTCTCTTAACTTAATTTAGTAGTTTTTAATTATCATATATAATAGTATGTTTCATTATGACACTTTCATATATGTCTATAATGCATTTTGATCATAGTCCACATTACCCAATGGATAGCAGCGACAATGCCCATCAGTTATTACAACATTATGGAGTGTTTACTATACAGATTTTTTACAGTATCTAGGAGTAAAGAAGGCTGAGTTTTCTCCGTAAATAACCCTGGGTATAGAGGGAAAGAATGGTCTAGATTTTCCAATAGTGTGGTGATGAGAGCATTGGTTTGATGGATCACCTGCATTTCTAAAACCATGATTTTATTTTCCTTCTTTGGAAAAAATTGTAGTGGAAAACATCATATAACCAACAGGGCAAAATGTGTAAATAACATCCTCTAAGTCAGTTGCATAAAAATAAACAAACAAATAAATAAAAAACAAACAAGCCTGAAAGTTTGCTAAGGCTTAGGATCCATATTTCTGCTTTGAATGTTTCTCTAATAGGTTCCATTCTACCTTCTCAGCATCAAGGTGAGTGCTGGGCCAGTGGAACTTGTTTGATGTGTAGATATCTGAGTGCTATGCTTTGTTTAAAGAAGACAAAGGATACTGCATTTCCATGTTTCACCCATAGACCATGTTTTGTCTATACACAATGTTCTGAACTTTGTGAAAGTTTCTTTCTACTGTTTGGGTAGGATGGGTGTCCATTTCTGCTTCTTAATGTGGCAGAATAGTAAGAAATCCCTTCATAAACTGATCAGAAAATGAAGACAAAGAGAAGGTATGGGAGGGAATAAACAGAATAGAAGGAATTTTATCATGTTGGGTAAATTTTAAGCCTGCAGCTTTGTTCTCTCAATGAGCATATCTTCAATTCTACTCCCCAGTGAGAGTTTTCTGTGACTAGATGAAGCCGAATTATTAGAAAGGCTGAAAAATTATTTTAAAGCATTCTGCAATTAGGGAATAACTCTTCCGCATCAAACAAGCCAGAGCTAGCAGGTTAATGACACTGGGGATTAATAACTATGATTTCAAAGGAAGCTGCAATTAAAGGTGCCCCAAAGGCAGATAAAAGATGTGGGAACTGGTTCTAGGAAGAGGAAGCGCAGCAACCATCAATGCTAGGGGTGCATGGGGAAGATTGTTAGGGAAAATGAATTCAGGGCTCCATGTTTAAGATTAGCAAATGAATATAACCAATGTGCTTTAGAGGGTGAGGAAGACAACTAAAGAAAATCAAAGGAATACAAATTGGAAAGGAAGAAGTCAAAAATATCAGTATTTGCAGATGATCAGATGATATGATAATATACATACAAGATGCCCAAATTCTAACAGAGAATTCCTAAAGCTGATAAATACCTTCAGCAAAGTAGCTGGATACAAAATAACCTAAAAGAAAAATTGGTAGCCCTCCTTTATACAAATGATAAAAGACTGAAGAAGAAACTAGGGAAACAATGCCCTTCACAATAGCCACAAATAAAGTAACAAATCTTGGTGTAACTCTAACCAAGCAAGTGAAACCCTGTTTGGCAAGGTATTCAATTAGTAGGATTAACATAGCAAAATGGCAGTCTTACCAAAAGCAATCTACAGATTCAATGCGATTCGCATCAAAATTCCAACACAATTATTTACAGACCTTGAAAGAGCAATTATTAACATTATATGGAAAAACAAAAAAACTAAGATAGCTAAAATCTATGCAATAAAAGAACTTCAGGAAGAAATACCATCCCCTATTTCAACCTGTACTACAGAGCAATAGTAATAAAAACCATATGGTATTGGCATAAAACAGATAGCTTTATCAATAGAATCAATTCAAAGACTGAGGAGTAAACCCACACACCTATGAACACTTACCTTTTGACAAAGAAGCCCAAATCTGTACAATGGAACACAGAAACTATCTTCAAAAAATGGTTCTGAACTAACTTGATGTATATAAGTAGAAGAATGAAAATAGATCTATATTTATCACCCTGAATAACAAGTCTAAGGGAATCAAAGATCTCCACATAAAACCAAACACATTAAATCTGATAGAAGAAAAAGAACAGACTAGCTTTGAACACATAGGTACAGGAGAAAACTTCCTGAACAAAACACCAATATCTCCTGGTCTACGATCAACAATTAATAAATGAGATCTCTTGAAACTGAAAAGCTCCTTTAAGGCAAAAACATCAATAGGATAAAATAGTAGCCTACAGAATGGGAAATAATCTTTACTAACCCTACATCTCACAGAGGGCTAATATTCAAAACATATAAAGAACACTAGAGATTAGACAGCAACAAACTAAACAAAATAAAACAAAATTAAAAACGAGATACAGAGCTAATCAGAGAATTCTCAAAAGAGAAATCTTTATAAGCTGAGAAGCACTTAAAGAAATGTTCAACATCCTTAACTATCAGGGAAATACAAACAAAAATGCCTCTGAGATTCCATCTTACACCCATTAGAATGTAGTAGACAAAAACTTAAGCAACAGTCCATGCTGGTGAGGGTGTGGAGCAAGGGGAACTCTCCATCATTGCTAGTGGGAGTGCAAACTTGTACAACCACTTTGGAAATCAGTTGACAGTTTTGAAGACAACTGGGAATATTTCTACCTCAAGACCCAGCTATACTACTCCTGGCCATATTCCCAAAAGATGCTACACCACACCACAAGGATAGTTGCTCAACTATGTTCATAGAAGCTTTATTTACAATAGCCAGAAACTGGAAACAACCCAGATGTCCCTCCACTGAACATTAGATAAAGAAAATATGATACATTTACACAATGGAACATTACTCAGTTATTAAAAACAAGGACATTATAAAATTTGCTGGCAAGTAGAACTAGAAATGATTATCCTGAGGGAGGCAACCCAGACCCAAAATGATAAACTTTATATGTACTCACTTATAAGTGGATATTAGTTATACATTATACAATAAACCACGCTACAATCCACAACCAAAAGAAGCCAAGTTACAAGTAGGACTCAAGGAAGGATGCTTGAATATCACTGAGAAGAGGAAATAAAATAGACATCTGGGGTGGATGAAAGGACCTGGGTGGGAGAGAAGGTTGGGGAAGAAACAGGAAGAATCAAGTATGAAGAGAACAGAGAGAGAACTGAAATCAGTGTGTTTGTGTGTGTGTGTGTGTGTGTGTGTGTTGGGGGGTATCTCTGGGACAAGTTAGAAATCTAGGACAATGTAATCTTCCAGTAATCTATGATGGTGACCCTAGTTAAGACTCCTTGCAGTTGGGGATATAAAACATGAAACTTTCACTTCCTGTAACCAGAGAAGACTTCCAATGGAGGTATGGAGATCCCAACTCAGCCACAAAGCCCTTGACCACAATTACTCCTGATGTGCAGGGATAAAGAGGGAGCAGAAAGTGAGGAAATGGCCAACCAATGACTGGACCAACTTGAGTCCCATGCCATGAGAGAAAGCTCACCCCTGACACTATTAATAATATTCTGCTATTCTTGCAGACAGGAGGCTATCATAACAGTCACCTGGGTGGCTTTGCCCAGAAACTGATGAAAACATATACTGAGACCTCCAGCTAACTTTAGGTAGAACTGGGGGAATCTTTTGGAAGAGGGGGGTGGGGAGATTGAAAGATCCAGAGAAGTTAAGGAAAACAAAAGAAAATATACAGAATCAACCAACCTTGACGCATAGGGACTCACAGAGACTGAACCACCAACTAGAGAGCATACATGGGCTAGACCTAGGTCCCCTACACATGTGTAACAGATGTACAACTTGGTCCTCATGTGGAACCTCTAACAGCAGAGGCAAGGACTGTCTATGACTCTGTTGCCTACCTTTGGGTCTCTTACTCCTTACTGGACAGTCATGTCTAACCTCATTAGAAGATGTGCCCAGTTCTACTATAACTTGATATGCCAAAGCAGGTTGATAGCCATGGGATATCTCCCTTCTCTGAAAAGAAGTGGATGAGGGCAGAAGGGGAGGGGAAAGGGAGGGACTGGGAGAAAAGATTGGAGGAGAAGCTCTGATGGAGATGTAAAGTAAATAAATAAATTAATGAATACATTTAAATAAATAAACAAATAAATAAATTTGTATCCTTAACAAAAATGTGTTTTAGAAACCTATACATTGGGGTTGTTTATTTATTTATTTTTCTAAGTTTTTTTATTTACATTCCAAATCATTTCCCCTTTCCCGAATCCTCCCTCCCCGAAAGTCCCATAAGCCCCCTTCCCACCCTCTTTTCCCCATTCGACCCCCTCTCGCTTCTCTGTCCTGGCATTCCCCTACATCCAGTCTTTCCAGGACCAGGGGTCTCTCCCTCCATCTTCTTGGAAATCTATTGATATTTGAATTGTGTCTAGGGTATTCCGAGATTCTGGGTTAATATCCCCTTATCTGTGACTGCATACCATGTGTGTTCTTTTGTGATTGGGTTACCTCACTAAGGAAGATATTTTTCAGTTCTGACCATTTGCCTAGGAATTTCGTGAATTCATTGTTTTTAATTGCAGAGTAGTATTCCATTGTGTAAATATACCACATCTTCTGAAACCATGCCTCTGTTGAGGGACATCTGGGTTCTTTCCAGCTTCTGGCTATTATAAATAAGGCTGCTATGTACATAGTGGAGCATGTGTCCTTATTGCATGCAGGTAAAGCCTCTGGGTATATGTCCAGGAGTGGTATAGCCGGATCCTCTGCGAGTGTCATGCCCAGTTTTTTGAGGAACCGCCAGACTGCTTTCCAGAGTGGTTGTACCAGCTTGCAATCCCACCAGCAGTGGAGGAGTGTTCCTCTTTCTCCACATCCTCGCCAACAACTGCTGTCTCCTGTGTTTTTGATCTTAGCCATTCTGACTGGTGTGAAATGGAATATCAGAGTTGTTTTGATTTGCATTTCCCTAATGACTAAGGATGACACACATCTCTTTAGGTGCTTCTCAGCCATTAGATATTCTTCAGGTGAGAACTCTTTGTTTAGCTCTGTACCCCATTTTTAATAGGGTTACTTGGCTCTCTGGAGTCTAACTTCTTGAGTTCTTTGTATATATTGGATATTAGCCCTCTGTCGGATGTAGGTGGTAAAGATCATTTCCCAGTTATTTGGTTGCAGCTTTGTCTTTTTGACAGTGTCTTTTGCCTTACAGAAACTTTGTAATTTTATGAGGTCCCATTTGTCAATTCTTGATCTTAGAGCATAAGCTATTGGAGTTCTGTTTAAGAAATTCTCCCCTGCGCCCATATGTTCAAGGTTCTTCCCTAGTTTCCTTTCTATCAGTTTATTTTTAATAATATTTTATGACCTCTTGAAATTATAATATAGATATGCAATGTATCTTGATCAGTCTACCCCCATTCTCTTCCCCCAATTCCTACTAGTACCCCTAGACATCTTCCTCCAAAATTCATGTTCTTTCTTTTCTTTTAGATTTATTTTATTTTATATGTATCAGTGTTTGCCTGCATGTATGTATGTGCACCAAACAAATATGGAGTGCCTGTGAAAGTCTGAAATGGGCATTGAATCCCATAGAATTGGAGTTATGATGGCTATCAGTCATTATGTGTGTCCTAATAATCAAACACCAGTCTGCAAGAGCAACATGTGCCCAAGCTATCTATGTCCCCAGTCCCTCCATATTCTTCTTCTTCTTCTTCTTCTTCTTCTTCTTCTTCTTCTTCTTCTTCTTCTTCTTCTTCTTCTTCTTCTTCTTCTTCTTCTTCTTCTTCTTCTTTTTCTTCTCCTCTTCCTCCTCCTCCTCCTTCTCCTCTTCTTTCTTCTTCTTCCTCTTCCTTCACCTTCTTCTACTTTTCCTCCTCCTCTTTTCTTTCTACTTCTTTCTTTTTCCTTTCTTTCATTCTCTCTCTTTCTTTCAAATATATTAACTATTGAGTGATTAGTGTGCCTTTGCATGGGTGGGGGGCCATTCACTGGGGTAGAGGCAGCTTATCAGTAAAAACATGACTCTTCCTCCCCTAGCTGAAATTAACTAGCCATAGTTTCTTGGCTAGGGAAGGAGCTTCAGGAAAATCTACCTCATGCATTCTTGACTTTTAACCAGCTTGATCCTGTCCAGGTAATCACAGTTGCTGTGTGAATAGCCTTGTTATGTCCAGAAGACAGCTATGAGCAATAGAAGTGACCAACCATAGACTGGTAGCTCTCAATTCATAAGTCAAAATAAAATTATCTCTTTATAATTTAATTAGAGAAGCATTTTGTTAGAGTAATGGAAAGATGACTAACACTATGTCAGAGTTTTGTAGTCTTAGAATCTATTTGATAGAGTTCTTATGGAGATAAAATGGGATTGCTTTCCTAGCAGGCAGAATAGCACTTGGCAAGGGAAATTATAAATATTTGTTAGGGGGTAGCCTTTCTTATGTGCATGTGTGCACCAGAAAGCAAATGCATTAGTAGGTTTGCACATGGGCACACATACACAATACCCTGGCTTAGTCACATGGCACTTAGCACACATCCACACCTGTGTGAATATAACCTTTCCTGACTCACAAAGCAGAATCTTAGAGATCTACTCATTTTACCCTCTTTCCTGCTTGAAAAACACCCAATCTTCCTTAAGTTCAGGCCCATTCATGACTAACATTTCCCCTCTCATAGACTTAGTAAAATGTTTTGGGGAGTGGAATTTATCATAGCTTCTGTGTCTTACTACAGTGTGAATTAACAAGCAGCCAGGATTTGTTTACTTACTAGTTCTAACCGGGACTTAATATTCAAGACTTCTTATTATCAAACATATCTGCATATTTTCCTTTTGCTTTGCAAACATTGTATTTGTATAAATGAACACATGAGCAAAGTAATAAGTAGAACATTTGGATAGACTTAAAAGTAATCATGGGTAGTGCTTATTTTCCTTGGGACCTTAGAAATGTCCCTAGAGAAACATTAATCAGCAGTATTGTGGTCTCCATTTGGCTTAGCTGAACACAGTGTACTAACATGCAAGGGGTCACTTTATGTTTGCAATCCTAGAACTTGTGTTTATCAATTTTTATTCCTCTCTGCAATTAGAATACATACTCTTGAGACAACAAGACATCTATTCCCTGTCCTTTTAGTCAATGAAATTGAAAGGTTTGAGTCCAAGTGCAGTTTAAAAGGAAGGTGATTGTGAGATAACTCCCAAGAACATGAATGAATGGCTATGCACAGGTAAATAGGAAGGAGTCAGATATCATGAAATCATTTTATTTTTTTCATTTTAAATATATTTTAAAATTAAAATATAATTACATTATTTCTTCCCTTTTCTCCTTCCCACCCCTTTCTCATACCATCCTGGTCAAGCCCCAGCCCCCCCATTAAAAGCTTTTCTCTTTTTCTTTGTTCTTGTTACACACACACACACACACACACACACACCCCTAAATATAGGAACAGTCTACTCAGTTTGTTTAGTGTTGCTTACGTGTATATGATTTTAAGGCTGACTACTTGTATCTGGAAAATGAATTAGGGAGCTCATCCCTGGAAATAGTTCATTTTCTCTTTCTTCATAATCCTAAGTTGCCTAAAGGTCTTTTACCAAGAATGGGACCCCATGAAATTTTTATTTTTCACAATAGACAGTCTTGTGTTGTTAAAATTCAGTCCTGATTGGCAGCTATATTGCTGAGGTATCATGGGTACATCTTAATCACAACAAATTTCCTGGTCCTCTAATTCATAATCTCCCTGCTCCACCTAAGCTTTAGGTGCAGGAGTTGTGTTGTAGATTTATCCATTGAACCTGGGCACCCCACTGTCAGTTGTTTTTGGCATCTTTACTTGGTATATGTGTGTGTGTGTGTGTGTGTGTGTGTGTGTGTGTGTGTGTGCGCGCGCGCGCACGTGTATGTTTTCAAAATGCTCTCTACTGGCTACACAGAGATAAGTTGACACTTATTTGGTGAGCAGTGAAATCTATACTTAAATGCAGATATAAGGATATGTATTTAAAGTGCAGTTAGGAATTATACTAGTTTAGTGAAATACTAATAGAAGATTCTCATCTAAGAACCATGATGTTGGCTAGGTTTACAGAATTAAGTATGATTTCCATTTTTTAGAAGTCTTGAAGGCCATTTAAATAGATGTTGGTTACCACCAAAATATGAACGCCTGTATTATATCTTGCCATGCTGGTCATTGTTGTGGTTCATAGGAATCATGGATGGGTAGGATTATTAATTTTTTTCTACCTTTTGTATAGTATTTTCTGGAACTATAAAAGATAGTCCCTACGGAGAGGCTTATGAACCAGATCCAGTTTGATTACTTCCAATTCTGTGTCTAAAGTATGTGCTATCTTCAGCAAGAGGGACTTGCCTTTAACTTTTGGGAAGCATACCAGTGGAACAGCAATAGTCTACATTGTTTGAGGATCCTCCTGAATTTCTCTGGACAACAATTCAAAAGGGGATTCTCATACCTAGTACTGGGGTTTTGTTAAATACTCAGTAGTTCCTGAGACTCATTGTCAGTATAAATGGCATAACTTCATTAAATACACACATATATTGCACATACTTATGTATCTTATATGTAAATTTGGATAATTAAATTCTACATTCTTTTATAATTTTTACAATATTTTAGTGTATTTTCACCTCTTCCCTTCATCTCTTTCCGTATTGACACCCCTCATCCTTTCCCAATTATATCTACCCTCCTCCCCACATTTTGATGATTTGCTTCTTCAATTCATTTGTATCATGCTATTTCCCTCAGTTTCTCTCCCATGTTCCTTTTTATTTTCTTGGTTTCTTTTGTTACTTTACATTATATATTCACATTTGAAGTTTTGGAGCTATGAACCTCAGGAGAGAAAAAAACATATGACGTTTACCTTTCTGGATCTGGGTTACTTCAGCCAATATGATATTTTCTAGTCCCATCCATTTAACTACAAATTTTATAATTTCATTTTTCCAAAGTGGAATAGTGTTCCATACTCTGTATGTACCACATTTTTATTATCAGTTTGTTAGATGGAGGATGTTTAGTTTTTTTTTTCTTTTCTATTTACTAACTATTGTGAATAGAGTGGCAAGAACATGTCTAAGCAAGTATCTGTGGAGGAAGAGAGTGCTGAGTCCTTTGGGTAATTGCCAAGGAACCACAAAGCTTTGGTATGTGATAAACTTACTTTTATATTTTTGAACAAAAATTCACATTAATTTTCAGAGGAGTTGCACCAGTTTGCAATTCCATCAATAATGAATGAGTCTTCCCTTTCCCCCATATCCTCTTTAGCATCTGTTGTTTTGTTGATCTTTGGCACTCTAACTGCAGTGAGAAGAAATTTAAATATTTTCCTGATTTGCATTTCCTAGTTGCTGACAATGATGAACATTAAAAAAAAAACTTTTTATTGGTTCTTTGTGAATTTTACATCATGCATCCCTATCTCACTCATATCCCCTTCCCTTCATACCTGCTCTCCATCCTTGTAACCACCCCAAAACAGTAAATTTTGTTGTGGAATGTGTAGTGTGTCACAGAGTGTCCAAGAGTATACCCTTCTGTCTACATTTCTTTGCTTTCAAATGTTAATTGCAATGTCTCATTGCTCTGTTACTCAAGGCCTCTGGATTCTGCTACTCTATTAATACTGGAATCTCACTGGAAGTCCTCTAGGATATCCTGTTGTTGCCCTGTGTCACAGAAATCCTGTTGTCATATATTTATAGAATTTGCCAAGGAACAGCCTCTGCTTAGAGGGGGCATCCTGAGGAAGGGGTGTTTGGGAAAGGCAGAAGAAATGACTCAAAGTCAGTGGTAGTTGCAAGCTGACAAATCTCCCCTACTCAAGATTTCTCTCCAGATAACTCATCTAAATAGCTTAGCTCTTGCATACCATAGCATATCAATTCATCTAAATACCCCAGGTTCCCTTTTGATTATCTGCATGAATCAGCACCTTATGACTTTAGCCCTTTGATTATTATAAAAGACAGCAAATGCACTTTTTAAAACATAACAAGTGAATTCAGAGATCTGCTGCCTTTGGAAATGCAGACAATAAGCTAGCTGGGTAGGTTCTGGCTCAGAGATCACCACTCCTACCCCACCTGGATCTAAATTTGCTCTGTCCAGGCTGACATTGTACATAGAAATCTATATGTTTTTATCTTTCTGACAATCTGGCTCATTAATGCAGCTTCCTTTGTTCTTTTAGGTCTGTGAAGCCCCTCATACAATTCATATTATATTTTTACATTTTGCATAGTTGCGAAATTATGCATTCTTGAACTCATGTTTTCAGAGTTCTTTCCCACAGCCTTAAAGACTATCCTGAAGGTCACAGCATTTACCATTTTACTGAGGAACATTATACACACCCTTGCTACCCAGGCTTGTGCTGCTTCTAATTATAATGGAGTCATTAACCTTGTTAGGGAGAACATTTCCTGGAAAGAGGAACATAAAGTAAATTATGTATATTTTTATACAAATAAGCCCTATACCCACAGTAACCATCAGCACTCATGGAAACCCACACCCTGCTGATTCTGCTCCAGGGACAGGGAACTATCACATCATCCTTTCCACAGCCATGCCAGACTTTGCAAGCAAAGACCCCTTCATTTACTCCAGCAGTTCATCATTGTGGTAAATATTGGGGTGGGCCAATTCAAAGCCCTAGATCTGAGGTATCTGAGCTCATCATCAAATCAACTCTCCTACCTTCATGACTTCAGTGTCAACTTATCAGTAACTCCTGCTGCCAGAGCCAGCTCTTTGCTGCCCAGGCAAAGTGCAGGGTCTGCTCTCCCCAGTGTTTCACCTGGAGATGAGCAGAACTAGCTCTCCTGCTTTCATGGCCCCAGAGATAAGTCTGCTACAAGCTCCAGGTGGTGAGGGGTTAGGAGGGTATATTTCCTTAATCCACATCACTACAGGGGTGATGAGTAGCAAAGTCAGCTCTCCCATGTTCATACACTTTGGGTAGACTGGTACCTGCAACTTCTTGCAATGTGTGTGCAGGCTAATTTCCAAAGTACTGCAGTGGGATGGGAACAGGGTAAAACTCTTACTTTCATGATTGCAGGGCCAGATTTTTAATGATTCCTAGGTGAGGGATGAGGCCATTTCTGCACAGATCTTACTTGGCAGCAGCCCAGGAAAAGGATGTATTTCTAGCCGTTGGTGGTAGCAGATTCTTGCTGCTTCAGGGCCACAGGCTCAGACATGGTCCCTAGTGGCAGCACAGGCCAGGACCTTACCATGGTCCCAGGTGGCATCACCAACTACTTACATCAGGCTGTGTTTTACTACCCTGGAGTCTCCAGCTCTGCCTCTCTTCATTGTACCTGCATCCTTCTGTTTATCTTTCTTTTTCATTCCTCTACCACTTACTTACTTCTCTTAGTGACTCCTGGGGTCTCTGTGTGTCTGGAGTCATCAGAGGATTGGTCTCAGGATAGGTCTTAGGAGTGCTATGCTTCGCTCATGCATTATGGCACTCCACAGGGGTCATTTTTGGCTTGGACTGCCCTCCTGGGCCTGAATGGTGCTGGATTGGTTGTCATCTCAGGCTATCTCCCTTTAGGGTCTCCTTGTGCCCAATTGGTTGTTGTGTCAGGCTCACTTTTTTTTTTAGGGAGTGTTAGGCAATTGATCATTCAGATGTTCACAGGTCAGAACACTGAGCACAAGACATGAGCTCTCTCTTCTCTGCCACCTACGGACATGCATGTGGTACAGTGGCCCCACCTGCAATGCCTCTAGGGGTAGTAATGATGAACTTTTTAAAAGAGCCATTCCTTAGGAATTTTCATTTCTTATTTTGAGAACTCTCTGTTTAGATTCATGGCCTACTTTTTATTTAGGTCATTTGTTTCCTTGACTGTTTTTAGTTCTTCAAAAAATGAACAGAGAAACAGTGGAATTAAATATTATACATCAAATGAGCAAATAGATATCTATAGAATATTTCATCAAAATACTAAAGAATATGTACTCTACTCAGCAGCCCATGGAGACATCTTTAAAGCACAAAACAAATCTTAACCAAACCAGAAAAACTGAAATAGGTTATACTCAATATATCCTACCTGACAAAAATGCTTTAATACCTGGGGAAAAAACAGCAAAAGAACTCTACTAGCTACACAAACTTGTGGAGATTGAACATCTCATTAGTGAATATTGAATAGGATAAAAAAGAAACTAAAAAAATCAACAAATCCCTAAAACTGAATAAAAATGAAGATACAACACAAAATGTTTACTAGGACACATTAAAAGCAACTCTAAGAGGTAAGTATATATCTCTACACTTCTACATTAAAAAGTCAGAAAGTGATTTTTCCACTGCCTCTCCTCTACCTTCATCAGACTCCTGAACCACACAGGCAAGAGTTCCTTCTTCTATATATAATCTCTGCATTCTGAGTCTTCTGTGCCAAGCCAAACTGCCCTACACAGCCTGCCATCTCTCTACCCACCTTCATCTGACCTGAGGCTCCTGAACCATACAGAACTGCAGGTTGGAGCCATACAGCCCAAGGATATCTATCAGAGGTCTGCCACACAGGACCATTGAGGATTATCCCCCTCCCAGTACCTACTACAGCAGAAATATCCAGGGACAAAAACCATTCAGATGCAAAAGGTCTTCAAAAGAACACTATCAACTAGAGCCAAGGCAATATGGCATCTCAAAGCATATCTTCCCCACTACAGCAAGCTCTGGATATCCTAACGCAACTAAAACACAAGAAAATGAATTTAAATCCAATCTTACAAAGATGATAGAGGCCTATAGAGAGGAAATGAATACATCGCTTAAAGAAATTCAGGAAAACACAATCAGAGGTCTTTAAAGAGGAAAAAAAAAATTAAATCCCTTAAAGACATACGGGAAAATACAATTAAACAGGTAAAGAAAATAAATAAAACTGTGCAAGACCTGAAAGTGGAATAGAAGCAATAAAGAAAACATAAATTGAGGGAATCCTGGATATCAAAAACCTAGGGAAGAGAACAGGAACATCAGATACAAGCATCAGCAATAGAATACAGAAGATGGAAGAGAGAATCTCAGGTGTGGAAGATACAAAAGAAGAAATTGACATATCAGTCAAAGTAAATGTTAAAGCTAAAAAAATCCTGACACAAAACCAAGGGAATCTGGGATAGCAGGAAAAGACCTAATCTAAGCATAATTCGAATAGAAGAAGGTGAAGAGTCCCAGTTCCATGACCCATAAAATATTCTTAACAAAATCATAGAAGAAAACTTTCCCAACCTAAAGAAAGCAATGATTATAAACATACAAGAAGCTTGTAGAGTACCAACTAGACTGGAACAGAAAATAAAATTCTCTTGGCACATAATAATCAAAACAAAAAATATACAGACCAAAAAATACATAAGGATAAAAGGCCAGGAGCATGTTGTCCTCTGAGAGGTTCAATCCAGCAGCTGTCTCAGATAGATATGACACTGAAAGCTAAACAGTGAATAGAGCTTGGGGATACTTATGGAAGAATAGGAGAAGAATAGGAAGAATAGGAATTTGCTGCCCAAAAGAGGAATTCTTTTTTCAGAAACCCATTCATTAAAATTCCCATATCATTAAACCATAAAATATTAAAATAGCAACAAAAAAAAGAGAGATAGAAACTACACAGTAAGACCAGCAGAACCAATTAACCTGGACCCATGGGTCTCTCAGAATCTCAACTACCAACTAAAGAACATACATTCCCTGCTCATATGTAACAGTTATTCAGTGTGATTCCCATGTGGGTCCTGAGCAACTGGAATTGGAGCTATCCTAAAAGCTGTTGCCTGTGTATGGGATGTGTTCTACTAGCTGGGCTGCCTTGTCTGGCATCAGTTGGGGAGGAAGTGCCTGGCAGACTTGAAATGCTAATGTGGGGGGATACTTAGGAGGGATGAGAAGGACTATGGGAGTGGGTGACCCTGAGGGGGGTAGTGAATAAGTAAAAAAAATTAGATTAAATTGTTTTAAAAGTCAGAAAGAGCACAAATATACAATGATGCTACATAATTTAAAAACAAACAAAAACAAGAATCAAGTCCAAACCATTATGACAACAAGAACTAACAAAAATCTGAGTAGAAATTGATAAAATAGACATAGAGAAAACAGCAAAAAGAATCAATGAATCCAAGAGATGCAAATTGACCCATTCTTATCTCCTTGCACTAAGCTCAATTCCAAGTGGATCAAGGATCTCCACATAAAACCAGACACACTGAAACTAATAGAAAGGAAACTAGGGAAGAACCTTGAACATATGGGCACAGGGGAGAATTTCCTGAATAGAACTCCAATAGCTTATGCTCTAAGATCAAGAATTGACAAATGGGACCTCATTAAATTACAAAATTTTTGCAAGGCAAAAGACACTGACAAAAAGACAAAGTGGCAACCAACTAACTGGGATATGATCTTTACCAACCTTACATCCAACAGAGGACTAATATCCAATATATACAAAGAACTCAAGAAGTTAAACTCCAGAGAGGCAAGTAACCCTATTAAAAAATGGGGTACAGAGCTAAACAAAGAATTCTCACCTGAAGAATATCTAATGGCTGAGAAGCACCTAAAGAGATGTTCATCATTCTTAGTCATTAGGGAAATGCAAATCAAAACAACCCTGAGATTCCATCTCACACCAGTCAGAATGGCTAAGATCAAAAACACAGGAGACAGCAGTTGTTGGAGAGGATGTGGAGAAAGAGGAACACTCCTCCACTGCTGGTGGGATTGCAAGCTGGTACAACCACTCTGGAAAGCAGTCTGGCGGTTCCTCAAAAAACTGGGCATGACACCCCCGGAGGATCCGGCTATACCACTCCTGGGCATATACCCAGAGGCTTTACCTGCATGCAATAAGGACACATGTTTCGCTATGTTCATAGCAGCCTTATTTATAATAGCCAGAAGCTGGAAAGAACCCAGATGTCCCTCAACGGAGGAATAGATTCAGAAGATGTGGTATATCTACACAATGGAATACTACTTTGCAATTAAAAACAATGAATTCACGAAATTCCTAGGCAAATGGTCAGAACTTGAAAATATCATCCTTAGTGAGGTAACCCAATCACAAAAGAACACACATGGTATACAGGCACTGATAAGGGAATATTAATCCAGAATCTCGGAATACCCTAGACACAATCAGCATATCAATAGATTTCTAAAAAGATGGAAGGAGAGACCCCTGGTCCTGGAAAGACTGGATGTAGGGGAACGCCAGGACAGAGAAACGAGAGGGGGTTGAATGGAGAAAAGAGGGAGGGAAGGGGGCTTATGGGACTTTCGGGGAGGGAGGAAACGGGAAAGGGGAAATGATTTGGAATGTAAATAAAAAAAAACTTAGAAAAAAAATAAAATAAAAAAAAATAAAATTAATATATAGCCTTTTATCCAATTAACTGAATATAAGAATGATAATGTAATCTGTATTATGCTGAGCTATCTTCCAGTCTTGCTATCTCTAGGATATTCATCATGAAGGATTTTTTTTTAAAGATTTTTTTCCTGCATCTATTGAGATGCTCAGATAATTTTGTTTTTAAGTCCACTTACATGATTAATTAAATGTATTGACCGATATTAACAGATTCTGAAACCAACAAGAAAATATTACAACCAAAAAATTCAGAAAATTATAAAAGTACTTTAAGAATCCCTGTTCCATTAAGCTGGAAAATCTAAAAGAAATAGATAAATTTCCATACCCAGCCAAACCATCAAAACTAAGCCAAGTTGGGATCAATAACCAGAGCAGATCCATAACAAACTAAGAGATTGACATTTCCAACTAAAAATTTCAGGCCCAGACAGAATCACTCCAGAACTCTGCCAGACTTTCAAAGATATATACAATGAATATTTTTTCAATTATTCAATAATTGAAACAGAAGAAATTCTTAAAATCTCCTATGAAGCTAGAATGTATCTAATATACAGACTTAGTATATACCCTACTAAAAGGCCAATATCCCTGATGAACTTAAATGACAATACCTCAGTAAAATGCTTGCAAGATGTATACAGAAACATATCAAAAAGATCATCCACCACAATCAAGTCATGTTCATCCCAGAGATTCTGGACTGGCTCAGCATATATGTCAGTAGATTTAATTAATCATGTAAATGGATTTAAAGACAAAAATTACATGATCATCTCAGTAGATGATCATGTAATTTCATCATGAAAATTTCATCAGCAGCAGAAAAAAATCCTTCATGCTCACAAGAGGAAATATGGAAACAAAGTGTGGAGTAGAGACTGAAAGAAAGATCATCCAGAAACTGCCCCACCTGGATATTCATCCCATATACAGCCACCAAATCTGGACACTATTGTGGATGCTGGGAAGTGCTTGCTGATAAGGCTGTCTCCTGAGAGGCTCTGCCAGAGCCTGACAAATACAGAGGTGAATACTTGCAGCCAACCATTGGAATGAGCTTGGGAGTCCCTGATGGAGGAATTGGAGAAGGTACTGAAGGATATGAGGTGGTTTGCAGCCCCATGGTGGGAGCAACAGTGTTAATAGGCCAGACCTTCTGGAGCTCCTGGATACTGGACCACCAACCAAAGAATGCACACGGAGGAACCCTTGGTACAGGCTGCATATGTGGCAGAGGATGGCCTTGTTGGTCATCAGTGGGAGGAAAGGGCTTTGGGCTTGAGGGTGTTCAATGCCCTGGAGTGGGTGGGTGGGTGGGGGAGCACCCTCATAGAGGCAGGGGAAGGGGAGATGGAATAAAGGGTTTCCAAAGGGGAGATCTGGATGGGGGAAAACATTTGAAATGTAAATAAAGAAAATATCCTCCCCCCCGAAAAATCATTCATGATGAATATCCTAGAGATAGCAGGACTGAAAGATAGTTCAGCATAATAAAGAGTATATATGAAGAACCCAGGGATAGCATTGTCATACATTGAGAAAAATTTAAAGCCAGCCCAGTAAAAACTTGAAAGAGACAGGAATGCACACTATTTCTACTTTTTTTTTATGATTCTGTTGTGTATCTGTACCATATTTTCTTTTTTTCAGTAGATATATTCTTTATTTACATTTCAAATGTTGTCCCCTTTCCTGGTCCCCTCCCCGAAAACCCCCTAACCCATCCCCCCTCTCTGCTCACCAATCCACTCACTCCCGTTTCCCTGTCCCAGCATTTCCCTATACTGGGGCATTGAGCCTTCTCAGGACCAAGGACATCTCCTCTCTTTGATGTCCAACAAGGTCATCCTCTGCTGCATATGCATCTGGAGCCATGGGTCCCTCCATGTGTACTCTTTGGTTAATGGTTTAGTCCCTGGGAGATCTGGGGGGACTGGGTGGTTTATATTGTTGTTCCTCCTATGGCACTGCAAACCCCTCAGCTCCTTGAGTCCTTTCTCTAGCTCCTCCATTGGGGACCCTGTGCTCAGTTCAATGGTTGGCTGAGAGTGCCCCCCTTTGTATTTATCATGCACTGGCAGGGTCTCCCGGGTGACAGCTATATCAGGTTCCTGTCAGCAAGCACTTTTGGCATCTGGGATAGTGTCTGGGTTTGGTAACTGTATTTGGGATGGATCCCTAGGTGGGGCAGTCTCTGAATGGTCTTTCCCTCATTCTCTGCTCCACACTTTGTCTCTGTATCTCCTCTGTGGATATTTTGTTCCCTCTTCTAAGGAGGACCAGAGTATCCATACTTTATTTGTCCTTTTTCTTGAGCTTCATTTGGTCTGTGAATTGTATCTTGGGTATTCCAAGCTTCTGGGCTAATATCCACTTATCAGTGAGTGCATACCATGTGTGTTCTTTTGTGATTGGGTTACATCGCTCAAGATGATATTTTCTAGTTCCATCCATTTGCCTTAGAATTTCATGAGTTCATTGTTTTTAATAGCTGAGTACTATTCCATTGTGTAAATACACTAGTACTTGAAGCACAAGTTAATGCAATAGGACAAGAGAAGGAAATTAAAGGGATGTGAATAGTAAGATATCAAGTTATATATTTGCAGTTTATATAATATTATATGTAATTCCTAAAAATCCTACAAGAATCTTTCTAGAACTTATCATTGAGTTCAACAAAGTAGCAAGACACACTATCAACTCACAAAAATCAGTAGCCTTCTCTGAGTCAACAATTATATTTAGAAAGAAATCATGTATATACTACCATTCACAATGGCCTCAATAAGTCTAGGAATAAATCTAACCAAAATGAAGACTATACTTTAAATTTCAGATTTCTGAAGAAAGAGATTGAGGACATCAAAAAAGTGAAAACCCTCCCAATGTTCTTGGATTGGTAGAGTCAATGTGAAAATGACAGTTCTGCCAAAAGCAATGTACAGATTCAGTACAATCCCAATCAAACAACATTCTTTATGCAAATAGAAAACACTATCTAAAAATTCATATGGAGCTATTAAAGAAGAAGGATATTGAAAGAAAGCCTGAACAAAAAGGACAAAATGGAGGGGTTGCTATTCCAGATCTCAAGATATATTCCAGAACCATAGTAATATGAACAGCATTCTATGGACACAAAAAAGACAAGCAGACCAATGGAACAAAATAGAAAACCCCAACATGAATATATGCAACTCAGGCCATCAGATGTATGACAAAAATGCCAAAAGCATAAACACAAGAAAGGATTTTCAACAAGCGGTGCTGAGAACACTCGATGTCTATGTGTAGAGGAAAGCATTAGACCCACAGTTATCACTTTACATAAAAACTAACAGTAAATGGATCAAAGACCTTAATGTGAACCCCAAAACACTGAAACTGTTAGAAGGAATCAGAAACAGTATCCTAAATTTACAGGTTTAGCAAAGGACTTTCTGAACAGTACTTCCTATTTGCCTGGAAAATTAAGGCCAATGATTGATGAGTGGGACCCCGTAAAACTAAAGAGATTTTGCACAGGTAAGAAAATAATTGGTTGACAGCAAAGAAAGTTCAAAGCACAGAAGATAATCTTGGCCAGCCATATATCTCATGGGTTCAAACTTTTAGGTGTTTTGTTTGTCTGATTGGATTTTTTGTTTGTTTTTGTTTTTGTATTGTTTTGCAACTATTAAAAAGGAATTAAAAATACAGTTTTTTTGGTTTTGTGTATTCGTTCGTGTGTGTGTGTGTGTGTGTGTGTGTGTGTGTGTGTGTTTGGTGGGAAGGCACACATTAAACATTTAATCTTAAATTGTGCCTAAAATAGTTTTAGGTGTTTGGGGCAGTACAGCTTAGACCTTTTTTCCAGTGACTATGATTTTATTAGCTTTGGCATGAAGCCCAGAAATCTTTGTAATACACACACCAGGAGTTTCTTACCAGGCTGATCTAATTATGTCACGAGGGAGCATGAACCTTGTGTCTCCAAATCACTTCCACACCCAATTGTCACTTGAATCTGGGGATGTTGTAAAGAAAGAGCTCTTGGATCCTTGTCTCGTCTTCGTCAAATTTTCATCCATCCCATCTGAACAGAACAAAATGAACTCCAGTAAGAATCTGCTTTCTATATGTGTAGGCATACATGTTACTCCAAGCAGGAAATTCAGGACTTACATCTATGGCATCGACTTAGGGCCCCAGGTTAAAGACAACAGCCTGGTAAATGAACCTTGCAGGAGGATATCTTATTTAAAGAATCATGTAATCCTAGACTACCAGTATTGTGCTAACATTACTTTTGGGTGACTTATTCCCAGGGTGTATTAGTTCAAATTCTGGGCTACGTAAATAGGATCCCCCCCTTTTTTTTCTTTTAAACTTGTGAATTTGCTTTATTCTCTTTCTTGACTTATTTTAAAGTAGCATTATATATTTTTAAATGCAATAAAATTACATCATTTTTACACTCCCCATTTCCCACCCTCCTATTTCCCCTCTTTGATTCCTTTCAAATGGCCTCTTATTTTTCACAGTTAATTACCAGTTAGGATGTTCATCTCTGGAGAACACTGGTCATTCTTCTCATCAGTTTTTGGTTCCCTGTAACCCCATGTGATTTTCCCAATCACACTGGTGTTTTCATTGTTCAAGCTTTAAGAAGTTATACTGCTGAGATTTCACAGGTATAGCATATTCACCATATATAGATGACTCAGTCTTGCGCCAGACTTCTTGGTCTCTGGTACTTTCAATCTTAATACCCTTTCTGTAATATTTTCTTAGTCTTGGCTATAAGGGTTGTGTTGTAGCTGTGTCAGTTGGGGATGGGTACACACAATCAGTTATTCTCTGCATTTTTATTAGTTGTCAATTTCTATAACTGTTTCTGCCTGCTTCAAAAAGAAGCATCATTAGTGAGAGGGTAAGAACTATGCTTGTCTGTATATGAGGATAAATGTTTAGAAAGTAGTCTGAAATTATACTGGTAAACCTAAACTGGTTTAAGAAATGACAGTAGTAGATTCTCTGAGATCTAGCAATGTATGGGTGGCTAGGTTTACTGTACTAGCCATGATTCCCTTTCCGTTTAATAGTCCCTAAGTCTAATTAGACAATGTTGGTAACTACCAATATGTAAGTGCCATTACTATACCTTTAAGGGATATCCTGCTGTGATGATCATTGTTGTGCTTTACAGACTTCATATTTATGTAGGAATATTAAATGACTTTCTCCCTTGGTAGCTTGCATCTTCTGGTATTATGAAAGCTAGTCTCAGTGGGGAGGCTTTTGATTCAGACCCAGTTTAAGTGCTCTGTTTAAAGTGCATAGTACTTTCAGCAATAGACATTGATCTTCAACTTCTGGAAGTCAACCAAAGGAAATAGCCTATGTTGTTTTGGGGAGTCTTTTGAATTCCCTTGACTGTTGATTCAAATGGAGGCTTCTCATGCCCAGTTATGGATATTTTGTTAGTCTTTGGATCTTTTGTACAGTATTAATTACCCCATGAAACATAATTTCACTAAAAACATAAATATATATTTACATATAACTTTAGAAAAATATAATAAGATTCCTTATGGCCTTTTCAAGCATGTGTTATTTATTTCCTCTCCCTCTTATAACTTTTGTACTTGGAAATAAGTCATGTGGGTGTCCATGTCATGGTTCTTGCTTGTTCGTATTCCAACTACAGTGAATATCCTATTGTATAGCTCCTAAGGGTGTGGTATAGTGGCAATATCTTTTACTCTGTGAATCCTTAGTTCTTGCCTCTCATATTCAGGAAACCATTTATACATGCAGTGCTATCACCTTAGAATCCAGGTTAGTTGCTAAAGGTGGTATCTCTCATCTCCTTGGAAGAGTTTGGAGGCTGTGATTCTGTAACACACATAGTTCCTTCACATAATTGTCTTCTCTTCTGTCTAGTTGACATGGAAGACAGTGTTCGTAGGAGTATTTTTGGAGATGCAGCATCCTGAGTGATGATAGAGCTGACCCATGGTCAGTCATTTAAGGAATTGCATAGGCAAGGTGACCTGTGAAATGCCTGTACAAATGGGTTCTGAAGAGCCACGGCACCACAAGAATCAGCAGGGTCACTGCTTTCTTTTCCTCTTAGCAGGAACAAAATTATCTGGAAATGAGACATCTGACAAGAAAGAAATAAGAGGCTAGAAAAAGAAAAGGGCATTTAATACTCATTAGAATCTTTGTGTGCACTGATTGGACAGGGAACATACAGTAGTATGTCTCCACGACTATAGTGTGTGTGTGTGTGTGTGTGTGTGTGTGTGTGTGCGCGCGCGCGTGTGCGTGCATGTATAAGTACTTTCATTTCACTTGTACCTATAAATTATGTAATCCATTCTTTCACAAATCAAGCAGAAGGGCCTCCACTCTAGGTGGTCATCATGCACAGAGATGATGAAGATTTAGTATGAGGAATCTGAGTGTAGTCATTAAATTGTTTCAGCTTTGACAGTTGGAATTTCAAGAACATACAACATGATTTGATGACCACAGGCTACAGAAGTCTGACTTTCTCTTGGCCATTCTCTATAAGGTGTCTAGCTTAATGATGTATCCTGCAGAGAGACAAGAGCCAGGGGCAGGTTCCCTGCTGGGTTTGTTTGCCTGCTGAAAGCCTTTCGCTACCATCTCAATTGCTGATTGTCAGAAAGGGCAACTTTGCATAATAAATTACACTGTGATAGTCAGGCATTTTCTAAGAGATCTGTGTTTCACTTTTCCTTAAAGACACTATTCTTTCTTCTTATTTCCCTATCTGTAAAATGGAGTAGGGATACCTGCACTGCTTTTCAGCACAAAGGTCCATGACCTATGAGTGACTGACAATTAGGGGAGGTATGTACTTCCAGAAGTCTTTTCTATCCCCATGCCAGCATATATCTATACCACTTATTCTCCAGCTTTATACACATGCTGCTTCTTACCACACTAAGGGAGGAGAAAACCGGTCAAAGGTATGCTTAAATCTGCAGGTGGAGTTCAGAATAAAGTCACTTTCAAAGTGCAGTGATGGGGGCAGAGGTGGCAGAGACAGACATGAGGGGGAAGTGGAGGAGGGAGAAATGCAGGCCTGTCATTTTCTCTTTGAGCTAATTCTAGTTTTGTACTAGAGGAGTCAGGAAAAGGACTGGCATGCCAGAACATGGTAATTGGACTAGAGTAGCTTTCAAGTATTGTCACATGGCTGCTCATCTTTGGTTTTCTTATACCATAAAATGTTTCTAAGATTCCCTGCCCAAGGTGTTATCAGGGTGGATTTGCAGCCCATTCTGTAGCTGAGATTTTGGAGGATGGGCATTTGTGGCCAGATTGATGCAGTTATTTATTTATTTATTTATTTATTTATTTATTTATTTATTTTTTAATGCAATAGAGTCTTTCTTGACCCAAGGACCTAGTGTGCTAGAATTCATGATCATAAAAGAGCAATTTAGGACAGTGATTTGAATTTGTTGTGTCATGCCAATGAAGACTAATGACCTAATATATGCTCTCATGGAGTATATAAAACATAAGCAAGCTTCATTAAGGAGATTTACAGAAAAAGGAGAAATTCAGACCTGAGAGATACTCTAAGGAATGGATGAGGATCCAAAGAGAGAAAGAAGACACTGACCTCCCTTGTTTTTATTTTATAAAACTTGAACAAAGGATGAGGACATTATTTTGAGCTTGGTTAGTTCTCTGGGCTATCTGTCACATATGGAGTCAAGAAGGAACCTTGGGATTTGTCATTTGTGTCCCAGTATTTGTTAATGTTAAGCATGTGCTGGCTCTTAGTCCCAGATGTCATCACTGGGCTCTGTTTTTGCAGATTTCAATGTCAGTCACAAAAAGATTTCACCATTCCTTGTGGCTATTGAACAATAACAGCAATTCTTAGTTCCTCAACTACAGTATGAGCTTTCTTATGGAATACATAGAGGTTTTCCTAGAAACTATCATTAGTCTGTTAAAAAACAACAATTGTGTAAATATACCACATCTTCTGAATCCATTCCTCCGTTGAGGGACATCTGGGTTCTTTCCAGCTTCTGGCTATTATAAATAAGGCTGCTATGAATATAGTGGAGCATGTGTCCTTATTGCATGCAGGTAAAGTCTCTGGGTATATGCCCAGGAGTGGTATAGCCGGATCCTCCGGAAGTGTCATGCCCAGTTTTCTGAGGAGCCGCCAGACTGCTTTCCAGAGTGGTTGTACCAGCCTGCAATTCCACCAGCAGTGGAGGAGTGTTCCTCTTTCTCCACATCCTCGCCAACAACTGCTGTCTCCTGTGTTTTTGATCTTAGCCATCCTGACTGGTGTGAGATGGAATGGATTCAGAAGATGTGGTATATTTACACAATGGAATACTACTCTGCAATTAAAAACAATGAATTCACGAAATTCCTAGGCAAATGGTCAGAACTTGAAAATATCATCCTTAGTGAGGTAACCCAATCACAAAAGATCACACATGGTATGAAGTCACTGATAAGGGGATATTGACCCAGAATCTCAGAATACCCTAGACACAATCAGCATATCAATAGATTTCTAAAAAGATGGAAGGAGAGACCCCTGGTCCTGGAAAGACTGGATGTAGGGGAACGCCAGGACAGAGTAATGAGAGGGGGTTGAACGGAGAAAAGAGGGAGGGAAGGGGGCTTATGGGACTTTCGGGGAGGGAGGAAACGGGAAAGGGGAAGTGATTTGGAATGTAAATTAAAAAAATAAAATTAAATTAAATTAAAAAAAAAAAAACAACAATTGTGTCTTGCCATGTTCTTTAAGGGCTTTGGGGAAGCTTGCCCAGAGCCCTATCCTTTCTCTTATCTGTTTACCTTGGTCTGAACTCCCACCCTTCATGTTCCTGACTTGACTACTTAACCTAAGTTTATTTTTTAACCCCAGTGTATATTTCACTGCAACATATGTGAGCAACTTGAAGTTTTTACCATGGGCTTCTTTCTCTACTTATAGAGTGCTTGCTCCTGTACCGAGATCAACAGGCACAAGCTTTTAAGAGAGGAATGAGTAGGAAGAGTGTCTTATCAGTTTGTTGTGGGTTGGCCTAATGCTGCTTGTATTCTAATGCTAACTGTGTCCCCCCAAACTATTTGCCCCAACAAGAGTTTGCATGAAAGACACTGGGGGACCCTGCCCCCAGTTAATTCTGATTGGTAAATAAAGATGCCAGCAGCCAACAGCTGGGGACAAGAGACATAGGTGGCATTTAGGTTTCCTGGGCTTGAGACCATGAGAAGAAAGGAGAGAGGAGAAGCCACCATTTGATAGAGAAGAACATGCAGGAGGAAGGAGGAGAGCTGTCATGGACTAGGGTCCAAAAGAATGTGGTCCAGAGGACTGCCTAATTGGAGCTAAGAGCAGTACAGATGAAACATAATAAGAAATAACTTAGGTTATGGATAGGAGGTAGATTCTAACAGTACGGTGGGTAGACAGTTACTTAGCTATTATGCTGTCTAAGGCTTATTTAAAAATATAATGCTCTGTGTGTTTTTCATCTGGAAATATGAATGGTCAAAGAGGGCAGAGACCCTGCACTGGGATTTTTATTTATTTATTTATTTTTAACATCAGTGTCTTGGCCAGAGACAGAAGATGTTTGTCGTTCTTAAGTACAAACTTTCCCTTCTTGTCCTTATTATACACACACAATTTCCCATATTCTACAGTAACTTAGTGCAGATTGTTTGACAATGAGATGTGTTAGGAAATGAAAAGTTTTGAATTCTATTAGAATTGGGTGAATCATCTCCCTTCTACCTGTGGATAATCCTTTATTGCACTGATAGCAGGCAAGTTTTAGAAGTGAAAAAGAAAGAAAAAGGAGATACAGGCAATGATGAAAAGAACTAGAAAATGTATGTAGAGGAAAAGAAGCAAAAAAGAAAATAGAGAAAGATGAGAGAATGAAGTAGACTGGGTTAGAGTTGAAGCCACTATATCAAATTACTGTATTGACTAACAAATTATTATTGCTATAGATTGGATTTCTAATGACACCAAACTGATTTCTCATTTTAGGAGTATGGTACATGGTACTAAGGTACTAAAATCAAGGTTCCAATATGATTTGGTTCTGGTGAGGCTATCTTTCTGGGTTTGAACTGCTGACTTTTAATTTATATCTTCAGATGGCAAGAATCAGATACGAGAGTGTATTTGTTGCTTTCCAGTTGCTGTGACCAAGTGCCTAACAAAAAGCACCTTAAAGGAGATAAGGTTTATTTCAGTTTCAGGGTGGAGGTGGCACAACGCACCATGGTGGTGAAGACCTGGTGGCCAGAGAGAGAGGCAGTTGGTCACATCCCATCTGTAGTCAAAAAGCAGAAAGAGGAGAACTCAGGGGCTTAGTTCGCCATCTCGGTTTTACTCAGTTTGTGATGTCAGTCCATGGAACGACTCTGCCCATATGCAGAGTGTATCATTCTTCTCAGTTATACCTTCCTGGAAATGAACTCACAACACATCCAGAAATGTGGTCCCACTGTGATCCTAAATCCTATTAACCCAATTGCTAAGATCCACCGGTCCAGAGAGGATTTCAACACAGGAATTTTAATGAGATCGAACAGTCAGTTCTTCCACGGCATTCTCTTCTAGTTTTTCAAAATCATATGTTATTGCAAGCAAAAGTCATTCACTCCATTCTCACAATTTTGAAAGTCTTAACAGTTTCTGGCATCAAACAAAATATTGGGATTGTTATTGTGCTTTTTGGTTTTTTTGTTGCCATGGCATAAACTAGGTTCATCTGGAAAGAGGAAACTTCAATTGAGAAAATGCCTTTGTCAAATTGGCCTGTGACCATGTCTCTGGTGCAATTTTGGGGTTATTGATTACTATGGGAGGGCCTAGTCCACTGACAGCAGTGTCCTGGGCCGGTATGCCTGGACTGGGTAAGAAAGCAGGCTGAGGAAGTCATGAGAGCAAGCAAGTCAGCTTTATTCCCACTATGACCTCAGCTCCAGTTCCTGCCTTGGATTCAGCAATAATGGAAGGAATATAACTTATAAAATAAATAAACTATTTCCTACACAGGTTGATTTTGGCCAGTGTTTTATTAGGACAGAAGAGAAACAAGCTAGTAGGTTAGCATTTTTGGTTGCAGTGACAAATTCCCCATATATACACAATAATGAAGGAATAGTTTATTTGAGTCATGGCTTCAGGAATTTTGGTTTATAGACGTCTTTCTGGCCTATTATAAGGAAAATCATAGTGCAGAATGGGTATGATGGAAGGAAGCTGTCCATCTCATGGCAGTCAGAAAGCTAAATGGAGATGAAAAAGACTGAAAAACAAGATACGGTTTTAGGGCATGACTCCATTGACACACTTCCTTCAGTTAAGTCTCTTGTCCTGCTTTCTACTATCTTCTAATAATATTATCATATTGTGAATATACCAGATTAACCAGTTAATCATTCTTAGGATCTAATCATGTCCCCCAAACCATAAACTTTAAAAAAAATTGTTTTGTCTTTTGAAAATTTCATACATGTATACAGTTCAAGTACATCAGATTCTCCATCTACCTCACAGGTTCCTCCCCTACATTTATATCTTTGGTTTCATTTTATGACCCACCATTTTTTTCTTTTTTCTTTTATTTAGTCTTTAATATTTTTTCACAGTCCAGACTTTATCCCCATCTTGGTCCACCTTCCAACTGTTCCACATCCCACACCTCCTTCCCTTATCTCCATAAGGACGTCCCCAACACCCCTACCTCACCAGAACTCCCCACTCCCTGGGACCTCCAGTCTCTTGAGGGTTAGGTGCATTTTCTCTGACTGAATCCAGGCCTGGTAGTCCTCCACTGTATATGTATTGGGGTCTTCATATCAGCTGGTATATGCTACCTGGTTGGTAACTCAGTTTGAGAGATCCAGGGGGTCCAGGTTAGTTGAGACTGTTGATCCTATGGGGTCGTCCTCCTCCTCAGCTTCTTCCAGCTTTTTCCTAATTCAACCACAGGGGTCACCAGTTTCGGTCCATTGGTTGGACATAAATATCTGCATCTGACTCAGCTGCTCGTTGGTCCTTTTGGAGGGCAGTCGTGATAGGTCTCTGTTTATAAGCACACTATAACATCAGTAATAGTATCAGGCCTTGGGGCCTCCCCCTGAGCTGAATCCCAATTTGGGTCTGTCACTGGACTCTTCTCTATTTCTGTAACTGCAGTTTTTTCAGACAGGAACTGTTCTGGGTCAAAGTTTTTGACTGTGGGTTGGCAACCCCATCCCTACACTTGATGCCCTGTCTTTCTACTAGAGGTGAGCTCTACAAGTTCCCTCTCCCCACTGTAGGGCATTTCATATAAGGTCCTTTGAGTCCTGAGAGTCTCTCACCTCCCAGGTCTTTGGTTCATTCTAGAGGGTCTCCCCACCTCCTACCTCCTGAAAGTTGCCTATTTTGATCCTTTCTGCTGGCCCTCAGGGCTTCAGTACTGTTCCCCCCAATTCCTGAACATGTTCCCCTCTTCCCCTCCCTGTAGCCTCTCCCACCCAGGTCCCTCCCACACCCCCTGTGGTTGCTTTCTTCTCCCTCCCAAGTGGGATTGAGGCATCCTCACTTGGGCCCTTTGGCTTGCTAGCCTTCTTGAGTTCTGTGGATTGTATCCTGGGAATTCTGTACTTTTGTGGCTAATATCACTTATTAGTGAGTACATACCATGCATGTCCTTTTGATGACCCACCGGTTTTAACCAGGACTATCTATGTGACCACAGGTTTGGAATCATCCATGGGAGCTTGCTGGTCTGACTGTTTGGCAACATGATGCCTGTTTACAGCTGTTCTAGTCGAGGCCACCTTTGAGTCAGCTATCTCAATGTTTGCTCCAACCACTCCATGTTTACAGAGCTTAGAGGGACCTCAGCCAAGGAATATGTATTCCTTGGTATTCAGAGAAAGTCCCCTGGCAGGCAGGCTAGAAACGCAGGGCAAGTGACTGCTGTGTCACCACCTAAGGCTCCTGCTGTGTCAACCCTACCAATGTGATGCCATCTGCTGCCTCACATAGAGTCTTTAATTAACTCCTTCAGAAAAAGCCATATGTATTCATTTCTTTCTACTCAGAAAACAATTCCTGGAAATCAGCAATTGTCTTTCATTACAGATAAGAACTACAAAACCTCAATAGCACTACAAAGGTAGGCATCGGGCCAACCCTACCAGCCTCAAATGTCCCAGTGCTTCCTGAGCTCGAGCACCTGGTGGGCAGCTGGGAGGGCAGCTGTGGTAGAGATCAGAATTCGACTAGGGTGGAATATGGAAAAAGGTTTCTAAGGAAACTTGGGACCCAACACATTTTCCCCATTGGCACCTCAGGGCAGAGGAGATGTTTGTTGGCTCCTGTTTCAATTCCCAAATTGCTCCAGATGGCTAGAGGCCCAGGGGAAAGAACTGCAGCTGGGATTTGTGACTGTCAGCTAACAGCATTTTCCGCTTTCCTTCGAATTAGCGCCTTCATCTTTAGCAGTAATGAAATCTGTCTTCCTCTCTGTGCACAGGGGAAAAACAAACAAACGAACAAAATAAAATAAAACAAAAGAAAAAAATATTCTTGGAGGAGTAGTGCCTAGGAAATGTTAGTGATCCCTAAAAAACAGACAGGAGCCGCAACTCACAGCAGAGTTATTCTATTGGAGCTAGTTTGGGCCCCTCAATGCACTACCTTCAAGCAGGACAGGTTTTGGTGGAGAGGGGAGCCCTGAACACCTATCCAGCAAAGGCTTTATAGAAAGCAGCAAGTGCAGGAGGGGTGGTGAGTGTGCAAGCATCTATTTGGAAAGCTACTATAGCCTTTAGTATAATTGCCTGGCATTGGGAGTCAAACCAAAATCTTAATTTCCATTTCCCTCTGCATTGGTGGTCATTAGGTAGGGTGTGGGCTTGTAACCTGGGGGTACAGATCCATTGGGGTAATAACCTGAAGATGCAGGTATTGCTGGGCATGAGCCTAGAGAATGGAGGTAGACTGGGGTTTTGTTGGGGTGTAACTTGGAAACTAATATGTTAGTTTACCTGAGTTCAAACTTAGGTCAAGTTCTCTAAAATGGAGTCTGAATTTAAAGGATTTCGTCTCTCAGAGGAACAAATGACTTTTCTTTACTGGTCTGTTTTCTTTTATCTGAGCCCCCTGACCCAGGGTAATTAGGAAACAGCCACATGGCTTCTCACATTCTCTGGTGGGAGAGCAAACACAGACTCTGAGAATTTCCTTGATTATTTCATAGAACATATTACATAAAACAAATTATTAATAAGTTTTGAGAGACTACTTTCTCCCTAGAATCTAGACATAGTATTGTCTGGTGCATATGTGTAATGTAGCCTGCTTAATTGTTAACTAAAGGCTAAAAGGTTACCTGAGTTCATTCATCTAGTAAGAGGCAGTTGTGGGTATATCAATGCTTTTAATCCTGATAATTGATAGTGTTAGCTGGATCTCTGTAGTTCAGGTAAGCCTGAAACCCTTTCTGCACAGTAAAACTCACAAAAGAAAAATTAGAAAAAGGAGAAAGGAGATGAAGGGACTCTAGTCAGTCCCAAGCATAGTACACATGGCTCTAGCAAACCTTCCCTCTCTCCTCCATTTCTCTATTTTGCGAAAAACAGAACAAAACAAAAACAACAAACAAACAAATAAATAGATAACATTCTTAAATCTATAGCCACAAAGGTCTATTCTTTATTTGGCTACTTCTTCCTCTTAAGGCTGACTACAAAGGTCCAGCTATCAAAACACAGAAGCTCAGCAATTAAAACCCTTTTTGGCCACCTTAATTAGCATGCTCAATCACAATTAACCAACTCATCTTGACATGGGGTTTTCCTCTTTTATCTCTACAAATCTCCATTTGTCTATGGGTTATGTCCTTAGTCCCTTGGGACAATATCACTTCTCCCTCTTCCTTGTATTCTCTCTTCCTCTACTTCCTGTCTTTGACTCTTATCCCTGGTTTCTGTTATGTGTTGAAAACTTGGTCTTGAGGTATCTTGAGCTGACTTTGGAGTCCCCACAGGAGAGGAAAGAAGGAAGGAGATTAAGGAAGAAAAAGGAGCCAGTACTGTGGCTGATTCCCAGCTGTTCCCTAGGACTTTGTTCTTCTAGTGGGACTACGCTTGGGAAATGATTAAAAGTGGTTAAAAGTCTAGTGCACTTCACCCCTAAAGAACATCATCAGGGAGCACCATCATGCCTGGTTCTGCAGCCTACATCATTTCCTAACATCTCCACAACCCTGAACTTGAGCTTAGGAGTAAGATACTCAACCTTTTGATTACTTAACCCTTTAATTCCAATAGGCTAATAACAGAGTCCCTTTTGCTTTCAATGAGGAAATAACAGAGAACACAGATAAAAAATAAAAATCTATCAGGAAGTCTATAAAGCAAACAAAAGAAATTGCATGATCATTTTTATCTTCCATGTATGTGGTTGGCGTGATGATTAGCCTTCTCATCTTGATTTAGAATTAATTAAGGGACAAACCTCTGGGAAGGCCTGTGAGAGTATTTCCAGAAAGTATTCACTGAATGTAGCACACCCTCCCCAGTAGTAGGTGACAAGTCCTGCTAGTGTAGATATAAAGATGTCCCAGGACAAAGTAGTATGGCTTGTTGACTTATTTCCCCTCTTGCTGATGAGTCTATCATGGAGACCCCTGAATCATTTCAGATTCCTTTGCTTTGAAAAATATAATTCTTCTTTTGTTTTAAAACGGGATTTCTTTAATTACTTCACACTATTACATGATCTGTAATAAGATCCCCTTGAACTTTTTTTATTTATTGACTTGGATTTTTATCATACAATATATTTAGATGGTATTTTTCTTGTCTCCCCACTACTGCAATATTCTCTCTACCTCCCTAACCACCCAGGTTGGTTGTGTTTTCTCTCTCTCTCTCTCTCTCTCTCTCTCTCTCTCTCTCTCTCTCTCTGTCCTTTCTCTCATAAGTTTATATATAAACAAACAAAAAACAATGAAATAAAAATTATGAAACAAACTAACCAAACAAAAACACAACAGCAAAACAAACCAAAGCGCATGTGCGTGCGTGCGCGCGCGCGTGTGCACACACACACACACACACACACACACACACATACACGGAGTCCATTTTGTATTGACTTGGTCATGAGGCCTACCCTGGAGTTGATTGGTATACCCAATGTCACTCCATTGAAGAAAACTTATTTTTCCTGTCCTTCTGGTGACAATTGTGTAAATAGTTTCTTGGTTAATGTTTGAGTCTTTGTGTTCATTGTCCTTTTGCCATGCTGAGATTTTGTCCGATTGAACTTGAATGGTTCTGTGCATGTTGTTACAGTCTCTGTCATATGTCAGTTCATCTGTATTTCATCCATGTTGTATCTTGATGATGCTCATTTCTAGGAATCACCCTCTTCCTCTGGCTCTTAGAATCTTTTTGCCTCTTCTTTTGGGATAGATCCCTGAGCATTGAAGGGAAGGGTATAACTTTAATATTTTCAAATGATATATTTTTTTAATTTTATTTTATTTTCTAAGTTTTTTTATTTACATTCAAAATCATTTCCCTTTTCCCGTTTCCTCCCTCCCCGAAAGTCCCGTAAGCTCCCTTCCCTCCCTCTTTTCCCCATTCAACCCCCTCTCGCTTCTCTGTCCTGGCATTCCCTTACATCCAGTCCTTCCAGGACCAGGGGTCTCTCCTTCCATCTTCTTGGAAATCTATTGATATGCGAATTGTGTCTAGGCTATTCCCAGATTCTGGGTTAATATCCCCTTTTTTAATGATGACTCTTAAATGTTTTGCCCTCCCTTGTAGCCCACCACCCACCAGCAGTAGTGGAAAAGAAAGGATATAGAGGAAATGGGCCTGTTTAGAATGGTTCTTTGGAGCAACTCCCATATGTGTAGTCTGGAAATTGGCAGTTCAGTTCACAGATTAGCAGGCAGTGGCAGCTTGATCAATTTACAAACACTTCAAGGATACTCCAGCAGTCCAGTTCGGTTGAGTCAGATTAGGAGCAGGGTGACAGGACCTAGCAGAGACAGCCAGGCCTCAGCGTAGGCTTCAGTCAACAGGAGGGACCAGGAGGAATGCCAGGAGTTCTTGGTTGTGCTTCTCTCAGGGAAATGAAAATCAGCAAAGACTAGAGACCCACAAGCATTGCACAGATTGCTGTACCAGCAAGCCAAACTCTGTCACTCCAGTAGAGTCCTATTTATACCCTCCAAAAATATCACATGCCCTCCATGTGTCTTGCCTAAGTATGGGTCTTGCCTCAGTACGTGCATCCGATGAGCACAAATCCGTGTCCTGACAAATGGAGCTCAACTACACAACGAATGTAAGGTGGACCAATACATGTGTTTTGTTAGCAAAGAATCTTTCATGTGTCCTTTCACATGTTTGCTTTAGCAGAACATGCTTTCTCCTGTGTCTGCTTCAGTGAAAAATTCCTTCATAAGTCTGCCTTAGTCTTTTACCTGTGACCACTTCAGGAAAACACTCCTTCATGTGTTTGCCCCCAACAAAACACCATCCAACACGACTGACTCTCCAAAGAACCCTTAAGTTTACACTTCAGAGGGGTTTAGTAGGGCTGAGAGTTTAAGAGTTTCTCACTATTTGTACATTATCCATTTATGGATCACTATGTTAACTGCCATCTGTCATAAGAGGATGCTTCTTTATAAGGATTGAGCAACTCATTGAGCTATGGGAATATGATTACACCATTAGGAGTCATCGATGTGTTTCTTTATCAGAATAATAGTAGGGGTTTTTTCCTTAGGGTTCGTAACCCATCTAGTGTCAAGTACAGGTTTGATTTCATGGAATAGGCCTTAAATCTGATTTTTAAAAGTGGGTGGTTACTCTGATAGCATTTGTGCCACTATTGAAGCTGTATATCTTACAGGCAGGTCACTATTGTAGGCTACATGGTTTGTAGTTGGATTATATTGCTAATTATTTTACTCCTGTGATAAACATCCTGTGGTAGCATGCATAGTTAGCACTCCCCAGCACTGTGAATGCTAGTCAATTGGGGTAAAGATTATAGTTAGACATCAGCTCAATTTCTCCATGTTTGTTGAGATGAGTAAGAGGCATTTTAAGCTATACAACTTTACTGTTACATTGTGTAGGGTAACCAAAAGCTTTGGCAATAGCCTGCAATGTGGGGATGGAGGTGGGAGTGGGCCTAAGATATCCCTGGGCCAATGACTTAACAAGATGATATCTATTTCCAGAACTAGGAGTTTTATTTGTACTATATGATGTCTAGTTTGAGTATTGTCTCCCCCATTACATGGTAATTTTATTTACATGTCTTTCATATAATGTATTTTAAGAAACTTACCTACAGTATAGGTTTTCACATGGATTTTCAAAACATTATAAGTTTTAGTTGCCCCTCCTAATATTCTCCCTTTGACCCTGTCCTCCACCTCCTGTCCATTTAAATCTCTTATTCTAGTTTATCCTTCATTCTGTTTATAACATTATGTTCTAAGAATGAACATTTTAATTTGAATAATCTACTGACATTTTCTTGAGCATCTAATATCTGAAAGCCATTTAGTTAGGCCAAGTGCTGGAGATGCATGAAGTATCAGAAAAGATGAACCTTAGATATTGTTGGGAAGACAACATGCAGAGAGAAAGTGACATGATTTAAATAGTTCTTTTCCTCCTGTGGGTAGGGGTCGAGATTTGTTGATGTACCTACACATTAGTGAACAATTCAAATTTCAAATAGCATAAGAATGGCATAAACTCTTGCATTTTGATCTCAGATGTCTAATTTTGTCAATCTAATTCATAAGTTTCAGATAGTTGTAGATTCTATGATATTATCTGCATGGACCAAGGTGTTACCTGCAAGTGGACAGTTTTATGTACTCTTTCTCATTCTGAATAACTTTCCTTTCCTCCCATCTTGCTTCACTGGCCAGAATCTCCCATATAAGGAAGTAGAGAGTAGTGAAAGTTCTGGCACACATCTTCCTTAAACGTGATATTAGCTACAGGCTTTATTATGAACACATTTTACTTTTTAAAGCAGTTTTAGCTTCATGAAAAAATTAAGTGAAAAGTACATGGATTACCAGTATGTCCCCTCTTCCCTTGTACAATTTTCACCATTGTTTATATCTAGATTAAGCACCCACTCGCTCTTTTACATATTTTGAGAAGTTTGACAAATGTATATATAGATGAACATATGCCATTACTGTATCCGAACAATTTCACTGCCCAAAAATTTCCCTATATCCTCTGTTCATTCTCCCTTCCTCAAGTCCCTGAGAATAACTGACCTTTACTATATAGGATTTGCCTTTCACAAGAAATGTGTGTGTGTGTGTGTGTGTGTGTGTGTGTGAGAGAGAGAGAGAGAGAGAGAGAGAGAGAGAGAGAGAGAGAGAGAGAGAGAGAGAGAGAGAGAGACAGAGACAAACAGAGAGAGACAGACAGAGACACAGAGAGAGACAGAGAGAGACAAATAGATCTCTCAGTTGTAGCTCTTTAATCTAGAAATGTGCTTTCAACATTTTGACAAGATTTTTAACAACTTGATCATTCATTACTTTCCACTGAAAATGTTCTATTGTTTGGATGTAAAGTTCATCTATATCAAGGTAATTATGTGGCTCTGGTGGAGGGAGACTCAGTTTTCCTTAAGGCTGTAGTGACTGGTATGTCAACCATTCTGCAGTGATGGCCCCATATCTAGGGGTATATAGGCAGCATCAGTAGGAGAGAGAGAAGAGGGGAGGGGGAGAGGGAGAGGGAAAGGAAGAGGGAGAGGAAGAGCCATGGGGCAGGGAAGTGGTGGTGGATCTTGGAGGAATTGAGGTAAATATGATCAAAATACATTATATGAAATTCTCAATTAGTAAAATGTTATAAAAAGTTGGACAAACGTTCCATTCCATAACTTACAATTAATCCCTCCTATTGTTGTTTTGTTCTTTTTTTATACTTTTTTTTATTTTCTAAGTTTTTTTTTATTTACATTCAAAATCATTTCCCCTTTCCCATTTCCTCCCTCCTCAAAAGTCCCATAAGCCCCCTTCCCTCCCTCTTTTCCCCATTCAACCCCCTCTCGCTTCTCTGTCTTAGCATTCCCCTACATCCAGTCTTTTCAGGACCAGGGGTCTCTCCTTCCATCTTCTTGGAAATCTATTGATATGCGAATTGTATCTAGGGTATTCCGAGATTCTGGGTTAATATCCCTTTATCAGTGACTGCATACCATGTGTGATGTTTTGTGATTGGGTTACCTCACTAAGGATGATATTTTCAAGTTCTGACCATTTGCCTAGGAATTTCGTGAATTTATTGTTTTTAATTGCAGAGTAGTATTCCATTGTGTAAATATACCACATCTTCTGAACCCATTCCTCCGTTGAGGGACATCTGGGTTCTTTCCAGCTTCTGGCTATTATAAATAAGGCTGCTATGAACATAGTGGAGCATGTGTCCTTATTGTATGCAGGGAAAGCCTCTGGGTATATGCCCAGGAGTGGTATAGCCGGATCCTCTGGGAGTGTCATGCCCAGTTTTCTGAGGAACCGCCAGACTGCTTTCAAGAGTGGTTGTACCAGCTCACAATCCCACCAGCAGTGGAGGAGTGTTCCTCTTTCTCCACATCCTCTCCAACAACTGCTGTCTCCTGTGTTTTTGATCTTAGCCATTCTGACTGGTGTGAGATGGAATCTCAGGGTTGTTTTGATTTGCATTTCCCTAATGACAAAGGATGATGAACATCTCTTTAGGTGCTTCTCAGCCATTAGATATTCTTCAGGTGAGAACTCTTTGTTTAGCTCTGTACTCCATTTTTTAATAGGGTTACTTGGCTCTCTGGAGTTTAACTTCTTGAGTTCTTTGTATATATTGGATATTAGCCCTCTGTTGGATGTAGGGTTGGTAAAGATCATTTCCCAGTTAGTTGGTTGCCACTTTGTCTTTTTGACAGTGTCTTTTGCCTTGCAAAATCTTTGTAATTTAATGAGGTCCCATTTGTCAATTCTTGATCTTAGAGCATAAGCTATTGGAGTTCTGTTCAGGAAATTCTCCCCTGTGCCCATATTTTTGTTCTTACAGTCTCTTTGGCAATCCTGGAATCATCTGATCATCTGGTACTCAACAAAGAGGAGAGATGTCCGTTATGAACATGGGGTCCTTTTCTGTAGATTTGGTGGATTCTCCCTACATTCTCTAAATCTATTCAGCTACAGCTTATGTCTAGAGGGAGGCTCGCCTCCACCTATCAAGCCATCTCTCATGAGTTGATGAATATTTGCTAGCTTTACTGGGAATGATTTTAAATTTGGAATGTATTTTTTATTAGATTTTTTTTATTTACATTTCAAGTGTTATCCCCTTTTCCAATTCCCCCCCCTCCAAGAAACCCCCTATCCCATCTGCCCGCCTCCTGCTTAAACCTGAGTGTGCCATCATCCACTCATCTATTCCTGCCTCCCCACCTCTCATTCCCCTATACTGGGATATCTAGCCTTCACAGGACCAAGGGCCTCTTCTTCCATTGATGCCCAGCAAGGCCATCCTCCACTACATATACAGCTGGAGCCATAGGTTCCTCCATGAGTATTCTTTGGTTGGTGGTTTAGACCCTGGGAGCTCTGGTTGGTTGATATTGTTGTTCTTCCTATGGGGTTGCAAACCACTTCAGCTCCTTCAGTCCTTTCTCTAACTCCTCCATTGGGAACCCTGTAATCAGTTCAATGGTTGGCTGCAAGCATCCACCTCTGTATATGTCTGGCAGAGGTTCGGGCAGAGCCTCTCAGGAGACAACTATCAAGCTCCTATAAGTATGTACTTCTTGGCATCAATAGTAGTCTCTGCATTTGGTTACTGTATATGGGATGGATCCCCAGATGGGGCAATCTTTGGATGGTATTTCCTTCAGTCTCTGCTCCACACTTTTTCTCCATTCGTACTCCTGTCAGTATTTTGTTCCCTCTTGTAAAAAGAACCAAAGTATCCACACTTTGGTCTTCCTTCTTCTTGAGCTTCATGTGGTCTGTGAATTGTATCTTGGATATTCTGAGCTTTGGGGCTAATATCTACTTATCAGTGAGTACATATCATATGATGGATTACATCACTCAGGATGATACTTTCTAGTTCCATCCATTTGCCTAAGAATTTCATGAATTGTTTTTATTACCTGAGTAGTATTCCATTGTGTAAATGTACCACATTTTCTGTATCTATTCCTCTGTTGAAGGATATCTGGGTTCTTTCCAGCTTCTGGCTATTATAAATAAGGTTGCTATGAACAAAGTGGAACATGTGTTCTTGTTATATGTTGGAACATCTATTGGGTATTTGCCCAGGAGTGGTATAGCTGGGACCTCAGGTAATACTACATCCAATTTTCTGAGGAACCGCCAAACTGATTTCCAGAGTGGTTGTACCAGCTTGCAATCCCACCAGCAATGGAGGAGTGTTCCTCATTCTCCACATTCTTGCCAGCACCTGCTGTCACTGTAGTTTTTGATCTTAGCCATTCTGACTGGTGTGAGGTGGAGTCTCAGGGTTGTTTTGATTTGCATTTCCCTAATGACTAAGGATATTGAACATTTCTTTGGGTGCTTCTCAGCCATTTAAGTTTCCCCGGTTGAGAATTCTCTGTTTAGGTCTGTTTCCCACTTTTTAACAGGGTTATTTGATTCTCTAGAGTCTAAATTCTTCAGTTCTTTGTATATATTGGATATCAGATGTAGGAATGGTGAAGATCTTTTCTAAATCTGTTGGTTGCCATTTTGTCCTATTGACAGTGTCCTTTGCCTTACAGAAACTTTGAAATTTTATGAGGTCCCATTTGTCTATTGTTGATCTTAGAGCATAAGCCATTGGTGTTCAGTTCAGGAAAATTTCCCCTGTGTCCTTGTATTCAAGGCTGTTCCCCACTTTTTCGTCTATTAGTTTCAGTTTATCTGGTTATATATGGAGGCCCTTGATCCACTTCGACTTGAGCTTTGTACAAGGAAATAAGAATGGATAGATTTGCATTCTTCTACATGCTGACCACCAGTTGAACCAGTACCATTTGTTGAAAATGATGTCTGTTATTCACTGGATGGTTTTAGCCCCTTTGTCAAAGATCAAGTGACCATAGGTGTGTGAGTTCATTTCTGGGTCTTCAATTCTATTCCATCGATCTTCCTACCTGTCACTGTACCAATACCATGCAGTTTTTTAATCACTATTGCTCTGTAGTACAACTTGAGGTAAGGGATGATTATCCCCCAGAAGTTCTTTTATTGTTGAGAATACATTTTGCTGTCCTGGGTTTTTTGTTATTCCAAATGAATTTTCAAATTTCCCTTTCTAGCTCTATGAAGAATTGAGTTAGAATTTTGACTGAGATCGCATTGAATCTGTAGATTTCTTTTGGCAAGATGACCATTTTTACTATATTAATCCTTCCAATCCATGAGCATGGGAGATCTTTCCATCTTTTGAGATATTCTTCAATTTCTTTCTTCAGAGACTTGAATTTCCTGTCCTAAAGATCTTTCAGTTGCTTGGTTAGAGTCACACCAAGGTGTTTTGTAGTACTTGTGACTATTGTGAAGGGTGTCCTTTCCCTAATTTTTTTCTTAGCCTGGTTATCCTCTGAGTAGAGGTAGGCTACTGATTTCTTTGAGTCAATTTTATATCCAGCCACTTTGCTGAAGTTGTTTATCAGCTTTATGAGTTCTGTGGTGGAATTTTTAGGATCACTTAAGTATACTGTATCATCTGCAAGTAGTGATATTTTGACTTCTTCCTTTCCAATTTGTATCTCTTTGACCTCCTTTTGTTGTCTAATTACTCTGGCTAGGACTTCAAGTACTACATTGAATAGGTAGGGAGAGAGTGGGCAGCTTTGACTAGTTCATGATTTTAGTGGGATTGCTTTGAGTTTCTCTCCATTTAGTTTGATGTTGGCTACTGGTTTTTGGTATATAGCTTTTACTGTCTTTAGGTATGGGCCTTGAATTCCTGATCTTTCAAAGACTTTTATTATGAAGGGGTGTTTGTTTTTGTCAAATGCTTTCTCAGCATTCAATGAAATGATCATGTGTTTTTTTCTTATATAGTGGATTAAGTTGATAGATTTCTGTATACTGAACCATCCCTGCATTCCTGGGATAAAACCTACTTGATCATGATGGATGATTGTTTTGATGTGTTCTTGGATTTGGTTTGTGAGCATTTTATTGAATATCTTTGCAAGGAAAATTGGTCTGAAGTTCTCTTCTTTGTTGGGCCTTTGTATGGTTTAGATTTATGTGTAATTGTGGCTTCTTAGAACATATTGGGTAGTGTTCCTTCTGTTCCTATTTTGTGGAATAATTTGAAGAGAATTGAAGGTCTGATAGAATTCTGCACTAAAACCCTCTGGTCCTGGGCTTTTTTTGGGGCGGGGGTTGGGAGACTTTTAATGACTGCTATCATCTGTTTAGGGGTTATGGGACTGTTTAGATGGTTTATATGATCCTGATTTTACTTTGGTATCTGTCTAGAAAATTACCCATTTCATCCATATTTTCCATTTTTGTTGAGTATATACTTTTATAGTGGGATCTGATAAATTTCTTCTGTTTCTGTTATGTCTATCATTTCAGTTCTGATTTTATTAATTTGGATACTGTCTCTGTGCCCTCTCATTAATCTGACTAAGGGTTTATCTATCTTGTTGATTTTCTCAAAGAACCAGATCCTGGTTTTGTTGATTCTTTGTATAGTTCTTTTTGTTTCTACTTGGTTGATTTCAGGCCTTAGTTTGGTTATTTCTTGCTGTCTACTCCTCTTAAGTATATTTGCTTCTTTTTTTCTAGAGCTTTCAGATGTGTTATTTAGCTGTGAGTGTATGTTCTCTCCAGTTTCCTTTTTTAGGCACTTAGAACTATGAGTATTCCTTGTAGCACTGCTTTCATTGTGTCCCATAAAGTTTGGTACAATGTGCCTTCATTTTTCATTAAATTTTAAAAAGCCTTTAATTTATTTCTTTCCTTCCTTCTTCTTTCTTTCTTTCTTTCTTTCTTTCTTTCTTTCTTTCTTTCTTTCTTTCTTTCTTTCTTTCTCTCTTTCTTTCTTTCTTGACCAAGTTATCATTGATTAAAGCATTGTTTAGTTTCCATTTGTATGTGCACTTTCCATTGTTTTTGTCATTATTGAATACAAGCCTTAGTCTGTGGTGATCTGATAGGATGCATGGGATTATTTCAATCTTCTTGTATCTGTTGAGGTCTGTTTTGTGACTAATTATATGGTTAGTTTAAGAGAAGGTACCATGAGGTGCTGAGAAGAAGGTATATTCTTTTTTTTTGTGGATGAAATGTTCTATAGTTATCTGTTAATCCATTTAGTACATAACTTCTGTTGGTTTCACTCTGCCTCTGTTTATTTTCTGTTTCCATAATCTCTCCACTGCTGCGGGTTGTGTATTGAAGTCTTCCACTATTATTGTGTGCTTTGAGCTAAAGTTTCTTTTATGAATGTGGGAACCTTGCATTTGGAGCATAGATACATACATATATGCCCAATAACATTTGATCTCTCGACTACCATGATCTCAGCTTTAGTTCTCTTTTGCAAGATCTGCCTCTACTGTAACGTCATCTGGCAAGTTGTAAATCTTTCCCCAGGAGACAGGTTCTTTTCTTGGATGCCCCCAGAGCTTTAAAGCTTTCTCCTTATACATTAATTTGTATTTGCATTGGATAGAGCTTTCCCATGGTTTAAGTCTTGCACTAAGAAAACCTTTCCTGTTCTCCCTACACACAATGGAAATGAGGACATATTTTGCTAGTGGTGTATATCCCCTTAAAAATTATAGCTACTTTCTCAGCATCTCCCTTGTTTGTAACTTTAAATGTTCCCTTTTACCTGAAGAATGGTACATTTTAAAAATATTTTTAAAACAGTGCTTCTCATTCTGTGTATCATGACCCCTTTAGGGGTCAAACAATTCTTTCACAGGGATCTCCTAAGACCATCCTGCATATCAGATATTTACATTACAACTCATAACAGTAGCACAATTACAGTTATGAAGTAGCAACAAAAATTATTTTATGGTTGGGGGTGGGGGGAGTCACCACAACCTGAGGAACTGCATTATAGGATAGCAGCATTAGGAAGGTTGGGAAGAGCACTGTTCTAGAACCACCTGAATGCTATCCCATCTTGAGACTTCCTCCACCAAATAAATGAGCTTCTTACTTTTCAATTCAGCCTCAGTCAAATAGTCAGAAAGTTGGAAGGATACTACCAAGTTTTTGTCTATAATATAATGTGACAAGTCCTGGAAAATTCTGTTCCTCTCTGAAATCTCATGAGTTGGCCTCCACTGTCCTGGTATGCCAGTATCCAGAGCTCTTACCAGGATTATGTATTAAGCTTTGCTTTCAGCATTTAAAATTTTACTCGTCCAAACTTCCAAACCCTTTCACAATCCTTTCTCAGACAAATTCCGAAGTATTTAGAATCACTTTACAGGCATAACATAGCAATACTCCTCCTGTACGATTTACTTTTGTTCTTGCTGTAGCAAAATACATAACAGAAACAGGGCAAGGAAGGCAGGGTTTATTTGGGCTTACAGTTTGAAGTCATAACCCATCATACAGGCAAGGCATGGCAACAGGCATGTAAAGCAGTTGATCACATTGCACCTGCAGTCAGGAAGCTGAGAGATGAATGCTGATATTTGGTTTACTTTTCCCTTTTTATTTGGTTTGGGACTTTAATCCATGGATGGTGCTGCCCATACAGAGTGAGTATCAACCTTAATTTACTTTTTCTGGAACTGTGGTTCTCAAATTTCATAATGTTGTGACTTATTAATACAGTTCCTCCTGTTGTGGTGATTCACAACCATAAGATTATTTTTGTTAGTACTTCATAGCTGAAATTTTACTGTTGTTATAAATCATAATGTAAATGTCTTATATGCAGGCCTAGAAGCTTCCTCACAGACATGCTCATGAGTTTGTCTTCCAGGTAATTCTTCATCCTGTCAAGTTGCCAATCAATATTATCCATCACAAGCACTCATTTCTTTTCTATTTTTAATTGAATTTGCTATAAGTATCTGCGCAATATGATGTGACTATTTGATAAATAAATGCAGCATAAAAAGAATAAATGGAGATAATTAACACGTCTAACTCCTCAGCTATTAGATGTGTAAGGACATTTAAAATAGACTCTTTAAGAAAAATAAAAATACTTTATTTACTATTTTCACTATGTGGTGTGATAGTGTAAATTCACACCTCCTATATAACTGGAAATTTCTATTCTTTGGTCAACATTCTTACATTCCTCCCCATTTCTAGTCCCGTATTTTATAGTAAATAAACTATGCTCTGTTTTCCCAAAGATAAGTAATATCATGCTCAATGGTCTTTCTGTGCTTGTCTTATTTCATCAAGTATGTCTCCTATGTTCATCTATTGTAGGGACTCCTGCTTTCAAAATGCTAGATTCCATAGTATGTATGTACCATGTTTTCTTTAACCATTAATCCAATGATGGGCATTTGACTTGATTTTATCTCCTCAATTGTTATATTTAACACTGAAATTGAAATGGTAGAAAAAAGGTCCTTTGTGTGATAGAGACTTTCTGGACTCAAGTTAGCTTTAACCCAGGAGTTATGGTGTAGGAAACTAACAATCACACAAAACTTCCATTGAATCAATTGCTCTGAGTTCTTTCTTCACAATTCCAAGAATGAAATTCATGGGTCACAGTAAGGTTAGTTTTAGAGAAATTTATTCTAGGATTGTAAGTGGGAGCTACGAGAAAGAAGGCAGAGCTCCTGGATGGCAAGAGTGGGTCTTGGAAAATGGAGTATCCTGCATCCACTAGTCAAGGGTTTTTCCTAGGACTGATGGCAGAAAGTAGTGTGAGGCATTCAGAGATGGACTAATCTCTCCAGTTGGGCCATACAATTTCGTCTATGTTTCAGCCACATACTCATGCACAACTTTCAGACATTAGTATTCAAAAAAGAAAATGACAACAGGTAGCCAAAGGAGGTACCAGGGACCTTTAGGCATTTCTGACTTTAGGCCAGAATAAAATCAAGGACATTTCTAGAAAGGGACAAAAATTAAGGCCCTTGTCTTGAACTATTTTCTCCTGTTCTCCTCAAAATGAGCACAGGGCTCTAGATAGCTCTTTAATGTACTAATTTTATTCCTTTTGCATTTATACAAGAAGTGATGTCTTAGTTACTTTTCTATTGCTGTGAAGAGACATCATGGCAGACACAACTTATAAAAGAAAATATTGAGTTGGGTGATTGATTTCAGTTTCAGAGGTGAGTCCATAACCACGATGGCAGGAAGCATGGTGCTGGAGCAGCAGGTGATAGCTGACATCTGATCCTTAAGTAGGAGATGGGGCCGGGGTACTAGGACTGGTATGGGCTTCGAGGTTTTAAAACCTCAAAGAACCATTATTGATACACCTTCTCCAATAAGCCCACACCTATTAATCCTTCCTATACAGTCTACCAACTAGGGAAGAATACCCATGCTTATGGGGTCATCCTCATTCACTTTACCACAAGAGGGATAGCTGAATTATACTGGAGTTCTAGTTTTCATATTTTGATGACTGTTCTTACTATATTGTGTTGTAGCTGCACTAGTTTACATTGACACCAGTATGTAAGCACTTCCATTTCTCCACACCCTCTACTTATCCCTTGTCTTTAGTAATAGATGGTCTAACAAGGATGAAGGAGATCTAATGCTTGTGATCTGCCTGAGGATTATGATATTGGGCATAGACAAAGGATTTTAGAAGCAGAAAAGAGAAGAAAAATTCTTTATGGAGCTCCAGGAAACAGCTCCTGGAAAAAAAGGAGAGAGAGAGAGAGAGAGAGAGAGAGAGAGAGAGAGAGAGAGAGAGAGAGAGAGAGAGAGAGAGAGAAAATATTATGAAGTGAGCAACCTCTCCCTTTAACTTTCTGAATGGCATTACATTTTCCTTTCTGTTCTGACTACCCACAGGTTTCAGGATTGCAATTTCCCTTATAGTTCATCTGTGATAGAAAAGACAGGCAGAAAGAATAATGGCATTTTAAAAAAGTTTATTTATTTATTTATTAGTTTTACTTTTTCACTTTACATCCTGCTTACTGCTCCCCTCCAATGACCTCTTCCCACAATCCTTCTTCCCACTCTCCCCTCCTCTTCTCCTTTTGAGTGTGTGAGAGGTCCCACTGGGTATCAAGTCTTTGAGGGGCAAGACACATCCTCTTCCATTGAGGCCAGACAAGTCAGTCTCACTTCAAGAACACGAACAGGCGACAGTTTTTGGGATAGCCCTGTTCCAGTTTTTCGGGACTCACAAAGATCAAGCTGCTCATCTGCTACATGTGAGTGAGGAGACCTAGGTCCAGGCTGTGTATGTTCTTTGGCTGGTGGTTCAGACTCTGAGAGCCTTGTGGGTCTAAGTCAATTGACTCTGTTGGTCTTTCTGTGGAATTCCTATCCCCTTTGGGGACTGCAATCATTCCTCCTGTTCTTCCATAAGAGTTCCCAAACTCCATTCACTGTTTGGCTGTGGGTATCTGCATTCATCTGAGTCAGCTGCAGACATAACAGAATACCATTAATAGTGTAAGACATTGGTGCTTGCCCATGGGATGGGTCCCAAGTTGAGCTGGTTGACCATTCTCTCAGTCTCTGCTTCACCCCCCTGTACTGTACTCATATTTCTTGTAGACAGGATAAATTTTGGGTCAAAAGTTTTGTGGAGTGGGTAAGTCAGTGTCCCTATCTCTTCATTGGGGTTCTTGTCTGGCTACAGGAGCCTCTTCAGATTCTGTGAGTCAATGCTAAGGTTACCACCATTGATTCTTGGCCACCTGCCTTATGCCAGGTCGCTGCCATGTCCTGGATATACCCACTACCTCCCAACCTCCATCAGTAGCATATTTCCATTCATTCTCATGGCCACCTGCCCATTTCTCCTGTCCCTTCTCATTCCTGATCCTGAATTCCACTTTTCCTTACCATCTCTTGCCCCACCCAGTTCCCTTCTTCTATCTGTCATTTATGACTATTTTATTCCCTTCTAAGTGAGATCCAACCACCATCACTTGTTATTTAGCTTCTTCGGGTCTATGGAGTGTAGCCTGTATTTTTGGCTAACATCCATTAATAAATGAGCATATACCATGAATGTCCCTTTGGGTCTGCGTTACCTCATTTAGGATGATATTCTCAAGTTCCATCCATTTGTCTGCAATATTCATGATGTTTTTGCTTTTAGTAGCTGAATTTCATTGTATAGATGTGCCATATGTTCTTTATCTATTTTTAGGTAAAGGATATTTCCAATTCCTGGCTATTATGAATAAAACTGCTATAAATATAATTGAGCAAGTGTCCTTGTGGGATGATGGATCATCTTTTGGGTATATGTCCGGGAGTGGTATAAGTGGATCTTGAGGTAGAACAATCTCAGTTTTCTGAGAAAGCACCACATTGACTTCTAAAGTAGTTGTACAGGTTTGCATTCCCACCAGCAATGAAGGAGTATTCCTTTTGCTCCACATTCTTGGTAGCATGTGTTTTTTTTGAGTTTTTGATCTTAGCCATTCTGACTAGTATAAGATGGAACCTCAGTGTAGCCGCCTGCGGCTACATTTGAACAGGTTGCAGGGTTCCCTGGAAGGAAAGCCGGGGATAGAAGCGGGGTGATGAGAGAAACATGAAGTCAAGATTTCCTGCTCAAGGCTCAAAGTTTATTGGGGTTCTCCAAATATATAAGTGTGTGTGGGGGGGAACCCTTCTCCCCAAAGGCTGGAAACAGGTCTGCAGAACTAGTTCGCTTGCTCCACAGGTTGCTGGCTTAGCAGTAGGCTGGCATCAGCTGACAGCTAGTGTCTCTCAGGGAGCTGCAGGTCTTTGGAGAACAAAGGGCTAGAGCTTCTCCCCAGGTGGGAAGCAGTGGCCAGCCCCTTCAGAAACTCCCGCTCAAAGGCTGGGGGAGGAGACACCTCAGAGTTGTTTTTATTTTCATTTCCTTGATGACTAAGAATTTCAAAATTTTCTTTACAAGCTTTTTTGGCCATTCAAGATTCCTCTGTTGAAAACTATCTGTTTAGCTCTGTACCCCATTTTTAAACTGGGTTATTTAGGTTGTTATTGTTTAACTTCTTGAGTTCTTTATCAATTTTGGATATTAGCCTTGTCAGATGTAGGTTTGGTGAAGATCCTTTCCCAAGTTGTACACTGTCCTTTGTCCTATTGACAGTGTCCTTTGCCTTACAGAAGCTTTTCAGTTTCATGAGGTCCCATTTATCAATTCTTAATCATAGAGCCTGAGCCACTGGTATCCTGCCCAGGAAATTATCTCCTATACTGTCACACAGATCCCACCGGAGGCCCAGCTAGGGTGATTCATGGCACTGTACCAATGAGTTCAAGACTATTCCCCACTTTTAATTTTACTAAATTGAGAGTTTTTATCCGGTTTTATGTTAAGGTCTTTGAACTACTTGGTCTTAGGTTTTGTGCAGGGTGAGAGTTATAGATTTATTTGCATTCTTTCATATGCAGACATCCATTTAGACAAGTATCATTTGTTGAAGAGACTTTCTTTTTTCCATTGTATAGTTTTGGCTTCTTTGTAATAAAAAGCTAAGTGTAAGTGGATGTGTGGGTTTATTTCTGGGTCTTCATTTCAATTTCAATAGCCAACCTTTCTGTTCCTATACCAATATAATGCTGTTTTTATTACTGGTGAGCTGTAGTATACCTTGAAGACAGGGATGGTGATACCTTCAGAAGCCCTTTTATTGTTCAAGATTGTTTTAACTATTCTGAGTTTTTTGTTTTTCCATGAGAAGTTGAAAATTTTTCTTTAAAGGACTGAAGAGCATTGTGTTAGGATTTTGATGGGGATTGCATTGAATTTGTAAATTACTTTTGTTAAGATGGATATTTTTAGCCGGGCAGTGGTGGCGCACGCCTTTAATCCCAGCACTCAAGGCAGAGGCAGGCAGATTTCTGAGTTCAAGGCCAGCCTGGTCTACAGAGCGAGTTCCAGGACAGCCAGGACTATACAGAGAAACCTTGTCTTGAAAAAACAAACAAACAAACAAACAAACAAATAAAGATGGCTATTTTTACTCTGTTGATCCTGTTTCTCTGCTGTGCGTAGTTTTAAAAACATACTATGGCCTTGCCCAAGAGCTGCTATGCTACCAGTCCCTCAAGGCTCCCTTTTGTTCTACTCAGCTTAGCTCCAGGATGGATAGCAACCAGCCCTAACCCTGCTTCCTTTTCTACCCACCTTTGTTCTGGGAGAGGTGGAGTTGCCAGCCTACCCCTGAGACCCTTGAATCTGTGTGAAAAGACACACAGACAGACCTGTTACTTTACAATTTGCTCACTAGTCACAAATGCTGGGTACAAATATCTCCTGCCTGGAAATGCATGCCCTTACCAATTTATTATCTTCATATCTCCTTCTTCCCTAAACTTAGCGCCTTGTTCCAATTAGTCCCTGCCAAACATCTTTGGCCACCCACCCATGACATTGGCCACAGGCTCTAGCTCTCCCTGAGGCTACATGATTACATGATTGTCATGTTCTCCTTCCTCCAAAACATGGACAAAAGTCCTCTCTCCTCTGTGTCTCCTTTTCCTCTTGGGACACAGAAGCCCCTCCTGTTCCTTTCACCCAGCAATGGGCTCCCTGCCTTCTTTTTTGACAAATAAAGAACCAATTAGGGAACTAGACCTTAGTATCAGAAACTTCCCTTACACTTATTAATGAGCATGGGAAATCTTTCCATTTTATATTTTCTTCAATTTCTTCCTTCAGGGACTTGAAGTTCTAGTGGTACAGATCTTTCACTTGCTTGGTTAGAGTTACATGAAAATATTTTATATTAATCATGGCTATTGTAAAGGATATTGTTTCTCTAATTACTTTCTTGACCCATTTATCATTTGTATAAAGGAGAGATAATGATTTCTTTCAGTTAATTTTGGATCCAGCCACTTTGCTGAAGGTGTTTATCTGCTGTAAGTGTTCTCTCGTAGAATTTTTGGGGTCACTTATATATGCTATCATTTCAACTGCAAAGAGTGATATTTTGACTTTTTCCTTTCCAATTTGTATCCTCTTAAATTCCTTTAGTTATCTTATTGCTCTGGCTAGCATTTCAAGTACTATATTGAATAGATAGGGATAGGGTGGGCAGCCTTGTCTTGTCCTGATTTTAGTGGAATTGTTTTAAGTTTTTCTCCATTTACTTTGGCGTTAGCTATTGACTTGCTGTATATTGCTTTGATTATGTTTAGCTATGTTCCTTGTATCCCTGATCTCCCTAATACTTTTAACATAAAGGATTGATGGATTCTGTCAAAGGCTTTTTCAACATCTAATGGGATAGCTATGTGATTTTTCTTTCATTTTGTTTATATGGTGGTTTATATTCATGAATTTCATATATTGATCATCCTTGCATCTCTGGAATGAATCCTACTTGATCATGATGGATGATGTTTTTGATGTTTTCCTGCATTTGGTTTGTGAGTATTTTATTGCATATTTATGCATCAATGTTTATAAGAAGGATTGGTCTGAAGTTTTCTTTCTTTGTTGAGTCTTTGTGTGGCTTTGGTATCACTGTGACCATGGCTTCATAGAATGAGTTTGGCAGTATTCTTTTGATTCTATTTTGTGGAATAGTTTGAGGAGTATTGGTATTAACTCTTCTTTGAAGGCCTGGTAGAATTCTCACTAAAACCATCTGTCTCTAGGATATTTTTTTTGGGGGGGGGAGGCAGAGTTGGGAGACTTTTAATTACTGTTTCTATTTCTTTAGGGGATATAAGATTGTTTAAATAGTTTACCTGATCTTGAATTAACTTTGGTAAGTGGCATCTGTCTAGAAAATCATCCATTTCATTTAGATTTTCCAATTTTAGATTTGTGTAGTACAGTCCTTAGAAGTAAGAACTAATATTTTTCGATCTCCTTAGTATAAATGGAGTTATGTCTCCATTTTCATTTCTGATTTTGTTAGTTTGGATGTTGTTTATATGCCTTGTAGTCAGTTTGGCTAAAGGTGTTTCTGTCCTGTTGATCTCAAAGTCCCAGCTCTTGGATTCATTGATTCTTTGTATTTATTTTTTAACCAATTGATTTCAGCCCTAATTTTGTTTATTTCCTTTTTTTTCTACTCTTCTTTGGTGTGCTTGCTTCTTTTGTTCCCTAGTGCTTTCAGGTGTACTTTTAAATTGCTAAACTTAATTGAGAACTTTATAAATTCTTTATGGAGGTATTTATTGATATGAACTTTTCTCTTAGCACTGTTTTCACTGTGTGGCATAAATTTGGGTATGTTGTGCCTTCATTTTCATTGACTTCTAGAAAGTCTTTAATTTCTTTCTTTATTTCTTTCCTGACTCAGGGATCATTATGTAGAGAGTTGTTAAGTTTCCATGAGTGTGTATGCCCTTCGGGTGTTTCTGATGTTGTTGAAGTCCAGCTTTATTCCATGGTAGTCTGATAAGATAAAAAGCATTATTTCAATTTTGTGTATCTGTTGAGGTATGGTTTGTGTCTGGTTATATGGTCAGTTGTGGAGAAGGATCTGTGAGATGCTGAGAAGAAAGTGTATTATTTTGTTTTGTGGTGATATGTTGCATAGGTACCTGTTAAATCCATTTGGTTCATAACTTGTATTACCTTCATTGGGTCTCTGTATAGTTTCTATTTTGATTACCTGCCCATAGGTGAGTAAGAGTGGGCTATTGAAGTCTCCCACTATTAATGTGCGTGATTCCATGTGTGATTTAAATGTTAGCAATGCTTCTTTTACAAATATGGGTCTCCTTGTGTGTGTGGCATAGATGTTCAGAATTGAGATATTATCTTGGTAGATATTTCTTTGATGAGTATGAAGTGTCCTTCCCTGTATCTTTTGATGAGTTTTGGTTGAAAGTCGATTTTATTAGATATTAGAATGGCTACTCAAGCTTGCTTTTTGGGTCTGTTGGCTTGGAAAAAATCTTTCCAGCCCTGTACCCTTAGGTTATGTCAACTTTTATTGATGAGGTATGTTTTCGGTAGGCAGTAGAATCGTGGACCCTGTGTCTTTTGTCCTGTGTCTTTTTATTGGGGAAATTGAGACCAATGTTGTTGAGATATATTAATGACCAATGATTGTTAATTCCTGTTATTTTAATGTTGCTGATGTTAGTGTACCTGTTTGTGTGTGCTTCCTGTTTTTGTTGGTATAGAATTACTTAATTCCTGTGTATTGTTGGATGAAGTTATCCTCCTTGGGTTGCAATTTTCCTTCTAGAATTTTCTGTAGGTCTGGATTTGTGGATAAATATTGTTTGAATTTTGATTTGTCTTCAAATATCTTGTTTTCTCCATCTATGGTGATTAAGAGTTGTGCTCGATATAGTCGTCTAGGTGGCATTTGTGGGTTTTTCTTTTGTTTTTTTCTTGATATCTTTTTTTTTTTGAAGTTGCGAAATATCTGTCCAGGCTCTTCTAGTTTTTAAGAGTCTCTTTTGAGAAGTCAGGTACAGTTCTAATAGGCCTGCTTATGTATGCTACCTGTCCCTTTTCCCTTGACACTTTTAATGATCTTACTTTGCTCTGTAGATTTTGTGTTTTGATTATTATGTGGCAGGATGATTTTCCTTTCTGGTCCATTCCAATTGCTATTTTATAAGCTTTTTGTATGTTTCTAGCCATCTCTTTCTTTAGGTTGGAAAGTTTTCTTCTATGATTTTGTTGAAAGTACTTTCTGTGCCTTGGAGCTTGGACTCTTCAACTTCTATTCCTATTATTTCCTGGATGTTTCATGTTGGGAATTACATAGATTTAACATTTTTTGACTCATGTAACATAGAAGAAATTGTAACTGAGTTACCTCACTCAGGATGATATTTTCTACATTCATCCATCTGTGAATTTTGTGGTCATTGTTTTTAATAGCTAAGTAGTACTCTATTGTGTAAATGGACCACATTTTCTATATCCATTTCTCTATTGAGGTTCATCTGGGTTCTTTCCAGCTTCTGACTATTATGAATATGGCTGCTGTGAACATAGTGGAGCATGTGTCCTTATTACCTGTAGGAGCATCTTCTGAGTATATGCCCAGGAGTGGTATAGCTGGGTCCTCAGATGTCTGTGTCCACTTTTCTGAGGAATCACCAGATTGATTTCCAAAGTAGATGTACCATCTTTCAATCCCACCAACAATGGAGAAGTGATCCTCTTTCCCCACATCCTCTCCAGCATCTACTGTCACCTGAGTTTTTGATCTTAGCCATTCTGACTGGTGTGAGGTGGACTCTCAGGGTTGTTTTAATTTGCATTTCCCTGATGACTAAGGATGTTGAACATTTTTTTTTTTGGGGGGGGGGTGCTTCTCAGCCATTCGTGTTTCCTCAGTTGAGAATTCTCTGCTTAGCTCTGTTCCCTATTTTTTTGATAGAATTATTTGGTTCTCTGGAGTCTAACTTGAGTTCTTTGTATATATTGGATATTAGCTCTTTACCAGGTATAGGACTGGTATGCAGCAAAATGCTGCATCCTGTTAACATATCCAGTCTGTTAATCTATGTCTTTTTATTGGAAAATTGAGTCCATTGGTGTTAAGAAATATACTGGCTGATTTTATGTGTCAACTTGACAGAAGCTGGAGTTATCACAAAGAAAGGGGCCTCCCTTGAGGAAATGCCTCCCTGAGATCCAGCTATAAGGCATTTCTCAATTAGAGATTTTAATGATCAAGGGTGAGACGATCTATTGTAGGTGGTGCCCTCCCTGGGCTGGTAGTCCTGGCCAGGGGAAGCAAGCCAGTAAGTAACATCCCTCCACTGTCTCTGCATCAGCTCCTGATTCCTGATCTGCTTGAGTTCCAGTCCTGACTTGCTTTGGTGATGAAGAACAATGTGGAAGTGTAAGCTGAATAAACCCTTTCCTCCCCAACTTGCTTCTTGGTCATGATGTTTTGTGTAGGAATAGAAACCCTTACTAATACAAGAGGAATAGTGATTGTTGCTTCCTGTAATTTTTGTTGTTAGAGGTAGAATTATGTTTGTGTGGCTATCTTTTTTTTGGTTTGTTGAAAGAAGATTACTTTCTTCCTTTTTCTAGGGTGTAGTTTCCTTCCTTATGTTGGAAATTTTTTTTTTATTTTCTAAGTTTTTTTTTTAATTTACATTCCAAATCATTTCCCCTTTCCCGTTTCCTCCCTCCCCGAATGTCCCATAAGTCCCCTTCCCTCCCTCTTTTCCCCATTCAACCCCCTCTCGTTTCTCTGTCCTGGCGTTCCCCTACATCCAGTCTTTCCAGGACCAGGGGTCTCTCCTTCCATCTTCTTAGAAATCTATTGATATGCGAATTGTGTCTAGGGTATTCTGAGATTCTGGGTTAATATCCCCTTATCAGTGACTGTATACCATGTGTGTTCTTTTGTGATTGAGTTACCTCACTAAGGATGATATTTTCAAGTTCTGACCAATTGCCTAGGAATTTCGTGAATTCATTGTTTTTAATTGCAGAGTAGTATTCCATTGTGTAAATATACCACATCTTCTGAATCCATTCCTCCATTGAGGGACATCTGGGTTCTTTCCAGCTTCTGGCTATTATAAATAAGGCTGCTATGAACATAGTGGAGCATGTGTCCTTATTGCATGCAGGTAAAGCCTAATCTATTATCCTTTGTAGGGCTGGATTTGTGGAAAGATATAGTGTAAATTTGGTTTTCTCATTGAATATCTTCATTTCTCTATCTATATTGAGAGTTTTGCAGGGTATAGTAGCCTGGGCTGGCAATTGTGTACTCTTAGGGTCTGTATGTCACCTGCCCAAGATCTTTTAGCTTTCATAGTCTCTGTTGAGAAGTCAGATGTCATTCTGATAGGCCTGCCTTTATATGTTACTTGATCATTTTCCCTTACTGCTTTTAATATTTTTTGTTTTGCGCATTTGGTATTTTGACTATTATGTGACAGGAGGAATGTCTTTTCTGGTCCAATCTATTGGAGTTCTGTAAGTTTCTTGTGTGTTTATGGGCATCTCTGTCTTTAGGTTAGGGAAGTTTTCTTCTATAATTTTGTTGAAGATATTTACTGACCCTTTAAGTTAGGAATCTTTACTCTCTTCTATACCTATTATCCTGAAGTTTGGTCTTCTTATTATGTTCTGGATTTCCTGGATGTTTTGGATTAGTAGCTTTTTGCATTTTGCATTTTCTTTGATTGTTGTGTCAAGGTTTACTATGGTATCTTCTTCTCTTGTGATTCTCTCTTCTATCTCTTGTATTCTGTTGGTGATGTTTGCATCTATGACTCCTGATCTCTGTCCTAGGTTTTCTATCTCCATGGTTTTCTCCCTTTATGAATTCTTTATTGTTTCTATTTCCAGTTTTAGATCCTGGATGGTTTTGTCCAGTTCCTTCTCTCATTTGGTTGTGTTATCCTGTAAATCTTTAATGGAATTTTGTGTTTCCTCTTTAAGGGCTTCTACCTGTTTACTTGTGTTCTCTTGTATTTCTTTAAGGGAGTTATTTATGTCCTTTTTAAAGTCCTCTATCATCATCATGAGATGTGATAATTAAATCAGAGTCTTCCTTTTCTGTTATGTTGGGTATCCAGGGCTTGCTGTGGTGGGATAACTGGGTTCTGATGATGCCAAGTAGCCTTGGTTTCTGTTGCTTATGATCTTACCTCTCGCCATCTGGTTATCTGTGGTATTAGCTTGTCCTGCTGTCTCTGGCTGTGACTTGTCCCTCCCATAAGCCTGTGTGTCAGTACTCCTGGGAGACCAGCTCACTCTGGGCAGAATTTGGGAATGGAGAGGTGTGGCACAGGGTCTCTCCTAGGCACAGATGGAAACTGGAAGGATTCTGTCCTAGACTGCTTCTTGGTTCCTGTATCCTGAGGTCTCTTGGCGGGTCCCTTGGAGTAGAAGTTGTGGTCTTACCTGTGCTCTCAGGTGTGTCAGCACTCCTGGGAGACCAGCTTTCTCTAGGCGGGATTTGGGTATGGAGAGTTTGGCACAGGTCACCTCTGGGGCACAGATGGAAACCAGAAGTTTTATTAATTTTTAAAAAAAATTTAATTTTATTCACTAATTAAGTTTTATTAATTATATTTTTTAATTTAAAAACTTTATTGTAAAGAATTTGCAAAACAAAAGCAAAATCATGAAGCTGTACTAAGTAAATCAAACAAGCATTTGCCCATACTTGAACTGTATTTTTATTATAATCTCATTTTATAATTTTGTAATTTAAAATCTTATTCTTATAATTATATTATTTCCCCCTTTTCTTTTCTTCCTTCAAGTCCTCTCATACACCTTTTTTCAATCTCTTTCAAACTCATGGCTTTTAAAAAAAGTAATTGTATACACGTAGATGTTTATGGTTGTACATATATTTGTAAATAGACTAGCAACCCGTTCAGTCTGTGTAATGTTACTTCTATGTATGTTTTCCGAGCTGGCCATTTGATATTCGATAGTCAATTGTTATGCTTCTCCCTAGAGAAGACTATTTATTTTGATCATAAGATTATTTAGTTTTCTATAATTTTTTCTGTAGTGTTCAGGTCTTGTGGGTTTCATTTCAGCATATCTTCTATTGTATTTTTCTGGTCTAGACAGTCATGTTAGTGAGACTCTATGTATGTAGTATCTGACATTACTAGGAGATACAGTCTCACAGCAAACTCCCAGTAAGAGTATGGCTTTTACCATCTTTCTGCCCCCTCGTTTGCAATGATATCTATGTCTTAAGTGTGGGAGTTCTTGTGTAGGTACACACTTTGTGTGTATTTAGAGTGCAGAATGAAAATTTAGAATGTATTAGGGATCATGTTGTTGCGAGTTGTAGATTCTAAGATCTATGCCTTAACTATTTATAGATAGTTGGTTTGGTACCTAGCCCCAGACATGATTTTCCCCTTGTTGAGTGGGTCTTAAGTCCAATTAGTGAGCTGTTGAACACTGCCAAGGTATGCTCGCTACTATTGCATCTTACACTTACCCTGCCTTGATGATCTTTACTGTCGTTCATAGGCATCAAACCTGGGTAGGACTGTTGGTTGCTTATCCCATTTGCAAACTTAGCATGCTTCCTGGTATCATGACAGCTAATCCTCAGGAAAAAGGGAACATAAATAAGTGGACTTTTTCTATGATCCCACTCCCTTCATTTCAATACTATTCTTAACAATAACATGTTTTTCCTAAGGCAGCTCTCCTTTAGAGAAAGATTTTACCTAATTTGATTCTGAAAACATACTCTGAGAAAGACTGGTTGACATGATTAAGTTGTTGATGTGGCCAGTTCTTGTATTCTGTTGGTGAAGTTTGCCTCTGTGATTTCTGTTCCAGTTCCTAAATCATTTATTTTGAGATTCTATAGTTTGGGTTTCCTTTATTGATTCCATTTCCACTTTTAGCCCATGAATGCTCTTATTCAATTCCTTCCACTATTTGTTTGTATTTCCATAGATTTCCTTAATGGATTTATTTATTTCCTCTTGAAGAATCTCTATCACAGTGGTTCTCAGGATGGTCTTGCTTTTCCTACACAGGCTTGAATTCTTTAGCAGGTTCCTGACTGTTCTTTGTTTAAGGAATAGACTTGAAGAGGCATGGTCTGATATTTGTCAATTTGTCATCCTGTCTTTTAGAGAGACAGTCCAGCGATTTATCAGTACTGACATTGAATCTTGATCTAGTTTGCAAAGTCCAGTTATAAATTTACCAAAAAGCAAGCAGAGTTCAGATTTTCCAAATATTTCCACCTACATTTTACCTATTCTTCCTATCTTCTCTCAGTGAGGTCCATTGACAAACAATAAGAATACAAATCTATTAGTTAAAATCTATTATGGTTATTAGAGTTCAGCCTTTGTCTTGTGTGTTCCACAGGTGTCAAGGCATGCATAATATTACATTCCTTGTATATCAAGCACACTAGTTTCATTTCTGTGACCCCATTGTCTCACCTGTTTATCTCTTCTCCCTAAACCCTAAGAAAGGAAACTCTCTATCTGAAAAGTTGTTCAGAGGTGTGCCTCATTTGCATGTGAGCTCTGGTGGAGTGAAGGAGGGGGGTTGATAGTTTCACTGTATTTTTGTTTGAAACTAAGACAGAGCTTATAGTGTTCACTTATGTAAATGAAAGGGGGGTGCAGCAGGATGATCTGAGCAGCTGCCGAAGAAGCAGTTCCAGAAGCATCTCTGAAAGGCGTGAAGCCCAGAGTCAAAAATCTGCTGAGACAGGATTGAGGAAAGTCTCAGAAAGTCACTTCTGGAAGTTTATTATGCTAAGGGAGTGTCCAATTGTTCCTCTCTGGGCTCCATGTGGCCCTGAGGAGGCTTCCACTCTAGCTAATAGTGTAGGTAGAGTTATACTTTGCCCTACTACACAAACTAGATTCTAGGTGGTGACAGTTCAGGATTATGAAAGACTATGGAGGTTCCTATTTTGTATATGATTTTTTATTGATGCAAGTTAACTTCAGTTTCTCTAATAACTAGTAACAGTCTGGGGAAGAGAAATTGAAGTTAATTTACACTGGGGATAACAACTGTTGGACTTTTTCTTTCTCTCAAAACTTCTGTGAAACAAAATGACTGTCAGTCTAACAGATAGCTGGACAACTCTTATGCCAACATTAGCCATCCTGAACCATGGATGTCTTGACACAAGTATGAATAATATTGCAGCTGATTGTTGGCTCCTGAAGTTACAGCCAGAGCTAGGGTTGTTTGAAATGGTTTGGACTAGACATTTCCAATAATAAACCTCAGGAAACCATTTTCCACCTTGGCTAGAGGGCTAGTATTTCCCTGGTAAATGGATTGCTATTACTGGTGGCAAGACTGTGATGGGCTCAAAAATACAAGTCTTTATGACTCTAATGAAAAGCTAGGATGGAACAAACAAATGGCTATAATTGGTCCAAATATCCCATAATCAGGTTATTTAAGCAGGTTGCCCAGGCCCACTTGGTGACACTCTCCAGTGCTGAGATCAATGGTATTGCAACATTAGATCCAATAGAGACTTTTCTCAAGTGGCTTTTCCTGACCTACTTTCTTAGTGCAAATATCAAGAGTCAGTTGAGGATGGTGGCAGAAGGGAGCTAAGCAGCAGCAAGACAGCTTTAGGTACGTATTGACAGTTGAACAAGTGCCGGCCACAGATAACAGAACTGCAACACTGGTCTTAAGGAAGGATTTGACAGCTGGAAGAGTACCTCCAGTCCAGGTTTGACAACCAAAGATCTTATGGAGTGCTTTGGACATGATAGCATGGGTAGTATCCTGAAACTTGATAGATGAAGATTGTATAGACAGCTGATATCACCTGACACCAAAAAAGATTAGTGCCATCTAGTTTCTGAACCCAATGCCTGGCTTCCCAGAGAAAATCTCAGACAACTGCAAATTGACAGTTAAAAAAAAGAGCCTCCTGCAGAGGCTTGAGACCCACATACTGGCATCATTAATTGCTTTAGACTGAGAACTATTATACTGAGTACTGCCAAAGGCTAAGGGTTCAAATAGCCAAGTCCTATACAGAGACTGCAGCACTTAATGAGTTAGGAATCCTGCCACGCAAGGCCAACACAGGGACAATAATATCAAAGGGTGTCATTTGCTCCTGTCTCCTGCTACCTGCTCTTATGAAAACACTTAGAGAGATGGTATTTATCTGGGAGTTTCATTCCTGCTGGCTAGCTTTCACAATTCTGGAAGTTGATATGCATACTATTATAGTAGAAAAGGAATCACCAATCTTTTCCAGCTATAGACTCTGTGAACTACAACTATGACCAACCTGGCAAGGCATGTCAACTGGGATAAAAGTGTCATTAATATCATGTGAGTAACCAAACACTTTCTAATTGAAGTATTAATTAATTCACTTTCTAATTGAAGTATTCAATTAGTATGGGAGCAACTTGCTCCCATACTTGCCATCATGACTGGGGTCAAAGTCCTATGAGTAGTCCATCCCTAGATTTTAGGGGAGAACCTACTACTATTATTTTGCTAAATGGACGTATTATTAAACCAACTTCTTATTTATCACTATTCTTACAGAGCAATTCATCTCTCAATCCTCATTAGAAGAGCTTCTTCTTATATTATATGATGTTTGACATTGATACCCACAACAGATCAAGAAACAAAGAATAAGAGAAATCAGAATGCCCAGTGTTACATAGGGCATCTAGATAATACTCTGTCTACCCAGAGCTCATGATGCGTGTCAGGACAACAGTCAGAAATATTGTAAAAGCCATAGGCAGTGATTGACTACAAGGACACTTTTCAGAATATAACAGGGCAGTTGTTTATATAAATTTACAGCAGTTGAGAGTGCATCTGAAGATTCATGTGGGCAGGTCAAAAAAATAAAAAATAAGAAATAAATTTTAGCATGTTGAAAGGAGAAGTGACACAAAGTTATATCTCTAACTAATGAGCTATTGGCAGTGGATAGTTTCTGGGAAAAGGAGAGTTAGTCTTCTTTAAGGGTGAATTCCTGTTGGGTAGACTGCCCTCCAGTGAATGACACACATTCTAGAGCATAGCATAAATTATATTTCATAGGTTTTTGTTTTTGATTTTTTTAAATAAGAAATGAATTTGTGTAGAGAAGGAGGATGGGTCTAAGGAGAAGTAGAGGGATGGAGCCAATATAGTTAATATACATTGTAAAAAATTCTTAAATAATTATGAAGAAATTATAAAAATATAGAATAAGAAAAAGTAAAAACATTCAATGGAAACATTCTTCAAAATTCAGAAACTTTATCTAGATTGAGAAAAATATAAGATTTGAATAAATCATAGAAGTGAGATACTTCTTGTTAATTTTATAGAAATAGAATATGAGCATACCATGGATAATGATATGTTAATATATGGAATAACCAAATTGTAAAAGAAATATTTCTAGATATATCTATCTAAACTGAATCTTGAAAACCAGAAAATAGAAATAAATCTTTAACCACAAGCAAACTGAATTACTAATCAAATCTTATCAGCACAGAAAATACCCTATTCTTCATTCATGATTTCTAATGACTATTGAAAAACTTAGCATCACTTATCTTCAAACTTTTTTCAAAATGAAGATTGAGAACACTTTCAAACTCATCCTGATGATAGTATTATCTTGCTATCAAAACCAAAGACATTACTAAAAAAAACCTCTAAAAATCCACATCCATTATGAATTTTAGTATAATTTTTCAACAGAATGAAAGCAAATAAAATTGAAGATAACATTAAAAACCTAGGACCATTCATGACTTAACAATTAATCAATCTCATACATCTCATTAATAGTACAAAGGTAAAAATACACCATCTTCTCACTTGATAAGGAGAAAGCATTTGGCAATATTCAAACCTGTGTTAACAGTTTAGTTATTACAATGAAGGCCATGTGAGGAAAACTACCAGTGCACATCATATTCAATGGTAAAATACTCAGCACTTTTCATTAGAATCAGATAAAAGGAGATGCCCCCCTTCTCCATTTCTCCTCAGCATAGTACGAGAAGTCTTCTCCAGAAAAATTAGAAAAGAAGAGGCGACAAAAGATACTTAAGTCAAAGTAAGTAGTAATATCTGTTTGTAGACAACATGGTAATGCGTACAGAAAATATTTAAACATCTAAAAGGAAACTATTATAACTAATAACAAAGTAAGTTCAACAGAGTTTCATGATATCTATCTATCTATCTATCTATCTATCTATCTATCTATCTATCTATCTATCTATCTATCTATCTATCTATCTATCTCCACTATAAACAATGCCAAGACAAAAGTCAAGAATTAATCAGAATTTATTGAACATTTATTTGTCACTAAATGGTTCAGAGAATATATTCCTCATAACTTAATGCCAAGTAAAAGAAAATATACAAATAAAAAATAACCAATCTCAGATAATGAACCTTTGAAGAAATTGCAAACAGAAAACAACAAATAAAGCAGAATGAAAGAGAAGAGAGGAGAGAGTTCACCATTTGAGGTAAGGTGGTATGTTGTAAGTGATTAATATCCTACTCTGTTTGCAGCCAGAATAATGTGTAGAAGAGAGTAGAAGCCAGATGGAGATATAATTCTAGGCAGAAGAACCCCTTGAAATATTTGGAGGAAGATATGCTGAGATTTAGTATGAGATTGAAATTATCTAAGTCACTCAGGGTAGCCTAGCTCTCATGGGACTTTGTGTAATTATGTTTAATGCTCAGTAGATTTCTTTTATCTGCTTGGCACTTTAGAAAGACATGTTTGCTTCTCAGTGAATACTGGATTTTTATTCTTCAAAGAAAGGAGATAGATTAGTTAGGAAAATGTCTTTCCTAGACAGGAGTTGATGTAATAAGTAGGTCTCGTCACACTGGAAACAGAAAGTGGTTGAGTTTGGAAAAGACTTTGATGGCAAAAGAGGATTTGCTTGTGTAATAGAAAATTGTGGTTTCATAAATAGAGGGACCAATCATGACTTAAAGGCTTTTTGGTCTCAGGAGTGAGTGAAGAGCAGTGGTATTTTAAAAATAGTCCATCATGATAGGAAAAGTATGGTGGTAGGAGTATGCTTTAACCATTCATATTCCATCCACACAGGAAATAGAGAGCAGTGAATGCTGTGTTCAGTATACTTTCTCCTTTGTATTCAGTCTATGATTCCAGCCCATGGGATGGTGTCATGGCCACTTAGGATGCATCTTCCTGCAGCAACACAAATAGAAAATATTGGACAAGCATGCTTAGAGGTGTATCTACTAGGTGATTCTAGATTCTGTCAAGTTGACAATATTTAGCATCACAGTGGTACCCAGACTGAGGCTGTGCTCACTGAGTTAACAGAAGGAGGAAAGCTCATTTGAAACCCCCCAAAAATGCAGGGAATTAATTTGTTTTACTAGTGCCCTCTATTGTCCTTGGACATAGATGCTAGTCTGGCCTCAGACCTGGATGGTTAAAGGTCAATAGTACAATCTTCAAGAATGTATTCAATGGCATGGAGAAGATTTGTATTTCTATGTAAGAACTGTGAAGTGGGCTCCAAATAAATTCATTTTACTTACTTTCAGCAACAAAACCTCTGGTATCAGTCTGTTGACCAGTCATGCTTTCACTATTTTTACCAGTGCAGAAATAGGACATTTTAGTTCCTCTATTAGGCCGCTCTCTAGAAAGACACACCTCTATTCTGGCTTTATGGGTAGTTGATATATCCCTGTACACTCAGTTCAATTAGATTCTACTGAGTCACCTAGCATTGACATCATGGGAGCTCATTATCAAAAGTAAAGTTTTGCAAAGCTTAGATATTTGAAGTAAAGATAAAAGATTTGTTGGATGCAACATCATTACCTAAGTGATAATTAGAAACCATTCCATTGGTTGATTGTGGCCACACTATGATCACTGTATATTTAAAGAGAACCTGCTCTGAACCACATTTCCTATGTAGGATGGAGTTGAAGATGAGCTCCAGGAACCTCAGGCCTGCCAGGAGGAGATGCAGAAATAGCATCAGGGACCTTGCCTTGTCAGCTGCCACTGAAGGTGCAGAGCTTTCCCAAAATGAATTGGGGAATCCTTCATTGTGAAGTCACCACTGGCCACAAGAGGATGAATATTATGAACTAATTGGAGCCTAGCTGGGTCTTCAAGTCAGAGGAACTTATATATTGAAATGTTGTGTTTACCATGTTTAAGATATATGACACCTCATTGAGTACAAAGCAGAGCAATGGATGTGAAGAATTATATAAGCTCTATTCTCCTACTCTCAATTTAACAGCATAGAAAGAGGGCAGACACAATCATAACATCATGAAATAAAGGAAGAGAGTAGATGAAGAGATAATTTCACTACTAGGGGCATAGAGAGTCAGGGTACTGTGGAGCATGATAGACTGGGAATGGTCTTGCTTCTTTCATACCTCATGAGCACAAGGTTAGGAGTCAAGAGAGATGTGCAGATCATGGGGTTGAAAATGAAGACTATAAAATGAAGGAGAAGCTAGGTCTTTCTTCTTTTCCCTTCAGGAAGACACACACACACACACATACACACTCACACACATGCACATACATGCACACGTGCATATGCATGCACATGCATGCACATACAAACACACACAATTAGCACCCATTTTGTCCATTACTAATGATTCTGACCTTCATTGGTCTAAGTTTTTGAATAAACACTGACTATAGGCTAAGGCAGGAGATGAACTTAGGAAGGATTTGGGATTAACAACCGCTTTGGAGCCTGAAAACTGAGAATTATTCCCCATTAGTAATGCTTTGACAGCAAAGATGAAAAGTTTCCCTATCTGTAGTCTCTAGAATATATATGCTTGTGCAGCGCTGAGTGTGCTATTGGAATTCCATGTCCTCACTGTGACACATGGTTCAGATGATGTCTGTCAGCCTCTCAGTGCTGTGCTCTGTGGGTTTGACCTACTTTTGTGCAGTGACTTATGATTGACAGGATACTTCAAGATGAGTTTTGTGAGGTTGCAACTGTGACAGTGCTCATGCTTTGGAACATGACACTCATCATGTCTGTCTGCATGGTCACACTTCTTGTGTAGCTACACTGATAGTTCCTGTCACTTACCTGTGTAGTGGTAGCACCAAGTCCACATGGCAGCCAGCATTTGAAAGAAATGAAGAAGTTGGGAGTTTTCAGACAATTTTTGAAGAGCCTCTAAAGCCAGGGGTAGATGAAAATTGTATTAGGCACTTTTTGTTGTGCTAAAATACCACAATTGAAAGATACCACAACTTAAGGAATGACTTATTTTAGCTTATCATTCCAGAGTGCACAATGTCTATAGCATGGAAAGAATGGCATCAGAAGCAGGAAGTAGAAAGTTCACATCTCAACCGCATAGGAAGCACATACAGTCAGAATTGAAAGTGGAATGAAGTCATTATTTTTAATAGCTGAGTAGTACTCTGTTGTATAAATGTAGCACATTTTCTGTATCCATTCCTCTATTGAAGGACATCTGGGTTCTTTCCAACTTCTGGCTATTGTAAGTAAGGCTGCTATGAACATAGTGGAGCATATGTCCTGGTTATATGTTAGAGCATCTTTAGATTATATCCTGGTTCCTCAGTTAGTACTATGTACATTTTTCTGAGGAAGAACCAGACTGATTTTCATAGTGGTTGTACCACCTTGCAATACCACCAACAATAGAGGACTATTCTTTTTTCACATCCTCAACAGCATCTGCTCTCATCTGAGTTTTTGATTTTAGCCATTATAACTGGTGTGAGGTGGAATCTCAGGGTTATTTTGATTTGCATTTCCCTGATGACTAAGGACATTAAACATTTCTTTAGGTGCTTCTCCACCATTCAATATTCCTCAGTTGAGAATTTTTTGTTTAGCTTTGTACCCTATTTTTAATAGGGTTATTTGGTTCTCTGAAGTCTAACTTCTTGTATTCTTTGTATCTATTAGATATTAGCCCTCTATCAGATGTAGGATTGGTAAAGATCTTTTCCTAGTCTCTTGGTTGCTATTTTGTCCTATTGACAGTGTCCTTTGCCTTACAGAAACTGTGCAATTTAATGAGGTTCAATTTTTCTATTGTTGATCTTAGAGCAAAAGCCATTGGTATTCTGTTCAGGAAATTTTCCCCTGTGTGCATGTGTTCAAGGGTCTTCCCCAATTTCTCTTCTATTAGTTTCAGTGTATGTGGTTTTATCTGGAGGTTCTTGATCCACTTGGACTTGAGCTTTGTATAAGGAGATAAGAATGAATAGATTTGTATTCTTCTACATGCTGACCACCAGTTGAACCAGCACCATTTGTTGAAAATGATGTCTTTTTTCTACAGGATAGATTTAGCTCTTTTCTCAAAGATCAAGTGACCGTATTGTGTGAGCCTATTTCTGGGTCTTCAATTCTATTCCATTGATCTACCTGCCTGTCTCTGTACTAATACCATACAGTGTTTGTCAGTATTGTTATTAAAAACAACTACTTCATGATATTCTTAGGCAAATGGATGGAACTAAAAAATATTATCTTGAGTGAGGTAATCCAATCACAAAAGAAGACACATGGTATACACTCACTGAAAGGTAAATATTAGCCCAAGAACTTGGAATACCCAAGATACAATTCATAGACCACATGAAGCTCAAGAAGAAGGAAACCAAAGTATGGATGCTTCAGTCCTTATTAGAAGGGGGAACAAAATAATCAAGGAAATACAGAGACAGAATGTGGAGCAGAGACTGAAGGAAAGGCCATCCAGAGCCTGCCCCACCTGGGATTCATTCCATATACAATCGCCAAACCCAGACACTATCCCAGATGCCAAGCAGTGTTTGCTGACAGGAGCCTGGTATAGCTGTCTTCTGAGAAGCTCTGCCAGAGCCTGACAAATACAGAGGGGGATGCGCACAGCCAATCATGGGACTGAGCACAGGGTCCTCAATGGAGGAGTTAGAGAAAGGACTAAAGGAGCTGAAGGGGTTTGCAACCTCATAGGAAGAGCAACAGTATAAACCAACCAGACCCCCACCCCTCCAGAGCTTTCAGGGAGTAAACCACCAACAAAAGAGTGCCCATGGAGGGACCATGGCTCCAGCCCCATATGTAGCAGAGGATGGCCTTGTCTGACATCAATGGGAAGAGAGGCTCTTGGTCCTGTGAAGGCTAGATGCCCCAGTATATGGGAATGCTATGATGGGGAGCTGGGTGCGGATAGGTGGGTGGGTGAGTACCCTCATAGAAGCAGGGGGAGGGAGCATTGGATAGGATGTTTCTGAAGGGGAAATCAGGAAAGGGGCTAACATTAGAAATGTAAATAAAGAAAATATCCGATAAAAGAAAAAAAGAGAAAGAAAGTGGAATGAAGCTATTAACCCCAATAAAGTCCTTTCTCCAGCAAGGCTCCACTCCTGAGGGTTCCACAGTCCCAAACTGTGCCAACACAGGGAACAACATGTTCATGTATATGATCCTATGATGGATGGATATCTCTCAGTCAAACTCCAAAAAGAATGATAAATATCTGTATTCCAAGCCCTTTCACCTGGGGACATTTATAGACTTTACAAATTGAAATGTAATTGAATGTTTGTTTGGTTTGGTTTGATTGGTGTATTTAGTCTATGTCATCCAGTAATTGTTGCCAATCCAGGAATTGTTTTATGGGTTCTTGTTTTTTCATTGAGCACCTTGGTTATATGTTGTCCTGCCTTCTGATATTACTGGGTTGTAACTTTACGATTTTCCTTTTCTATAAACTGAAAGTTATTGCTCAACATTCAGGTAAACTGAGCTTAGATACCACTTGGTAAAGTGTTCTCTGATATATTTCCTTCTGCCTTTTTTCTGAAAGGAGGAAGAACAGGTTTTGTCATTAGCAACACTAAGTTTGAGCAGTTTGTCTGGATGATGACCTCCATCAATGGTTCCTTTACAGCAGTCTCTAGGCATGGTTCTTATAAGTTATGGAGACATTTTTCGGCAAGTCATTTCCACATATATTTATCTATGTGATAAATAGAAGAGAAGGGTGGTCACATCTTTCAACATTTTGTAACCTCTCAAAGACTGAGATTTTACAGTCTCTTTTCACAGCCTGGCTGTGATCATAGTAAGGTTACTCCAAAACAGTGATTTTAAAGTGTGGTTTGGATAGTATGGTGGTTTGTATATGCTTGGCTTAGGGAGTGGCACTGTTAGGAGATGCGGTCTTGTTGGAGTAGGTGTGGTCTTATTGGAGGAAATGTGTCACTGTGTGGATGGGCTTTGAGACCCTCTTCCTAGCTGCCTGAGGAGACAGTCTTCTCCTGGCTTCTTTTTGATCTTGATGTAGAAGATGTAGAAAGATGGCTCCTCTAGCACTATGTCTACTTGGATACTGCCATGTTCTCTATCTTGATGATAATGGACTGAACTTCTGAACCAGAAAGCAAGCCCCAATTAAATATCCTTTATAAGAGTTTCCTTGGCCTTGGTGTCTTTTCACTGCAAGGAAAGCCTAACTAAGACAGATAGTTATAGGAAATGTTTTGGTAGCTTCTGTATTTGATGGCAACATTGGTTATTGTTGTATAAATTTTTAAACTCAATTCAGGGTTTCTACTCTGCTTTTGACCATTCAGTTCCCAGATAAAAGACATGCAACTTTTATTATTTTCAATAAACCTTAAACAGCACAAGAACTGGGCATGTATCTGCCCTCTATTCTATTTGAATCCACTTTTCTATTAATGATCCCAAGTTATTACTTACTATGTTTCTCCTGGGCTATTATTAATGCCAATTGGCAATCACTCAGGGACATGTTTTCTTGACCCCTAACCCATTGCATTTCTCTCTTCCTCCTTTCTTCTTTCTTTCTTCTCCCTTTGTGGTTCTTCTTTAACCCTTCCAGACCCAGGAACCCTCAATCCAGCCTATATTTCTTCTGTCCAGCTATTGGCTTTTGGCACCTTTATTTACCAATCAGAAATAACTTGGGGACAAGTTCACATAGCATCACTTGGGTCTATGTGCAGACTCTCTTTTTGGGAAGCAACCAGATCTTGGAGGCCCACACTTAACATTACAATACAAAGAAAAAGACCAAGCCTCAACTGGTTATTCATGATATAGGTACCATCTCACTAATAAAATCTAGTTATCTTACATACCTGAGTTTTCCAATTTATCAGGGAGTTCATAAGAAGATATTAATTCCTGCATCAGATCTGACTCAGGAGAAAAGTAACGGTGGGACATGGAGATTGTTTCCACTCCAAGTCTACTGTTCTTTTTCATAGACACAAGCCTGTTGTTCCTACTTCAATCACCATGTAATGCCAACAGGGTAAACCTCCTCTCAGTGATAGGTTGTCTCCCCATCAAAGAACTGAAATCTGTACAGACAACTTTGGATCTCTAGGATTGCTCCAAATGGTGTGTGTGTGTGTGTGTGTGTGTGTGTGTGTGTGTGTGTGTGTGTGTGTTTTGCAAAATTAATAATTATAATGATGTCATAATAAAACTTTTCCGAGAAATTTCACGTCTCTCTTAGAGAATGATATCCTTTCACAACCATTAATTAGTATCTTTATTAGAACAGCCAAGACTACTTGTGAGACACATCGTCCAAACTCTTAGTGTTCTCTTAAAGAAGACAGAGGTAGAGATGTTCATTAGACCTCCACCTTATATGTCCATGAAGCTCTTTCCACATCTGATTCCCAACTTTTCATAATTCTGCCCTAGTTTCTTATGGTCTCATGGTCCCAGGAGGTAATAAACTATATAGAAGGTATATGATCAACAGAAGAGGAGTGACTTAGTCAGAGTTTCTATTCCTGCACAAACATCATGACCAAGAAGCAAGTTGGGGAGAAAAGGATTTATTCAGCTTACACTTTCCACGTTGCTGTTGATCGCCAGGAGGAAGTCAGGACTGGAATTCAAGTAGGTCAGGAAGCAGAAGCTGATGGCCATGGAGGGATGTTTCTTACTGGCTTGCTTTCCCTGGCTTGCTCAGCCTGATCTCCTATAGAATCAAAGACTACCAGCCCAGAGATGCTACCACCCACAACGGACCCTCCCACCTTGATCACTAATTGAAAAAATGCCCCACAGCTGGATCTCATGGAGGCACTTCCATAACTGAAGCTCCTTTCTCTGTGATAACTCTAGCCTGTTTCCAGTTGACATACAAAGCCAGCCAGTACAAGGAGGCTCTCATCTTTGCAGCTATGGAGCTATTGTCATATATTCTGGTATGAGACTTCTGTGATGAGGCTGCTTTGGGCTCACTCAGAATCCTGTATGTAACCCATCATCCATGTTTTGTAAGTAAGTTCAATAAACACATTCATTTGCCAAGTTGGACTTTGGTTTAACTGCTGAAATGGATTTTTATTATTTGTACTATGGGGGTAAATTTACTAATCTGAAGCTCTCCATATCTCAGGCCATTAATCTGTGCATCAACTCCATGAAGAATATACTGCAGAAGTCCACAGAGACTACCATTAGCTGCCAGAGTCCTGGGCTTCACACTCTTCTAACCTGCATTATCTTTGTATGAGGTGGCTGGGCAGATGGCCAAGAACAGGACCATCTGTAAAAAAGGCCAGGAGGTCAAAAGGTCTGTCAAAATCGAAGCTGTTTGTTCTATAGAAGTCAAAAGAGACTCTTTACCTTTAATTTCAGACTTGATTTTTTTCTCATATCTTTCTAGAAACTAAGGTGCCTTTTCTATCTGTTTTTTTCCACGTGTGACTTTCCCACCATGATGGATTGTGCCTTCTCAACGTGTGAGTCAGAGTAAATTCTTCCCTCAAATTGCTTCCTTTTTTTCTTTTCTTTTTATTAGATATATTCTTTATTTACATTTCAAATGATTTCCCCTTTCCTGGTCCCCCCCAAACCCATAAGCCCTCTCCCCTCCCCCTGTTCCCCAATCGACCCCCTCCTGCTCCCCTGTCCTGGTATTCCCCTACACTGTTGCATCAAGCCTTTCCAGGACCAGGGGCCTCTCCTCCCTTTGATTTCCAGCAAGGCCATCCTCTGCTGCCTATGCATCTGGAGCCATGGGTAACATCATGTGTACTAATGGGGGAGCTAGAGAAAGGACCCAATGAGCTGAAGGGGTTTGCAGCACCAAAGGAAGAACAAGGATATGAGCCACCCAGTACTTTCAGAGCTCCCAGGGACAAAAGCCTCAAGTTGCTTCTATCTGATACTTTTTCTCTGTGATGAGAATCTTCTTCAAGGTTTTTATTATTGTTGCTCAATGTGCTTAACAAGTAGAGAAAATAAACCAGCAAAATCCACAGCCCCTAAAATGAGTAAGATCATGGATGAGAACCCACTACCACCATGTTACTATACAGCATCATCCATAACTACATTCTAAATATTTATCCTTATATCCATAGATAATTGTGGTTCTCACTCATAATCAATGCATCTTTTCTTTACAAATAAGACCTTTAAGAGATCTATAACTAATCAAAAGGTAGAGTTGTAGGGCTCAGTCCCAACTGAAATATCTAAAATACAACTCCTTCACCTAAGGCTCAGGGTTCACTGAGGAAGAGAGGACAGAAAGGTTATAAAAGCCAAAAGAACAGGAAGTTTGCTGTGAGCTTGTGTCTCCTAGAAATGTCATATAAGTTACACCCATGAAGTATCACAAACATGACTACTGAAACAAGTCCTAAAAATGGGCAATATCAGTAGACTTGCTAATATGGAAGGGAGAAAAAAAATCATAAAGTATAAATCCTAATCAAAGAGCCACAAAGAATGCTGAGAGCTGCAGAAATATTTTTCCCACAAAAGAACACGATCATTGGTTATCCAGTACCAAATGCTCAGTCCTAAAACAGGTAACATTATATGAAATAGCATAGTGAGTCAATATGCATGTGAATTATATATAAACAAATAAAAAGAGTTAATGAATTTGAAAGAGAACAGGGACAGATGTAGTAGGATTTGGAAGGAGGAAGGGAAGAGAGAAATGATACAATTCCATTATAATATCAAGGAATTTTAAAATAAAACCCATAGAAAACCTAAAATAAAATAAGTGATCATTATTCCTTTTTTAAGTAAGGAAACTTATAGAAGGCACAAAGTAGATACCATCTTTACTGTTCAACCATACAGAACAGAGATTTCTTTTGATGTCTTTCCTAGAACCTGACATAACTTTTGTTTATCTAAATATCTTCTATCACTTTTTTTTCTCACCCAATGTACATGTTCCAGACCTGAGTACCTAAGCATGATTATCTATCTTTCTTTCTCACCTAATGTACATGTTCCAGACCTGAGTACCTAAGCATAATGAACTACTTTGCCTGGCCCCCTGAGCTCGGCTCATTGCTTGCTCTCTTTATGGCCAATTTTCCTCCCAAATCACTTCAAAATCCAACCAAAACCAAACATTTCCAATCAGCTGACATCATGCTAGCAAGAGACTTAGCAGCAATTTGTTGTTATTTTAGCTCTTGTTAAGGGAGGCTTCTGCTATTCCCACTATACTAGGAACTCAGTATTATAGACATTTATATTGTTCTGCTATAGCAGTAACTTGGTCTTATAGGGTTAATCTCCACATTTGGGTCAAGAAAAGCATCTTGTCACTTTCAGAGATGCATGAAAGAGGAGGCTAATAGGTCTCTAGGAAAATGCGGACCTATAATAAAGGCCTCTTGGATGGAGAAGAGCCCTGAGCTTCTTACAAAGGAGGGCAGACATTGCTGGTGGCAAAAAATTTCATGTCAAGTTTGCCATGATAGAAAGCCAATGACTTTCAGTGACTGAGTCCCAAGGAATGAGAATTCTATCTGCTAAAGAAGCAGGAAATCTTCATGTTGCTTGACAGCATATTGTAAATTTTCATTTCCCTATTGCTTCATTAAATTGGGTTTTCTTTTATGAGCCTTAAAGAAGTTGCATAACATGAGGAGGAAAAGACTGGGAGGTGTACTTACAGTGAAAACAAAAAACCATGAAAGCCATGAGCATTAACCTGGAGTGGAAAACTTTGGTCCCAAGTCAGTGTGAGCATTCACTGAAGTCAACTACCTTGGAATCCATATCCAAGCTTGCTGAAAAATAAATAATTAAAATAGTCTAAAGTCCCCTCCTTCTGCCTTGACAGAAGGAATTCCTCTGCTCAAGAGGCTCACTAAGGACCAAAGAGTCATTCATTGTTCCTGAGTAGGGATGAAGGCTACCTGTATCATTTTCTGAACTTCACTAAACTGCAAATTGTGAGACAGAACCAATATTCCAAATCAATGAGGTAAGGTATTGGGAGACCACATTCTTATATCCCCAGTCCCAGGATGTATAATTACAGTAGATATACTTAGAAGTTGGCAGAATTCTCACATTACTTCATTGACCTGTGAAGTGAGGGCTATCATGGTTGGAAAGGCTGAATGGAAGCTTTTATGATGAGTTCTGTTGCTATGTATTGCAATGCTAAATATTGGTCCCCCAAATATGATTGCTTTTGACAAGGAGATCCTCAGAGACAAGGAGAACCTCATGTACATCAAATGATGCCATATAACATTGTTCCCAAGTTATACTTGATTTGGTCAATACAGATACTTACAGTTTGTAGCTGGACAAAAGAAAGGTAGGTGGGGTTTCAATTCCTGGATTTGGGTCTGAGGCAGAGACCATGAGGAAGGAAGGAGAGAGAAGGAAGACGATAGTATGGAGTATCTAGATCATAAGAGCATGGTCTTAAGGGCTGGCGAATTGGAGTAGGAGCAGTCCAGGTGGAACATGGCAAGTTATATCTCAGGGTTATTGACAGGGAAATAGACAAAATAGCATAGAGGGGTGACATTTGCTCAGCTCTAATGTTTTAAGGTTTATTATAAATATAAAGATTTTCTGTTTGTTAGTTGGGAACTAAATGATCTACGGTAGGGTAGAAACACCCAAATCATATTTACTGCAACATTTTGGTGCCCAGCATGTGGAAGGAACCTAATTTTAACCCAAATTGAGATTTACAATTTCTGAATAAAAGGTTCACTGTCCCTTTAAGATGAAACCCATGATGACTTGTAGTAAGTTGGGCACAAATGATTCCTTAACAAAGTTGCCCCCCCTCACCCAACCTTGTGGACAAGGGTCACATCATTCCAACGGGTCAGAGAATAAAACTAAATTATAGCTATTCTATGTGTCACAGTTTAGGTGGAAGGAATCTTAATCATCTGTTCTTCCATGAAATATCACATTGTGCCACTATATTAATGATATTATCTGTTTGGAATAAATGAAGATAATTTAAACTTGTTACCTCAAAGTAAAATTTGATGGCTCAGAAGTTAATATGGTTGACCCACTGATCTTATTTTAACAAGTCTTCCAGAACATTCTTACATGTCCTGAGATCTGAAAGTAACTGATGTAGATGAATATAGGTCCCTTAAGCACTTTTTATAACAGTCCATGCCTCAGGAACATGGAACAAGAACCCCAGAAAGCCTGTGTGTCTTAGTATACAGCATATAATTATGATAACAAGTTTCACATATAGCTGGCTCCACCCCTTCCCGTTGCCTTTCTATGGTGAGTCCTATAGGAGAAAAGACTAAATATTCAGCACCTTAAACTTAGATTCTTAGCTTCTAACATTTTCTTTATGGAGTTGACTAGGGTTAAAGATGAACAAAAGAAAAACTTTGCAAACTAAATCTCGTATGTACACAATTGCCTTGATGTGATCAAATTTGTTGACTTTGAACACAAATTTTTGAAACTTATTTGCTTGGAGTTCAACCCATTTACCACTGATTAGCTAGACATTTTCGTGTGTAATGTTTTTGTTGAGTTAGATGTACATCTTTAAGATCCAGACTAATTTATACTCAGACTGACTTAAACCTAGAGATATTTGGGAAAATGGAAGCTAGATTGAGAAAATAATCCCACCAGATTTGCCTGCAGTAAAATATAAAGTGTATTTGATCAGTCCATGGGCAGTGCCATTCCTGGACAGGTAATCCATGTTGTGCAAGAAAGCAGTCTAAGACAACAATGAGTGAGCAAGTCAGTTAGCAGTGTTTGTCCATAGATCCTGCTTCAGTTCCTGCCTCCAAGGTCCTGCTTCAGTCCTTAACTTGGCTTCCTTCAATGAACTGCGATTTGGTATATGTAAATGGTGGGATTCAGGAATCACCTCACAAACTATATGAACATTGATCTCAGTTAAGCAAGAATAGTTTATTGAATGCATACCCCAAGACTGATTGATCAGGACCACAAGAAAGGACTTGGGAACCTAACTGTGATACCAGTCTGTTGTTAAGGCAGACTATTTTTTATAGGGGAAAAAATAAGTTTGCCCAGAAGGCAAGGGTAGAGACAGTACTACATTTTGGCTAATGAGACAAAGTATTATCAGCTAGCCTTTAAGCTGATAGGTCTTGATTGAGGCTTGAGGGACGGTGGACAAATGGTAAACAGGGAAGTTTCCGAGCACAGAGATAACAGAGCATGAGTATTACAACCCTGGCATTATGACCTTTTAGGAAAAATTTTCAGTATCAGCTCTGGATAATTACTTCTGGGAAGTGGAGTCTGAGAACCTGAACTTAATTTTACTTTATGAGCAAAATGGAGACTGAGTATAAAATGATGTTAAAAGGAGCAGGCCTCCACAGTTAGCCAAATAAACCCTGACCTTCCCAGGTTGCTTTTGGTCATGGTGTTTTATCACAACAATAAAAACCTAAGTTGCCATCTATAGCTACTAGTTTACCTAGCTTTCTAATTGTATTAGCCATGGTTCTTTGAAGGAGCAGAACTTGTAGAATGAATATATACAACTATGTATATATACTTTCAGCTTTGTTGAATTCATCACACTTCTTTCTCTTGGGCTGGTTCTATTCTCTGTTAGCAGTTTTCCTTGGCCAGTATCTCATTGATCAGAGATCTTTAACCTGCTGGGGTCTCCAAGGCCATCAGGCTTAACCTTCACACAGTGGCCTCTCTGTATAGGGACACCTCTGCCACATGTTTTGCCTCAGAGATTTCGTTAGTCAGGGAGAAAGATTCCATAACAACTTTTTATTCTTAACTTTAAAGCCAGAACTACATGACTGAAGCTGTTAAGTTCTGATGCTTGCTGGGGCTGGAACATGCCCTTTATTCAATTACATCTGATCTGTAGACCAGGCTGACCTTGAACTCAGAGATCTGCATGCCTCTGTCTCCTGAGTGCTGGGATTAAAAGCATGTACCACCACTCTTGTGCCTAAACTGTTTTTTTATTCGTTTTCACAGATAGGTGCTTATCTGGGTACAGTTTTGCTCTGGGGTCACCACTCCCTTCATTCCATTTAATATCTTAAATCTATTTATATTCCTGAATTTAGGTCTATTCCACTTCCTGGTGCCTCTTTTCTCCTTGAACCATACATTTTATACTTTTTCTCCCTCAACTTGCTTCTTTTCATCAAAAGGCTCTTCATAAAAGTGGACAGTAGTAACCTCACAAAAGAGTCTATATTAGACTGATTTGAGATGGCCTTTTCTAATGCAATTAATCTTCACTTTAACATCAGGCAAACATTTTAGACAAGGGCAAAAAGCAGCCACATTCTTATCCAAATTTTACATGAACAGTCTCTAGGCTACATACTAATATTATTCTCCTCTGAAAACTCTTGTGCCAGGTCTCTACGGTTCAACTCATGCCCAGCACCACTGACTTCCATGTTTCTACTAATGCAACCCATTAGGAAACACTAACCACATTTTACTTCTTTTCTAACACAAAGTCTCAAAGCAAAAATTTCTTCAAACAAACACATCATCAGGCTTATTACAATAATACTACAGTCCTGATACTAACTTCTATCTTAGTTAGGGTTTTATTGCTGTAAAAAGACATTATGACCATGGCAAATCTAATAAACAAAAAAACGTTTCAATTGGGACTGGCTTTCAGTTTCAGAGATTTAGTACATTATCATTATGGCATGAAGCATGGCATTGTGCAGGTAGACATTGGTGCTATAGAAGGAGCTGAGAATTCTATATCTGGATCTACAAGCAGCAGGAGACTATATGCCACACTGGGCATAGTTTGAACATAGGAGGCATCAAAGTCTGCCCCCGACATAGATACACTTCCCCAAACAAGGCCACACCTTCTAGTAATGCAACTCCCTATGGTCAAGTGCTCAGAACTGTGAATCTATGGAGGCCATTCCTATTCAAACTACCACAAATAGATATGACCATATCCATTTATAGCCATCCATCCATCCATACATAAATATATCCATGCATCCATGCATCCATCCATCCATGCAGCCATCCATCCACCCCTACACACACATACATACATACCAAAGAAACATAGTCAAAGCTTTGGTCTCAACCAGAAATTTCCTTTTCCCAGATCTCCATGTGACTTATTTATGCTTATTTCCCTCCCTATTTACTCAGATTTTATACAGTACCCTGTATAAAACAGCAGCTCTCCTTGTTTTACTCTCGACATCACTTATTCTCCTTTATTTTCCTTCTTACTACTACTTGACACCATTTTATATCACTTACTTTTTTGTGATATATTTGTGTTTAGGTGAATTTATTTACTATATCCTACTCTAATATTGCACCAGGTATGAAGCAAGTTTGCAATGTGTAATCGATGATGACTGAGACAATTTACAAATAAATATTATAGCCCAAACATATTATCTATAGATATTTAGAAAGAACAAATTCTCATTTATACTGATGTCAATATAATTATTAAAAGTTAATCACTCACCTGTGTTAATCATACATGCATGTTTGAAATTCATATAAACTCTTAACTTATTACATATTATATATAATATGAAACACACATACACAGATAAACAGAAGCAGAGAGACAGAGAGACACAGAAACACACAGGGAGAATGGAGATGGGGAGAAGCTGTTTCCCCCAAAGTCAAGGAATTGTGCATGCCTGGCATAGGCTTCTGGCTGTCCACCTTTAACAAACTGTTCCTGCCTTGCACTGCCCTTGAAATGTATATCCTAGTCTTTCTTTTTTTCCCATAGGAGTCTTGGAGACTTGTTTTAAGAGCAAGACACCAACGTGAGTTCTGTCACTTGGAAGATGCACTGTTTTTAAGCAGCCTCATCTAACCGCTTGGTTACCTTCTTTGGTTTGTCACCACATGAGTTCAATTTTCAGAAAAATCAGATATTTATCGAACAGATTTTTGCCTGAAAACATGTCCAGATGCATATTTGAGACAATGCCAAGCAGGTTGATCCTCATGCAGTCTTTTTTTTTTTTCAAGATTTTATTTTATTTTTTTTCTAAGTTTTTTTTATTTACATTCCAAATCATTTCCCCTTTTCCGTTTCCTCCCTCCCCGAAAGTCCCATAAGCCCCCTTCCCTCCCTCTTTTCCCCATTCAACCCCCTCTCGTTTCTCTGTCCTGGCATTCCCCTACATCCAGTCTTTCCAGGACCAGGGGTCTCTCCTTCCATCTTCTTGGAAATCTATTGATATGCGAATTGTGTCTAGGGTATTCCGAGATTCTGGATTAATATTCCCTTATCAGTGCCTGTATACCATGTGTGTTCTTTTGTGATTGGGTTACCTCACTAAGGATGATATTTTCAAGTTCTGACCATTTGCCTAGGAATTTCGTGAATTCATTGTTTTTAATTCATGCAGTCTTAAGAATAATCTCTTTGGGAAGAATTCTTTGAAGAAAAAAATCGAATTATAAGCATTATTTGTGTATATATAAAATCCTTAGTTTAAAGGATCAGTAATGCCTTCTAAAGCCAGGTAAAAACAATTGAAATATGTTCAGTCAAATACTAGGGACATTTTCAAGTGTTATGTTATTTATTGACTCCATCAATGTGACTAAAATCCTTTAACTAACATCTGTGCTGAGAACTGTGTATCAGGCTCCCCATCCCTCATCCCCTTAAAAATTAACTTTCTAGCTTAGTTTTAAAATGTCTAGTAGGGGAGAGAACCATCATTCAAACATAACTTTTTCTTGATGTTTCTACTTTATAAAATGAAGTGCCTTGCTTGATCAAAATACTCCATTAAGTTTCTATCGACAGAAAATTAATTTGATTCAGAAGATTTATTTTTATGAGCACAAGGCACTGTTGGATTCACCAGGATAGAAAAGGTAATGTGTTCTGGGGATACTACGTCTGGCAGGATGAAAATATACCATTTGCATGGAGTATGGCAGGGGCTGCACTAGAGGTCTGTCTTAGCACAGAGATAGGAGTGTGATGCTGTAACAGGACCCTGTAGAGGGCATCTGGGCTGTCATCAGTGATGATAGCAAGAACAAGAATGAGCTCTTGCATGAACCATATGTGATGCCAGATGTGTAAGCCTATGTTCCCATTTGTGGGGGCTATTTAGAGTTTCCTGTTAGTTGATCAATGCCTATTCTTAACATTCAGTCTCCTTCCACTCACTGTATAATATCTAGAAGGTCACACCCCTCACTTCTTCAGCCTGGGTCAACAACTGACACAATTTCTGCAATGAGCAGTCAGAACTTTTGGTTCTTAATCAAAAGCTCCTTTGTCCTCAAAGTGTTTCCTTTTTTTTTCTTTTTAGGAATTCTTTTATTATTATTATTATTATTATTATTATATTTTCTATATTCTTTATTTACATTCCAAATGATTTCCCCTTTCCCAGTTCCCACCTCCCTGAAAGTTCCATAAGCCCTCTTCCCTCCCCCTGTTCCCCATTTGCCTAAGAATTTCATGAATTCGTTGTTTTAATTGCTGAGTAGTATCCCATTGTGTAAATATATATGGAAAATATCTCTGATAAAATTGAAGAAATATATAGAAAAACACGTTAAGATTGACTATTTCATGGAAAAATTATACAGATAAAATGGTAGGCATAAAAATATTCCTAAATTGATTGAAAGTGGAATTATAAACATTTACTGATAAAATTGAAAATCTACAAGGAAAATATTTCTGATAAAACTCAAGAAATATATAGAAAAACACGTTAAAATTGACTATTTCATAAAAATTATACAGATAAGATAGTAGGCATAAAAATGTTCCTAAATTGATTGAAAGTAGAAATAAAAACATTTTCTGATAAAATTGAAGATTTACATGGAAAATATCTCTGATAAATTGAAGAAATTTATATAGATAAATTGGTAGGAATTAAAATATTCCTAAGTTGATTGAAAGTAGAATTATAAACATTTTCTGATAAAATTGAAGATTTACACAGAAAATATTTCTGATAAAATTGAAAAAATATATGGAAAAGCATTAAAATTGAAGATTATCATGGAAAATTATACAGATAAAATGGTAGGCATAAAAATATTTCTAAGTTGATGAAAGTGAAATTATAAACATTTTCTGATAGAATTGAAGATTTACTTGGAAAATATCTCTGATAAAATTGAAGAAATATATAAAAAATGTGTTAAGATTGAGTATTTCATGGAAAAATTATTCAGATAAATGGTAGGCATAAAAATGTTCCTATGTTTTTTGAAAGTGGAATTATAAACACTTTCTGATAAAAATTGAAGATCTACAAGGAAAATATTCCTGAAAAAATTCAAGAAATATATAGAGAAACATGTTAAAACTGACTATTACATGGAAAATTATGCAGATAAAATGGAAGGTATAAAAATGTTCCTAAGTTGATTGAAAGTAAAATTATAGACATTGTCTGATAAAACTGAAGATCCACATGGAAAATACTTCTGACAAAATTGAAGAAAAATATAAAGAAACGTTAAAATTAAAGATTATCATGGACAAATTATACAGACAAAATGGTAGGCACAAAAACATTCCAAAATTGATTGGAAGTGGAACTACAAATACACCCCCCGACTAAACCAAAGATCTACATGAAAAACACCTCCAACAAAATTGAAGAAATACACAGAAAAAATGTTAAAATTAAAGATTATCATGGAAAATAATACAATCAAAATGTTAGACACAAAAAACATTACTGAATTGAAAGTGGTGTCACAAACATTTTCTGATAAAATCGAAGATCCACTAGAAAAACATCTCTGTTAGACTATGTTTTTTGTTGGGGAATTGAGTCTATTGACATTATAAGATATTAAGGAATAGTGATTGCTGCTTCCTGTTATTTTTGATGTTCTTTTTATGTTTGTGTGGTTACTTTCTTTTGGGTTTGTTGGGAAAAGATCCTTGAATGTGATGTAATATCCAAGGTCATGGCTACCATATTATGAACAAAGAGAGAGGAATTGCAGAAATGGAGAAAATTAGATCTGACACTAATGAGCTACTGCATAAACCCAGAGACTTTATGTAAGGGAAAAAAATCAACCATTGATTTAAGTTACGGTCAGCTAGTGTTTTCTAAACCAGCTGCTAAAAGCATGTCTGAGCTCTGGGCATGTACCTGCCCCTCAACCTTGACCTTTCATTTCTTCTCCTGCTTCAAGAGCGGTCCTTGGGTTAGGATACCAGCATTCTTTTCTCTGCCTCCTGAATGTCTTAGCAAACAAGCTGGGGTTGTTTCTAAGGAATAAAATATGTTTCCCCCCCCCCATGTTTGGGAATCAGAGAGCTTCCTTAATAGCTCTAGCTTTGGTACCTAGTATATAGTTAGCATTGAATAATTCCAACTCACTCAAGGATTCCCTCCTTAAGTAGATATCCATTTGACTGAGTCCAGAGTAAGATAAATTATAGCTACCACATCGTTCTTAGATGCCCCAGAAACCACCTTCCTGCTCTTTTTGAGACTAATAGCCAGCTAACAGTCACAAAATATCCACATATGCTCTGTGTAGTAAGAATCCTCCTGCTTATGTGGCTGATCATGTGGGCACTATTGTCTGTAAGATAAGGATGGGATTACCCACTCGGGGATGTTGCAGGAGTTGAGGAATGGCTCATTGATATAACCTACTTGTGCATGACTCAGGATTTGTCATTTCATACTTGAGGAGTCTTTCCTAACCACTTCCCACAGGACCCTGATTAACTCAAGAGGTAGCATAAGAAGATATTTCTTTCTGTAAAAAGGTTTGTTCTGACAAGCCCCATGGGAAAAAAAATACTTCCTAGCCATATGATGTGGGGATGCTGTAATCTTAGTACATGTGGTGCTGGGGCTGAATTAGAAGAAACATGCTTCCAAGGCGAGCTACATAGTAAGACCCTATCTCAAATACAAAACCTGAAAACCACCCTCCAAAAACAACTTGGGCGACCCTCATCTGCAGCAGGGAACCAGGTAGCTCCAAAGCCTTCTGTGCTTAGCCCACAAGGAGAGAGTGATCTCCCAGCAGCGATTTTACTTCTGAGTGTGGAGGAGAGATCTTGACCTTCTCTCTGGAGGGGTACAGCTAGGAGGGCACAGGGCATACAATCAGTGGAGCTGCTGGGACAGGAGTCGTCCCTTCCTGCCGCCGTTTGCTTCAGGGAGCCAGACAGCTCCAGAGCCTTCTGTGCACAGACCCTGCCAGAAGAGAGTTGGTCTCCCAGGAGTACAGACACAGGCTTACATTTTATCTGTATAATTTTCCTTGAATTAGTCAATTTTAATGCTTTCTCTATATATTTCTTGAATTTTGTCAGAAATATTTTCCTTGTAGATCTTCAATATTATCAGAAAATGTTTATAATTCCACTTTCAATCAACTTAGAAATATTTTTATGCTTACCATTTTATCTATAATTTTCCCTGATAATCTTTAATTTTAATGTTATTTTATATTTTTCTACAATTTTATTAGAAATATTTCCCATGTAAATCTTCAGTTCTATCATAAAATGTTTCTACTTCCTTTTTCAATTAATTTAGTGATGTTTTTTGTGTCTACCAATTTACTCATTAATTTTCCATGAAAATTGTCAATCTTAATGTGTTTGTCTATATGCTTCTTCAATTTGCCAGAAACATTTTCCACGTAAATCTTTAATTTTATCATAAAATGTTTTTACTTCCTTTTTCATTAAAAAAGAAAAAAAAGAAAAAAACCAACTTAGACATGTATTTTAAATGATTAGGTGATACTCTTTCTTCCTTTCTAAATTCTTTTTTCTTTCTTTTTTTCTTCCTTCCTTTCTTCCTCTCTTTCTTCTCTCTCTTTTTCTTCCTTCTTTCTTTCCTTCCTTCCTCTTTCTTTCTTTCTTTCTTTCTTTCTTTCTTTCTTTCTTTCTTTCTTTCTTTCATTCTTTCTTCATTCCTTCCTTCCTTTCTTCTTTCTCCTTTTCTTCTTTTCTTCCTTCCTTCCTCTCTTTCTTTCTTTCTTTCTTTCTTTCTTTCTTTCTTTCTTTCTTTCTTTCTTTCTTTCTTTCTTTCTTTCTTCTCCTTTCTTCTGCCCCTCCCTCCTTTTCTCCCTTCCTTCCTTCCTCCCTCCCTCTTTCCCTCCTTCCCTCCCTTCCTTCCTTCATTTTTTATCTTGGCAATAATTTCTCCTCCAAGTCTCCCCCACCCCACTTCCCCTCCCTTCCCACCCACTGCTTCTCTGTTTCTGCTCAGAAAAAGGCAGACTTCCACTGGATATCAATCAGCCATGGCATATCAAGTTGCTGTATGACTAGGCACGTTTTCTTCTCCACTGTGTCTTAAATACCCTTCAACTCAAAGACCCCCATTTCTGTTTACTGATGTTCACTCCCTATCATCTGGTTGCTTGCTCTGATTCTTCACTTGTGGTTGGCTTTACTTAGCTCTTGAATTGAAGGTGTGTTCTAGGGCTGAGGCACACCACAAGTATTTGTTTAGAGTGAACAAATTCTCTAGAATCAAAGGCTGAGTCACAATTAGAAACATTCTTACAGATCACCATCTCAGGATTCACAATGTGATTAAAGATTCTGCAACACAGCCCAGTATCAAACAATCCAGTGTATGAGATTATGTGAGTTTTTCAATAATCCCAGTCTCTAAACTAGTTGGATGTCATGGAATTGGTTCTCCAACCCCAAAGGCATCCTTCTTTCCTCTTTGGCAGCCCTCATGATCAGGTGTCTCCTTTAAAATGATGGCTCAGGCCCAGTGCTACAGAACAAGGTGTATGTGCTGGACGTGCTTCTTCTGGAACCACTGAATATGTACACTGGGCCTTTTAAATAGCATTTATCTCGAGTATTCTAACATGACAGGTTCACTTGGGAAATGAAATCCTCTTCTATCCTTATTCATGCATATTCTAATATATCATATATTCTATCACTCATAATCTTCAGAGAGCAAAAAGATCCATGTTTAGATGGTCCTGTCTCTCATAATATGCTTAATACATCTAGAGTTGGATCTGTAGGTTAGAGGCTTTTTCACCAGCCTGAGGCACTTTTGGGAGGTGCTAGAACCTTTAGAAGGTGGGGTCCAGTGAAAGTAAGTAAGGAAAAATGCTACTTATAAAGCATTTTAAAACCTTGGCCCTTTCCTTTCATTTATTTATTTTGAATTCCAAACCATGACATGAACACCTTCCTATTTGACATACTTAGGGGATAGAGCTACAGAATAGCATGACAAAGTGACCATGGGTTGACCCCTCTGAAGCTGTGAGCCAATGTAATGTCTTCCTTGTGAAATGTCTGTCTCTTATCATAGGGATGGGAAGCTGACAGAAAATAGGTAAGTAGACAATAGATATCACTTATTATTTTTGCCTCTCTAAAGAGGGTATGTCTCTCCATGTATGCATAAGTATATTTCATGTGTATGCATTAATACACAGGCAGCTGGAAGAGCTTGTATATATAGGCTTACATTTATGTATGGATCTTAAAGTAGGGAGTGAATTAAAATATTAGAAAAATATTTTTAAGAACTTTTGAAAAAAAAGAACTTTTGAGAAAGAGCTGTATGATTATAAGGTCTGAGAAATTAAAAATCTGGAATCACATTATGTTTCACAGCCCTGAAATCATGAAAAAAGGGAGGTAAAGGAGAAGACATTTAGGAGGAACACAGTCTTTTCCATCTTATAGAAAGTGGAAACAAGACAAACACTACCTCAGAGTAAAAGGCTGGAAAACAATTTTACAAGCAAATGGCCCCAAGAAACGAGCCGGAGTAGACATCCTAATATCAGATAAAATTGACTTTCAACCTAAAGTCATCAAAAAAGACACAGAAGGACACTACATACTGATCAAAGGAAAAATCCACCAAGAAGAACTCTCAATTCTGAATATCTATGCTCCAAATGCAAGGGCACCCTCATTTGTAAAAGAAACTTTACTAAAGCTGAAAGCATACATCGCACCTCACACAATAATAGTGGGTGACTTCAACACCCCGCTCTCTGAAATGGATTGTTCAGGAATGCAGAAATTAAACAGGGACACAGTGAATCTAATTGAAGCCTTGGACCAAATGGAACTAATATATATATATATATATATATATATATATATATATATATATATATATATATATGTATAGAGAGAGAGAGAGAGAGAGAGAGAGAGAGAGAGCATTTCATCCTAGAGCAAAAAGAATACACCTTCTACTCAGCACCTCATGGTACCTTCTCCAAAATAGACCATATAATTGGTCACAAATCAGACCTCAACAGATATAAAAGAAAATCAAACTAATCCCATGCCTCCTATCAGATCACTATGGAATAAGGGTGGTCTTCAATGGCAACAAAAACAACAGACAACCCACAAACATATGGAGGCTGAACAATGCTCTACTCAATGATAACTTGGTCAAGGAGAAAATAAAGAAATCAATTAAATTTTTAAAATTTAATGAAAATGAAAGCACAACATACCCTAATTTATGGGACACAATGAAAGCAGTGCTAAGAGGAAAATTCATAGCCCTGAGTGCCGCCAAAAAGAAATGGGAGACAGCATACACTAGCAGCTTAATGGCACACCTGAAAGCCCTGGAACACAAAGAAGCAAATACACCCAAGAGGAGTAGAAGGCAGGAAATCATGAAACTCAGGGCTAAAATCAATCAAGTAGAAACAAATAAAACCATACAAAGAATCAACAAAATGAGGAGTTGGTTCTTTGAGAAAATCAACAAGATAGATAAGCCCTTAGCCAGACTAGCCAGAGGGTACAGAGACAGTATCCAAATTAACAAAATCAAAAACTAAAAGGGAGAGATAACAACAGAAACTGAGGAAATTCAAAAAATCATCAGATCCTACTACAAAAGCCTGTATTCAACACAACTAGAAAATTTCGAGGAAATGGACAATTTCCTTGACAGATACCAAATACCAAAATTAAATCAGGATCAAATAGACCATCTAAACTGTCCTATAACCCCTGAAGAAATAGAAGTTGTCATTGGAAGACTTCCAACCAAAAAAAGCACAGGTCCAGATGGTTTTAGTGCAGAATTCTATCAGACTTTCAAAGAAGACCTAACACCAATACTCTTCAAATTATTCCACAAAATAGAAACAGAAGGAACACTACCTAACTCGTTCTATGAAGACACAATTAAGCTAATGCCCAAATCACACAAAGATCCGACAAAGAAAGAGAATCTCAGGCCAATCTCTCTTATGAATATCGATGTAAAAATACTCAATAAAATTCTTGCCAACCAATTCCAAGAACACATCAAAATGATCATTCACCACGATCAAGTAGGCTTCGTCCCAGGGATGCAGGGATGGTTCAATATAAGGAAGTCCATCAATGCAATCCACTACATAAACAATCTCAAAGAAAAAAAACCACATGATCTTTTCATTAGATGCTGAGAAAGCATTTGACAAAATTCAGCATCCTTTCATGCTAAAGGTCTTGGAAAGATCAGGAATTCGAGGCCCATATCTAAACGTAGTAAAAGCAATTTACAAGCAAACCGGTTGCCAACATCAATCTAAATGGAGAGAAACTTGAAGCAATCCCACTAAAATCAGGGACTAGACAAGGCTGCCCTCTCTCTCCATATCTTTTCAATATAGTACTTGAAGTTCTAGCTAGAGCAATTAGACAACAAAAGGAGGTCAAAGTGATACAAATTGGAAAGGAAGAAGTCAAACTATCACTATTTGCAGACGATATGACAGTATACTTATGCGACCCAAAGAACTCCACCAGAGAACTCCTACAGCTGAAAAGCAACTTCAGCAAAGTGGCCGGATATAAAATCAACTCAAGCAAGTCAGTAGCCTTCCTATACTCAAAGGATAAGCAGGCTGAGAAAAATGTAAGAGAAATGATACCTTTCACGATAGCCACAAACCATATAAAGTATCTTGGTGTGACTCTAACCAAATAAGTGAAAGATCTGTATGACAAGAATTTCAAGTCTCTGAAGAAAGAAATTGAAGAAGACCTCAGAAGATGGAAAAATCTGCCATGCTCATGGATTGGCAGGATTAATATAGTAAAAATGACCATCTTGCCAAAAGCAATATACAGATTCAATGCAATCCCCATCAAAATCCCAATTCAATTCTTCATAGAGTTAGAAAAAGCAATTCAAAAATTCATCTGGAATAACAGAAAACCCAGGATAGCTAAAACTGTTCTCAAGAGTAAAAGAATTCCTGGGGGACTCAGTATCCCGAACCTCAAGCTGTACTACAGAGCAATAGTGTTAAAAACTTCATGGTATTGGTACAGTGACAGGCATGTAGATCAATGAAACAGAATTGAAGACCCAGAAATGAATCCACACTCCTATGGTCACTTGATCTTTGACAAAGAAGCTAAAACCATCCAGTGGAAAAAAGAAAGCCTTTTTAACAAATGGTGCTGGCTCAACTGGAGGTCAACATGCAGAAGAATGCAAATTGATCCATTCTTATCTCCTTGCACTAAGCTCAATTCCAAGTGGATCAAGGACCTCCACATAAAACCAGACACACTGAAACTAATAGAAAGGAAACTAGGGAAGAACCTTGAACATATGGGCACAGGGTAGAATTTCCTGAATAGAACTCCAATAGCTTATGCTCTAAGATCAAGAATTGACAAATGGGACCTCATTAAATTACAAAGTTTTTGCAAGCAAATGACACCGTCAAAAAGACTAAGCAGCAACCAACTAACTGGGAAATGATCTTTACCAACCCTACATTCGACAGAGAGCTAATATCCAATATATACAAAGACCTCAAGAAGGTAAATTCCAGAGAGGCAAGTAACCCTATTAAAAAATGGGGTACAGAGCTAAACAAAGAGTTCTCACCTGAAGAATATCTAATGGCTGAGAAGCACCTAAAGAGATGTTCATCATCCTTAGTCATTAGGGAAATGCAAATCAAAACAACCCTGAGATTCCATCTCACACCAGTCAGAATGGCTAAGATCAAAAACACAGGAGACAGCTGTTGTTGGCGAGGATGTGGAGAAAGAGGAACACTCCTCCACTGCTGGTGGAATTGCAAGCTGGTACAACCACTCTGGAAAGCAGTCTGGTGGTTCCTCAGAAAACTGGGCATGACACTCCTGGAGTATCCGGCTATACCACTCCTGGGCATATACCCAGAGGCTTTACCTGCATGCAATAAGGACACATGCTCCACTATGTTCATAGCAGCCTTATTTATAATAGCCAGAAGCTGGAAAGCACCCAGATGTCCCTCAACAGAGGAATGGATTCAGCAGATGTGGTATATTTACACAATGGAATACTACTCTGCAATTAAAAACAATGAATTCACAAAATTCCTGGGCAAATGGTCAGATCTTGAAAATATCATCCTTAGTGAGGTAACCCAATCACAAAAGATCACACATGGTATGCAGTCACTGATAAAGGGATATTAACCCAGAATCTCGGAATAACCTTGACACAATTCGCATATCAATAGTTTTCTAAGAAGATGGAAGGAGAGACCCCTGGTCCTGGAAAGACTGGATGTAGGGGAATGCCAGGACAGAGAAGCGAGAGGGGGTTGAATGGGCAAACGAGGGAGGGAAGGGGGCTTATGAGACTTTCGGGGAGGGAGGAAATGGGAAAGGGGAAATGATTTTGAATGTAAATAAAAAAAACCTTAGAAAATAAAATAAAATTTAAAAAAAAAAGAAAAAGAAAAAAAGAAAAGAAAATGTCCTAAATAATGGCTATGGAACATTTTAAATACACTAAAATATAACCTTTATAATCTTAGATTGTTAATTGTATATCAATCTCCTTTTTACACTTGATCTTAGCCAAAAGGCTGAGAAGCGATATCAATCTCCTTTTTAAAATGTACCAGTGCAAAGGACAGATAAACCATAATGTTTTAGTTTCCCGGTTCTGTTATGAATTAATTACATATGTCACCATATGAAAAATTCATTTTAAAAATAAAAAAGAAATATCATTATTTGAAAAAAAACTGAAGCAAAAATACAATATTTCATGGTAAAAATATATTAAAGAAATTTATGACCACAATGTCACTCTACAGCAGATTCTAGAAGGAATACTTTATTTAGAAGAGAAGGATGAACATATCTAAGTTGTCACAGGAAACAAATAATGACAAGAATTAATAAAAAGAGATCTGAGAAAATATTACAATATTAACAAATAAACGGAATTTTCAATAAATTTGAATATTAGTTGCCTTAAGTCACACATAAGATGACACAGACAAACTCTAGTAGATTGAATTAAATGACTGATCTCCCATCACACCCCAAAGTCTCATATTTTTGGATACTTGATTCCCATTTGGTAGAAATGTTTGGGAAGGATTAAGAGGCGTGGCCTTGTTGGAGGAGGTGTGTCACTGCAAATGTTTTAGCTAGTCTAATATTTGACAAAATAGACTATAAACCAAATTAATCAGAAAAATTAAGGAAGACCATTTCATACTCATTAAAATAAAAAATTACACACAAAATCAAGAACATATTAGGGTAAAAGGTATGCATTAATAAATATAGGAACATTGAAATATCTTTTTTTTTCTATTGTGTGTGAATGCATGTTGAGGCAACTTGTTTTTTTTAATTATTTATTTTATTTTATTTTATTTTTAATTTACTTTCCAAATCATTTCCCCTTTCCCGTTTCCTCCCTCCCCGAAAGTCCCATAAGCCCCCTTCCCTCCCTCTTTTCTCCATTCAACCCCCTCTCGTTACTCTGTCCTGGTGTTCCCCTACATCCAGTCTTTCCAGGACCAGGGGTCTCTCCTTCCATCTTCTTAGAAATCTATTGATATGCAGATTGTGTCTAGGGTATTCCGAGATTCTGGGTCAATATCCCCTTATCAGTGACTGCATACCATGTGTGTTCTTTTGTGATTGGGTTACCTCACTAAGGATGATATTTTCAAGATCTGACCATTTGCCTAGGAATTTCGTGAATTCATTGTTTTTAATTGCAGAGTAGTATTCCATTGTGTAGATATACCACATCTTCTGAATCCATTCTTCCGTTGAGGGACATCTGGGTTCTTTCCAGCTTCTGGCTATTATAAATTAGGCTGCTATGAACATAGTGGAGCATGTGTCCTTATTGCATGCAGGTAAAGCCTCTGGGTATATGCCCAGGAGTGGTATAGCCGGATCCTCCGGGAGTGTCATGCCCAGTTTTCTGAGGAACCGCCAGACTGCTTTCCAGAGTGGTTGTACCAGCTTGCAATTCCACCAGCAGTGGAGGAGTGTTCCTCTTTCTCCACATCCTCGCCAACAACTGCTGTCTCCTATGTTTTTGATCTTAGCCATCCTGACTGGTGTGAGATGGAATCTCAGGGTTGTTTTGATTTGCATTTCCCTAATGACTAAGGATGATGAACATCTCTTTAGGTGCTTCTCAGCCATTAGATATTCTTCAGGTGAGAACACTTTGTTTAGCTCTGTACCCCATTTTTTAATAGGGTTACTTGCCTCTCTGGAGTTTAGCTTCTTGAGTTCTTTCTATATATTGGATATTAGCCCTCTGTCGGATGTAAGGTTGGTAAAGATCATTTCCCAGTTAGTTGGTTGCCGCTTTGTCTTTTTGACAGTGTCTTTTGCCTTGCAAAAACTTTGTAATTTAATGAGGTCCCATTTGTCTATTCTTGATCTTAGAGCATAAGCTATTGGAGTTCTGTTCAGGAAATTCTCCCCTGTGCCCATATGTTCAAGGTTCTTCCCTAGTTTCCCTTCTATTAGTTTCAGTGTGTCTGGTTTTATCTGGAGATCTTTGATCCACTTAGAATTGAGCTTAGTGCAAGGAGATAAGAATGGGTCAATTTGCATTCTTCTGCATGTTGACCTCCAGCTGAGCCAGCACCATTTGTTGAAAAGGCTATCTTTTTTCCACTGGATGGTTTTAGCTCCTTTGTCAAAGATCAAGTGACCATAGGAGTGTGGATTCATTTCTGGGTCTTCAATTCTGTTCCATTGATCTAAATGTCTGTCACTGTACCAATACCATGCGGTTTTTAACACTATTGCTCTGTAGTACAGCTTGAGGTCCGGGATACTGATTCCCCCAGAGGTTCTTTTACTCTTGAGAATAGTTTTAGCTATTCTGGGTTTTCTGTTATTCCCAGCATCAATCTAAATGAAGAGAAACTTGAAGCAATCCCACTAAAATCAGGGACTAGACAAGGCTGCCCTCTCTCTCCATATCTTTTCAATATAGTACTTGAAGTTCTAGCTAGAGCAATTAGACAACAAAAAGAGGTCAAAGGGATAAAAATTGGAAAGGAAGAAATCAAACTATCACTATTTGCAGACGATATGATAGTATACTTAAGCGACCCAAAGAACTCCACCAGAGAACTCCTACAGCTGATTAACGACTTCAGCAAAGTGGCCGGATATAAAATCAACTCAAGCAAGTCAGAAGCCTTCCTATACTCAAAGGATAAGCAGGCTGAGAAAGAAGTAAGAGAAATAATACCCTTCACAATAGCCACAAACCATATTAAGTATCTTGGCGTGACTCTAACCAAACAAGTGAAAGATCTGTATGACAAGAACTTCAAGTCTCTGAAGAGAGAAATTGAAGAAGACCTCAGAGGATGGAAAAATCTGCCATGCTCATGTATTGGCAGGATTAATATAGTAAAAATGAGCATCTTACCAAAAGTAATACACAGATTCAATGCAATCCCCATCAAAATCCCAACTCAATTCTTCATAGAGTTAGAAAGAGCAATTCAAAAATTCATTGAAATATCTTACGTTCTATATAAATCAATGGCTAAAGCTTGGTATCAATAGCAATAGAAACTATGGAAGTTTCAGAAATTCATGGAATATAAACAAAATGTGAATGATAATTGGTTCAAGGAAGAAATCAGAAAGGAAATTACACATTTCCTAGAGTCGAATTAAAATTAAGACACAATATATCTAAATCTGTGTGGCAAAAAGAAGGTAGTCTTGGGAGGACAATTTTATGGTGCCAAGTGCTTATATTTTGAAAAAAAAAGAAAGTTCTGAAATTAATTACTTAATGATGTGCCTGACAGTCTTGGAAAACAAGAACAAACACCACCAAACCCAAAAGTAAATGGGAAGAGATGATCAAAATCAGAGCTAAAATTAATGAAATATAAACAATAAAAAATTACAAAGATTCTATAAGATGAAATTGTGGTTCATTGAGAAGCTTACCAAAATAGAAGCTTACCAACATTGTCAAATTTTCAGTCAAATTAACCAAAAGAAAAGGGATCCAAACTAATAAAGGTCAGAGATGTTAATGGTGATGTTTTAATGATACCAAAGATATTCAGAGAATCATAAGGACAGACTTTGAAAAAGTATATATATATTTTACTAAACTGGAATATTAGAATAAGAGTTTGAATTTCTGGATATATATGATCTTAAGAATATCTTTTTTTTTGATAAAAATACTAAGAAAGAAGTAAGGAAAATAATACTACTTAAAGAATAAAAATCTGAAAAATATTTTGTAATAAATCTATTTTAAAAAATAAAAAACTTGTTTTGTTATTGTTGTTGTTGAAAAGTATAAGATGCAAAAAATGAACTTGACAAAATACCAAAAATGGAAAGACCTTCAGTGTTCATAGATCGGTATGATTAATATTGTAAAAATGACTCTACTACTACATTACTACAGAAAGTAATATAGAAGGTTCAACACAATCTCTATCAAAATTCTAATATAGCTCTTCACAGAAACTGAAAAGATATTTTTAAATTTCTCATGAAAGCAGAAAAGACCCTGGATAGGCAAAACAACCCACTCTGAACAATCAAAGAACTGCTGGAGGTATCATTGCCTTCAATTTCATGTTATGTCCCACAGCTATTGCAATGGAAGCAGCACAAAAATAGACAAATTGATCAACAGAATAGTATTGAGGACCCACATATAAGTCCACTAACTACAGCTGTCGGATATTTGACAGAACTAGAAATGCACAGTGGAAACAAGACACCACACCCCCTTCAACAAATGTTTCTGGACAAGCAACTACTACATGTAGAAGAATATTGATTCTTATTTTCCAACCTACACAAAGCTCACATCCAAATGGAACAAAGTCCTTAACATAAGACCCAATACCCTGAATCTGATTAAGGAGAAATTAGGGAATAAAGATGAACTCATTAGTACAGAAAAAGGCTCTCTAGATAGGAATTTAGTAGTTATATATAAAACTATTTCTCAGTGCGTCTGCTGTCAGCTGATAAATGCATCCCAAGTATCATGCACATTGGAGCATGTACCTGTGTCTCTCTTGCTCACCTTTCTCTATAACCATACCTACCCCACTTCTGCTAAATTGAATTAGTCTAAGAACTGAGCTGGGTAAAGACTGTCACAGTTTTGCAAAGTGAAGTGTCATCTCTCTAGAGGTGGTAGAACCTGGGAGAATTGAGCCATTAAATGATGTGAACTAAAGTCTCATCTAGTAACCAACTTTATTCAGAGCCTCAGACAATTTATACACTGAGGGCCAAAAGGATCACATGAGTAAAGTTCTCATTTGTTCAAACTCTATACAACACAAGGATAAGCCATATGTGGCAAAACATGTATTTCCATAAAAACATATAAATGATAGTTTACACATTTAGATGAATAACAGCAGCAAAAAATAATGAGTAATCAGAAATAAACTTATTCTTATCCACTATACCTGGGAAGAGGACAAAAACATTCCAAGAACAACTCTGTGCTTTGAAGAAAATTGGGGTTACTGGACTCTTGTCTTATTTTCTAGAATAGTTTTTCATATGCACTTAGAATCCCACATGACTTCATTTTTGGACTGTGTTCCAATAGATGTACTTTGTAAACCAGTTACAATATTGACTGAAGTGACAAAAATAACATTTTACAATAGGGTAGATAATACTAAGAGAAAAGCGCACAATGAGGACAATATACTGGAGTTTAATCAGCAGCGTAAAGAAACCACTGCAGAAATGATGTCAATGATAAGACAGAGTACCCTACTGCCTTTTACCAGCCCCTTGTTTTAGACTAGTGGTTCTCCATCTTTCTAATGCTGTGATCCTTAAATACAGGTCCTCATGTGTGGTGACCCCCAACATAAAATTATTTTGTTGTTACTTCATAACTGTAATTTTGCTGCTGTTATGAATCATGATGTAAATATCTGATATGTGACACCCAAATGAGTCATAACCCACAGGTTGAGAACTTCTGTTTTAGTGGGATGCTCTGTGTAAGATTTCCTCCCGAGATCATGGAGTGTTCTAGGACAGAACACAGAAAGGAGTTTGTTTCAATCCAATGACATTTGTGGAAAGAACCAATGGAAGATCATGGGGTTTGTATATATTGTGGTAAAATATAGTTTTATATAAGACAAAAGCCAAATATGAAAAGCATGAAGCCTTGGTTTAATTTGGTTTAATGTGTAGCCAAAAAATAATTATTTCCTCTTAATACAAGAAAAAATTTTGCCCAGTTGCTAAAAGGAATGAATTAATTTAGTTTATAAAGGAAAGTGAGTACCCTCTTTCATTATTATCTTTTGCATGCGTCCAGCCAAGTGAGCTCATTTATTCTCTCTTGTCCTAGTCATGCTCTTTCCCACTAAGGTACAGATTAAACTATTTGCTGAAATTTGGTCCTGAAAATGGCTCCCTTCCCAGCCCCAGGAATATAAACTCAAATCATATAATCAGCCTTGGAATATCAGCAAATGAATCTTGGCTCTTGGAATCAAATTTATTTTTCTGCTTCAAAGAGTACCAGATAATTTACAGCTTATAAATAATGGCTATGAAAACAATAAAAGGTTAGATCATCAGCATCAATTAAAATCTCACAGTCTAAGCTCTCAACAAATCACTTGGTCTGCATGAATTCTGGGATTACCTTAGCAAGTTTTGTGTTTCAACAAAGCCTCTTACTCAATAGAGCCTTCAGAAAATGAAGGTAGATGACTCTTTCTTTCCTCTCCCACAAATAGTATCTTGCCATCTTTCAGAGCAACCAAAATAGTAAGTTTAGCTAAATATTTACTGTATCATACTTTAAAATGCTTCTAATTTCAGGACCTGCCTATTCAAATGGAACCATTTTAGGAAAAGAAAAAAATTAAGCTTTAGTTAACACAGACACAGACACACAGACACACACACAGACACACACACACACACACACACACACACACACACACACACACACACACACAGAGAGAGAGAGAGAGAGAGGAGATGAGTGCATGCTGCACACAGCATGCATACATACATACATACACACATACATACATAAAGAAAGGTGGCAGTATGGCATACATGTGGAATTTAGCTGAAATCTCAGGTATTCTGGAATTCAGTGCTTATAGCAATCACTTACTGTAGGATTTCAGAGTAATTAACAAAACCAATGTAGGGTCCAGAAAACTTGGTGGGTATTTCTACAAACACATGTTATTCTATTCATTTTTTTTTCAGTTAGGATTATCAAGCCTATTTGTTGTTCATTCCTTCATTCAAACAAAGCGCAAGTTTATCCCTGCAAAACAATATTTCTCTGTATTTAATTCTGGTCTTGTGTATAAAAGTTCCACAACAGGGAGTAGATGGTAGTAGTTGAGAATAAGGTCTGAAGTCTTTTGTGTGTTAGACTCTGCTACATCTTTACCTATGTTTCTTAGTTAAGGATCTGAACAACTCTTTTAATTGAGCATGATCTCATTTTAATACCAAATCTGATTTATGTGAGATTTATCTGATTTATCTGATTTATTCATTCATTGCTGTATATGAATCTTAATTATGATTCATATTATTTCTCCAATTTTCTAATCATCTCCATGACCCTAAATTTTCAACATGAATCAAGTTGGAAACTTTATAAATTGTTACTTTATCAAAACAAATCAAAATGTGCTGACTTCATTTCAGAGTTAGATAGCCTCCACTTGATTCCATCAATGTTTATTATGTCTGAGGCACCATCTATACAACACAACTGTGCATTATTCCTGTACTCAAAATAGGAAACAACCCTCATTGCATCAGTTTCAATTCTTCTCTTTGGAAAGAGGAAAAAATCCTAGCCATACAATCAATTTATGCAATTCTTTAATACAAAGAAGTAATTAATGATCACTCCTGACAAAGGGGCATGAGAAAACACTTCATGTTTTCAAGGCTGTGTGGATGCCTAATGAGCCAAGTACTTTGTCTGCCTCAATAGTAGTGAGAATATGAAATTGAGTCATTAAATCTAAATACCCTACTTTCCTAACCCCTGCTCCCACCAATACAAACACACACACACACACACACACACACACACACACACACACACACACACACACACACACACTTTGTTTTTTTATATTTTTATTTATTTTATTTATGTATAAGTATTTTATATATATGGTACACACCAGAAGAGGGCATCTGATCCCATTATAGATGGTTTGAGCCACCATGTAGTTGTTGGGAATTGAACTCAGGTCCTCTGAAAGAGTATCCTGTGGTCTTAACCACTGAGCTATCTCTCCAGCCCACACAAATACTTTCCATTATAAGATTTCAGGTTTGTTCATTCTTTCCTTCTCTCCCTCTCATCTTCCATCTCTTTCTCCTCTCATTTTCCCCCTCTTTATTCTTGTGAGCAACAGGGCTTTGCCAAATACAACCTGGTTTCCAAACCACAATCCTGTTGATTCAGCATCCCAGCTGTTGGGTTATAGCTGTTCCAGGAGTGTACCTCTAAAGGTCACTTTGAACTTTGTTTTCTGAATTCAGATGTTTCATTCATTTATTCATTCATTGATGTATATGAATCTTAATTGTGATTTATATTATTTATAAGTTAATAATTTATATAATTATAGCTTTATACATTAAAATTAATATAAATTGTGTATTTTATATAAGTAATATAATATAAAGTGTACTGAAAATATATAGACACCATCTCTGTCCATTCTTACATGTAATATTTGAATATAGGTTCCTAGCTTCTAATTAATGATTCTACTCCATTTTCTTTATTAATATTATACATTTGTGTTTGTTATGCAATGTCATCAATGTGGAGGTCAGAAAATAAACTGAAGAGGTTGGTCCTTTATTTCTACCTCATGAATCCTAGGGATCAAACTCAGCCCCTCCTCACCAAGCCATTTCATGGACCCTCAAATCTCTTTAAGACAAATCATTTTGCAATTTTAGTGCATCCATTTATAAAGTCAGTCAGATGTTGTAAGTAACAACATCCCTCATGAAATGCACAGACATTTTCTAGAATTTATGTTCACATTTAAACATCTAAATTTCCACCAGCCTTACTCAGACAATACACTCACTGAGATTTGATTTTTTTTCTGATACTAGGGGTGGAGACCAGAGTCTTGTGCATGCTAGCAAAGTGTTCTACCAGCCTCAAGTCATTTTTACTTTAAGACACTATGTGGCCCAGTGTGACCTCAAATTCCTGACCTTCCTACTTTAGCATCCTAAAGAGTAAAAGTCATAACCATCATCAGGCAAAGCCATGGGTTCTTAGTAAATGACATGATTCCTTATTGCATCATCTATATTACATTGGTGAATGAAAAGAACAGAGAAGTCTGTCATTTCAGTGGAGAACCTTCAGTCCAGATCTGATGATGTTTGTGTGTATTCCAGGGAAGAAACAGCTAGGGTGGGAACAGTTTTATGGATATGTTAATGAAGACTTCTCAATATCTTCTTCTTGATGTAGAAGTCTAATATAATGCTCAAGGTTTTCAGACAGAGGTTGGGTTTGTCGAAAACCTGAGCCTGACTTGGACACCAGAGTGAGTCTCAGGAAAATTCTTGGAGCAAAGAGGTAAAAAATTCAGCTATTGATTAGGTTGTATTTGTATATGCGAAATGAGTTTCCTGGCTTGAGGAGAGGGTCAGGACACTGGTGCTGAGGATAGCAGAGATTGCCTGTTCATCCACACACAAAGTCATTCCTGGGCTGCTAGTCTATTTTGGTGGGAGACTGGAAAAAAGATATTTAATTTCTTCCTTTTTGGTAATGTACAGGAACCTTGAATATTTGGGGTCCTAGTCACTCATGCTAGGACCCCACATGAGGAAATAGCAGCTTGTATTGCACAGACCAGGAGTGGAATCAGGCGTTGTTAAAGGTCTGTAGATAACGTATATCCTGGACATACCATTCTCGAGGGAATTAGAGAGCATCTTGTGAGAGAGGAAATAGCCATGGGCTCCGAATACTTAGGAAGTCGGCTTCATGTCTGACATCTAGAAAGTCATAGATTCATAGCCACCATTGCTGTGAGATTGATGTACACTTTCTATAGTTGTAGATTCTAATTCTCAGCATACATGCATATTCCAGGAAATGAAGCACATGGCCTCCTTGAGCCATCTTGAAATAGTGAAATAGGTGTTATCCTACACAGTGACTATATATTGTTTTCAGCTACTAATGAGAAGAAATTACTTTTCCAACAACACCAGGGGATGCATGGCTATTTCAGGGTCTTTAAGAACAGGTCTTGAGGCAGATTTCGAGAAAGAGAGGTACACAGACAAGGGCATTTTGAAGCTATTTTGTCCTTATACATCTATTATCAGTAGTGTAAAGGAAAAAGGATGCTGTGTGTATCTTTATGAGTAACCTCTCGCTCTTGCTGAAACCCAGAAGTTCCCAGGCCACTCCATAGCTAGAATGACAGCAGATACTACTGGTATTAAATATTTGATGGCATCACTATCAGTAAATATGGAGACTCTGCTCTTTCTCCTTTCTCTATGTCTGATGTGTAAATTTCTTATTGGTGTAACAAATTAACACACTTTGGCAGTTAAAATCTCTATAAATTCATTATGTGACATTGCAAAAGGCTGGAAGCCAGTAATATATTTTACTAAGTTTCAATCAAGTTATTGGCTAGTTGCTGTGGAATCACTCCTTTTGGCCATTTACCACCATGCAAGGTCACACACATACTAACATCAATGTCTTGGTACATGTGAATTATTTAGCCTATTAGACTCACCCATCTGTGCCAGTGATTCACATTCATCCAATATGCAAAATATACTTTCTATAATCAAAAGTTGAAAAAAGTTTACTGATTTCACAGCAGTAATTCAAGTCCATAATCTGTTCTATCTTAGCTCAAAACTCCTCTTTATCTCCACCTCTCTGAAATTAGTAGAAAAATTATTTTCCAAATATGGTAGAACATTCAGACAAAATACAATGGTAGAACAGACACAGTTGTAGATGATCTACTCAAAATGAACAAAAGGAAAACAGAGTCACTGGCCATCAAAATTTTCAAAGTCAAAACATATCATTAGTTTTTGAGTCTTGGGAATAATCACTGTGATGGGCATCTTCTCTGGACTGATAGGTCTGGCTTCACTTCATCTTTTCTGTGCTTTTTAAAAGTTTTTCTGTGTCTGAGCCAGATGGGTTCATTAGCTGTTCTTGCCTGTGTAATCTGGGGAGCTCAGTAGACTTTTTTTTTACTTTATCCCTTCTTATGCCCTCCATTTACATCCCTGTTGGCTTTGTTTATATGTATAACATCCTAAAGATATTTATTTCTCCTGTGTACTATCTAGAGATCTGTTCCATTAGATAAGATCTCTTATTCAGATTGACCTCAGCATGACTATTTTCTCCATCTCTTGTGTTCTGGCTTCTGCTTACTTATCTAGAAAAATGTCCATAAGCAACTTTCCTGTGTTCTTCAATAGCCCACCAGGAGGTCATATACTGTCATTTTTTGATACTTTCCAGGCACTGTATGGTTGTACAGTGGAAGTTTCCAACAGCTCATGGAATGATAGAGGAAGGCAGTCTCAGACATGCTGTGATACTATGTGACAAATCATATAGACTCAAGTGTTATATGCAAAACAACAACAAAACAAAACAAAAATAAAAAACAAAAGACAAAACCAAAGAAAACTCTGACTTACTCTCTACAGGAATATGTTAGAAGCAGAACCATTCTATTTATATCATAACAGTGACAAGGAATGTAATCCTAAGTACCTAGAAGTAGAAATTAAATCCTCTATCTAAGGACTAAGATCTCCCAGACCTAAAGAAAGAAATATATTCATCTTTTACACAGTATGTATAAAGACAGAGCTTTGGGAATGAGCCCTGGGGGACTTACACTTGTCCAAATCCACCTAAGGTATGGTGTTTGTGGAATCAATGAGCTGCCAAAAGCCCTTACCCAGGATTGAAAATTCCCACTTATAGACTATTTCATAAACACATGTTGAGAACATAAATTGTGGATTTGTTCAGACTGAAAACAAAAATAAGCATCTGTCCCTGAGGGAGGTTTTCAACACTTGAAGTACCTTGCTTTGACATTTTGGAGGCGGCAAGGGAGAGGTGGGATTCATCAGGCTTGCTCTTATTTCCTGCTCTGTATTTTTTGTGTGCATTTATAGATCATTAGATTATGCACTAAGTAATTTGAGTATGGTTATAGCTTATGAATTTTTTATTCCCATGCATTTTTAATTGGTTTTATGTGATTTAACTTGATTTTTGAAGGCATTGAAAAGTATGTTCTCTTTAATCTACATTGCTCTTCCCATTCTGGTTGTCTCCTTTACTGTCTTCTTTGGACTTACTTCTTGCAGTTGTGGTTTGACCTTCGAGGGTTTTTTCCCCCTCACTTCTCTTTAGCTTCCTTTTCTTGTGTATTCCCCCTTTTCTTGCTGCTGTCACTCTTTCATTCTTACACAGCCCTACTCCCAAGCTTGCCTGTCTCTGTTCCACTGAAAAGCGATACTCTTGGTGCTATAGTTTTTCAGACCACAGTTCTACATCTGAGTCTGGCAAGAAATCTTAGAAAGTACGGTAAAAAACAAAAACAAAAATAAAAACGGGGACAAGAAAGTTGGAGGAGGAGTCGAGATCTCAAGTCTTCTAATTAACTTATTCTATGTGTAAGACTTTCCCCTGAGCTTTCTTTCTTGCTTTATTGGAATTTTTTCAATACCTGTTTGTTTGAAATAGATTGCACCTCAATGTTTCTATATTTTTATTGAATTCTATTTTCAAAGCCTGGATTGCCTTCATCATTTGCATCAGCTTTATGTTTGTGCTTTCTATGGTATCACTCAAGCATTTGTTCATAAGTTTATTGAGCTCTTTCTTTTATCTTCATTAAATTATTTGAATTCTTTGGTGTTTATGATTGTCTTTTAAGATCTGTGTCCTGGGGTTCATGTTGGTGGTTACCATTGGCAAATATTTTGTTATGACTAGTTTATTTTAGAGGAGAGCTACTGTCTTTATCTTTCATTTAGCTTTTTCATTTGTGATAAGGTTTAGTTATGTGAATTCCTTTTGTTAGTTCTGTGTCTTATATACAAATACCAGGTGGGTTCAGAGTATATAATGCATGTATATTTTCAGCCTAAAGGCTGGGTATGGCTTAGGTGGAATAAAGTCAGGACAAAGGGAGCTGGTTTACCATGGCTGGAGTATATTCTCATCCTTGCTTGGATATTGTGAGTTAGATCTGGGAATTGATATGGATACATGGAGAGGATCAGATGGACTTATCCCTCTAGACCCCGATGAAAGGTAAGCAAGGATCTGTCTGGGAAGAGAGTTTTTATATATGGAATGTGGGGAGTCTGTAGGTTGTTAATATGTGAGACTTTTTTAAGACAGAGTATTGATCTCGATCAGTGACAATGTCAGAGTCCTGAAAGAGGAGAACAGTGAATCTGAAGATAAAGAAATAAAAAAATTAGGATCAGGAGGTCTTAAACAAGCTATGTCTTAAGTCAAGTAAGTTTATTAAAATGTAGAGCATCTTATATAAAGTTTTTAAGAGAGAAATGTGACAAAGTCAGCAGAAAGCTTGTCAAGCAATGTTGCACAAGGGGAACACAGAATATCTCAAGGGTATACAGCAACCTTGAAACTGATAACTCCAGACAAGTCTTTTCAGGGGGAAAAATAAGTTCCCAGGAGCCTAAACCTTAATGCCTTCAAGGCCCTGATCCCATCTTCAGACCAGACCTTACCAAGTCTACCGGTAGGCAAGGATACAGAATAAGTTTCCCTTTGTTCTTTCACCAGGGTCTCTGAAAAAAAATGCTTGGATTTGTCTAGGTCAACATAGGGTATCATTATATTACTTTGGGTGACCTGGACCTTGATACATAGACCATACAAGCTTCAAACTCAGTGTTCTGCTTGGCTCTTCCTCCTGAGTGCTTTGATTAAAGGTGTATACGGTCACTTATGATGGACAGGGTTAAAAATCAGGCTTATATAAAAGCCCCTCTATGATAAGTTTATTTAGTGTATTCTATGCAGATCCCTGAAAGTAACACAATAGGTTGTTCTTCTTTTAAGTTTTTATAAAAATGTCCATACTATGTTCTACAGTGGCTTTACTTGTTTCCATTCTCACCATCAGTGCTCAGTGAGTCCCCCTTTCTGGTGTCCTCACTAGAATATTTTGTTATTCTATTTTGTTTTTCATTTCTTTTGTTTTTGCTCTGTTTTGTTTTGTCCCTTAGTGACTGCTACCCTGCCTGGGTTGAGATGGAACTGTGTTGCAGTTTCATTGCATTCTGTGATAGCTAGTCATGTTGAACCTTTTTTCTCATATATTTATGTGCCAATTGTATTTTACCATTTAAGACATGCATCTGCTTAGTAGCCCATTTATTGATTGGGTCATTTGATTTCTTATTTAATTTCTTCAGGATTTGTATATTATAGGTGGAATACTGATCCTTTGGGGGTGCAGTCTTGCTGAAGGAAGAATGTCACTGGGAGCAGGCACTGAGGGCTTATAATCTTGCCCACTTCCTGCTCTCCCTCCCGCTCTCTGTGTAGGTTTGAAATGTGCCTAGTAAGCTTTCAGTTCTGCCTGTCTGGATGATTTCCAGTAAAATGTATTTTGCTGAAAATGGCAGGGTTACAACTCTTTAATAATACTGCATCATGCAAGATGCCATTCAATGGCATATTCATCCTCTATTAAGGCAACTTAACTTGGATGTAATGTATTCCTCAAGATATCCATAAAATTTCTGAGTATTTGAGTACCAAATAAAACAGTCATTTGATGGATGTAAATATTTCAAAGAACTCACTAGTTCCAATTCAAATTCCTAAGACTGAATCCCTAAACAATATCACATGGTTACCTCACAGATATTTGGCTATAATAGGGGGATACTTCAAGAGTGCATCATATAAAATGAGGGATGCCTCATCCCATGTGCTTTTGGTACCCACTGACATAAGTCTATCTGTATCACAGTATCAAGATAAAGAGATAAACTCTATTTTTATTCTGGGATTTCAGCTCAGCACAACCTCACTGCCTAAGATAGCCTGCTTAAATTCCCACATCTCCAAATCTGTATTGCAAAATTCTATGATCTAAACTCTTTTCAGGTAGCTCTACAGGCACCTGGCTTGTATTTATATTTAGTAAAACCTATCTGGTCCCTTAGACAGTCTTTTTATTTTATCTCTACTAATTCTGTGTCTTCACCTTTAGTATAGTCCCGGTGAGCCCTGTAGCCCATTTAATCTTGTTACCTCTTTCACACTTTAAATATTTTGTAAAATTTAATGCATGAGTTAAGAGTTAATATTAGTAATGAATATTGAAATAAAAGAACCAATGATCTCTAATGGCCTTATCATCAAGTGGAATTAGGATTATTTACTGAATTATATTCAATGAAATTGAAATGATTTGTGAATTTATTGTCATTCAGTAAATTCTGATATTGTGAAAAGACACCGACATGTCTATGCATGTTTCTTATGTTCTTGGCAATGTAACTCTGCATTCCTTGTAATGTTCTCTTTATTTGGGATTTAAATATATGTGCTTGATAAGTAACTGTCAGTTTCATCTGCCAACTGAAAGATTTTGGCATTAGATATCCTCATAAACTTCCATTTTTACTAATCATTGTCCTTAAAAGTACAATAAGCAATTATATTTGTATTATAATTAGAATAACATGTTTATTTTGAGCTTTTGGGCTAACATCCACTTATCAGTGAGTGCATACCATGAGTGTTATTTTGTGATTGGGTTACCTCGCTCAGGTTGACACTTTCTAGTTTCAGAAAAAAAAATACCCACAGGAGCAATAAAGGAGACAAAGTGTGGAGCAGAGACTGAAGTAAAGGCCACCCAGAGACTGCCCTGCATGGGAATTCATCCTATAAACAGTCACCAAACCCCAATACTATTATGGAAGACAAGAAGTGCATACCAAAAGGAGCATGTCATGGTTGTCCCCGGTGGAGGGGGGGCTTACACATACAGAGGCAGATGCTAACAGCCAACTATTGGACTGTTGGTCCCCAATGGAGGAGTTGGAGGGCAGTTCGTAGGAGCTCAAAGGGTTTACAACCCCATGGCAAGAACAACGATGTCGGCAACCCAGATGCCCCAGGACTCCCAGTGACTAAACCATCAACCAAGGGATCCACATGATTCCAGACAAAAATGTGGCAGAGGAATGGCTCGTCGGGTGTCAGTGGGAGGAGTGGTCCTTGGTCTGGTGAAGGCTCAATAGATGCCCCAACAAAGGGAAATCGAGGCGGGAGGGAGGGGGGAGTGGGTCGGGTGGAGGGTCATATACTTGGAAGCAGGGGGTAGGAGGAGGGGTTGGGAGATTTCAGGGAGGGGGGAGGGGGGAAACTGGGAAAGATTTTAGCATTTGAAATGTAAATAGAAAAAAATAAAAATAAAGAAAAAATAATTAGAATAACATTTCTGCCCTTGATCCATGGACTTTATGCAGAATTCTGCACCAGCATGATCTTTACAATGTATTAAAGTAGTAGAACAAGTGCCCAAGACCAGCACTTTTGATTCAATGGCTCTAGAGGGGGCTAGAACTCTGCATACTTAGACTAGTAGCTATTCTAACAGTCACATAGGTTAATAAGCACAACTCTAGCTCAATGCTTTTAACATATCTGTGCAAATGAATCACCTGAAAGTCTTTAAATGCTACAGACATGGAGTGTGAATTACATCTTAACTTTATCACAGGTTTCCAATGGCTGGTGTTGCAACTGGTCCAATTATTACACTGTGGTGTTTGAAATGAGTACTTTTCTTCCTTGGATACACTTGGGTAGGTTTTTATTCTTTAAGTTTTTTTTATACTCAAGATACATCCAAGATTAATTAGTCAGAATCAGTAGGCAGACTCATTTCATCACTTTTTATGTCTTCTGGTAATTATAATTGCACGCAAAGTTGAGAACTAGTGTTTCAGAACAGAGTTTCTTAATCTGTTTTCTTCTTTCATTATTGTACCAACTACCCAAAGCCAGTTTAATGCATTTATTCTTGTAAATCCTCCCACTGCTCCCCTTATAAAATTAAAACCACAGCAGTCCATGGAGCTGTTTGTGTGCTGTGTCAACTGGAGGACTATGATTGATGATCAGAAATCAATTTTTTTTCTATGTAGGCAAAAGTGACCCTGTTGGTAGTGTATGGAGGTATGGAGTAAGGTTCATAATCTTTTTGTTCCCCAATGAAATATGAATTTGCTTATGCTTATTATCTATTCCAATTGTAGAGATAATATTAAAGTAGAAAAAATTCTATAAGTTTACCACAGTATATTAGTAAGACACATTAAAAAATACTTTTTTTTGCTTGCTTATTTATTCTCACTCTGGCTTCTTTTGATGATGGATTTGAACCTGTAGGATTATATTAACCTTTTCCTCTCTAAGTTGCTTAAAATATTTTAAAATTGTATTTTATTTATTTTCTGAGATGTTATAAATAATATTTTATTTATATTATTCTTTCAGTTCTCATGACCCTCCTACTTCTCAAAATCATGGTCTCTTATTCATAAGCATATATCTGTGAGCATGTATATATGGGTTGAGAAATATAACCTACTGAGGTCATTTAGTATTGCTCATATGCATTTAGAGCTGACCTCTTGAGATTAGCTAAATTATCAAGGGGCTTGTCCCAGGAGAAGACTGAATCCTCCTCCCACAAGCCATTAATTTCTTGTACTTCTTTTGTAAGTGAAGCCTTCTGAGGATTCCCTCTTTCATGCCAACATGTCAGTTGGTGTTCTCATTTTTTTTTTTAAGACTTGTTCAGGAAACATACTGTTGAGATTTCCTTAGTGCATTTTCCCTGTCTTATACAGAAGTACACTGGTTAATTTCATTTCAACTTGACACAAGCTAGAGTCACTGGGAAGAAGAAAGTGATAGTACTCCACCAGGTTGGCCTGTGGGTGAATCTGCCAGGCATTTTCTTAACTAGTGATTTATAAGGGAGTGCTCAGTTCACTATGGGTAGTACTACACTGTTACTGGTGATTCTGGGTTGTTATAAGGGAGGATATTAGGAAGGAGAAAGAATGTTCAAACTATACTGTATGAAAAAAGTTTTACATAAACAAACAAACAAAAAACTGAAGCACACTAAGCAAGCCACGAATAAGCCAGTAAGCAGCAGTCCTCCTTGGCCTCAGCTTCAGTTCCTGCCCTCAGATTCCTGTGTTTAGTACTTGTCCCAAGATCCCTCAGTGATGGACTGTTATATAACAGTGTAAGATCAAATAAACCTTTTTTTTCTTCCCAAGATTCCTTTGGTTATGGTATTTTATCCCAGTAATAGAAACCCTAACTAAGTCAAGGGGATATTACCTCATAGAAGATCATTTTTCCTGGCTAGTTACAAAATAAACTTGGGATTGATCTAATTTTACATTTTAAATTACATCTACTTTATTTTATTTTTGTGTATGCATGTACCATGGTGCTGTGTATCAACTGTAGAAGAACTTGGATTCAGTTCTCCCCTTCCACCATATGAGTTCCAGAGATCAAACCTTGATCCAGGCTTGATGTCAAATGCCTGTTTGTTGAGTCACTAGACCAAAAATAAGCTATTTTTGTGTTAACAGTCAAGACTAGAACTAGTATAATAATGGAGATCTTTGAGAGGCACCTTTTTGGAAGTGCAGAAGATTATGTACCACAGGGCACCATACATCCTAGATGTATTTGATCATGAAATTTTTACTCTTAAACATCTGTTGGATCCTTAGTCATTAGGGAAAAGCAAATCAAAACAACCCTGAGATTCCACCGCACACGAGTCAGAATGGCTAAGATCAAAAACACAGGAGACAGCAGTTGTTGGTGAGGATGTGGAGAAAGAGGAACACTCTTCCACTGCTGGTGGGATTGCAAGCTGGTATAACCACTCTGGAAAGCAGTCTGGTGGTTCCTCAGAAAACTGGGCATGACACTCCAAGAGGGTCATGTTATACCACTCCTGGGCATATACCCAGAGGCTTCCCCTGCATGCAAGAAGGACACATGCTCCACTATGTTCATAGCAACCTTATTTCTAATAGCCAGAAGCTGGAAAGAACCCAGATGTCCCTCAACAGAGGAACGGATTCAGAAGATGTGGTATATTTACACAATGGAATACTACTCTGCAATTAAAAACAATGAAGTCACAAAATTCTTAGGCAAATGGTCAGAACTGGAAAATATCATCCTTAGTGAGGTGACCAAATCACAAAAGAACACACATGGTATGCAGTCACTGATAAGGGGATATTGACCCAGAATCTCGGAATACCCAAGACACAACTCACCTATCAATAGATTTCCAAGAAGATGGAAGGAGAGACCCCTGGTCCTGGAAAGACTGGATGTAGGGGAATACCAGGACAGAGAAGCAGGAGGGGGTTGAATGGGGAACAGCGGGAGGGAAGAGGGCTTATGGGAGGAACTGGGAAAGGGGAAATCATTCGGAATGTAAATAAAAAATATAGAAAATAAAAAAAGCAAACCATCTGTTGGAAAAACTGATAGGCAGGGAATGTTAATGATTATGGTAGGTATCAAATTATGCATGAGTTGTAAAAGGATAATATGTGTGCTTCTGGATAAACAGTTAACAGAGGCTGGTTGCAATATTTCCAGAGACTTGTTGTAAGTTATTTACTGTGATGCTTCATTATTTCAGGTTGGTGCTTCTCTCAGGTTTCTTATATTCTAAAGGTCTGTTAAGATAGAAGATGTAAATTTCATCAGAGCCTTTAAGAATTTACTTTTAGAAAAGCTAAAGAGATGGTAGTGGTAGTGTCTATATGCCCTTAATCCAGGTCCTTTAGTGTTGTCTTATAACACAACACTGTATTAAAACCGAAGGGGTTACTGTGGAACAATAACTACAATTAAACTACAAATTATTCACATTTCACCTACACTGGTTTTTAGTGCTTTTTTCCTCAGATTTCAATACTATATTTTCCTTGTTCTATTCTTAGAATGAGCCACTTCTCTAAGAATCCTGTTTTGTTTTCCTTTTATAGAATGGTGGTATTTAGAAACTGGGATATGGATACTGTTTGTCCCCACTATGTAGAGATGCCACTCTTCTAGCTCTAGTTGGTTGGCAGAACCTGTAGATGCATATGAATCCATCTGTATGTGCAGAGAGGCAGGTCAGGCTTAGCAGTGCCTTAACTTCCAAATCCTTTGCATCTCTCATGGTAGCATGTCACTCCTCAATCCTCACCCTTGGCAAGAACTCATCTATTTTGCATTTCTTCAGTTTCACTTTCTACAGAATATAACAAATAATTTCACACAATGTTTATAGCTTTAGGGTTTAAGATTCTTTTATGTAGCTGAATCAATTTACTGCTGAGTAGAATTCCATAATAAGAATGAACCAGAATTAGTTTATGCAAATTTGTTTTCTGTATGAAGTGTTTAGGAAGTTGGTATAAACATTTACATAATGGGTTTTGTGTTAATGTTTATTTTCAATTCAATGTCCAAGAAGGGCATTATTGGATCATGTGAGCTTTGTTTAATTTTATAAGATGTAATGGGATTTAGAGAGAGAGAGAGAGAGAGAGAGAGAGAGAGAGAGAGAGAGAGAGAGAGAGAGAGAGAGAGAGAGAGCGCATGAAGCAAGGAGGAAAGGTGAGCAGGAAGAGTTGGAAGGATAAAATGGGAAATATGTTATCTTAATACATTGCATTCATGTTTAAAATGACCAAAGAATAAATAAAACATATCAAAACAAATTTCCAATCTGTCTTCCAAGTGTATATCACTTTTATATTTATAGACATACATATATTGAACCATCCCTGCATCTCTTGAACATTGTCCTAGAGGGTTGCTCTCCCTTTTAGCTTCTTCAATCCTTCCCTAATTCAACCATAGGGGTCCCCAAGTTCAGTTGAATGGTTGGGTGTAAGTATCTACATCTGCCTCAGTTAGTTGTTGGTAAGGCCTTTGAGAGGACAGCCATGCTGGGCTCCTGTCTGTAAGCACATCACAGCATCAGTAATGGTGTCAGGCCTTGGTGTCCCCCATGAAATGGATCCCAAGTTGGGCTGGTCATCGGACTGCCTTTTCTTCAGTTTCTTTCTTTTTTGTCCCTGAAGTTCTTTTAGACAGGAACAATTTGAGTCAGGAATTTTGACTATATGTTGGTAACCTTGTCCCTCCACTTGAGACACTTACTGTCTACTGGAGGTAGACTCTTTGACTCCCTCTCTCCACTGTTGCGCATTTTAGATAAGGTCACCAATTGAGTTCTAAGAGTCTCTTACCTCTCAGGTCTCTGGTACTTTCTAGAGGGTGCCCCCACCTCTTACTTCCAGAGGCTCCATATTGCCATTCATTGTTCTGGCCCTCTAGGCTACTCCCCTGTCCCCCCCATACTTGATCCTATTTCCCCTTTCTCCTCTCCCTGTGGTCTCCCAGCCATGTCCCTCCATCCCTCTGCCTCCTTTGTTCATTTTGTTCCCCATTCTAAGTGGGATTGAAGCATCCTCACTTGGGATTTCCTGCTTGTTAAATGTATAAGAGTCTGTGGGTTGTGTCTTAGGTATTCTGTACTTTTTGTCTAATATCCATTTAAATTGAAGAAGTAGAGGCTTTGAAAATATTCCCTTATAATATTATAATATTTTGGGCTTTTTAGTTCATCTCTTATTCATTTTCTTTTTTTATTGAATATTTTTATTTACATTTCAAATATTATCCCCTTCCCCAGTTTCATCTCCAGAAACCCCCTATCCCATTCCCCCTCCCCATGCTTTCATGAAGGTATTCCCTACCACCTACCCACTTCTGCCTCCATGCCCTGGCATACGCTGGGCATCAAGTATTCATGGGACCAAGGGCCTCTCTTACTATTAATGCCTGACAAGGCCATCCTCTGCTACATATGCAGCTGAAGCCATGGGTCCCTCCATGTGTACCCTTTAGTAGGTGATTTAGTCTCTGGGAGTTCTGGGGGGGGCGGTCTGGTTAGTTGATATTATTGTTCTTCCTATGGGGTTGCAACCCCCTTCAGCTCCTTCATTCCTTTTTCTAACTCCTCCACTGGGGACCCTGTGCTCAGTCCAATGATTGACTACAAGCATCTACCTCTGTATTTGTCAGGCTCTTCCAGAACCTCTCAGAAGATAGCTATATCAGGCTCCTGTCAACAAGCACTTCATAGCGTTCACAATAGTGTCTTAGTATCTAGGTTTGGTGACTGTATACGGGATGAATCTCCAGGTGGGGCAGTCTCTGCATGGCCTTTCCTTTAATCTCTACTCCACATTTTGTCTCCATATTTCCTCCCATGAGTATTTTGTTCCCCCTCTAAGAAGGACCTAAACTTCCACGCTTTGGTCTTCCTTATCCTTGAGCTTTCTGTGGTCTGTGGATGGTATTTTGGGTATTCCAAGCTTTTGGGCTAATATCCACTTATTAGTGAGTACAAACCATGTGTGTTCTTTTGTTCAGAGTTACCTCACTCCAGATGATATTTTCTAGATCTTTCCATTTGCCAAAGAATTTCATGAAGTCATTATTTTTAATAACTGAATAGTACCTCATTGTGCAAATGTAGCATATTTTCTGTATCCATTCCTCTGTTGAGGGACATCTGGGTTCTTTTCAGCTTCTGGCTATTATAAATAAGGCTGCTATGAATATAGTGGAGCATGTGTTCTTGTTATATGTCGGAGCATCTTTGGTTATATGCTGAGGAGTGGTGGAGCTGGGTTCTCAGGTAGTACTATGTCCAATTTTCTGAGGAATCACCAGACCGATTTCCAGAGTGGTTGTACCAGATTGCAATCCTGCCAAGAATAGAGGAGTGTTCCAATTTCTCCACATCCTCTACAGCATCTGTTGTCACCTGAGCTTTTGATCTTAGCTGTTCTGACTGGTATGAGGTGGAATCTCAGGGTTGTTTTGATTTGCATTTTTCTGCTGACTAGGGATGTTGAACATTTCTTTTTTTCTTTTTTTTTCTTGTTAAACATTCCTTTAGGTGCTTCTTGACCATTCAATAGTCCTCAGTAGATAATTCTTTGTTTAGCTCTGTACTCCATTTTTAATAGAGTTGTTCTCTGGAGTCTAATTTCTTGAGTTCTTTGTATATGTTGGATATTAGCTCTCTCTATCAAATGTAGGGTTGGTAAAGATCTTTTTCCCAATCTGTTGGTTGCTATTTTGTTCTATTGACAATGTCCTTTGCCTTACAGAAGCTTTGCAATTTTATGAGGTTCTATTTGTCTATTGTTGATCTTAGAGCATAAGCCATTGGTGTTCTGTTCAGGAAATTTTCCCCTGTGCCCATCTGTTCTAGGCTCTACCCCACTTTCTCTTCTATTAGATTTGGTGTATCTGGTTTTATGTGGAGGTCCTTGATCCACTTGGTCTTGAGCTTTCTACAAGGAGATAAGAATGGATTGATGTGCATTCTTCTACAGACTGACAGGCATTTGAACCTGTACCATTTGTTGAAAATGCTGTCTGTTTTTTTTTTCTCTACAGGATGGATTTAGCTCTTTTGTCAGTGATCAAGTGATCAGAGGTGTGTGGGTTAATTTCTAGGTCTTCAGTTTTATTCCATTGATCTACCTACCTGTCTCCATACCAGTACCATACAGTTTTTTTTATCAGTATAGCTCAGTGATACAACTTAAGCTTGAGGAATGGTAAGTCCACCAGAAGTCTTTTATTTGTGAAAATAGTTTTTGCTATCCTGGGTTTTTTGTTATTCCAAATGAATTTGCAAATTGCTCTTTCTAACTCTATTAAAAATTGAGTTGGAATTTTGGTGGCAATTGCATTGAATCTGAAGATTGCTTCTTGGCAAGATGGCCATTTTTACTCTATTAATCCTGCCAATCCATGAACATGAGAGATCTTTCCATCTTCTGAGAACTTCTATGATTTCTTTCTTCAGAGACTTGAAGTTCTTGTCATACAAATCTTTCACTTGCTTGGTTAAGGTCACACCAAGTCATTTTATATTATTTGTGACTATTGTGAAGGGTATAATTTCCCTAATTTCTTTCTCAGTTTGTTTATTCTTTGAGTAGAAGAAAACTACTGATTTGAGTTAATTTTATATGCATCCATTTTGCTGAACTTTTTTACCACTGTTAGGAGTTCTCTGCTGAAATTTTTGGGGTCCCTTAAATATACTATCAGTTCATCTGCAAATAGTGATAATTTGACTTTTTCCTTTCCAATTTGTATTCCTTTGACCTCATTTTTCTATCTAATTGATCTGTCTAGGACTTCAAGTACTATGTTGAAAAGATAGGAAGAAATTAGGCAGCCTTGTCTATTCCCTGATTTTAGTGGGAGTGCTTCAATTTTCTCTCCATTTAGTTTGATGTTGGCTACTGGTTTGTTGTATATTGCTTTTACTAATGTTTAGATATGAATCAAATTCCTGATTTTTCCAAGACTTTTACTATGAAGGAGTGTTGAATTTTGTCAAATGGTTTCTCAGCATCTAATGAAATGATCACATGGCTTTTTTTCTTTCAGTTTGTTCATATAGTGGATTATATTGATGAATATCTGTGTATTGAATTATCCCTGCATCCCTGGGATAAAGCTTACTTGACCATGATGGATGATTGTTTTGGTGTGTTCTTGGATTCAGTTGGCAAGAATTTTATTGAGTATTTTGCAGTCATATTCATAAGGGAAATTAGTCTGAAGTTCTCTTTCTTTGTTGGGTCTTTGTATATAAGAAGAATTGTGGCTTCATAGAATAAATTGGGTAGTGTTTCTTCTGTTTCTACTTTGTGGAATAGTTTGAAGAGTGTTTGTATTAGTTCTTCTTTGAAAGTTGATAAAACTCTGCACTAAATCCATCTTGTCCTGGGCATTTTTTTTTGATTGGGAGAATTTTAATGACTGCATCTATTACTTTAGGGGTTACGGGCCTGATCCTGATTTAACTTTGGTATCTAGTATCTGTCTAGAAAATCATTCTTTTCCTTCAGATTTTCCTATTTTGTTGTGTATAGGCTTTTGTAGTATGTTCTCATGATTATTTGAATTTCCTAGTTTTCTGTTGTAATGTCTCCTTTTTAATTCTTGGTGTTGTTAATTTGGATACTGTCATTGTGCCCTCTGATTAACCTGACTAAGGTTTTATCTATCTTGTTGATTTTCTCAAAGAACCAGATTCTGGGTTTTTTGATTCTTTGCATAGTTCTTTTCTGTTTCTACTTGTTTGATTTCACACCTGAGTCTGATTATTTCCTGCCATCTACTCCTCTTGGGTGTATTTGCTTCCTTTTGTTCTAGAGCTTTCAGGTGTGCTGTTATGCTAGTAATTTATGCTCTCTTCACCTTCTTTTTGGAGGCACTCAGAGCTATGAGTTTTCCTGTTAGTACTGGTTTCATTGTGTCCCATAAGTTTTGGTATACTTTGCCTTTATTTTCATTAAATTCTAAAAAGTCTTTCTTTCTTTCTTTTTTTTCTTTTCTTTTCTTTCTTCCTTGACCAAGTTTTCATTGAGTAGAGCATTGTTCAGCTTTCATAGTTATGTGTGCTTTCCGTTATTTTTGTTATTATTGAAGACCAGTCTTATTCTGTGGTAATCTGATAGGATTCATGGGATTGTTTCATGTTTTTGTATCTGTTGAGGCCTGTTTTATGACCACTTATATGGTCTATTTTGGAAAAGGTACCATGAGGTGCTGAGAAGAAGGTATATTCTTTGGTTTTAGGATAAAATGTTCTGTAGATATCTGTTAAATCCATTTGGTTCATAACTTCTGTCAGTTTCCCTTTGTCTCTGTTTAGTTTCTGTCCATTTGTGAGAGTGGAGTGTTCAACTCTCCCACTATTATATGTAAGGTGCAATATGTGCCTTGAGATTTATTAAAGCTACTTTTATGAAGGTGGGTGTCCTTGCCTTTGGAGCATAAATGTTCAGAATTGAGAGTTCTTCTTGGTAGATTTTTACCTTTTTTGAGTATAAAGTATCCTTCCTTATCTTTATAAATAACTTTTGGTTTAGAGTCGATTTTATTCTGATATTAGAATGGCTGCTCCAGTTTGTTACTTGGGACCATTTGCTTGGAAAATTATTTTCAGCCTTTTACTCTGAGGTAGGGCCTGTCTTTGTCACTGAGGTATGTTTACTGTAAGCAGCAAAATGGTAAGTCCAGTTTTCATTTCCTGTCTGTTAGTCTATGTCATTTTAGTGGGGAATTGAGTCCATTTATGATGAGTTATTAATTAATAGTGATTGTTGCTTCCTTTTATTTTTGTTGTTAGAGGTGGAATTACGTTTGTGTGGTTATTTTCTTTTGGGTTTGTTGAAAGAATATTACTTTCTTTCTTTTTCTAGGTTGTAGTTTCCCTACCTGTGTTGGCACTTTCCATCTTTTATCCTTTGTAGGGCTGGATTTGTGGAAAGATATTGTGCAAATTTGTTTTTTGTCATCGATTATCTTGGTTTCTCCATCTATGGTAATTGAGAGTTTTGCTGGGTATAGTAGCCTGGGCTGGTATTTGTGTTCTCTTAGGGTCTTTATGACATCTGCCCAGGATCTTCTGACTTTTATTGTCTCTGGTGAGAAGTCTGGTGTAATTTTGACAGTTCTTCCTATATATTTTACTTGACCTTTTTCCCTTACTGCTTTTAATATTCTTTCTTTGTTTTGTGCATTTGGTGTTTTGAGTATTATGTGATGGGAGGAATTTCTTTTCTGGTCCAGTCTGTTTGGAGTTCTGTAGGCTTCCTGTATGTCCATGGGTATCTCTTTCTTTAGGTTAGAGAAGTTTTCTATAATTTTGTTGAAAATATTTACTGGCCCTTTAATAGGGAATATTTGCTCTCTTCTCATTGTGTTCTGGATTTCCTGGATGTTTTAATTTAGGAAATTTTTGTATTGTGCATTTTCTTTGACTGTTGTGTCAATATTTTCTATGGCATCTTCTGCACCTGAGATTCTCTCTTCTATCTCTTGTATTCTGTTGATGATGCTTGCACCCTTGAGTTCTGATCTCTTTCTTAGGTTTTCTATCTTCAAAGTTGTCTCCATTTGTGATTTTTTTTATTGTTTCTATTTTCATTCTAGATCCTGGATGGTTTTGTTCAATTCTTTCACCCATTTTGTTGTGTTTTCCTGTAATTTTTTAAGGGATTTTTTGTTTTCTCTTTAACGGGATCTACCTGTTTGCTTATTCTCCTGTATTTTTTTTAATGTAGTTATTTATGTCCCTTTAAAAGTCCTCTATCATAATTATGAGAGGTGATTTTAAATCTAAATCTTGCTTTTCTGGTGTGATGTATCATCCAAGACTTGCTGTTTTTGGAGAACTGCATTCTGATGACACCAAATAGTCTTGGTTTCTGTTGCTTATGTTATTGAACTTGCCTCTCAATATCTGGTTTTCTCTTTTTCTAGCTGCTCTTGCTGTCTCTGACTGAAGTCTATCCCACCAGTGATCCTGGTTGTGCTAGAATTCCTCAGAGTCCAACTGTCTCTGTGATCCTTTGACTCTGGAATCCTGTGATCCTGAGATCCTGAGTGTGTGAGAGCTCCTGAAATCCTGGTGTGACCAAGCTCCTTAGATCCTGTTGTGTCAGAGCTCCTTGGAGTCAAGTCCTTTCTTCGTGTTGCAGGGGCAGGTGGGGAGCATAAGCCCTGGGTTTGCTCTGGGCACAGGTGCAAGCTGGAAATAACTCATGCCTCTGGCTGGGCTGGGATTTGTGTTTCCCTAGTTCCTGTGGGCATCCCAGTTATGCAGGGTGTTGGGAAAGATAATGTGGCCTCAGCTGTGATCTTGAGTGTGTCAGTGGTCCAGTGCTCCTGGGTGTGTTAGATCTCTTGGGAGTCAACCTTCCTCTGTGATCCTGTGATCCTGGGCATTTCAGACCACCTGGGCGTTGGGCTCCCTCTGTGTATTTTTAAGAGTGGGTGAAGAGTCAGCACCGCTGGTCTGCTCCAGGTACAGGTTCAGACCAGAAGGAATCTGTGCCACTGGCTGGGCAAGGTTTCCTGTGTCCCTGGATCCTGGGGGACTTATTTATTTTGGGTTTTGGGGAAGATGTTGTGACTTCTCCTGTGATCCTGGGCATATTAGAGCACCTGGGAGTTGGGCTTCCGTTGGGTGTTGTGGGACTGAGCATGGAGCCTGCGCCCAAGGTCTGCTCAGGGCTCAGGCTCAGACCAGAAGGACTGTTTTTTATTATTAAAAAACAGCTCTTAGATTTGTTATTTATATTATTTTTATGTTTATATTTCAATGATTTCTACTCTGGTTTTTAATATTTCTTCTCATTTCCTAGATTTGGGATCAGTTTGTTCTTGCTTTTCCAGATTCTTGAGTTATGTCATAAAGTCATTTAATTAAACTCTTTCTTATTTTATAATGTGGAAAATAGAACTACAAATCTTCCTGTTAGTGTTTTGTGTATCACAGAGGTCTTGTGCTATGCTTTTGTTTTCATTTAATTCCAGGGAGAACTTTTAAATTATTATTATTTTTTTCATTTCTGCTTTACTCTTTCATTACTCAGGGATGCAGGAATGTTCTGTTTAATCTCTCTGAGTTTTGTAACTTCTAGAGTTTTGTTTGATGTTTATTTTTAAGCTTTACTGCATATATTCAGATGGAACAGAGAGATTTATTTCAATTTTTCTGAATTTGCTAACATTTGTTTGGTATCCCATTATGTAGCCTATTTCGACCATGATTCCATGGACAGCTAGGTAGACTGACTATTCTCTTGAGTTTGGATGCAATATTCTATAGATATGTCTGATGTATATTTGCACTTAATTCAGATGCTGCTTTTCTATTTAATTTTTATACCCTCAACATAAGCAAGCCTATATATATGACAAAACCGCACTTAATATTATTCTAAATGGAGGAAAGTTTGAAGAAATTTCATTAAAACTAAGAATGAGACAGAGATGTAACTATCCATATGCATTTTCTTTTTTGTTTATTTTTGAGATTGTATTTAATTACATTTTCCTTTCTCTTTCCTCACTCTAAATTCTTCTCTTCTAAGAATCCAAGGCCTCATATTAAATCAATTGCAAGTACATGCATATATATTGCCAAATATAAAATATTGAGTTCATATAATATAACCTGTATGCATGTTTTCAGAGATGACCAAATGAGACCACTACAGAAAAGCATAATGTATAAATACACAGAGTTTTGGAGCCTAATCTCAATAGATACATCTATACAACATTTTCATACATAGTTTGAGGGAATATTACTGCAGAGGGGCAGAAATATTTTAAGAGTCAGAGGACCAGAGATGTTGCTGTGTAATTTTGTCTCCTACTAACATGAAATCTCACTAACATGACCACTCAAACATGAGAAGAACAAGGAAGACACCAGTGAACATGCCAAACTGTATGAGTAAAATCCACTAGGCTTTAACTTTACTTAAAAAATAAGCCATAGGCAACTGAGTAAAGCTGAGAGCAGGAGAGGTGGTTCTCCCAGATTAAAGCACACCAATTGGTTGTCCAGTGCCAAGTAGTCAGCTCCACTTCTTTCAATATAGTGCTTGGAGCATGTAGTGAAATCAAGAAAATAAAGGGAGAGAACTTAAAAGTACAAAAATATGGAGAGAACGTCATTTTTTTCCTGTTAGTAGGTGATATAATATATAAATAAGTTATAATAGTCTATTTTTAAATTTCTAGAAAATGAGATCAACACTTTCAGTGGAAAAACTCAAATACTAAACCAACTAACAAAAATAGGTTATCTTTCTGTACACAATAAATAATTTCATCAAAAAGAACTTCCATTCACAATTGCCCTAATAAAACAAAATATCTACGAACAAACCTAATCAAGGAAGCAAAAGACTTTTACAATGGAAAATTTAGGTCCCTGAAGAAAGATTGAGGAAGACACTGGTTGATGAAAAGATTTTGCATTCTCATAGATTGGTAGAATTAATACTATGAAAATGACCACGCTATCAAGTATGTTTTACTAAGCTAATAAAATTACAATCAAAATTCCAAGGACATTCATCACAGAATCAGAAAAAATAATCCTAAATTTTTTATGATGTGACAAAAGTCCCAGATAGCCAAATTAATTCTGAGCAAAAAGAATAATACTGGAGGAACTATTATGTCAGATTTCAAGCTCTGTTATAAAATTTTGTACCACTACCAAGCAGAGCTTTAGAGCAATGGAAAAAAATAGAATATCCAAATATGAGTTCATATAGCTATAAACATCTGAGAGCTGGCAGAGATGCAAAAAGTATACCATGTAGAAAAGACAGCATCATTAACAAATAGTGCTGGGAAAGGGGATGTTCACACATAAAGAAATTAAATGGGACACATATCTATAATCCTTCTCAAAGATAAACTCTAAGAGGACAAAATATATCACTGTGAGACATAAAATGCCAAAACTTCTGTATGTAAGCCTAGGCAGTATCCTGTAAGATACAGGTGTAGGAAAGAACATTCTGAACAGGACTCTATTTGCTCAGAAATTAATGTCAACATTGTCAAGTGTGACTTCATAACAATTAATGAGAAAAAGATTCTATAGATTTAATATATAATATATAAGATATGACATATACAATATTATAAATGGCATATATAATATAATATGATATGTAGTATATAACATATAACATAAAATATTATATAACACATATAATAAACATAATATATAATTATAATATTATATATTATAATATTTTCATCACAATGAATAAGTAAGTACTGCAAAGCTTTTGTAATCAAAGCAACAATGAGTTAAATGAAGCAAAAGCCCACATAGTGGTAGAGAACCTTTGCCAGTTATGCATCTGATAGAAAATTAATATCCAGACTATATAAAGAATAAATAAACTAGTGTAAGAAAATAAATGACCTAGCTAAACAAGAGTTACAGATCTGAGTAGAGAGCTCTCAAAAGAAGAAATAAAAGTGACAAAATATAATGTTAAAAGGTGTTCAGAATCTTTAGCAAATAGAGAAATTGAAATTAAAACAATTTTGAGATTTGGTCTTACCCTAGTTTGAATAGCTAAGATCAAGAAAACAACTGAAAAAGAAAATGCTCATTAGAACATGGGAAAGTGGAACCATTATTCACTCTTGGTGGAATTGCAAACTGGTGCAGCTGGCCACTCTTAGAAATCATTGTAGAGAATTCTCAAAAGATAAGCTGCCCACTCTCTCTCTCTGTCTATTCAATATAGTACTAGAAGTTCTAGTGTGATCAATTAGACAACAAAAGGAGGTCAAAGAGATAGAAATTAGAAAGGAAGAAGTTAAAAATATCACTATTTTCAAATGATGTGATAGTATACTTAAGCAACCCCAAAAATTCTACCAGAGAACTTCAGCTGATAAACGACTTTAGCAAAGTGTCCAGATGTAAAATTAACTCATACAAATCAGTAACCTTCCTTTATTCAAAGAAGCTGAGAAAGAAATTAGGGAAACACCACTCTTCACAGTAGTCACAAATAATATAAAATACCTTGGTGTGACTATAAACAAGCAAGTGAAAGATCTGTATGACAAGAACTTCAAGTCTCAGAATAAAGAAGTTGAAGAAGACCTAAGAAGATAGAAAGTTCTCCCATGCTCATTGATCAGCAGGATTAACATAGTAAAAATGGCCATCTCTCCAAAAGCAATCTACAGATTCAGTGCAATCCCCATCAAAATTCCAAATCAATTTTTCAAAGAGATAGAAAGAGCAATTGTCAAATTTATTTGGAACAACAAAAAACCCTGGATAGCAAAAATTATTCTTAACAATAAGAGAACTTCTGGGGCAATCACCATCCCAAACCTCAAGTTCTGTTACAGAGCAATAGAGATAAAAACAAAACAAACAAAGAAAAACAAAACAAAGCAAATGAGAACAAAAAAAGCATGGTATCTGTACAGAGACAGGCAGGTAGATCAATGGAACAGAATTGAAGACCCAGAAATGAACTCACACACCTATGGTCTCTTGATTTTTGATAAAGTGGCTAAAACCATCCAGTGGAAAAAAAGACAGTGTATTCAACAAATGGTGTTGGCTTAAGTGATGTTTGGCCTATAGAAGACTGCAAATTGGCCCATTCTTATCTCCTTGTAGAAAGCTCAAATCCAAGTGGATCAAGGACTTCCACATAAGACCAGATACACTGAGTCTAATAGAAGAGAAAGTTGGAAAGAGCCTCAAATACATAGGCCCTGGGAACAATTTTCTGAACAGAAAACCAATGGCTTATGCCCTAACCTCAACAATCGACAAATGGGAAAACTGAAAAACTTCTGTAAGGCAAAGGATACTGTCAATAGGACAAAATGGCAACCCACAGTTTGGGAAAAGATATTTACCAACCCCACATCCCATAGAGGGCTGTGTATATATCCAATATATACACAGAACTCAAGAAATTAGACTCCAGAGAACCAAATAACCCTATTAACAATGGGGCACAGAGCTAAACAGAGAATTCTCAACTGAGGAGTCTAGCATGGCTGAAAAGCACTTGAAATGTTCAACATCCTTAGTCATCTGGGAAATGCAAATCAAAACAACCCTGAGATTCTACCTCACACCAGTCAGAATGCCTCAGATAAAAAAAAATCAGGTGACAGCAAATGCTGGCATGAGTGTGGAGAAAGAGGAATACTCCTACATTGCTGGTGGGATTGCAAGCTGGTACAAAATACTCTAAAAATCAGACTGGTGGTTCATCAGAAAAGTGGATATAGTCTCAACAAAGGAATGGATACAGAAAATATGGTACATTTACACAATGGAGTACTACTCAGCCATTAAAAATAATGACTTCATGAAATTCACAGGCAAATGGGTGGCACTAGGAAATATCCTGAGTGAGGTAACCCAGTCACAAAAGCACACATGTAGTATGAACTCAATGATAAGTGTATATTAGGAAAAAGGTTCGAAAAACCCATGATAAAATTTATAAACCATATGAAGGTCAATAAGAAGGTAGAACAAAGTGTGGATGCCTCAGTCCTACTTAGAATGGGGAACAAAATAATCATGGGAGGCAGAGGGCAGGTGGAACTTGGGAGGAAGAGAGGAGGGAGAGAAGAAAAGGAGGGGGGCAGGAACATTTGTGGGCGGATATGTGGGAGAGGTACTGGGGGTTAGGAAATTGAACAGAGGTGTGTTGCAATGGGAGATGGGGAACTGTGGGTAGCCAACAGAAAGAAAGTCCTAGTCACCTTGAAAGCAAGAGGCTCCCAGGACCCAACAGGGATGACATTAGCTGAAATATTCAAAAAAGGGGAGAGAGAACCTGTAGAGACCATATCCAGAGATTAGGCAAGTCCCCTGGTTGAGAGATGGGGCCACCCACCCTTCTCAAAATTTTAACCCAGAATTTATCCTGTCTAAAGGAAATACAGGGATGAAGAGTGGAGCAGAGACTGAAGGAAATGCCATCCAGAACTGCCCCACCATGGGATCCATCCCATATGCAGCCACCAAACCCAGACACTATTGTTGATGCCAAGATGTGCTTGCTGACAGGAGCCTGATATGGATGTCTCCTGAGAGGCTTGGACAGAGCCTTGATGTGGATGCTTGCAGCCAACAATCAGATTGAGCAGGGGGACCACAATGGAGGAGTAAAGGGAAGGACTGAAGGAGCTGCAAGGGTTTGCAACGCTATAGGAAGAATAACAATATCAACCAATCAGACTCCCAAGAGCTCCCAGGAACTAAACCACCAACCAAAGAGTACACATGGAGGGACCCATGGCTCCAGCAGCATATGTAGCAGAGGATGACCTTGTCTGACATCAAAGAGAGGGAAGCCCTTGGTGCTGTGAAGGCTTGATGCCCCATCATAGGGGACTGCTCGGGTGGTGGGGTAGGATGGGCGATTTTCAGAGAGGAAAATGGGGCAGAAGATAGCATTTGAAATGTAAATCAACAAAATAACCAATAAAAAGTTAAAAACGAAAGGTACATCTACCATATGATTCAACTCTGCCACTCCTTGGAATGTGCCCAAAAGACTCAACATCCTATTCTACATATACTGGCTCAGGCCATTTTCATTGCCCTCCAAATGACCCTCCGGTTAATGCAAATGTGGTACATACAAACAGCAGAATTCTATGCAGTTATAAAAAAATCTTGCAGGGAGAGTTTGTGTGTATTAACTGGAGATTCCTACCTTGCAATACAACTAAGGGAAAAGAAGCCTAAGAATGCAAAGAAAGTGTCTAGGTATTTGCTGGCTTCACTGTAGAATGAGCTGGAGCAAAATGAACCTGGTTCATAGGTATGTATAAAACACACCCAGGAAAATATATGGCACTTCTTTATAGAAGAAATAGATATGCATATTTAAGGTCATATCCAGAGCTATGAAACAACTTAGAAAATACAATCTGTCCCCCAACAACATCAAGCCAGGCCGTAATAACAATGTTGAGATTTGTGTATTCATAGGATGAGATCAAAATTTGATAAGAGACAATAATGACCTTGGTTGATACTAAACACAGATAATATAAGTCAACTCAGGGCAGTCCCAGATTATTTTTCTCTGTAGGAAACACTAGTAATAAAAATCATATTATTATTACTCAACTAGTAATAATATGATTGGTTCACATTGCAATATCACAATAACTTTTCCTGGGAACTGTTAAAAACTTTCAAATGGTTTTGCTCATTTTAAAATATCCTTTCAGAATAGAAGGCAATTCATTGTTGTCACACATTAAAGAGTAATAAGTGGAAACACATCAATAAATTGGTTATGGAATGCAGAATTTTCCTAATGTTTTTTTCAGCCTCATTCTCTCTAAAATTAGCAACCACCTTTCTTCCTCTTATTCATTCTTGAACAGTTACTGTTACACTGCTTAACTATTCAAAGACCTGGATACAGATGTCATAATATTCATAATGTTTAATAGACAAATTTATTAAGAACTAATAGGCATGCACATCCCACTTCACACATAGTCTTATCCTATCACATATCTTGAGGTTGAAAGTGACACCCTATAGAGTACCTCTTTACTATAATGGTTATTTCAAACTATGAAATCCTAAAGAATAGCAAATGCAAGGAAAGAGGTACTCTCTGGGTAAAAGCATAAATGCAATTGTCATAAACCTTTCCCCTGGGAGTCTATTAGTAAGGACAAATTAACCTCAATGACAGGAGAAAGTGGGAGTAGACACCCTGACTAAAGCAATTTTGTCATATGCTACCTGCCATTTATTCTTTTGAGGATTTTTTAATCTCTTCTTTAATTGTATTCTCTCCCCAATTCTCACTCAAAAAGGTACATAAGCTCTTGGGTTAAGTTACTGAACGTTTGGGTTTTTGTTAGTGCAATGCTCCCTTTCATGAAGTAAATTTACATGCCTTTTCTCGTGTCAGTTGTTTACTCTCAGACAATTTCATTCTCCTAATTTCTGAATCTCCTAAGGCTGGAGGAAGTTTTTCTCTATTCTTCCCAGCAATGGCTTTGTATAAGGAAGACAATTCTCAAGGGGTTGTGGCCTCTTGGTTCCTCTTGTTTTCTTCCCCTCTTCTGCCTCTTTCTTTTGCTCTTCCAATGTGTGAGCAGGGTGCTTCAAAAGTGAACATGAGGTTGAGAAAGAGTTGTCTAACATTATATTTCCTGGTCTTATTCCTCTTTAAACTGTGTGTTTTATATTTCTTTTTGTTCTTTTATTCATTGTAGACCTTTAAAGGAGTGATTACTAAAAACCACAGAACAGCATTATTAAGGGATTATGAAAACTCCTCTGCCACAGAAATTAGTTCTTTACTTTTCAAATTTACAGTCAGGGAAATTCTTAGAATAAAGGCAGAAAGCAGACACATTACATTAAGAGTGGTCTCTATTGCAGTTGCTAACATTGTTGTCTTCAGAAACTTCTTGAGCTAAAACTCTGAAGTCTACACTGCTCTCAGAATTACTATCTTTCAACCTTCTACCAGGATGGCCATTAAACCCACTTACATTGTTCAACTATTTTTTTAGTCCAGAGTTTCATAATCATCTACATTCCTCCAAAAAATACATGATCTGGTTTGTCACAGCAGTCACCAATTCCTTGGTGCCAACTTCTGTCTTTTCTATTGCTGTGACAAGTTGCCATGAACAAGACCAAAAAAGTGCTTAATTTTGGCTTATAACAGAGGGCAAAAGTCTATGATGGCAGATTACAACCATGGCAGCAGGAATAGCTGAGAATATACATCTTGATTCACAAGAAAGATGAACAGAGAAAGAGACACACTGGGAATGGCATTAGTCTTTTGGAACCTCAAAGCCCAACTCTGGTGATATATCTCCTCCAACAAGGCCACAACTACCAATCTTTTCCAAACAGGTCCACTACCTAGGCACCAAGTATTTAAACATATAAATCTATGGGAGATTATTCTCACTCAAACCACCACAATATGCCACAGATTATCTCTGGCAAACATTATGGGAAGATTTCTGCTTTGATAAAGGGTGCAGAGCTCTTCTCTTTAGTGCTTGAGAACTTTCATTGACCTATCCAATACCAGTCAGACATTGAAGTACAAGGATGGAGGATTACCTGAAAACATGTACAAAAGATGCCAGAAACAAGATGAATTATTTTAAAATTTAGTTTTGGAAGGGGTTCTATAAATTTTGCTAATATGTATATGGAATTGACTTTTGAAACAGCACCCACCTTTGTAGCAGAATATGACAGTTCTAGCAATATCTGCTGAGTCACTTCACCTTCCCAGGAATTCTGGTAAACTTTTGTTAAGTAGTACAAGTCACATTGTCTAAAAGACATGGGTTTACCAGTCTCTAAACCTTTTCTACACCAATCATTCCAGTAACTGACTTTCTATTGCTTTGATATCTTCTATCTATAATTTATGATCCTCATAACATACTTGAACTATTAAATTTCTTCTCAAACAGTGAATACTGTTTTCAAAGTGAATTTCAAAGAGCATATCTCTTTATGTTTGCTCTTTCATAGAAGCTGTAAGAGTTGAGTTCTGTTATTAAACAGTTTTATGATCCTGAATGTGTTTATCAACTTCTCTAAGTCTTAGAATGTTTATTAAAACTGGATGAGTATAATAAATAGATTTCAGACTTATATTAAGTAAAATATGTATCCCAATTAACTAGATTTCTGTCTCTGAATACTGCTTCAACTCTAAAAGAAATCAGGGCTTTTTGGAGGAATGCCTAGTCCCATATGAGGCAATATATACAAGACAATTATGGTAAATAGTTTGACTCATAAAATAGGAATGTTTTGAGTGAGACACAGATGTCAGTGAGTAGAATTGGCACTAGCCTGAATGGGCAACTATTCATCAAAAAGAATATCAATGGTCACAGATTGAGGCAACAAACTATATTTAAATATATGAGTTTTTAAGATATTTTAAAATTATTCTTGAATTTGAGGAAAGCTAATATACAAGCCCATTAATATAAATGCTGATCAAATGGGTATAACTTTATTGCCTATTTTGGACTTTTTTGATTTAAGCAGAATTGGACAATGTCCAAATTGTCAAAGAATAAATAGCTTCAATTTATCAAAAGGAAGAAATAACAAAATTTTTAAATCAATAGTTTTTTCTTGACCATTAATGAAATAATAGATGTGTTGAATAACCATTAGTGGAAGCTAAAGTAATTAGGCACAAAATCAACAGAACCTTTTAAATCTGGGAAATTAGACATATAACACATGAACAACTGACATGTTGTTAATCACTAAATTAAGTATAAGTTGACTGTTTATGACTGATGATGTCATAAGAAGGTGTCTTAGTTAGGGTGTCATTGCTGTGAAGAGACACTATGATCACAGCAACTTTTATAAAGGATAACATTTAATTTGGACTGACTTACACTTTCAGAAGTTTAGTCAATTATTATCCTGTTGAGAAGCATGGCAGTGTGTAGGCTAACATGGTGCTGGTAGAGCTGAGACTGTGTTATACTGGCCAGACTTGAGGATATAAAAGATCTCAAAGCCCTTCTCCATGGTAGCATAATTTCTCCAATAAGGTCACACCTACTCCACCAAGGCCATACCTAACAATATGCCAATTCCTATGAACCAAGCATTCAAACACATGTGTCTACTGAAACATACCTGTCCAAACCACCATATTCCACTTCCCTGGCCACCATAGGCTTGTAACCATAACATGCTGAAAAATGCATTCAGTGCAGCTTCAAAAGTCCCCATAGTCTATAATAGTCTCAAAATTGTGTTCAAATGTCCAAAGTTCAAAGTTCCTTCTGAGAGTCATGTAATCTCCTAAATTTAATCCCATGTTAAAATGAAAAATCTGATCACATACTTCCAACTTACAATGGAACAGGATATATATTAACATCCCATAAGAAATTAAAGAGAGCATAGTGAGAAAATACTGGACCAATGTAAGACTGAAAAACAGCTTGGCAAACTCCAAAGTCTTCATCTCTAAAACTGATATCAGAGTGCTCTTCAGATCTTCAACTCCTTTCAGCTTTGTTGACTGCAACATACTTCTTTCTCTTGAGATGTTTCCACTTCTTATCAGCAGCTCTCCCTGGCATGTATCCCATGGCACTAGCATGCTCAATTTCTTAGGATCTCCAAGGTAATCCAGGTCCATCTTCATAGCTTCACATAATGGCTTCTCTAGTCTTTCATGCAGGGACACCCCTGCCATATACTTGAACTCAGCAGCTTTCCTTAGTCATATATAGAGAGATATTCCATAACCCCTTTCTTCTATTCTTTATTCTAAAGTTAATTAAACAATTAAGTAAATTATTTTGGCCACATGTCCAAAGCTTCCAAATTCTACTGCTTGCTGAGGCTGGAACATGGCTACTTTGCTCAGCCACATCTTCACCAGCTTTCTGATTTCAATGTTTTTCTTCAGTGCTTTGCTGTCCTGGAACTTGCTCTGTAGACCAGGCTGAACTTGAACTCAGATATTTGTATTATACTGTCTCCTGAATGTAGGAATTAAAGGAGTTTACCACCATGCTTGGACCTAAGATTTTCTTTATTTGCTCTTCACAAGATGGAAACTTAGCTGGATGGGATCTTGCCCTGAGGTCACCATTCTCATAATTCAAGTTAATATCTTTAATCTGTTTATTAACTTGAACATAAGATTTAGGTACATACCACTTCCTGGTGCCCTTTAATTCTTGAACCATATGTTTTCTATTTTCCCTTTCTCAGTTTGCTCTAGCTCATCAAAACACTCATCATAAGAGTTTACTCTAGGAAAAAGTCTATGCTACGTTGTTTTGAGATTTCTTTTGCTAATTAAAGAGTGCTTCTGCATTCTTCAGACAAAATATCACAAAATGATCTGTTAACGACATACTAATATTATCTCCTCTAAAATCTCTAGAACCAGGCCTCCACAGTTCAAATCACCCTACATATTTTCTTCCATGTTTCTGCTAGCATGGCCCATTAGGCATTGCTAAAAGCATTTCAATGCTTTCCTAACCCTAAGTCTCAAAATCCACATTTCTCCAAACAAAAGTGTGTTCAGACTTATCATAGCAATACCTAAGTATTTGGTACAAAATTTTGTCTTAGTTAGGGTTTCATTGCTGTGAAGAGACAACATGACTACAACAACTCTTATAAAGGAAATCATTTAATTGGGGCTGGCTTCCAGTTTCAGAGGTTTAGTCTATAATTATCAAAGCAGGAAGTGTGGCAGCATGCAGGCAGACATGTTGCTGGAGGAGCTGAGAGTTCTACATCTTGATCTATAGGCAGAAAAAAGCTGTGTGTGTCACAGTGGCCAGACTTCAGCATGTATAAGACTTTAAAGCCTACTTCTACAATGACACACTTCCTTCAACAAGGTCACAGCTTCTCCACCAAGGCTTTACCTCCTAATATTACACCATCCTATGAGCCAAGTCTTAAATCTCATGAGTCTATGTGGGCCACACCTGTTTGAACCACCAGAGAACACATTATTATCTATTAAACATTTTTGCATTTGAAATAAAACTCAGATCTATGGATCATTGTTCCACTGCATGTTTATAAGTCTAGTAAAACCACTTAAAGGCACAACAAAGTTTGACATGCAAAACTTATCAATATGCTAAATTATGACTACCATATTTTTCTTTCCTTTCTCTTTCTTGCTAATCTACTTACCATCCTTTGGGTGGCAGAGTCAAAGAATTGTGCACTAAAACTCTAGTTGCTAGAGTAGTATTACTGGGAAGTGATAGAAACCTAGGGAGGTGGGACCTAGTAGGGATGTTAATACTTGCGGATATTTTCCTGAGGGGGATTCAGGGAGATAGGTAGCTTTTTTCTCCTTCTGTTGTTTTCTAGGCGACAAGATAATATTCCCCATGATCATGTTCTGATGTATCACCAACCTAGCATAATGGAGCCTGTTACTCAGGTATTGAAACTGTCAAAGCAAAGCTGTATAAATCTTTTTTTCAATGAATTGATTTTAAAAGTTATTTCATTTGTAACTAAAATTACACCACTTTCTCCATCTCTTCTCCCCTCTTCAACCTTTCTCATATCCCTCACACTTTTCAAACTTTTTAAAGTTCATGGTCTCCTATCTGTGATAAATAGCTATGATAAAATAATTGATATCATTGTTTAGGTCTTCTTTATGGAGCCATGTTATTGAGATTTCATGGATGTTACTTCCATGTCCTATGTAGAAGACAATCTCACAACAGATTTCCTTTCTTCTGTTCTATAATAAATAGAAACAGTCTTTCTGCCCCTTCTATAATATTCTCTTGGCCTTAGGTATAAGATTTATGATACAGATATATCAAAGGAGGGCTGGGTACTCCACAGTCAGTTGTTCACTCCAGTTTGGCCAGTTATGGGTTTCCATCTGCTGGAAAAAAAGAAGCTTCCTCAATGATAGTGAAAGTTACATTTATCTGTAGGTGTGAGAATAAGAATCTATAATGTTAGTAATTATACTGGTTTGGAAAAAAATGGCAGTAATAGGTTCTCACCCAAAGTCTATGACCTGTACCACCATGGGCAGGTGCCTAGGTTTCTAGTTGCAGGCATAATCTCCCTCTTGCTGAGCAAATATTAGTCCAATAGACATCTATTAGTTACCTCACAGCACATAAATGTTACTGTTGTACCTTTAGTGATGTATTGCCCTGCTGGTCAGTGTAATGATGCATAGGCATCACAGTTATATAATTCTAGTGATTGCTTTACTATCTTGAAGCTTACATAGCAACTTTCAGTGTTCTGAAAGTTAGTCCTCAGGGAGGAGGTTTTAAGTTAGATGCAACTCAAATCATCTGAGTTTTGTGTCTGAAGTATGTGATGTCTTTAGTACCAGGGACTTAACTGAAACATCTAGGAGACAATCAAAGGCAATAGTCATGGCCTCTACTATTTAAGGAGTCTCTTAGACTGCCCTGACCAAGAACTTGATAGGAGATTTCTTATGGTTGGTACTAGAGATTTTGTTAGTCTAAGTCTCTTGGGTCCAGTACCACCTCAAGTGCCAGTACTTCATTGAACATAATTCCATATATCTGTCTGCCTGTCTGACTGTCTGCCTCTTTGTTTATCTATCTATCTATCTATCTATCTATCTATCTATCTATCTATCTATCTATCTATCTATCTATCTATCTATCTATCTATCTATCTATCTATCTATCTTTCTATCTATCTATCTATCTATCTATCTATCTATCTATCTATCTATCTATCTATCTATCTATCTATCTATCTATCTATCTATCTATCTAAATATCTATCTACCTAAATATCTATCTATCTGTCGTGGATAGCCCTGGGCTTGTAATTTGATGCTAATTCCACTCCTCAGAGTGACTGCAGATGAGGAGTTGCCTTGTGAAACTTCTCCTCACCATAACTTTTCAAATAAAGGCTTGAGCTAATGATTGGGCAGGAGGAAGGGGGAGGAGCTGAGAGTTTAGGGGACCAGCCACAGGGGATCAGCAGAACAGGGAGGAGTGACAAGGAATGGACAGAGAAGCTGCAGAGAGAGAAGCTTATGGTCTGGAGAAATTGCAAGTTATATGGGATAATATAGATAGAAATAGAGTAGTGTAGTAAGAGATCTGCCCAATCTAGGCTTATAGCTTGTTTTGTTACTGAGTGAACTGAGATTTCTTTTACTGGAGAATTGGATTGGAAATAAAGTAACAACAAAATCTATCTATCTATCTATCTATCTATCTATCTATCTGTCTGTCTGTCTGTCTGTCTATCATCTATCATATACACAAACATATATACATATATACATGTATAATATATACATACATATGTATACACATGTACAGTATTATAGCTGTATATATGTATAAATATATGCAGACATACAATGCATACCTATATATTATTATACATAAATGTATAATATATGAGAAATAAAATATTAATATGTTTCCCTCTGTCTTTTTCAGACATTCTTAGTATTATTGTTGTGTTTTGGTTTTTTCTTTTATTGAAAATAGATTTTTACTCACATCTATATTCTGATTATGACTTCTCTTTTTTCCCACTCATTAGAAAACAAACATGTTTCTGAGGAATAATAATAAAATAAGATAAAATAATTAATTAAGTACTTGGAAAAGAATAAAACAAGGAGAAAGAAAAGAGCACAATAAAAGGCACAAGATAGATAGATATAGATATAGAGATAGATATATAGATGATATAGCTATAGCTATAGATATAGGTATAGATATAGATATAAGTATGGATATAAATATAGATAGATATAGAGATAGAGAGCTAGAGCTAGAGCTAGAGCTACAGCTAGAGCTAGAGATAGAGATAGAGATAGAGATAGAGATAGAGATAGAGAGATTCATGTTCAGGAATCCCATAAAAACACTAAACTAGAAGGCAGTATGTAAAAACGAGACCTGTAAGGTAAAAAGAGAGATGAAAACTATATAAATAAAATGTAAAATATGATAAAATTAAAAAGGAAAACCCCTAACACAAAACTATGACACAAATCCAACAATGCTGCTGAGGTTTTTTGTTGTTGTTGTTATTGTTGACCATTTACTAAATTTCCATTTGCAAGTGGTTATCAATTAGAGATAGCTTCTGAGCAAGGGATGAGAATATGTATCCACTTCTCCTTTCAGCTCTAAGACTCTATCTGGTGTAAACCCATGCAGGCCCTGGGATGCTGCCACAGTCTCTGCAAGTTCATATGTACATATATCCTGTTGATTTAGAAGGCCTGTTTGCTTGGTATTCTTCATTCTCTCTTGCTCTTAGCTTTTCTACCTTCTCTCCCACTATTCCTTATGCTATTTACCATCCCCTCTCCAAACCCTTTTGTTATCAGTTAAGGTTCCTTCTACTTTTCCCATTTTCCCCCTTCATATCATCCGTATCTTGCGATTCCTCTTCTAGAGCTCCACCCATCCTCATCATGGTCTCTTTTCCCAACTTGGATTCTGCAGTTGCTCCATGTTACATACTTACATCTGAAGATGTAGAGCTAGGAACCACAAATGAGAGAGAACATGTAGTATGTAGTTTTCTGTGTCTGGGTTGCTTCACTTAGCATAATACTTTTCTAGTTTCATCCATTCACCTATAAATTTCATGATTTTGTTTTTTCTTACAGATTAATAGTATTGCATTGTGTATGTATACTACATTTTTGTTATCCATTCATTTTCTCACTTTTGTGAATAGAATGACAATGAGCAGTCTTTTGTGGATATGTCAAAGAATGGTATAGCTGGGTCATATAGTAGATTTACTTTGAGCTTTTAAAAGATTCTTCATTACTATTTTCGGAGTGACTGCACCAGTTTACAATCCTTCCAAGACTGAATGAGTGTCTCTCCTTCTCCGTACTCTATTTTGTTAGAGATAGAAAGGTCACTAACATAACATCTCAAAACATTTCACTACACATCCTAATACTTTGCTACAAATATTTTAATTAATATCTCTAAAAAATTATTTACTCACTATATATAACATTTGGTTGAAAAGTTACCTAGCAGATTATCACTATACAATTTCAAACTTGTGTCTTAAAAATGTGTTCATATAATAATAATAATAATGTAATGTTTTTATTTAAAATGTTTTTTATTAAAACTTTTAGTGTATGTAGTAACTCAGTATATGTGGACAATTACAGACAAGTGTACATTGTGAAATTTACATCTCCCATGACCTCTTCTCTCTTTTCTCTCTTCCCCTCCTATTATTCCTCTTTGTTCTTCTGGACAGAATTGTTCATAATTTCTTACCATAATACATATATATATATGTATTTTTTTATATATACATACCTATACTCTTGCATATATATGTATACGTATATCTACAAATAAGAGAATTCATGATTTTTCTAAGTCTGCCCTGATGTGCTTAATATGATTATTTCTAGTTGCATTTACTTTTGTTCTTTAGGCTGAGTAAGTTATATTATATACACATATCACATTTTATTCCATTATTCCATTGGATATTTGATACCTCTATACTAACTTCTATAGTATAATCACTATCACTATCAGTGAATAACAGTTCAATTTTCTTACCAGAATATTTCATAAGTTTATTTCAGATATAACAGCAATTTTAAAATTACTAAATTTAATATTTATCTGTACAAGCAAACTTATATACTGGAGTATTTAAAGCAAATTTCACTTTAAAAGTCAAGGGGATGGGAGTCCATTTCCACCAACACATATCACGTATTCTCAATAGTTCTCTTTTAGAAGGACTTTCAACTAATGCATAAACTGTTTAGGGATACAACACAACTTCTCTTCCCAAATAAAATCAATTCTGGATAAATAATATGTTGTACAAATTTTTCTCCCAATTATTTTCATTGCAAAATAAATGCCATAAAGAATAATTTAAACATATTTGCCCAATAGTAAAATCTAACTATCCTGGAAAATGACATATATATGGCTTAAAATATTACAGTTAATAGAACCTAAAATATCATTTTTGCCATTTACCAAAAGAATCAAAACGGGGCACTAGATTTTCTGAGCATAGGTACATAGACTAGTACCTAGGTTCTGCTGTTTCACATAGTCCTTTTTTATAAGGTAAATAATGACTTTAAAAAGAAAAATAGACAGGGTTTATCTACACAGTCCTAGATTTTCTGAAACTCACTATCTAGTCAAAGCTCATCTTGAACTCAAAGATCTGCCTGCCTCAGCCACCCCAGTGTTCACATCAAAGACATTCCTAGCTAAGTGAGATTACTTAAAACTAGTTTGATATAGAACAACTGATCCTTTACACAAGTATAACATTTAGATTAAGCCACTCTTTACTGTAGAATAAGAAAAATAATGGCTGGGATCTCACACCTTCAGCATAAACTTTCTAGAAGATTTTTGTTAAACTTACAGCATCTTTTCAGGAGGTAAGTCCCAGGTTGGGTCCTCTCTGGAAGGTAGCTGAGGGGTAAGAGTGTTGGAGGGGAAAAGACTTGTTTTTGCTAGAGTAAAAGTTGCTTAATATAATAATGTTTACCTGTCTTGACTTTATGTTACTCTGAGTCCAGAAGCTGCAGGTCTCTGATGAATTAACACCCTATTGTTAAACAACTGAGGGAGGATTAAGTAAAGCAGTTCTTTGCTAAGACTCCTTTCTCTTTTGCCTGGGAATCCCCACCTCTCACTGGCCAGGAGAAAAGGAGGCTCTAAGAAATTAGCTTTATTGAATGAGGAGAAAAGAGTTCCACTCACAAAAAGAAAAACTTATACAATAAATATACATAAACACAACATACATTCATGCATAAATTCATACATTCATTATCACATATTTATTGGGACCAACAATCTGTCTCATCGACTTACATACATTACATAACACACCTATACTTACATATGATATATAAGCGCACATGTATGTGTATATGTATATATTGGAAAGAAGAAAAGCTTTCACAAGCAAGTTTCATGGATCAAAAACCAGGACAAAAAGAACTCACTCAATCTAGATAAAAAATGTTTCAACCTTTATGGCTCAGAAAAATCAAAGACTTCTACCCTTTTATATCTGGTTTAAAAAAGTCCAGTCCGTGTCAGTAAGAAGAAAATTGCTGCTAAGAAAGAACCTATCTCATGTTAAGAAGAAGCCTGCTTGCTCTTCCTGTTCTCTGGGCAGCTCCTTCTTTGTCTCTCTTCATCGTTGTCTTATGCTCTGTTATATTCTGTTATGTTCTTCTATCTCCACACCTGGTATTTTGTTTCTGCTTTTCATCCATTCTTTTCTCCATCTGCATCTTTAATTCTGCTCTTCTTTATCTCTCCTCACCTGCTCCACTATGTCTGGAATGTTTCCTATTCTCCTTCTGCTTTTATTATTTTTGTTGTTTTGTTTTCTTTTTTTTATTGTCTAAGTTTTTTTATTTACATTCCAAATGATTTCCCCTTTCCCGTTTCCTCCCTCCCTGAAAGTCCCATAAGCCCCCTTCCCTCCCTCTGTTCCGCATTCAACCCCCTCTCCATTCTCTGTCCTGGAATTCCCCTACATCCAGTCTTTCCAGGACCAGGGGTCTCTCCTTCCATCTTCTTGGAAATGTATTGATATGTGAATTGTGTCTTGGGTATTCTGAGATTCTGGGATAATATCCCCTTATCAGTGACTGCATACCATGTGTGTTCTTTTGTGATTGGGTTATCCAACTAAGGATGATATTTTCAAGTTCTGACCATTTGCCTAGGAATTTGGTGAATTCATTGTTTTTAATTGCAGAGTAGTATTCCAGTGTGTAAATATACCACATCTTCTGAATCCATTCCTCCGTTCAGGGATATCTGGGTCCTTTCCAGCTTCTGGATATTATAAATAAGGCTTCTATGAACATAGTGGAGCATGTGTCCTTATTGCATGCCAGGGAAGCCTCAGGGTATATGCCCAGGAGTGGTATAGCAGGATCCTCTTGGAGTGTCATGCCCAGTTTTCTGAGGAACCCCCAGACTGCTTTCCAGAGTGGTTGTACCAGCTTGCAATTCCACCAGCAGTGGAGGAGTGTTCCCCTTTCTCCACATCCTCACCAACAACTGCTGTCTCCTGTGTTTTTGATCTTAGCCATTCTGACTGGTGTGAGATGGAATCTCAGAGTTATTTTGATTTGCATTTCCCTAATGACTAAGGATGATGAACATCTCTTTAGGTGCTTCTCAGCCATTAGATATTCTTCAGGTGAGAACTCTTTGTTTAGCTCTGTACCCCATTTTTTAATAGGGTTACTTTGTTCTCTGGAGTCTAACTTCTTGAGTTCTTTGTATATATTCGATATTAGCCCTCTGTCGGATGTAGGGTTGGTAAGATCATTTCCCAGTTTGTTGGTTGCCGCTTTGTTCTTTTGACAGTGTCCTTTGCCTTACAGAAACTTTGTAATTTTATGAGGTCCTATTTGTCAATTCTTGATCTTAGAGCATCAGCTATTGGAGTTCTGTTCAGGAAATTCTCCCCTGTGCCCATATGTTCAAGGTTCTTCCCTGGTTTCCTTTCTATTAGTTTCAGTGTGTCTGGTTTTATGTGGAGGTCCTTGATCCACTTGGAATTGGGCTTAGTGCAAGGATATAAGAATGGATCAATTTGCATTCTTCTGCATGTTGACCTCCAGTTGAGCCAGCACCATTTGTTGAAAAGGCTATCTTTTTTTCCACTGGATGGATTTAGCTCCTTTGTCAAAGATCAAGTGACCATAGGAGTGTGGATTCATTTCTGAGTCTTCAATTCTGTTCCATTGATCTACATGCCTGTCACTGTACCAACACCATGCAGTTTTTAACATTATTGCTCTGTAGTACAGCTTGAGGTCTGGGATACTGATTCTCCCAGAAGTTCTTTTACTCTTAAGAATAATTTTAGCTATCCTGGGTTTTCTGTTATTCCAGATGAATTTTTGAATTGCTCTTTCTAACTCTATGACGAATTGTGTTGGGATTTTGATGGGGATTGCATTGAATCTGTATATTGCTTTTGGCAAGATGGTCATTTTTACTATTTTAATCCTGCCAATCCATGAGCATGGAAGATTTTTCCATCTTCTGAGGTCTTCTTCAATTTCTTTCTTCAGAGACTTGAAGTTCTTGTCATACAGATCTTCACTTGTTTGGTTAGAGTCACACCAAGATACTTTATATTGTTTGTGGCTATCGTGAAGGGTATCATTTCTCTTATTTCTTTCTCAGCCTGCTTATCCTTTGAGTATAGGAAGGCTACTGACTTGCTTGAGTTGATTTTATATCCGGCCACTTTGCTGAAGTTGTTTATCAGCTTTGGAGTTTTCTGGTGGAGTTCTTTGGGTAGCTTAAGTATACTATTATATCATCTGCAAATAGTGATAGTTTGACTTCTTCCTTTCCAATTTGTATCCCTTTGACCTCCTTTTGTTGTCTAATTGCTCTAGCTAGAACTTCAAGTACTATATTGAAAAGATATGGAGAGAGAGGGCAGCCTTGTCTAGTCCCTGATTTTAGTGGGATTGTTTCAAGTTTCTCTCCATTTAGATTGATGTTGGATACCGGTTTGCTGTAAATTGCTTTTACTATGTTTAGATATGGGCCTCAAATTCCTGATCTTTCCAAGACCTTAAGCATGAAAGGATGCTGAATTTTGTTGAATGCTTTTTCAGCATCTAATGAAATGACCATGTGGTTTTTTTCTTTAAGATTGTTTATGTAGTGGATTGCATTGATGGACTTCCTTATATTGAACCATCCCTGCATCCCTGGGATGAAGCCTTCTTGATCATGGTGAATATCCCCCTTGATTCATTTCTTCAAACATTTTTTCTGTTGCCTCCTATGGGCCTCCATTTGACCCATATTCTCCTGCATTTCTCTAAGCGATTTTTGTGTTTCATTTGTAAGGTCTTTTACCTGTTGATTCATGTTCTCCTGTCTTTCTCTATGAGATTTATTTGTGCCCTTCTTGAAATCCTCTTATAGCATCATGAGAAGTGATTTTAAATCCAGATCTTGCCTTTCGAGTGTAATGGGGTATCCAGGACTTGCTGCTCTTGGAGAGTTGGGTTCGGATGGTGTCATATTGCCTTGATTTCTGTTAGTAATGTTCCTACGTTTGCCTTTTGCCTTCTGGTTACCTCTGGTGTTAGTTGGTCCTGCTATCACTAGCTGTTGGTTGGACCTCCTGTAAGCCTGCAAGGCTATTCTGTCCCCCTGTATTACCGGAATTCTCCTGGCACTGATTGCTGGAGTCTGCCCTGCTCCTGAGTGACTTTGGAGCCCTGATGTGCCTTGTCCCAAGTGATGTTATATTGGGGAATCCCTGCACAACCAAAGGCTCAGCATACTCGATCCCTGTAGCAGAGGTCGCCAAGGGGAGGCTGGTGCTCCTTCCCTGTGAGGGTGCTCTCTCTCCCAGTGCGGGTCCCTCTGCATGGCACATGTCCCACAGCAGAGCTGGTGTTTAGGTTACCACAGAACTGCCCAGCTCTTGTGAGCAGGGAGCACACAAGCTGCCTGAGACCCAAGTGATATTGTGCTTGATTGTCCCTGCTCCTGGAGGTCCCAATTGCCCTGTTGCCGGAGCAAAGATGGCGGAGTGTACTCTGCACCCTCTCGGAGCAGATCACTCTGCAGGGCAGATGGCCCACAGCAGAGCTGGCGCCCAAATGACCACAGAGCTGGGTACCTGGATGCTCAGTACAGTAGATCCCGGGAGCAGAGGTTGTAAGGGAAGGCTGGTGCACTCCTGCCCTGCGCGGGTGCGCACCTCCTTCTGCTTCTTTCATGTCATTTTTCCTAGTTTTTTGTATCTTTTCAGAAGAATAGATCACATGGTATTCTGAAAGTTCACAACAAGTTCAAGCATACATTCCAATCATAAATTGAACAAGAGGTTACAACAAAGATGTCTACGTGTGTTTCTATTAAGACTAGTTATCTAACTAGACATTCACTCTTTGTCAATACTGTGTCCGGTATTAGAAAACTAGCTAACTAATCTGTGCTAGTGAAATAATGGTTATTGGAGGAGAATCTACAGCCCATTATTTACTAATTGTAACAGAATCCCCAACAAAAATCCATAAACATTTGTCACTGTGCTCATAGATGAAAGTAGTTTTCACAACTCATCAGGGAAACTTCCCAAATAGGGACCATTTCAGAACAGCACATACAATCAAAATACAATTGTGGAGCCCAATCCCAACATTCCAACTGATACATCTACAACACAATTCCTAAAACTAAGACTTCGGTATCTCTGCAGAAGAGGACATGGGCAGATTGTAAGTGCCAGGAGAACAATAATTTAATTGTATTACTTGGGGCTCATCTATGTAATTCTCATAAGATAACATTTGTATGGGACTAATAGGGTCAATGTGATGCACACTGGATTGGAAGTTTCATTTTTGAAATGTAACCTAAATATTTCAAATTCTTCCTTTGGTTGTGTGTGTCTGATGTGAGAATATGGGCAGTCTCAGAATAGGACAGTGCATGAATGAGCTGTGAAACTAGAGCTTGTCAAACCTGTACATGAACTCCTTGATTGGACCAAAGAATGCAGGCTTTGCTGAGCCAATCACCTTTTCTTTTTCCCATTCTTTCCTCTCCAACAGCCATCTCCACACCAAAAGGCCTGTTTCAAGGCTCTTGGTCTACAACCAGCTTTGTTACAGAGTGTCTAGGTAAGTAGCTGAGTAGCTTATTCCTTCTCTTATCCTTCTCTCTGCTAGTTCCTGATTTAGGGACCTGGAGCTATATCTGTGGGTGTGAAAATGAAGGCAGGTTAGGAGGAAGAGGGGAATGAAAGAGGGAAGAAGATACTTTCTAGACTAAAGAGGCATATAAGGTTTATACATTTATTCATTATTTCTTTTCTTTATTTTTTGACACTCAATTAAAATGATTGAAGCCAATTTTACTTTGTAATTTCATATTCTCAATTAAAATATGAACAAACATTTTGCAAAATACTACTTCATTTAATTTATTTGATATTATTATACCACAAGTTTATACTGAAGGATAAATAGGATGAGTCAAACCTCCCTTTAAAGTCAAGTGACAGACACCTAAAGTCCTAGACCTTGTTTTAAAGTCTAATGAGAATATTTCTTAAGCCACCAATAGCTACTGACACTCTAAAACTTTCTAAGTATTACAGATGGGGCAGTGGGAATAAACCATGAGTGTTTCCCATGTTTCTGAGATTGCAAAATTATTAGCCTGTCAAAGCTACTGCCTATGTACCAGAAAGTGATGTGGTGAAAACCAGACCTAAAGCAGTAGAGGTCACAGAGTATCTTTTATAACTCTAGTTTTTCAAGATAAAAAATAACTTGTCTGTTAATATTTCTTATTCCAAATATTTACAGTCATAGAATACATGAAAATGTGGAATATTCTTCAATATATAATAGCATAACTATGTTATTTTTAAAGTACTGTCCAGAAACTATTTCATGTGCTATTAAGTGTTCAGTGTCCACACATTTAATGAACTACATCAATTGTTATTAAACATTATAAATCCATCTATACTTTTTTATATGTCTAAGAGAAAACTCCTTCTTTAGATTTTATTTATAGATATTAAACCATGAGGACAAAACTCCATTTTTGAAGTTAGAATATTATTTGGCTTACTAAATGATAAGAAAAAGAAAAGGCTTATTCAGGCCATTAAAGGCCATTCCCATTGTTGAGACACTAGAACATTAATTACATTAGTCCCATACTCCACACATCCCTGTCTCTGATAAGATTAATTGAAGGAAAAAGAAGTCCATAACTAATACTTATTTTGCATTTTAATGCAAATATTTTGACCAATATATAATTCTCCTACTCAAATTGCTCTACTTAATAGCAAGCAGGGAAAAACACTGCTTTAAAAGCTGAAATTGGTCTACTCCTGAGAGTGCTTAGGTTGAAAGGTAGAGTGAAGGCAATATCTACAGAGAAGCATCCCACAGATAGTCTTTAAAATCTTAAAATTCCATGAAGACACTAAAACAGTCCATGAACCAGATGAACGAGATGCTGCTGTTGTTCTTTTTGTCTTATGAAATAAACAATAGTGTGGGTTCTTCCCTCACTGTCAAAGCAGGTCTTTGATATAAGTGCTATGAAAAAAGTAGTAGGGAAGCTCTCACACAGGGAGGGGAAAGGGCTTGCTTATTGTATATGTAACTTTTCATTTCTTATGGATTTGAATATACTTCCCCTTTTTCTATATATTTAATGCTTTGACTATAAATGTTCAAAATGACTCCTATAAACAGATAGACACCTATTTCCCTAGACTCTGGAAATTTTATGATATGATATTATTATAAATTCATATAGCATGAAACTATTCTTCTATCATAATGTTTCACATATTTGCATTTCTCATTGTATCTCATAAAATTCGGATGTTTTAATTTAACTCTACTATTACCGTTTGTCATTTTCTGAATATTTCAATTCCTCTACCTTGTCTTCATGATCTTCCAAGGGATTTGCTATTCCCTTGGTCCATATTATTACCACAATTTTTCATGTGACGTTTTCATTTTTCATAGTGAAATTTTTCCTTTAAATACATGTGTGTGTGTGTGTGTGTGTGTGCATGTGCCTGTGTGTGTATGTCTTATGTGCATGTATATTTGTGCACTATTTTTGTGCACAGTGAGTGTAAAGGCACTGGATCCTTGTAAATTGGAGATATGGACTGTTGTAAACTACCATATGGGTGCTGTGAACTGAACCTGGGTCTTCTACAAGAGAAAGAAGTATCATTTACCACCAAACTCTCCCTTGGTCTTGTATTAGTGCAATTTTCATTTCCAGTATTTCATGTTTTGATACTATTTAAATTTATATTCTGTATTGATGACTTCTTTTAATTTAACTGAATCCTTTTGGAACTAATTCAGATACTTTTTCTTCTCTGACTTCCTTGAACACATTTAATTCTGTTGAATTTTTGCCCTGGATTTAATCTCTTTCTTATTGGAAGCCACTACTCTGGAATTAGTGAGTTTTTGAGAACTCATGTTGGCTAGTTTTTTCTTGCTTGTGTTTTTATTTTATATTGAAAATAAAGATTTCCAGTTAATTAATTAATTAATTAATTAATTTTAATCTTATTCTCAGTTTTCCCTCCCTTTTTTCCTTTCAGTCCTTCCCTGTCCATCTCTCCTTCACCCCATCCACTCCTCTTTCCATTCTTCTCAGAAAAGGGGACTTCCAAAGAATATCAACCAGCCTTTCCATATCAAGTTACAGTGAGACTATTAATATTTCTGATTAAAGCTAGAGGAGCCAAACCAGTTGGAGGAAAGGGTCCCAATGGCAGACACCAGAACCAGAGACCCCCTACTCTCAATGTTAGGAATCCCACATGAAGACCAAGGACCAATATACACAACTGTAATATATGCAGAAAGGGCCTAAGTCATTTCCATGCATGCTTGCTGGATGGTGGTTCAGTTTCTGTGAGCCTGTATGGGTCCAGGTTGGATGATTCTGTAGGTTTTCTTGTGGTGTCCTTGACCTTACTGGTTCCTACTCTCCTTCCTCCCCATCTTCCCGGGATTCCCTAAGCTCCACCTAATGGTTGCTTGTGGATCTTTGCATCTTTTTTCATCATTTGCTGGGGTAAAGCCTCTCTGATATCAATTATGCTAGATTCCTGTCCCAGTATATTTTGTAGAGAGGATAAATTGTAGGTCAGGAGTTTTGTGCCTGTGATGCTGTCCCAATCCCTCCATTGGAAATGTCACATGCTTACAGGAGATGTCTGGCTCAGGTTATTGCTTGGTTATTACTTTAGTTTCTGCTCCATCCATGTTTCTGCATTTCTTGTAGAAAGAATAAATTTTGGGTTTAAAGTTTTGAGGATGGGAAGGTATTCCTGTTGTTCCACTGGGATTCCTGCTTGGCTTACAGAAGCAGCCTCTTCAGGTTCTATAACACCCATGCTGTGAAGCACAGTTACGTTTGCCCCTACTGATTATTGAGTGCTTCCCTATCCCAAGTCTCTGGCATGGCCTGAAGATGGTCCCCATCTCCCCAGCCCTGCCAGTTGCATATTTCCATTCATTCTCATGGCCATTTTGCCATCTTTTCTGCCCCTCTTCACATCTGATCCTGATCCCCTCCTTCTTCTTCCTATCCCCTTTACTACCTAGTCCCCCACACCCATCTGCCCATATAACTATTTTGCTACCCATTTAAAGTGAGATTCAAGCATCCTCACTTGTGATTTCTTTCTTGTTTTGCTTCTTTGGGTCTGTGAAGTTTAGCATGGAGATCCTATATTTTATGGTTAATATCCACTTTTAAGTGAGTATATACCATACAAGTCTTTTGGGGTCTGGATCATCACACTCTGGTTGATATTCTCAAGTTCCATCCATTTGCCTGCAAAATTCATGTTGTATTTATATTTAATAGCTGAATAGTATTTCATTGTGTTGATGTACCATATGCTCTTTATCCAGTTTTGGTTGAGGGACATCTAGGTTGTTTCTGGCTTCTGGTTATTATGAATAAAACTGCTATGAGCATAGTTGAGCAAGTGTTCTTGTATGACAGTAGAGCATCTTTTGAGTATATGCTCAGGAATGGTATAGCTGGGTCCTGAGGTAGAATTCTTACCAGTATTCTTAGAAACTGTCAAGTTGATTTCCAAAGTGATTTTACAAGTTTGCAGCAATGGAGGAATGTTCCCCTTGCTCCACATCCTTGCCAGCAAGTCCTGTTACTTGAGTTTTTGAGTTTAACTATTCTGACTGGTTTTAGATGGAATTTCATAGTTGTTTTGCATTTCTCCACTTGGCACTTTTAATATTCTTTCTTTGTTGTATAGATTTTATTTTTGATAATTATATTGGGATGATTTTCTTTTCTGTTCCAGTCTAACTGGCGTTTTACAACTTCTTGTAAGTTTATAGGCACATCTTTCTTTAGATTGTGAATGTTTTCTTCTATAATTTTATGGAAAATATTTTTGAGTCTATGGAGTAGAGACTCTTCATCTTTTTTATTCCTACTATTCTTTTTTAAGAATAGTATTATTCTTAAAATAGAATATACTATTCTTTTTATTAAGTCTTTTCATGGTATCCAAATTTCCTGGATGTTTTGTGTCAGAAATATTTTAGATTTAACATTTTCTTTGATTGATGTATCACTTTCTTGTATTGTATCTTCTATGTCTGAGATTCTCTCTTCTACCTTCTGTATTCTGTTTGTGGTGCTTATGTATGTTTTTCTGTTCTCCTCCCTAGATTTTCCATATCCAAGGTTCCCTCAGTTTGTATTTTCTTTATTGCTTCTATTTTCATTTCAGGTCTTGAACAGTTTTATTTATTTCTGCTACCTGTTTAATTTTATTTTCTTGTATTTCTTCAACAGATTTATTTCTTTCCTCCGTAAAGGCCTCTATTATCTTTAGAAGATTGGACTTAAGGCCATTTTCCTGTGCTTTGATTGAAGTAGGACATCCAAGACTTGATGTAGTAGTGTAGCTGAGCTCTGAAGGTGTCATACTGCCCTGGCTTTTGTTGATTGTATTCTCTTGAGGGTTTTTAGCCATCTGGATGGCTTTGGCCCCTAGATTTTTCTGTTGTTGTAGGTATTGGAAGGGTAGACATTGAAGGATAGACCACAAATATCCTGGTGTGGCAGATTTCTAATGGATAGCTATGGGGTGTATGGTTCCAAATCAGTACATTTGTATGGTTCAGGATCCAGAGGTCTGTATGGCTCAGGATTTGCAGGTCTGATGAAAGTAGGTGGAGATCTACTGGTAGAATGGAGTTCTGGGAATAGTAGGCTGCTCAGGGTGGCTAGGGGTGCCCCAGAGGACTTGGCAAGCAGCGAAGATGGGTGGCAAATATTATGCTTCCCTTATTATTTCTGATTTTGTTAGTTTGGATAATCTTTCTTTACCTTTTAGTCTGTTTGGCTAAGCATTTGTCTGTCTTGTTGATATTCTTAATGAACCTACTCCTTGTTAAGTCTTGTTCTCTTTCTATCTCATTGTTTCAGTCCAGAGTTTGATTATTTCCTGCTCTCTACCCCTCTTTGGTATTCTTGCTTCTTTTTGTTCTAAAGCTTTATGGTGTACTGTTAAAGTCACTAATATGAGCTCTCATTAATTTCTTTATAGAGGCACTTAGTGCTATGAACTTTCCTCTTAACATTGCTTTCATTGTGTCACATAAGTTTGGGTATGTTGTGCATTCATTTCATTGAATTCTAGAAATTATTTTCTTTTTTTATTTCTTCTTTAATGCAATGGTCATTGAGTAGAGCATTATTTAGTTTCCATGAGTTTGTACACTTTTTGGTTTTTCTATTGTTGTTGAAGCCCAGCTTTTATCCATGGTGATCTCATATGATATAGGCAGTTATTTTACTTTTCTTGTATTTATTGAGACTTTCTTTGTGGCAGAATACATGGTCACTTTTAAAAACAATTTTATGAGGTGCTGAGAAGGCAGTATATTCTTTTGTGTTTGACTGAAATGTTCTTTAGATATCTGTTAGTTCCAAATGTGTCATAACATCTGTTAGTTCTGTTATTTCTGTTTAGTCGCTGTCTGGATGACTTATTCATTGGTGAAAATAGGGTATTGAAGTCTCCCTCTACTAATGTGTGAGGTTCAATGTGTGATTTAAGCTTTAGTAATGTTTATTAGTGGTTTTGGGTTTTTTTTTCATTTGGGGCACAGATATTAAGAATTCAGATGTCATCTTTGTGATCTTTCCTTTGATGAGTTTCAAGTGTCCTTAAACCATCACTTTTGGTTAATTTTGGTTGACAGTCTATTATATTAGGAATTTGAATGGCTACACAAGCTTTCTTCTTTGGTATATTGTTTGGAAAATCTTTTTTTTCAGCTTTTTACTCTGAGATAATAGCTATCTTTGGTGTTGACCTATGTTACTTGTATGCAACAAATTAATGGATTCTGCTTTTGTATGCTTTTTGATATCCTAAGTCTTTTTATGGAAAATTGAGTTTATTAATATTGAAAGATAATATTGACCAGTGAATATGAATTCCTGTTATTTTATTTTTGATGTTGGTGGTAGTAGTAGTGTGCATGTGTATGTGTGTATATGCTTATGTGCATTTCCCTTTCACTAGTGTGAAAGTGAAATTTCACACTAGTGTGAAATTATTAATTTATTTTGTTTTCTTAGCTCTTTTTAACCTCTTTCTAGTGTCTTCTGTAGGGCTGGATTTGTGGATAGATATTGCTTAAATTAGTTTAGTCAAGGAATATGTTGTTTTCTTTATGTATGATTGAAGGTTTTCCTATGTATAGTAGTCTGGGATGACAACTGTGGTCTCTTATGGTCTGCATGGCATCTGCCAGGCTTTCTCACATTTAGATGCCCTGTTCAGAAGTCAGGTATAATTCTGATATGCCTACCTTTATGTGTTACTTGGACCTTTTTTATTTGTAGTTTTAAATATTTTTTTTTCTTTGGTCTGTACATTTAGTGTTTTCATTACTATGTAGCAGGGAGGTTTTTCTTTTCAGGTCCAATCTATTTAGTGTTCTATAATCTCGTATGTTTATAGCCATCTCTTTCTTTAGGTTAGAAAAATTTCTTCCATGATTTTGTTGAAAATATTTTCTGGGCATCTGAGGTTGGAATTCCCTCCCACTTCTATTCTTATTATTCTTAGGTTTGGTGTTTTCATAAGTTCCATATTTTCTGGGTGTTTTGTATCAAAAATACTTTAGATTCAACATTTTCTTTGACTGCTATATCAATTTCTACTATGATAGCTTCTGTTCCTGAGACTCTTTCTTCCTTCTCTTGTATTCTGTTGGTTAAGGTTGTGTCTGTAGTTCCTGTTCACTTACTTAGGCTTTCCATGTCCAGTATTCCCACAGTATGTATTTTGTTTGTTTCTATTCTTCTTTTTAGGTCTTGAGCAAGTGAATTTCTTTCACTTGTTTGATTGTATTTTCCTATAATTCTTTAATGAATTTGTTCATTTACTCTTTACATGCCTCCATTACCTTTCACAGATAATTGCTTAGTCATGTTCATTGCTGCTATATTCACAATAGCTAGAAAATACAAACAATTTAAATGTCATGTAACCAATGAATGGGTAGTAAAGATGTGGTGCATATATATTATAGAATATTATTCAGTTGTAAAGAAAAATGAAATGGTGAAATTTTCCAAGAAATGGATGAAGCTAGAAGAGATCATATTGACTGAGCTAACCTAGATCCAAAAAGACTTACATCATGTTTTCTCTCTTATTTCTGGCACCTAGCTCCAAATTTTCAGATATGAGGATGTAGCTTACAAATAGATGCTGATACTAGGTAGTAAAATAGGAGCATTTGTGGTTAGAAGAGTTGAGGGACAATAGAGCATGGAGCATAGAATAAAAGCTATCTGATAGAGGAAAAGGAAATAATGGGGGCACCATAAGAAGACAAAGAGAATTAAAAGCCTTGAGGAAAGGAGATGGTTTTTAAGGACAAGGAGGGAGATAAGTGCTGAAGAAGGTGCAAGGAGAGTAAAGCAGAACAGCAGGATACCAATGATCTGATAGAGGAACGAAAGGAAGGAGAGTGCCATAAAGAAGGGAATGGTAGATAAATATAGAAGGGAGGTGATTAAAATAAAAATATGGTTGTCAGAAAAAGCTACAAAGAATCATATCATTAGATGTTTACCTAAATAAAAACTATAATATACACAGTTATATATATGTATGTGCATGTGTTTCTGTGTGTGTTTGTGTGTATATGTGTGTGTATGTATGTGTGTTTGAGTGTGTATGTGTGTGAATTTTTCTCATCTGAATTGATGGCATTCTTTTCAAGAGCTAAAGACCACCTAACAAAAATCTTAATACAAGACATGAAAAGCCATCATTTGAAATGTTGTCTAAGAAAGTCAAAGGCATTTTCTGAATATGTAGGCTGCTGATGTTGCCTTTGATACATCTAGAGGTAGTTTAGTTGATTTAACTGTAGAAACACTGCATGTCAGAGACAAGGTCCCAGAGACTTCTGAGCTGTCACTGCCCTGAGCAATTGAGTACTAGCAGTCATGGTATCAGAAGGTGTCATGCAAGCTTCTAAAAGATGGAGGCAGCCAACAATATTACCCAGCAACAATAGTTATAAACCACACAAATGACCAGTTTGGTATGAAAACTCTGGGGAGTGCAGTAGTGCCACATAAAACTTTGTGGTTTCCAACTGCTCTCAAATTTGACTTACAACCCAATCCAGAAGGGGTATACCAAACCTGGTACTGGAAACCTAGTTAACTACTCATTGTTAGTTTAATCATGATTATTGGAGGAGTATCTATAATGAGTGACTTACTAAACTAGCTTAGTTCCTAACAACAATCTATAAATATGTTTCCCTATACCCACAGAGAAGTGTAGTTTTGAATCCCTCATCAAAGAAACTTCTTTTTGCAACAAATGGAGGGAGATCACTACAGAAACCACAACCAAACAAAATGCAGAGTTATAAAGCCATATTTTAATAGACTCAGAAAACTGAAGAAGAAGTTGTAGAAAGTTTGTAAGAGCTAGAAGATCAGGAATTGTTTTGTGAGATTGTGTCTCCTGATGTTAGAAGATATGCCCATACATTCTTATCAACATGATTGCCCAGATGTGAGAGGAACAAGGAGGACACCACTGAACACACCAAACTTAATAGGGAAAAGCCTATGATGTCTCAGCCCTATACAAAGCACTATAGGCAACTGGGTAACATTGGAAGTGGCAGAGGTGGTCATCCCTGGTGAAGAGAACACAAATTCACTGTCCAGTGCCACATAGCCAGTCTTTAAAACATAATGCAAATTGCTATATGGATCTAATAGATTATATTTAGGAATACATATGCATATAAAATACATATATGCATGCAATAACAATTAGTGCAAAAAGAGGTCATAAATTTGAAGAGCAGGTAGGAGTATATGGAAAGATTTGGAGAGAGGAAAGGGGAGACTTTACATAAATTGAAATAATCAAGGTATTCTCCCATACACATGCCTAGAGGTCCACATCTTAGGTGATTCTAGATTTAGTCAAGTAGACAGCACTAACCATCACAGTTCTCAAAATTTTCCACAGTTTCTTCTGCATTTATTGTTTTGTTTTGTTTTGTTTTATGACTGATATTAAGTTTTAGAAGAGACTTGGATTTTTCAACACTGTTGAGACTTCTAAAGATTATAGGGACTTTGAACTTTGAATGAGTGCATTTTGCTTCATGATATGGCCACACGCCTACGAATGTGAGGGATGGAATGTTACAGTTTATAAGAGAATGCTCCTTCATAGAAGCATGTATTTGAACCCTTGTTCCCAGTTTCCCAGAGCCTAACGTATAGTCAATATGTCTGAGACGATGAAGAAGCTTATAGGAGAGACAGAAGATTTAAGAGACAGATATGAGAGGGTTGCAGGTCAATACCATACCAGCAGCAAGGTTACTTTTTCAGTCCTTTAAAGGCAAGCAACAGAAAGCATGACCAATTCTAGGAAGTTAAACAATAACCACAAATGCTTACATGGTGAGTTTGTGTGACACAGTACAAATGTTTGACTAAGGTCATTTCCTTCTGGCTTGAACATTCTCTTAAGGACGTATGTGTAAATTGAGGACCTTGGCAGGATATAACATAAATCTTAACTAAAAACAAAGACAGATGTCAGCAGACTCATTCAGAATTAAACACAACAAGAAGTCAGCCAATGTTAACTCCAGATATGCTCCCCACACAGTTGATGCCCAAGTTTGGAAAAATGGAACCTTTAGGAGATTCTATCATGTTGAAGAAGTACATCACTGCAGGTGGGTTTTGAAGGTTTCTAGCCTTGCCCCATTTGATATTTTCTCTATGACTCCTTTATGTAGATGAAAATGTGATCAGGTGGTGATGTGGGGCCAGAGAGCTGTGCTACTTCGGGAACCAGTCCAGAGCAAGGGTGAATCCTCCAAATCGCTTCCTGAGACCTGCTGAAGTATGATATTTTTCCTCCTTGCTCTGGGCCTGCATGTCGTAGCCCACATAAGCTATATAACCCCTGCCTCTACCACCTTTGAGATAGTCACATAGCCTGGTAGCCAAATTATAGATGAAACTTCCTCTTTCCCTATAAGGACATGTCCAGCAAACACCTAGAAATTTTCTTCATGCAAATGAAACATTCCCTGCACCCTGGCCTGGATCCATGATGTACACTCACCATATTGTCCCTACACACCTCCCAAAGTTTTAAACAGTTTTTGTTCTCCAAATTAAACAAATTGCATCCTGTAAGTGTATTGTTCCCTTTTTCAGAGGAACCCAAACACCCCCACTTCAGTCCTCCACCTTCTTGAGCTTCCTGTGGTCTGTGAATTGTAAGTTGTTAATTTTGAGCTTTTGGGCTAACATCCACTTATCAGTGAGGGCAAACCATGTGTGTTCTTTTGTGATTGGGTTACCTCGCTCAGGATGACACCTTCTAGTTCCATCCATTTGCCTAAGACTTTCATGAATTAATTCTTTTTCATAGCTGAATAGTACTCTATTGTGTATATATACCACAGTTTCTGTATCCATTTCTCAATTGAAGGACATCTTGGTTCTTTCTAGCTTCTGGCTATTAAGAATAAGGCAGCTATGAACATCGTGGAGCATGTGTCCTTATTACATGTAGGAGCATCTTCTGGGTATATATCCATGAGTGGTATAACTGGGACCTCAGGTAGTACTATGTCTAATTTTCTGAGGAATTGCTGATTTGATTTCCAGAGCAGTTTTACCAGCTTGCAATCCCATCAACAATGGAGGAGTGTTCCCCTTTCCCCACATCCTCTTCAGCATCTGCTGTTCCCTGAGTTTTTCATCTTAGCCATTCTGACTGGTGTGAGGTGGAATTTCAGTGTTGTTTTGATTTGCATTTCACTGATAACTAAGGATGCTGAACATTTCTTTAGGTGCTTTAGAGCCATTTGAGTTTCCTCACTTGAGAATTCCCTGTTTAGCTCTGTACCCCATTTTTTAATAGGGTTATTTGACTCTCTTGAGCCTAACTTCTTGAGTTCTTTGTATACCTTGGATATAAGCCCTCTATCAGATGTAGGATTAGTAAAGATCTTTTCCCAATTTGTTGGTTGCCTTTTTGTCCTACTGACTGTGTCCTTTGCCTTACAGAAGCTTTGCAACTTCATGAGGACCCATTTGTCGATTCTTGTTCTTAAGGTGTAAGCCATTGGTGTTCTGTTCAGGAACTTTTCCCCTATGACCATGTGTTCAAGATTCTTCCCCACTTTCTCCTCTATAAGCTTCAGTGCGTCTGCTTTTATGTGTAGGTCCTTGATCCACTTGGACTTGAGCTTTGTACAAGGAGATAAAAATGGTTCGATTTGCATTTTACTGCGTGCTGACTGCCAGTTAATACAGCACCATTTGTTAAAAATGCTGTCTTGACCCCGCACTGGGCGGGAGACTACCAGCTTTCCTTCCGCGACCTTTGTTCCCGCAGACTGCGCTGAAGAGACAGGTACCCCAAGCTCCCTATCCCCAATATAACATCACTTGGGACACGGCCTGTTGGGGCTTCCGTCTGTGCCCGAGAACGGGTCAGCGCTGTGGTCGTCTGGGTGCCAGATCGGCGGGCCATCGCGTCTACAGGGTGAGCGGCACCACGGAGAGTGCCCTCCGCCATCTTTGCTCCAGTGACTGGGAGGTTGGGACAGCCAGGTTCTGAGACAGACAGGCATAATGTCGCTTGGGTCTCGGGCGGCTTGTGTGTGTGTGGCTCCCAGGTGCGGGGCTGATCTGCAGTGAACAGCGCGCCAGCTCTACTGTGGGACTTCTGCCTGACAGAGGGACCCCGCACTGGGCGGGAGCCTACCAGCTTTCCTTCCGCGACCTCTGTTCCCGCAGACTGCGCTGAAGAGACAGGTACTCCACCCCCTCCCCCCTAGGAGAGATCACACACCCCTGCACAGGGCAGGAGCCTACCAGCCTCCCTTTGGCGACCTCTGCTCCAGGAATCCACTAGGCTGAGCCTTTAGATGTGCAAGGCCTCCCCAATATAAGATGACCTGGGGCAAGGCACATTAGGGCTCCAAAGTCACTCAGGAGCAGGCAGGCCACAGAAATCGTTGCCAGGGGAATCCTGGTAATCCAGGGGGGGGGGCAGAAATAGCTTTGCAGGCTCACAGGAGGTCCAACCAACAGCCAGTGGCAGCAGGACCAACTAACACCAGAGGTATCCAGATGGCAAAAGGCAAACGTAGGAATGTTACTAACAGAAATCAAAGTAATGTGGGACCATCCGAACCCAACTCTCCAACAGCAGCAAGTCCTGGATACCCCACCACACCCGAAAGACAAGATCTGGATTTAAAATCACTTCTCATGATCCTATTAGAGGATCACAAGAAGGACACAAATAAATCTCATAAAGAGTTACAGGAGACCATGAATCAACAGTTAGAAGCCCTTACAAAGGAAACACAAAAATCGCTTAGAGAAATGCGGGAGAACATGGATCAAAAGATGGAGGCACACAAGGAGACAACACAAAAATCGCTTAACGAGATGAATCAACGGGTAGATGCACTCACAAAGGAATCACAAAATTTGCATAAAGAAATGCAGAAGAATATGGGTCAACAGATGGATGCCCATAAGGAGGCAACACAAAAATTGCTTAAAGAAATGAATCAACGGTTAGATGCCCTTACAAAGGAAACACGAGAACTGCTTAAAGAAATGCAGGAGACGATGGATCAACAGATGGAATCCCATGAGGAGGAAACACAAAAATCACTCAGAGAAATGCAGGAGAACGTGGGTCATCAGGAAGAAATCCTGAAAGAGGTAATACAAAAATACCTTAAAGAAATACAGGAAAATACAAACAAACAAGTGAAGGATCTCAGCAAATCCATCCAGGAACTAAAAAAGGAAGTAGAAACAACTAAGAAATCACAAAGGGAGACAACTTTGGACATAGAAAACCTTGGCAAGAAATCAGGAGTCATAGATGCAAACATAAACAATAGAATACAAGAGATGGAAGAAAGAATCTCAGGTGCTGAAGATTCCATAGAAAGCATTGACTCAACAGTCAAAGAAAATGCAAAATGCAAAAACGTGTAACCCAAAACATCCAGGAAATCCAGGACACAATGAGAAGACCAAACCTAAGGATTATAGGTATAGATGAGAGTGAAGATTTGCAACTTAAAGGGCCAGTAAACATATTCAACAAAATTATGGAGGAAAACTTCCCTAACTTAAAGAGAGAGATGCCGATGAACGTACAAGAAGCCTACAGAACTCCAAACAGACTGGACCAGAACAGAAATACCTCCCGTCACATAATAATCAAAACACCGAATGTTCTAAACAAAGAAAGAATACTAAAAGCAGTAAGAGAAAAGGGCCAAGTAACATACAAAGGAAGACCTATCGGAATCACATCAGATTTCTCACCAGAGACTATGAAAGCCAGAAGACCCTGGGCAGATCTCATGCAGACACTAAGACAGCACAAATGCCAGCCTAGACTACTATACCCAGCAAAACTCTCAATCACCACAGATGGAGAGACCAAGATATTCCATGATAAAACCAAATTTTTACAATATCTTTCCACAAATCCAGCCCTGCAACGGATAATAGGTGGAAACCTCCAATACAAGGAGAGAAGCAACACCCTGGAAAAAATGATATAATAACCTTCTTGAATCAAACCCAAAAGTAGATAACCACTCAAACATAAAGATAGCGTCAAGAATGGCAGATGGCAATAATCACGATGCCTTAATCTCTCTTAATATCAATGGTCTAAATTCCCCAATTAAAAGACATAGACTAGCAGACTGTATACATAAACAGGACCCAGCATTTTGCTGCATGCAGGAAATGCACCTCAGTGTCAAAGACAAACACTACCTCAGAGTAAAAGGCTGGAAAACAATTTTATAAGCAAATTGCCCCAAGAAACGAGGTGGAGTAGACATCCTAATATCGGATAAAATTGATTTTCAATCTAAAGTCATCAAAAAAGACACAGAAGGACAATACATACTGATCAAGGGAAAAATCCACCATCAAGAACTCTCAATTCTGAATATCTATGCTCCAAATGCAAGGGCACCCTCATTCGTAAAAGAAACTTTACTAAAACACAAAGCACACATTGCACAGCACACAATAATAGTGGGTGACTTCAACACCCCGCTCTCTGAAATGGATCGTTCAGGAAAGCAGAAACTAAACAGGGACACAGTGAATCTAATTGAAGCCTTGGACCAAATGGAACTAACTGATATATATAGAACATTTCATCCTAGAGCTAAAGAATACACCTTCTTCTCAGCTCCTCATGGTACCTTCTCCAAAATTGACCATATAATTGGTCACAAATCAGACCTCAACAGATACAAGAAGATAGAAATAATCCCATGCCTCCTATCAGATCACTATGGAATAAGGGTGGTCTTCAATGGCAACAAAAACAAAAGAAAACCCACGTACACATGGAGGCTGAACAATGCTCTACTCAATGATAACTTGGTCAAGGTGGAAATAAAGAAAGAAATCAAAGACTTTTTGAAAGTTAATGAAAATGAAGGCACAACATACCCTAATTTATCGGACACTATGAAAGCAGTGCTAAGAGGAAAATTCATAGCCCTGAGTGCCGCCAAAAAGAAACGGGAGACAGCATACACTAACAGCTTAATGGCACACCTGAAAGCCCTGGAACAAAAAGAAGCAAATACACCAAAGAGGAGTAGAAGGCAGGAAATCATCAAACTCAGGGCTGAAATCAATCAAGTAGAAACAAATAAAACCATACAAAGAATCAACAAAACGAGGAGTTGGTTCTTTGAGAAAATTAACAAGATAGATAAGCCCTTAGCCAGAATAACCAGAGAGCACAGAGATAGTATCCAAATTAATAAAATCAAAAACGAAAAGGGAGAGATAACAACAGAAACTGAGGAAATTCAAAAAATCATCAGATCCTACTACAAAAACCTGTATTCAACACAACTAGAAAATCTTGAGGAAATGGACAATTTCCTTGACAGATACCAAGTACCAAAATTAAATCAGGATCAAATAGATCATCTAAACCGTCCTATAACCCCTGAAGAAATAGAAGTTGTCATTGGAAGTCTTCCAACCAAAAAAAGCACAGGTCCAGAAGGTTTTAGTGCAGAATTCTATCAGACCTTCAAAGAAGACCTAACACCAATACTCTTCAAACTGTTCCACAAAATAGAAACAGAAGGAACACTACCCAACTCGGTCTATGAAGCCACAATTACACTAATACCAAAAGCACACAAAGATCCGACAAAGAAAGAGAATCTCAGGCCAATCTCTCTTATGAATATCGATGCAAAAATACTCAATAAAATTCTTGCCAACCGAATCCAAGAACACATCAAAACGATCATTCACCACGATCAAGTAGGCTTCATCCCAGGGATGCAGGGATGGTTCAATATAAGGAAATCCATCAATGTAATCCACTACATAAACAATCTCAAAGAAAAAAACCACATGGTCATCTCATTAGATGCTGAGAAAGCATTTGACAAAATTCAGCATCCTTTCATGCTAAAGGTCTTGGAAAGATCAGGAATTCAAGGCCCATATCTAAACATAGTAAAAGCAATTTACAGCAAACCAGTAGCCAGCATCAATCTAAATGGAGAGAAACTTGAAGCAATCCCACTAAAATCAGGGACTAGACAAGGCTGCCCTCTCTCTCCATATCTTTTCAATATAGTACTTGAAGTTCTAGCTAGAGCAATTAGACAACAAAAAGAGGTCAAAGGGATACAAATTGGAAAGGAAGAAGTCAAACTATCACTATTTGCAGACGATATGATAGTATACATAAGCGACCCAAAGAACTCCACCAGAGAACTCCTACAGCTGATAAACGACTTCAGCAAAGTGGCCGGATATAAAATCAACTCAAGCAAGTCAGAAGCCTTCCTATACTCAAAGGATAAGCAGGCTGAGAAAGACGTAAGAGAAATAATACCCTTCAAGATAGCCACAAACCATATTAAGTATCTTGGCGTGACTCTAACCACACAAGTGAAAAATCTGTATGACAAGAACTTCAAGTCTCTGAAGAAAGAAATTGAAGAAGACCTCAGAAGATGGAAAAATCTGCCATGCTCATGGATTGGCAGGATTAATATAGTAAAAATGAGCATCTTACCAAAAGTAATAAACAGATTCAATGCAATCCCCATCAAAATCCCGACTCAATTCTTCATAGAGTTAGAAAGAGCAATTCAAAAATTCATCTGGAATAACAGAAAACCCAGTATAGCTAAAACTATTCTCAGGAGTAAAAGAACCTCTGGGGGAATCAGTATCCCGGACCTCAAGCTGTACTACAGAGCAAAAGTGTTAAAAACTGCATGGTATTGGTACAGTAACAGACATGTAGATCAATGGAACAGAATTGAAGACCCAGAAATGAATCCACACTCCTATGGTCACTTGATCTTTGACAAAGGAGCTAAAACCATCCAGTGGAAAAAAGATAGCCTTTTCAACAAATGGTGCTGGCTCAGCTGGAGGTCAACATGCAGAAGAATGCAAATTGACCCATCCTTATCTCCTTGCACTAAGCTCAATTCTAAGTGGATCAAAGATCTCCACATAAAACCAGACACACTGAAACTAATAGAAGGGAAACTAGGGAAGAACCTTGAACATATGTGCATAGGGGAGAATTTCCTGAACAGAACTCCAATAGCTTATGCTCTAAGATCAAGAATAGACAAATGGGACCTCATTAAATTACAAAGTTTTTGCAAGGCAAAAGACACTGTCAAAAAGACAAAGCGGCAACCAACTAACATCCGACAGAGGGCTAATATCCAAGATATACAAAGAACTCAAGAAGTTAAACTACAGAGAGGCAAGTAACCCTATTAAAAATGGGGTACAGAGCTACACAAAGAGTTCTCACCTGAAGAATATCTAATGGCTGAGAAGCACCTAAAGAGATGTTCATCATCCGTAGTCATTAGGGAAATGCAAATCAAAACAACCCTGAGATTCCATCTCACACCAGTCAGGATGGCTAAGATCAAAAACACAGGAGACAGCAGTTGTTGGCGAGGATGTGGAGAAAGAGGAACACTCCTCCACTGCTGGTGGAATTGCAGGCTGGTACAACCACTCTGGAAAGCAGTCTGGCGGTTCCTCAGAAAACTGGGCATGACACTCCCGGAGGATCCGGCTATACCACTCCTGGGCATATACCCAGAGACTTTACCTGCATGCAATAAGGACACATGCTCCACTATGTTAATAGCAGCCTTATTTATAATAGCCAGAAGCTGGAAAGAACCCAGATGTCCCTCAACGGAGGAATGGATTCAGAAGATGTGGTATATCTACACAATGGAATACTACTCTGCAATTAAAAACAATGAATTCACGAAATTCCTAGGCAAATGGTCAGAACTTGAAAATATCCTTAGTGAGGTAACCCAATCACAAAAGAACACACATGGTATGCAGTCACTGAGAAGGGGATATTGACCCAGAATCTCGGAAACCCTAGACACAATCAGCATATCAATAGATTTCTAAAAAGATGGAAGGAGAGAACCCTGGTCCTGGAAAGACTGGATGTAGGGGAACGCCAGGACAGAGTACCGAGAGGGGGTTGAATGGAGAAAAGAGGGAGGGAAGGGGGCTTATGGGACTTTCGGGGAGGGAGGAAACGGGAAACGGGAAGTGATTTGGAATGTAAATTAAAAAAAAATAAAAAAAAAAGAATTCTGAAGCTTAAAAAAAAATGCTGTCTTTTTTTTAACTGGATGTTTTTAGCTTCTTTGTCAAATATCAAGTGACCATACGTGTTTGGGTTCATATCTGGATCTTCAATTCTATTCCTTTGATCTTCCTGCCTGTCACCATACCAATACCAAACAGTTTTTATCACTATTGCTCTGTAGTACAGCTTGAGGTCAGGGATGGTGATTCCCCCAGGATATCGTTTGTTGTGGAGAATATTTTTTGCTATCCTGGGTTTCTTTTTGCTCCAGATGAGTTTGAGAATTGCTCTTTCTAGATCTATGAAGAAATGATTTGGCATTTTGATGGGAATAGCATTGAATCTGTAGATTGCTTTTGGCAAGATGTCCGTTTTTGCTATATTGATCCTACCAATCCATGAACATGGGAGATCTTTCCATCTTCTGAGATCTTCTTTAATTTCTTTCTTCAGAGGCTTGAAGTTTTTGTCTGGCAAGAATTTTTTTTTATTATTTATTTTGTTTTATTTTTTAATTTACATTCCAAATCACTTCCCCTTTCCCATTTCCTCCCTCCCCGAAAGTCCCATAAGCCCCCTTCCCTCCCTCTTTTCTCCATTCAACCCCCTCTCGTTACTCTGTCCTGGCGTTCCCCTACACCCAGTCTTTCCAGGACCAGGGGTCTCTCCTTCCATTTTTTAGAAATCTATTGATATGCGGATTGCGTCTAGGGTATTCCGAGATTCTGGGTCAATATCCCCTTATCAGTGACTGCATACCATGTGTGTTCTTTTGTGATTGGGTTACCTCACTAAGGATGATATTTTCAAGTTCTGACCATTTGCCTAGGAATTTCGTGAATTCATTGTTTTTAATTGCAGAGTAGTATTCCATTGTGTAGATATACCACATCTTCTGAATCCATTCCTCCATTGAGGGACATCTGGGTTCTTTCCAGCTTCTGGCTATTATAAATAAGGCTGCTATGAACATAGTGGAGCATGTGTCCTTATTGCATGCAGGTAAAGTCTCTGGGTATATGCCCAGGAGTGGTATAGCCGGATCCTCCGGGAGTGTCATGCCCAGTATTCTGAGGAACCGCCAGACTGCTTTCCAGAGTGGTTGTACCAGCCTGCAATTCCACCAGCAGTGGAGGAGTGTTCCTCTTTCTCCACATCCTCGCCAACAACTGCTGTCTCCTGTGTTTTTGATCTTAGCCATCCTGACTGGTGTGAGATGGAATCTCAGGGTTGTTTTGATTTGCATTTCCCTAATGACTAAGGATGATGAACATCTCTTTAGGTGCTTCTCAGCCATTAGATATTCTTCAGGTGAGAACTCTTTGTGTATACTGCAGAATTCTATCAGACCTTCAAAGAAGACCTAACACCAATACTCTTCAAACTGTTCCACAAAATAGATACAGAAGGAACACTACCCAACTCGTTCTATGAAGCCACAATAACACTAATACCAAAAGCACACAAAGATCCGACAAAGAAAGAGAATCTCAGGCCAATCTCTCTTATGAATATCGATGCAAAAATACTCAATAAAATTCTTGCCAACCGAATCCAAGAACACATCAAAACGATCATTCACCACGATCAAGTAGGCTTCATCCCAGGGATGCAGGGGTGGTTCAATATAAGGAAATCCATCAATGTAATCCACTACATAAACAATCTCAAAGAAAAAAACCACATGGTCATCTCATTAGATGCTGAGAAAGCATTTGACAAAATTCAGCATCCTTTCATGCTAAAGGTCTTGGAAAGATCAGGAATTCAAGGCCCATATCTAAACATAGTAAAAGCAATTTACAGCAAACAGGTAGCCAGCATCAATCTAAATGGAGAGAAACTTGAAGCAATCCCACTAAAATCAGGGACTAGACAAGGCTGCCCTCTCTCTCCATATCTTTTCAATATAGTACTTGAAGTTCTAGCTAGAGCAATTAGACAACCAAAAGAGGTCAAAGGGATACAAATTGGAAAGGAAGAAGTCAAACTATCACTATTTGCAGACGATATGAAAGTATACATAAGCGACCCAAAGAACTCCACCAGAGAACTCCTACAGCTGATAAACGACTTCAGCAAAGTGGCCGGATATAAAATCAACTCAAGCAAGTCAGAAGCCTTCCTATACTCAAAGGATAAGCAGGCTGAGAAAGAAGTAAGAGAAATAATACCCTTCACGATAGCCACAAACCATATTAAGTATCTTGGCGTGACTCTAACCAAACAAGTGAAAGATCTGTATGACAAGAACTTCAAGTCTCTGAAGAAAGAAATTGAAGAAGACCTCAGAAGATGGAAAAATCTGCCATGCTCATGGATTGGCAGGATTAATATAGTAAAAATGAGCATCTTACCAAAAGTCTGGCAAGAATTTTATTGAGTATTTTTGCATCAATATTCATAAGAGAAATTGGTCAGAAATTCTCTTTCTTTGTTGGATCTTTGTGTGGTTTTGGTATCAGCGTAATTGTGGCTTCAGAGAGGAAGTTGGGTAGTGTTCCTTCTTTACTATTTTGTGGAATAGTTTGAAGAGTACTGGTGTTAGGTCTTCTTTGAAGGTCTGATAGAATTCTGCACTAAAACCATCTGGACCTGTGATTTATTTGGTTGGAAGACTTCCAATGACAACTTCTATTTCTTCAGGGGTTATAGGATGGTTTAGATGGTCTATTTGATCCTGATTTAATTTTGGTATTTGGTATCTGTCTAGGAAATTGTCCATTTCCTCGAGATTTTCTAATTGTGTTGAATACAGGCTTTTATAGTAGGATCTGATGATTTTTTTAATTTCCTCAGTTTCTGTTGTAATCTCTCCCTTTTTGTTTCTGATTTTATTAATTTGGATACTGTCTCTGTGCCCTCTGGCTAGTCTGGCTAAGGGCTTATCTATCTTGTTGATTTTCTCAAAGAACCACCTCCTCCTTTTGTTGATTCTTTGTATTGTTTTATTTGTTTCTACTTGATTGTTTTCAGCCCTAAGTCTGATGATTTCCTGCCTTCTACTCCTCTTTGGTATATTTGCTTCTTTTTGTTCCAGGGCTTTCAGGTGTGCCATTAAGCTGTTAGTGTATGCTGTCTCCCGTTTCTATTTGGCGGCACTCAGGGCTATGAATTTTCCTCTTAGCACTGCTTTCATTGTGTCCCATAAATTAGGGTATGTTGTGTCTTCATTTTCATTAAATTTCAAGAGTCGTTGAGTTCTTTCTTTATTTCCACCTTGACCAAGTTATCATTGAGTAGAGCATTGTTCAGCCTGCATGTGTAGGTGGGTTTTCTGTTGTTTTTGTTGCCATTGAAGACCACCCTTATTCCAAAGTGATCTGATAGGAGGCATGGGATTAGTTCAGTCTTCTTATTTCTGTTGAGGTCTGATTTGTGACCAAATATATGGTCGATTTTGGAGAAGGTACCATGAGGTGCTGAGAAGAAGGTGTATTCTTTAGCTCTAAGATGAAATGTTCTATATATATCAGTTAGTTCCATTTGGTCCAAGGCTTGAATTAGATTCACTGTGTCCCTGTTTAGTTTCAGCTTTCCTGCATGATCCATTTCAGAGAGCGGGATGTAGAAGTCACCCACTATTATTGTGTGAGGTACGATGTGTGCTTTGAGCTTTAGTAAAGTTTCTTTTACGAATGAGGGTGCCCTTGCATTTGGAGCATAGATATTCAGAATTGAGAGTTCTTCTTGGTGGATTTTTCCCTTGATCAGTATGTAGTGTCCTTCTGTGTCTTTTTTGATGACTTTAGGTTGAAAATCAATTTTATCTGATATTAGAATGGCTACTCCGGCTCATTTCTTGGGGCCATTTGCTTGTAAAATTGTTTTCCAGCCTTTTACTCTGAGGTAGTATTTGTCTTTGACAATGAGGTGCGTTTCCTGCATGCAGCAAAATGCTGGGTCCTGTGTTCGTATCCAGTCTGTTAGTCTATGTCTTTTTATTGGGGAATTGAGACTATTGATATTAAGAGAGATTAAGGCATAGTGATTATTGCCACCTGCCATTCTTGACGCTATCTTTATGTTTGAGTGGTTATCTACTTTTGGGTTTGAAGCAAGAAGATTACTATCTCATTTTTTCCAGGGTGTTGTTTCTCTCCCTATATTGGCGGTTTCCATCTGTTATCCTTTGCAGGGCTGGGTTTGTGGAAAGATATTGTGAAAATTTGGTTTTATCATGGAATATCTTGGTCTCTCCATCTATGGTGATTGAGAGTTTTGCTGGGTATAGTAGTCTAGGCTGACATTTGTGCTCTCTTAGTGTCTGCATGAGATCTGCCCAGGATTTTCTGGCTTTCATAGTCTCTGGTGAGAAGTCGGATGTGATTCGGATAGGTCTTCCTTTGTATGTTACTTGGCCCTTTTCTCATACTGCTTTTATTTTTTTTTCTGAAGCCTTTTTTTTATTTTTACTTTTTTTCTTTTCTAAGTTTTTTATTTACATTCCAAATCATTTCCCCTTACCTGTTTCCTCCCTCCCCGAAAGTCCCATAAGCCCCCTTCCCTCCCTCTTTTCTCCATTCAACCCCGTCTCATTTCTCTGTCCTGGCTTTCCCCTACATCCAGTCTTAACAGGACCAGGGGTCTCTCCTTCCATCTTCTTAGAAATCCATTGATATGCGAATTGGGTCTAGGGTATTTCGAGATTCTGGGTTAATATCCCCTTATCAGTGACTGCATTCCATGTGTGTTCTTTTGTGATTGGGTTACCTCACTAAGGTTGATATTTTCAAGTTCTGACCATTTGCCTAGGAATTTCGTGAATTCATTGCTTTTAATTGCAGAATAGTATTCTATTGTGTAGATATACCACATCTTCTGAATCCATTCCTCCGTTGAGGGACATCTGGGTTCTTTCCAGCTTCTGGCTATTATAAATAAGGCTGCTATGAACATAGTGGAGCATGTGTCCTTATTGCATGCAGGGAAAGCCTCTGGGTATATGCCCAGGAGTGGTATAGCCGGATCCTCCGGGAGTGTCATGCCCAGTTTTCTGAGGAACCGCCAGACTGCTTTCCAGAGTGGTTGTACCAGGTTGCCATTCCACCAGCAGTGGAGGAGTATTCCTCTTTCTCCACATCCTCGCCAACAACTGCTGTCTCCTGTGTTTTTGATCTTAGCCATTCTGACTGGTGTGAGATGGAATCTCAGGGTTGTTTTGATTTGCATTTCCCTAATGACTAAGGATGATGAACATCTCTTTAGGTGCTTCTCAGCCATTAGATATTCTTCAGGTGAGAACTCTTTGTTTAGCTCAGTACCCCATTTATTTTATTTTATTTTTTTAATTTACATTCCAAATCACTTCCCCTTTCTCGTTTCCTCCCTCCCCGAAAGTCCCATAAGCCACCTTCCCTCCCTCTTTTCTCCATTCAACCCCCTCTCTTTACTCTGTCCTGGCGTTCCCCTACATCCAGTCTTTCCAGGACCAGGGTTCTCTCCTTCCATCTTTTTAGAAATCTATTGATATGCGGATTGTGCCTAGGGTATTCCGAGATTCTGGGTCAATATCCCCTTATCAGTGACTGCATACCATGTGTGTTCTTTTGTGATTGGGTTACCTCACTAAGGATGATATTTTCAAGTTCTGACCATTTGCCTAGGAATTTCGTGAATTCATTGTTTTTAATTGCAGAATAGTATTCCATTGTGTAGATATACCACATCTTCTGAATCCATTCCTCCGTTGAGGGACATCTGGGTTCTTTCCAGCTTCTGGCTATTATAAATAAGGCTGCTATGAATATAGTGGAGCATTGCCTCTCTGGAGTTTAACTTCTTGAGTTCTTTGTATATGTTGGATATTAGCCCTCTGTCGAACGTAGTGCTGGTAAAGATCATTTCCCAGTTAGTTGGTTGCCGCTTTGTCTTTTTGACAGTGTCTTTTGCCTTGCAAAAACTTTGTAATTTAATGAGGTCCCATTTGTCTATTCTTGATCTTAGAGCATAAGCTATTGGAGTTCTGTTCAGGAAATTCTCCCCTGTGCCCATATATTCAAGGTTCTTCCCTAGTTTCCTTTCTAATAGTTTCAGTGTGTCTGGTTTTATGTGGAGATCCTTGATCCACTTGGAATTGAGCTTAGTGCAAGGAGATAAAAATGGGTCAATTTGCATTCTTCTGCATGTTGACCTCCAGTTGAGCCAGCACCATTTGTTGAAAAGGCTATCTTTTTTCCACTGGATGGTTTTAGCTCCTTTGTCAAAGATCAAGTGACCATAGGAGTGTTCATTCATTTCTGGGTCTTCAATTCTGTTCCATTGATCTACATGTCTGTCACTGTACCAATACCATGAAGATTTTAACATTATTGGTCTGTAGTACAGCTTGAGGTCCGGGATACTGATTCCCCCAGAGGTTCTTTTACTCTTGAGAATAGTTTTAGCTATCCTGGGTTTTCTGTTATTCCAGATGAATTTTTGAATTGCTCTTTCTAACTCTATGAAGAATTGAGTTGGGATTTTGATGGGGATTGCATTGAATCTGTATATTACTTTTGGTAAGATGTTCATTTTTACTATATTAATCCTGCCAATCCATGAGCATGGCAGATTTTTCCATCTTCTGAGGTCTTCTTCAATTTCTTTCTTCAGAGACTTGAAGTTCTTGTCATACAGATCTTTCACTTGTTTGGTTAGAGTCACGCCAAGATACTTTATATGGTTTGAGGCTATCGTGAAGGGTATCATTTCTCTTACTTCTTTCTCAGCCTGCTTATCCTTTGAGTATAGGAAGGCTTCTGACTTGCTTGAGTTGATTTTATATCCGGCCACTTTGCTGAAGTCGTTTATCAGCTGTAGGAGTTCTCTGGTGGAGTTCTTTGGGTCACTTAACTATACTATCATATCGTCTGCAAATAGTGATAGTTTGACTTCTTTCTTTCCAATTTGTATCCCTTTGATCTCTTTTTGTTGTCTAATTGCTCTAGCTAGAACTTCAAGTACTATATTGAAAAGATATGGAGAGAGAGGGCAGCCTTGTCTAGTCCCTGATTTTAGTGCGATTGCTTCAAGTTTCTCTCCATTAAATTGATGCTGGCTACCTGTTTGCTGTAAATTGCTTTTACTATGTTTAGATATGGGCCTTGAATTCCTGATCTTTCCAAGAACTTTAGCATGAAAGGATGCTGAATTTTGTCAAATGCATTCTCAGCATCTAATGAGATGACCATGTAGTTTTTTTCTTTGAGATTGTTTATATAGGGGATTACATTGATGGATTTCCTTATATTGAGCCATCCCTGCATTCCTGGGATGAAGCCTACTTGATCGTAGTGAATGATTGTTTTGATGTGTTCTTGGATTTGGTTGGCAAGAATTTTATTGAGTATTTTTGCATTGATATTCATAAGAGAGATTGGCCTGAGTTTCTCTTTCTTTGTCGGATCTTTGTGTGTTTTTGGTGTTAGTGTAATTGTGGCTTCATAGAATGAGTTGGGTACTGTTCCTTCTGCTTCTATTTTGTTGAACAGTTTGAAGAGTATTGGTGTTAGGTCTTCTTTGAAGGTCTGATAGAATTCTGCACTAAAACCTTCTGGACCTGTGCTTTTTTTGGTTGGAAGACTTCCAATGACAACTTCTATTTCTTCAGGGGTTATAGGACGGTTTAGATGATCTATTTGATCCTGATTTAATTTTGGTATTTGGTATCTGTCAAGGAAATTGTCCATTTCCTCAAGATTTTCTAGTTGTGTTGAATACAGGTTTTTGTAGTAGGATCTGATGATTTTTTGAATTTCCTCAGTTTCTGTTGTTATCTCTCCCTTTTCGTTTCTGATTTTATTAATTTGGATACTGTCTCTGTGCCTTCTGGTTAGTCTGGCTAAGGGCTTATCTACCTTGTTGATTTTCTCAAAGAACCAACTCCTCGTTTTGTTGATTCTTTGTATGGTTTTATTTGTTTCTACTTGATTGATTTCAGCCCTGAATTTGATGATTTCCTGCCTTCTACTCCTCTTTGGTGTATTTGCTTCTTTTTATTCCAGGGCTTTCAGGTGTGCCATTAAGCTGTTAGTGTATGCTGTCTCCCGTTTCTTTTTGGCGGCACTCAGGGCTATGAATTTTACTCTTAGCACTGCTTTCATTGTGCCCCATAAATTAGGGTATGTTGTGCCTTCATTTTCATTAACTTTCAAAAAGTCTTTGATTTCTTTCTTTATTTCCACCTTGACCAAGTTATCATTGAGTAGAGCATTGTTCAGCCTGCTTGTGTAGGTGGGTTTTCTGTTGTTTTTGTTGCCATTGAAGACCACCCTTATTCCATAGTGATCTGATAGGAGGCATGGGATTATTTCTATCTTCTTATATCTGTTGAGGTCTGATTTGTGACCAATTATATGGTCAATTTTGGAGAAGGTACCATGAGGTGCTGAGAAGAAGGTGTTTTCTTTAGCTCTAGGATGAAATAGTCTATATATATCTCTTAGTTCCATTTGGTCCAAGGCTTCAATTAGATTCACTGTGTCCCTGTTTAGTTTCTGCTTTCCTGAACGATCCATTTCAGAGAGCGGGGTGTTGAAGTAACCCCCTATTATTGTGTGCGGTGTGATGTGTGCTTTGAGTTTTAGTAAAGTTTCTTTTACGAATGAGGGTGCCCTTGCATTTGGAGCATAGATATTCAGAATTGAGAGTTCTTGATGGTGGATTTTTCCCTTGATCAGTATGTAGTGTCCTTCTGTGTATTTTTTGATGATTTTAGGTTGAAAATCAATTTTATCCGATATTAGGATGGCTACTCCACCTCATGTCTTGGGGCCATTTGCTTGTAAAATTGTTTTCCAGCCTTTTACTCTGAGGTAGTGTTTGTCTTTGACACTGAGGTGCGTTTCCTGCATGCAGCAAAATGCTGGGTCCTGTTTACGTATACAGTCTGCTAGTCTATGTCTTTTAATTGGGGAATTTAGACCATTGATATTAAGAGAGATTAAGGCATAGTGATTATTGCCACCTGCCATTCTTGACGCTATCTTTATGTTTGAGTGGTTATCTACTTTTGGGTTTGATTCAAGAAGGTTATTATCTCATTTTTTCCAGGGTGTTGTTTCTCTCCCTGTATTGGAGGTTTCCACCTATTATCCGTTGCAGGGCTGGATTTGTGGAAAGATATTGTGAAAATTTGGTTTTATCATGGAATATCTTGGTCTCTCCATCTATGGTGATTGAGAGTTTTGCTGGGTATAGTAGTCTAGGCTGGCATTTGTGCTGTCTTAGTGTCTGCATGAGATCTGCCCAGGATCTTCTGGCTTTCATAGTCTCTGGTGAGAAGTCTGATGTGATTCGGATAGGTCTTCCTTTGTATGTTACTTGGCCCTTTTCTCTTACTGCTTTTAGTATTCTTTCTTTGTTTAGAACATTTGGTGTTTTGATTATTATGTGACGGGAGGTATTTCTGTTGTGGTCCAGTCTGTTTGGAGTTCTGTAGGCTTCTTGTACGTTCATCGGCATCTCTCTCTTTAGGTTAGGGAAGTTTTCCTCCATAATTTTGTTGAAGATGTTTACTGGCCCTCTAAGTTGCAAATCTTCACTCTCATCTCTACCTATAATCCTTAGGTTTTGTCTTCTCATTTTGTCCTGGATTTCCTGGATGTTTTGGGTTACACGTTTTTTGCATTTTGCATTTTCTTTGACTGTTGAGTCGATGCTTTCTATGGAATCTTCAGCACCTGAGATTCTTTCTTCCATCTCTTGTATTCTTTTGTTGATGTTTGCATCTATGACTCCTGATTTCTTCCCAAGGTTTTCTATCTCCAAAGTTGTCTCCCTTTGTGATTTCTTAGTTGTTTCTACTTCCTTTTTTAGATCCTGGATGGATTTGCTGAGATCCTTCACTTGTTTGTTTGTATTTTCCTGTATTTCTTTAAGGAATTTTTGCATTTCCTCTTTCAGAATTTCTGCCTGTTGACCCAAGTTCTCCTGCATTTCTCTAACCGATTTTTGTGTTTCCTCCTCTTGGGATTCCATTTGTTGACCCATCGTCTCCTGCATTTCTTTAAGCAGTTCTCGTGTTTCCTTTGTAAGGGCATCTAACCGTTGATTCATTTCTTTAAGCAATTTTTGTGTTGCCTCCCTATGGGCATCCGTCTGTTGACCCATATTCTTCTGCATTTCTTTATGCAATTTTTGTGATTCCTTTAAAAGTGCATCTACCCGTCGATTCATTTCTTTAAGCGATTTTTGTGTTTCCTTTGTTATGGCTTCTAACTGTTGATTCATGGTCTCCTGTAATTTTTTATTAGATTTATTTGTGTCCTTCTTGTGATCCTCTAATAGCACCATGAGAAGTGATTTTAAATCCAGATCTTGTCTTTCGGGTGTAGTGGGGTATCCAGGACTTGCTGCTGTTGGAGAGTTGGGTTCGGATGGTGCCATATTACTTTGATTTCTGTTAATAACATTCCTACATTTGCCTTTTGCCATCTGGATACTTCTGATGTTAGTTGGTCCTGCTGTCACTGGCTCCTGTGAGCCTGCAAAGCTATTTCTGCCCCCCCTGGATTACCGGGATTCCCCTGGGGAATTTCTGGGGCCTGCCCTGCTCTTGAGTGACTTTGGAGCTCTGATGTGCCTTGCCCCAAGTGATGTTACATTTGGGAGTCCTTGCACATCCAAAGGCTCAGTGTAGTGGATTCCTGGAGTAGAGGTCGCCAAAGGGAGGCTGGTAGGCTCCTGCCCTGTGCAGAGGTGTGTGATCTCTCCTGGGGGGGGGGAATGGTGTCACTCTGTAGGGCAGAAGTCCCGTAGCAGGGCTGGCGCTTTGATTACTGCAGACCTGCCCAGTTCTTGGGAGCAGGGTACACACAAGCTGCCTGAGACCCAAGCGATATTATGCCTGTCTGTCTCTGAGCCTGTTGGTCACAGCTGCCCTGGTGCTGGAGCAAAGATTGCAGAGTGCACTCTGCACTCTCTGGGCAGGGCAGGTCACCCTGCAGGGGGAATGGCCCATAGCAGAGTTGGTGCCCAGAGGACCACAGCGCTTTCCTGTTCTTGGGAGCAGACAGAAGCCCCAACAGGCCGGGTCCCAAGTGATGTTATACTGGGGAGAACCTGGGTACCTGTCTCCTCAGTGCAGTCGATACCGGAACAGAGGTCGCCCTCAAGTTTCTTTTTGAATTTAGCTATTTGTTTGTGTTCTCCTGGAATGCATTTGGGAGTTTATGTCCTCTTGATTTCTTTGAACATATTTATATAGTCACTCTTTTGATTTTCTTGTCTGGGATTTAACTTAATACCATTGGAAGCTAATCCTATGAGATTAGTAATTTTTTAGAGCGGTGATGTTGCCTTGGTTTTTCAAGTTTTTATATTTTCAGACCTACACATATGGGGATAAGTTGTTGAAGAAGATTTTAAAAATCTTTCTTATTCTTTCAGTAGAAGTATTTGCAATATTTCATAGAGAATAGCTTGTAATATGTTTGAGATATTGTTTTTCTTTGCTATATTGGTGTTCTGGGTACCAGGCTTGAGCCTCAGTATAAATACTCTGTGCCAAAATAATAACTCTCCATGAGATATAAAGTAATAGTAAAAAACAGATGAAAATCATTTGTGCACTCCACTTTGTTTTTGAGACAGAATTTTCTGTCGAGCCCTGGTTTTCCTGGAATGTGCTCTGTAGACAAGGCTATTCTTAAACTAAGAAATCTTCTGGCTTCTGCCTCCTGAGTTATGGGAGTAAATGTATTTGTCCCCATAAGTGCCAATCATTTTAAGTAGTAAAGGGATATTGATAATAGTATGTCCATTAATATGTTTAGTTGCTGTGCAAATGATTATTATTGGCTTTATATAGAAAAAGAAAGATATAAATGAATAAATAGGGGTTCCATTGGTATTCAGAAGTGAGATATGAGGCAGATTTGGTAGTGGTAGAAGGAAAAGAAGAGGAAGGAGAATAAGAAATGAAATCAGATCATCATAATAAGTTCCAGTTTTCAGTAAGCTTAGAAATATAAAGATATCCCAAACCTGGCCATCCCACTATCTTAAGGAAAGGGCAATGTTTATCATTGATTTTTTTATTGAATATAATCTTCATTTATATTTCAAATGCTAAAACCTTTCCCAGTTTCCCCCTCCCCAAAACCCCCAATCCCTCCTCTCACCCCCTGCCTCCAAGTATATGCCCCTCCACCGACCCACTCCCACCTCCCCCCCACACCTCGATTTCCCATTGTTGGGACATCTATTGAGCCTTCACCTGACCAAGGACCACTCCTCTCACTGATGCCCAACAAGGTATTACTCTGCTACGATTTTGGCGAGAATCATGTAGCACTGATTTTTAACATGAAAGTTTCTAAATCACTTACATGGAAGGCTTTTGGGCATGAGATACTGGAGTATATAGCAGTGTTGAAGTCTCTACAAAATGAGTCTGAGAAGCCTCTGTGTGAAGCATTGAACCTGAAGATATCTGAGGAGGTTGGAGATGCCATACAGTGGAATGTTTACTGAGGAAAGTTCTACGCAAAGTGGAAATGGTTAAAAAGAGAGTAGCTTTTACTGGCAGCTGACTTCCATAGGTATGATAATCCAGAAACTTTGGAGACCAGATGATTTTTATCATGACTGTAAGATAGCAGAAATTTTGCTTCAGAATTTGGTATTTGCCTTGGTATGTTTCAGTCTTGCTTTGATCCATCAATTTCTTGCTGTGTTCCCCATTTTACACTTTGGGATGAAAAAGTTCATTGTGCGCCATTCTATGTTGGAATTATTTTAGACTGAAATTATATTTACTTTAATTTTATAGGACTCTCAGATATGGTTTATACTTTTAAATAGTATTGGGACTAATAAATATGGAGGAGACTTCTGAAGTGAGAGTGACTGTAGTTTACATTATAAGAAGGTCTTTATTCCATGGGGTAAGAGTTGGAATGAAATGATAGAGAAAAGAGAAAGAGTTCAAGAATAGTGTAGGACAGAATTGGTTGTTGGTCATACATCCAAGTAGACTTTTATGAATCAAATTGCACATGCCGTTTTTGACTCTGAACTGTCTTTTAGGGGACTAGTTTATAGAGGTTGGTCTGATCAGCAAGTCTTCTTTCAGAGGTTGAGCCACAGATGCTGGTCAAACCTGCATGAGTCTTGTAGATTAAACTAAGGAGGAACTAGTAACAGGTGTTGGTCACACCTTTACAGGTCAAGTTCTGAGTATTGCCCTCACTCCTGTGCAGTCTTTCCCAATGCCTGGAATACTATTTGGGTTCTTTGAATTCTACCTCTGTCCACATTTCATCCTCTTTGGATACTGTATGACTGTGATTAAGGTCTTTCTCTAGCCTAGAGGCATTTTGTTGGCCAGGTTCCAGCACACACTCTTGTGACATTTTCTGTAAGGTTTCTGATAGTGAGGTTGACAGTTTCAGAAGGGCCAAGCCACTGACCTAGCAAGTTTTTCTTTAAAAGGTCATTCTACAACTACTCTGGTTGAGTGCCAAGAAGAGAGTTTTGTTGTCCTGGTGTCTCTCATTTTCTTGGCCAGTGCCACCAGACCTGAAACATCATACTTTTGTCTCTGTGAAATGACAATTACTAGAAGTATAGCACATATTTTTCCCGAGGCTCTCTCTTAACCCATAGCTTCTGCCATCTGCATTTGGTTCTTTCTCTCACTAGGAGTAGGGAGCATTCCAAATTGATCTATTCCCACTGGGACATATACTGGTCTTACTCTTCTGCTTTGAAATCCTTCCTTTTTTGCTTTGCTAGTAAAGTTAGGTATATTTGAGCATCATCTCTCTATCCTGACAGCCATCACCCCTCTTTCCCCAGTCTATTTCCAGACTTATTCCAGAGACTATGACTATTCATAATCTTTTATTTTCAAACTCTTATTTATGTTTTTATTACCTGTGTTTTTCTTATAGAAAAGACAACATCCTATACACATAATTTCTGTCTTGTATTTTTACTGAACATTATATCCTAGGGGAAAATCCACATGAAATATTATCTGCACTACCCTGGAAGAGCCACATGGGTTTGTTATTGCAAATTTGTGATTGTGGAGAGTCATAATGATTCATATTAAAGGTAAAATTGCTTTGGGCTCAGTATAGTCCCCTCAAAACCATAATTACTCACTGTATCTCTTCTATCATTATTTTGACTGGATAGAGCCTGTAATACATGTTAACTGATGAGATCACTAGTTTTCAAAAAACCCAGGAGCTAACTTTCCCATAACTGTATTTGGTAAATATGTTGTTTGTTTTCTGTTGTTCTATGATTATATGATTCATGTAATTATATAGGTCATATATTTTTACATGTTATTATATACACTCACATAATTATATAAGTCATATATAATCATAAGGGTCATATAATTGCATTCACAGTGGAACATGTCATCTGGGGAAATCAAAACCATGTCTCAGGGCCATGATCACTCATATTTGGTGCAAAATAAAAACTCTTATTACCTTTGTTGAAAAGCTACATTTCACACTCACTATGGGACATCTTTGATTGCCTTTTACAATTGTAAGTCATTCCACTATGTGCATGTACATGACTTACAGTTAATTTCTTAAGGATGAATCTACATGTGACTACAACTTATGCCAAGCCTTTTATGCCAGTGTCAGTCAACCTCTATAGTATTTCCAAAAGGACTCTAAAGAATGAGATTCCAGCCTAGGTATAATTTCTTTATGCTTTATATATTCCTTCTTTTTTCTGAGACAGGGTTTTTCTGTGTAGGCCTGGCTGTCCTGGAACTCACTCTGTAGACCAGGCTGGCTTCGAACTCAGAAATCTGCCTGCTTCTGCCTCCAAGTGCTGGGATTAAAGGCATGCTTTATATATTCTTAATAATCATAGTAATGTAAATTTGTATAGCACTTCTCTCTTCAAACTAGTCAGAACAGCAAAATTAATTGTAACCAGGAGATATCTTTTAAGAAACTGTCAAATTAGTCAGGGTTCTCCATAGGAAGAGATATTATAGAATAAATGTGTGTTTGTGTGTGTGTGTGTGTGTGTGTGTGTGTGTTTGTGTGCATGTGCATGTATGTGTGTGTGTGTATGTGTGTGTGTGTATTGTATATATATGTGGGATTTACTGAAATAGCTTACAGGCTGTGGTTGGTACAACTAATTCAGTAATGGCTGTCTTCCAATGAAAGGGCCAAGAATATAGTAGTCATTAAGTCTACAAGGCTGAATATCTGAGATGGTTTTCATTATATGCAAGAATCTTGAAGTAGGTGAATGCTAGTGAAGGAATGGACTTTTTAGTAAGAGCAAGAGTGAGAAGGCAAAAAGAGAACAAGCTTTCTTCTTTTAATTCCTTTATGTAGGCTGTCAAAAGAACGTGTGGTCCAGATTAAAGGTATATCTTCCCACTTCAAAAGATCTAGATTAAAGTTGTATCCATCCACATCAAAGGTCTAAATTAGAAGTTAGTCATCCCACTTCAAATAGTTTAATTAGAAAAAAACCCTCACATGTGTGTCCTATCATTCAAGTTTTAGTTGATTTTAGATATGATCAAGTTGACAACCATGAATAGCTCTCACAAGTCCACCCCTTGTCAACTTGATACCCAATCATATCTCCATATGTCATGCCTGATTCGCATGTGAAAACAATAACCAGGTCATAATAACATATTACATTATATAACTATCTCTCATACAACAAGTGCATTGCAAATTTTAGAATAGGTGAAAATGTCCTTTAAAGAAAATTATTTTAGTATCTCAAATTTTAATATGATAACCACTGATATTCTCTTAATTGATGTTATGTTACTTGATAAAGAAATCAAGGAAAGAAAACACAAATATCTACACAAATAAATTGTTAACAAAATATGACAGAAACAATTATAATATTTCTGAAATTGGTCTCATGGAGTTAGCTGGCAGTTATAACTACTTTCTCTATTACCCATCTGTATTAGTTAGGGTTTTACTGCTGTGAACAGACACCATGACCAATGCAAGTTTTATAAAAGACAACATTTAATTGAGGCTGGCTTACAGGTTCAGAGGTTCAGTCCATTGTCCTCAAGGCAGAAACATGGCAGTATCCAGGCAGGCATGGTGCAGAGGAGCTGAGGGTTCTACATCTTTATCCAAAGGAAGCCAGACTGGGCATCCTCAGGCATCCAGGAGGAAGATCTCTAAGCCCAACCCCACAGTGACACACTTCCTTCAACAAGGCCACACCTTCTAATAGTGTCATTCCCTGGGACAAACATATACAAACCACCACACCATCCGATATTTTCTTCACCTTTTGCAAGCCCCTCAACAGGTTTTGGAGCTTTTCCTAGAAGAGTAATCATATTTTCATTCTCGACAAGTCAGTGGCATTTGCCATCCTGTCTGAATTTTATAGTTGCAGTTTTCTACTGACTTAAATCACAGGACATAGTACCACCAAGTGATTCCTTAAAGGATTTCCTTCACTCCAGACATAAACTTCTTTACCTACATTATGGAGACACAAGTCAACTTCCCCGTGGTAATGTGGATCAATTATCCCTCCTAACAGCATTATTCAATTCTTAACCTGTTGGTTGAAGGACATCAGAAGCCCAAAGTGTCCCACAGGAAGTCTAATCTTCTAGTATAATGGAAATTTTATTGTGGTTCCTGGTAAGAGCATTAGCTACTCTGGAATCAAAATTTTTAGGCTAGCAAAACTTAAGGTTACAGGAACAGAAAGAACATACATTTTCTAATGACTCACTAGGGATGACAGTGAATGAGTATAGATATTCTCCTTTCCAATGTTTGATTCCTCAATGTGTGGATCCTGGCTGTGAAAGAAAACATAACATATATTGGACACAAATTCGCAGCAAATACTACTTTCTGGAAAACTCTCCAGGCTGGTGCCATCTATTTGTTATTGTAACTGTGTTTTGAATGGATATTCCATCTTTTTATGGCTCAGCTGCTTCAGGATGGTAGGAAACATGGTAAAGGCCAGTCATGGGCCCACTGTGGTACTTCTCTGGGAGTGAATTGGGATTCTTGGTCAGAAGCAATACTGTGTAGAATACCATGACAATAGAGAAGACATCCTGTAAGTCCACACATCCTAGTTTTAGAAGAAACATTACATGTTGGAAAGGCTAACTTATAACCAGAATAAGTATCTACTGTAGGCAGGACAAAGGGTTGTCCCTTCCAATGGGGAAATAGTCCAATGAAGACAATCTGACCCCAGGTTGCTGGTCACCATTAGGGATGATGCCATATTTGAGGCTCAATGTCTGGAAGTCAGCAGCAGCTGTATCAGGTCAGCATTAGCGAATGGAAATCCATATTTCCAGTTCATGCATGATACCAATCTTTGTGACCATGGTTATATTATTCATAGATCCATTGAACAATGAGGGGAATGGTTGGGGAAAGAAGTCATACGTCTACAGAATGGGTCATGCTACCTACTAGATTATTGAAATCCTCTTCAGTGTAAGTCATCTTTTGATGAGAATTTGAATAGCAATCAAGTATCTTCACATCCTTTGCTCATTTTCAGAGAACTAGTCAGAAACTTCTTCCTCAGATGCTTTTATCATCAATTTTCCAATCATACACTTTCCATGTCCATGAACAGTCAGTCAATCCATTAACAATAGCCCATGAATAAGTGAAGAAATGTATATTAGGCCATTTCTCCTTCAAAATATATTACCATGCATGCTGCCCAAAGTTATTTCAACTGTGAATATTTCCTTTCACTTGTATTTTCTAAGATTGACCCAGAAAGGGGTTGCAATGCTGTAACTACCCACTTCTGGGTAGTAACTGATAATGTGCCTTTCCATCAGTAAAACAGGCTAAAACTTCTCTTTGTCAGTCACCTGAGACTAGGACATACCCCATGAACTTATAGATTAATGATTAGCTGCAGAAAACATAATAACATTAGGAGAAATAAAAGGCATTTGGGCAACTTCCACATATAATTTGCATGTGCTTTCAGGAACTGCCTGGGAACAATCATGTACATACCACTTCCTTTTGATAATGGATTGATGCTATGCACATCCTACTGTAAGACTTGTTGGGTCAGAAAACACAGCTCATGATGGGCAGTTCAAGTCACATGGTAACTTAGTGGTCCATTATTAAATGTTCCATTCACACTAAGGTCTAATAGCATGTGAAGTGCTGTCTTTCTCTCTTTTTCTTTCTTTTTTTTTGACAGTCGCATTATTTTTATTTATTTTTTTTGTATATTTTTTATTTACATTCTAAATGATTATAGCTTTCCCGTTTCCTACCTCCCCGAAAGTCCCATAAGCCCCTTTCTCTCCCCCTGTTCCACATTCAATCCATTCTCACTTCTCTGTCCTGGTATTCCCCTACATTCAGTCTTTCCAGGACCAGGGGTCTCTCCTTCCATCTTCTTAGAAATCTATTGATATGCGAATTGTGTCTAGGGTATTCCGAGATTCTGGGTTAATATCCCCTTATCAGTGACTGCATACCATGTGTGTTCTTTTGTGATTGGGTTACCTCACTAAGGATGATATTTTCAAGTTCTGACAATTTGCCTAGGAATTTCGTGAATTCATTGTTTTTAATTGCAGAGTAGTATTCCATTGTGTAGATATACCACATCTTCTGAATCCATTCCTCCATTGAGGGACATCTGGGTTCTTTCCAGCTTCTGGCTATTATAAATAAGGCTGCTATGAACATAGTGGAGCATGTGTCCTTATTGCATGCAGGCAAAGCCTCTGGGTATATGCCCAGGAGAGGTACAGCCAGATCCTCCGGGAGTATCATGCCCAGTGTCTTTTTTGATGACTTTAGGTTGAAAATCAATTTTATCTGATATTAGGATGGCTACTCCACCTCGTTTCTTGGGGCCATTTGCTTGTAAAATTGTTTTCCAGCCTTTTACTCTGAGGTAGTGTTTGTCTTTGACACTGAGGTGCATTTCCTGCATGCAGCAAAATGCTGGGTCCTGTTTACCTATCCAGTTTGCTAGTCTATGTCTTTTAATTGGGGAATTGAGACCATTGATATTAAGAGAGATTAAGGCATAGTGATTATTGCCATCTGCCATTCTTGACGCTATCTTTATGTTTGAGTGGTTATCTACTTTTGGGTTTGATTCAAGAAGGTTATTATATCAGTTTTTCCAGGGTGTTGTTTCTCTCCCTGTATTGGAGGTTTCCACCTATTATCCGTTGCAGGGCTGGATTTGTGGAAAGATATTGTGAAAATTTGGTTTTATCATGGAATATCTTGGTCTCTCCATCTATGGTGATTGAGAGTTTTGCTGGGTATAGTAGTCTAGGCTGGCATTTGTGCTGTCTTAGTGTCTGCATGAGATCTGCCCAGGATCTTCTGGCTTTCATAGTCTCTGGTGAGAAGTCTGATGTGATTCGGATAGGTCTTCCTTTGTATGTTACTTGGCCCTTTTCTCTTACTGCTTTTAGTATTCTTTCTTTGTTTAGAACATTTGGTGTTTTGATTATTATGTGATGGGAGATATTTCTGTTCTGGTCCAGTCTGTTTGGAGTTCTGTAGGCTTCTTGTACGTTCATCGGCATCTCTCTCTTTAGGTTAGGGAAGTTTTCCTCCATAATTTTGTTGAAGATGTTTACTGGCCCTCTAAGTTGCAAATCTTCACTCTCATCTATACCTATAATCCTTAGGTTTTGTCTTCTCATTGTGTCCTGGATTTCCTGGATGTTTGGGTTACACGTTTTTTTGCATTTTGCATTTTCTTTGACTGTTGAGTCGATGCTTTCTATGGAATCTTCAGCACCTGAGATTCTTTCTTCCATCTCTTGTATTCTATTGTTGGTGTTTGCATCTATGACTCCTGATTTCTTCCCAAGGTTTTCTATCTCCAAAGTTGTCTCCCTTTGTGATTTCTTAGTTGTTTCTACTTCCTTTTTTAGATCCTGGATGGATTTGCTGAGACCCTTCACTTGTTTGTTTGTATTTTCCTGTATTTCTTTAAGGTATTTTTGTATTACCTCTTTCAGGATTTCTTCCTGATGACCCACGTTCTCCTGCATTTCTCTGAGCAATTTTTGTGTTTCCTCCTCATGGGAATCCATCTGTTGATCCATCGTCTCCTGCATTTCTTTAAGCAGTTCTCGTGTTTCCTTTGTAAGGGCATCTAACCGTTGATTCATTTCTTTAAGCAATTTTTGTGTTGCCTCCTTATGGGCATCCGTCTGTTGACCCATATTCTTCTGCATTTCTTTATGCAATTTTTGTGATTCCTTTGTGAGTGCATCTACCCGTTGATTCATCTCGTTAAGCGATTTTTGTGTTGTCTCCTTGTACGCCTCCATCTTTTGATCCATGTTCTCCTGCATTTCTCTAAGCGATTTTTGTGTTTCCTTTGTTATGGCTTCTAACTGTTGATTCATGGTCTCCTGTAATTTTTTATTAGATTTATTTGTGTCCTTCTTGTGATCCTCTACTAGCATCAAGAGAAGTGATTTTAAATCCAGATCTTGTCTTTCGGGTGTGTTGGGGTATCCAGGACTTGCTGCTGTTGGAGAGTTGGGTTCGGTTGGTCCCATATTACTTTGATTTCTGTTAGTAACATTCCTACATTTGCCTTTTGCCATCTGGATACCTCTGATGTTAGTTGGTCCTGCTGTCACTGGCTGTCGGTTGGACCTCCTGTGAGCCTGCAAAGCTATTTCTGCCCCCTCTGGTTTACCAGGATTCCCCTGGCACAGATTTCTGGGGCCTGCCCTGCTCCTGAGTGACTTTGGAGCCCTGATGTGCCTTGCCCCAAGTGATGTTTTATTGGAGAGTCCTTGCACGTCCAAAGGCTCAGCGTAGTGGATTCCTGGAGCAGAGGTCGCCAAAGGGAGGCTGTTAGGCTCCTGCCCTGTGCAGGGGTGTGTGATCTCTCCTTAGATTGGGGGGGGGAGGGGGAGTCCCTCTGCCAGGCAGAAGTCCCACAGCAGAGCCGGCGCGCTGGTTCCTGCAGATCAGCCCAGCACTCGGGAGCCTCATACACACAAGCCGCCCGAGACCCAAGGACACTATGCCTATCTGTCCCAGAGCCTGGCTGTCCCAACCTCCTGGTCACTGGAGCAAAGATGGCGGAGTGCACTCTGCACTCTCTCCGTGGCGCTGCTCATCCTGCAGAGGCGATGGCCTGCAGATCTGGCACCCAGAAGAACACAGCGCTGTCCCATTCTTGGGCGCAGGCGGAAGCCCCAACAGGCTGCGTCCCAAGTGATGTTATATTGGGGAGAACCTGGGTACCTGTCTCTTCAGTGCAGTCTACCGGAACAGAGGTCGAGGAAAGGAAGCTGGTAGGCTCCCGCCCAGTGCGGGGTCCCTCTCGATTTGTCAATTCTTGATCTTAGAGCATAAGCTATTGGAGTTCTATTCAGGAAATTCTCCCCTGTGCCCATATGTTCAAGGTTCTTTCCTACTTTCCTTTCTATTAGTTTCAGTGTGTCTGGTTTTATGTGGAGGTCCTTGATCCACTTGGAATCGAGCTTAGTGCAAGGAGATAAGTATGGATCAATTTGCATTCTTTTGCATGTTGACCTCCAGTTGAACCAGCACCATTTGTTGAAAAGGCTATCTTTTTTCCACTGGATGGTTTTAGCTCCTTTGTCAAAGATCAAGTGACCATAGGAGTGTGGATTCATTTTTGGGTCTTCAATTCTGTTCCATTGATCTACATGCCTGTCACTGTACCAATACCATGCAGCTTTTAAAACTATTGCTCTGTAGTACAGCTTGAGGTCTGGGATACTGATTCCCCCAGAGGTTCTTTTACTCTTGAGAATAGTTTTAGCTATCCTGGGTTTTCTGTTATTCCAGATGAATTTTTGAAATGCTATTTCTAACTCTATGAAAAATTGAGTTGGGATTTTGATGGGGATTGCATTGAATCTGTATATTGCTTTTGGCAAGATGGTCATTTTTACTATATTAATCCTCCCAATCCATGAGCATGGCAGATTTTTCCATCTTCTGAGGTCTCCTTCAATTTCTTTCTTCAGAGACTTGAAGTTCTTGTCCTACAGATCTTTCACTTGTTTGGTTAGAGTCACACCAAGATACTTTATATTGTTTGTGGGTATCGTGAAGGGTATCATTTCTCTTATTTCTTTCTCAGTCTGCTTATCCTTTGAGTATAGGAAGGCTACTGATTTGCTTGAATTGATTTTATATCCAGCCACTTTGCTGAAGTTGTTTATCAGCTGTAGGAGTTTTCTGGTGGAGTTCTTTGGGTCACTTAAGTATACTATCATATCGTCTGCAAATAGTGATAGTTTGACTTCTTTCTTTCCAGTTTGTATCCCTTTGCCCTCCTTTTGTAGTCTAATTGCTCTAGCTAGAACTTCAAATACTATATTGAAAAGATATGGAGAGAGAGGGCAGCCTTGTCTAGTCCCTGATTTCAGTGGGATTGCTTCAAGTTTCTCTCCATTTAGATTGATGTTGGCTACCAGTTTGCTGTAAATTGCTTTTACTATGTTTAGATATGGGCCTTGAATTCCTGATCTTTCTAAGACCTTTAACAAGAAACAAATACTCTTCAAACTATTCCACAAAATAGAAACAGAAGGAACCCTACCCAACTCATTCTATGAGGCCACAATTATGTTGATACCAAAATCACACAAAGATCTGACAAAGAAAGAGAATCTCAGGCCAATTTCTCTCATGAATATTGATGCAAAAATACTCAATAAAATTCTTGCCAACCGAATTAAAGAACACATCAAAATGATCATTCACCACGATCAAGTAAGCTTCATCCCAGGGATGCAGGGATGGTTCAATATAAGGTAGTGCTGTCTTTCAAAGAGAGAATTGCCTTAAGATGATGGCAAAGCCTTGCTTCAAACTCCAAAAGGTCTGTTCTGTGATTTACTTATTAGGGTTGATAAAAGCTTGAAACAACATTTCTGTCTGTCTCTGATCAATCAGGCTTGCGCAATCATATGGTCCATGTGCTAGAGCAGCCTGCACAACAGGCTGGACCTGTTGAAGTGCCTTCTCCTGTCCAAGACTCCACATAAAGCTAACATCTTTCTACGTCACTTGATATATGAGCCTTACTAACACAGCCAAGTGAGAAATGTGCTGTTTCCAGAATCCAAATAGTTCCATTATATGTTGTACTTCTTTCTTGTGAGTAAGAGGAGTCTGGTACATTTAGTTATCCTTCAAGTTAGAAGAAATTTCTCTGTATGTCCCATAGTGCTGGACTCCTAAGAAGTTCACTGAATTAGAAGGCTCTTAGTTGGATTTATTTCCCATCCTATGATATGAATAAGTGTTACCAATAAGCTCATTGCAGCCAGTTAGCTAACATCATCAATATAGTGCACAAATATGATATCTTGTGGACAAATGTGATGATCATATTTTGTGGACAAAACAAATGATCAAGATCCCTTTGAACTAAGTTATGACACAGGGCTGAAGAGATAATATATCTTGAGGCAAAACTGTGAAGATATACTACTGGCTGGGCCAACTTGAATTCCTGTGATCCTTATGGATAGGAACAGGAGATGTGTTAATCTGTTCATGTAAGGACAACACAGACGCTACCTGACTGAGTTTTGATAGTCAACTATCGTACTTCAAGATCCATCAGTCTTCTGTGATAGTCAGATAAGAGAGTTAAATGGCGATGTGTTGGGAACTACCACCCTCTACATCTTTCAAGTCCTTGGTGACAACACTCATTTCTGCAATTCTTCCAAGGATGTGATAGCACTTTTGACTCACTATTTTTCCTTATAGAGGTAACTCTAAGGATTTCCATTTAGCCTTTCAAATCAAAATAGCCCTCACTCCACAGGCCACAAAACCAATGTGAGAATTCTGCCAACTTCCAAGTTTATCTATCCCAATTATACATTCTGGAATTGGAGAAATAACTGCAGGATGAGACTGGGAACCTACTGAATCTACTATGTGTCAGACTTCATCCAAAACACTATTAATCACCTCCATAAGCTGCTATCTAACTGGAGGGCCAGATTTGTTTCTTGGGATATTCTAGAATCAGCATCAGAACAGAACTAGTATCCAATAAACCTTGGAAAGTCTGAATGTTTTCTTACCTCTGGTGTACAGTCATTATTGTAAGGTGGCACATGTTCCTTTGGGGAAGGACTGGAGAAAGGCTAACAGTAAAACTTTTAGGTATTTTAACAAGGTTCTCTATCAGGAGAACCTGGCCATCCTTTCATTCATGGAGTTCTGCAAACTCACTCAAGTTTGGAAATTGGTTCACAGACTAAGATTGCCTTTTGCCACAATCCAATGTACCCTCTCTTCCATTTGCTTGAGGTTTTATTTTCTTGCTTACACAGATCAAACAAAATGTAGTAGGCTTCTTATCTATTTCATGCCTAGGAAACCATGATTGATTTGCCAGTATCAAAAGTCCATACAAGTCATGACACCACAAAAATCACTTTGCCTGCAGCGCTCATTATGGATCAGGCCATTAAAGACATTTCTTTGTGCTGTGCATTCCAATAACTCTGGTCACATTTCTTTGGAGATAAAGTGTTACCACCTGGCCCCTGCTACTTTAAGGCTTGATTAAATCCATTACAATTAATTTATCCAAATGAGCAAAAGTGCTTTCAACCATAAAGTTTAGCACAAGGAACAGGATGAAAGCAAAAGTCTTCAAATATACTAGTGCTGCTCTCACTATTTTGTGTCTCTCGGCTTAGTAAAGGGCATGTCTTGTGGCCTTCCCATAGTGAAGGGTTAGGTTTTACATGGTGTACCCACTTTAGCATTTCAATTTCCCAGAGCCTTAAAATGTATTCATAAACCCTAAGCCAAAGGATATCTCCAGCTCCTTTTCAATAGGCTATCTTTTGGCAAATTCTTCAGCCAACCATTTAAACAAACTTTTGGTACCTTTTACACCATTCAAGCTTTCATACCAAACCTAGAATCTCCACTTATTTGGTTTTGGCATTATACTCAGCATAGTCTAGTTTCATTTTTCTTCCACTGTTATTCCATTCCCTTCAATACCCAGATGTGTGCTTAAACGAATTAGAAAACTCATTAAGATCTTGAGCAGTGTAGTGTACCTCCTCATAGACTACACTTTCTACATCCCTTTTAGTAACTTGCTAAGCCTTTAGTCTAGTAATAGGTATAGAGGTAACTATGGTGGTTTCTGATGGACATCAGTATTGTCTTGCCTAACATCTATCTCCTTCAGAGGTAGTCACTCTTGGGTTAGCATACAATGAAGAAGAATCAATTCCCTCATTGAATGTCAGGAAAGGGAATATGTCAGGGGCTGTAGGTGGAGTGTATCTTGTGCTGAGAGTGGAGAGACTACGTCCTTAGAGGAATAAACCCTTGAGAATCTGAAGGTTCAAATTTCACAACTTCATAGTGTACTAGCACACATATCTAAGCAAATTACAGGATCTCATTATCTACCAATAAATGCCCTAACTTTAACTGTCTGCACATTCTAAGTCTGGAACTCAAATTTTCTTTTTAATTCATCCAGTCCTATGATGAGGTCTCAGTTTGATTTTCTACAATTTGAGTTTTGTGGCTGCTGGAACAAAGATTCTCTTCTTGGGTATACTTAGACATCTTTAGACTCTTTTCACATGTCTGGAGATGGTCAGTTTTATCTCTGAGTTCATTCCTTCCCTTTGTCAGTTTATTCAAAGATGCTAGCAGCAACCAATTGAACAGCACCACCATTTTACTTATTTTTTCCATAAACTTTAGAAAATTTTAGTATGAAATCATCAAATTTGTTGTCCTTCACAATTGATGAATCAGGATAGTCAAATGCTTTTCTCTCCTTTAGTTTGTAAGTTTACAGCATGAGTTTTCATTGTTCTCTGAGCTTCCAGGAAAGGTTTTGGTAACTGGAGAGGCTTCAGTAGATTTGTTAGAGTGACTTACAGGCTGTGGTCTAGCTGGCAGTACAGCAATGGCTGTTTACCAACAGAATGTTTAAGAAATAGTTGTTCAGTCCACAAGACTGGATGTTCCAGCTGGTCTTAATCACATCCCAGACTTCATAAGAAGTAGATAATAATGCCAGTGAAGAAATGGACTTGCTAGGAAGAGTGAGAACAAGCAGTCAAAGACAGAGCCACCTTCCTTCTTCCATGTCCTTTATAAAGGCTGCCAGCAGAAGGTACGATCCAGACTAAAGGTCTATCTTCTCATCTCAAAAACCCAGACTAGAAGTGGATCTTCCTACTTCAAATAATTTACTGAAGAAGAAAAACTCCCTCACAAATGTGCCCAGTAATTTGTATTTTCATTCATTCTAGATGTAGTCAACTTAAGAACTAAGAATAACCATTATACCACTTAGGGACTTCAGGCTTTATAATCTAAGCTGATTTTGTTACCACTGTTTCAGCCTTCTGAGTGCTGGAGTGCTAAGACTAGAGGCATCTACCATCATTCTGAGGCCTGTCTTTTCCTTTCTGTTGGCAGTGTTGCAGCCTAAACTTAGATTTAGAGCACTGTCTCTTAGCAACCAATTGAGCTGGCAGATCTTTGAGAATTGACCATGAAATAACATGTAGCATTCTCTGACTGGAGGTCTGCCAAGAAATGATGACACCTAGACTGTGAAGAGAAAGAGAAGGGAAAATTACACAGATGTCATCTGCCTCCTTTCTCAACTCAACACACACACACACACACACACACAGAGAGAGAGAGAGAGAGAGAGAGAGAGAGAGAGAGAGAGAGAGAGAGAGAGAGAGAGGGAGAGAGAGACTAATTTATGGTATTCTTTAATTTGTGGCAATATTTTTAATTTTAGGAAGTTAATTTCTTCCTTTTCCTACTAAGATGTGCATAAAGATATATCTATCTTTAATTTAACCAAATGTGGGGGTTGTTGTAAAACTGGAACAATTAGACGCTTCACGTTCCCAGCAGTGTCTCTGGCTTATATTAACTCATGTTTGTTATCCACATCAAAAAATCAACCCCTGCATCCAGACCTAAAGCATCAGAGAGCACATCATTATTGTAATCTATCTGAATGTTATATTTTCATTCATTTGTCCTTCTAGAGGGTTCCTGAGAAATGTATTGAAATAGATGGTAATGTGTTTACAAAACTGAAGACAGCTTTGGAAATGTACATTACTATCAAAATAACACTAGTGGTTGCTGTCATAATGGTATTATAGGCCAGATATTACACTAATTGTGTTACTGGTTTCCCTTCAATCCTTACAAGTTAAGTATTACCGACAAGAACATCAAATAACTGTATGCTTCTCAACCCAGACCCCCCTTGCATACCCTGAACTCTGGTGCTGGGGCTGAATTCCCCAAAACTATATTTTCTAAGGCTCAGGGTTAATTGACTTCCATTATAACATCTTCACTTAGAAGCCCTAGCCCATTGATGTCTGCCAAAGCCAACCTCTGCTACTTATGTGACTGGAGCCATGGGTCCCTCCATGTGTACTCTTTGGTTGGTGGTTTAGTCACTGGGAGCTCTGGGGGTACTGGTTGGTTCATATTGTTCTTTCTTCTATGGGGCTGCAAACCACTTTAGTTCCTTGGGAATGCCAGGACAGGGAAGCAGGAGTGGGGTGTGTTAGTGAGCAGGGGGAGGGAGGATGGGATGGGGGTTTTCTATGGGGAAATGAGGAAAGGGGATAACATTTGAAATGTAAATAAAGAAAATATCTTTAAAAGAAATAGGAAGAAGAAGAAGCCCTAGCCCAAGCACAGGTAGACTTTCCCAGGGAAATTTCAACATAAGTTGAAATTGCTGAAGACCTAACTTGGGGCCACAATTCAAGCAGCAGGAAGAAAGCCCGATATCTTTGTCCTTAGTTTGTATCTGTATCCTTTGATTTGAGTTAGTTTTCCCCTTTAAACACTGGCATTCAAAGAATTCCTAAAAATGACTGACAATCTATACCATAGGCTTTCATTATAAAGGCTCAAAGAAAAGAGTCTTTGAACCTAAACTTGCAACCATCTTTTATTGAGAAACAGTGACACTTCACAAGACAGTCCACTAGTCCTCTACCCCAAGTAAGAACAGTTTTCTATGGTGATGATGAGGCTTTGTCTTAGAGGATAGTCACTTACAAAAAAACAGGTCTCTCCCCTTAAATGATGTTAGGCCCAACACTGAGATTCTACCTTACACTGGTGAGAATGACTAAGATGAAAAACTCAGGGGACAACAGATCCTGGCAAGGATGTGGGGAAAGAGGAACACTTATCCATTGTTGGTGGGATTGCAAGCTGGTAAAACCACTCAGGAAATAAGTTTGGCTATCCCTCAGAAAACTAGACATAGGACCCAGCTATACCACTCCTGGGCATATACCCAGAAGATCCTCCTACAGGTAATAAGGACACATGTTCATAGCAGCCTTATTTATAATAGCCAGTGGTTGGAAAGAACACAGATGTCCTTCAACAGAGGAATGGAAGCAGAAATTGTAGTATATATGCACAATAGAGTACTATTCAGCTATTAAAAACAATGAATTCATGAAATTCTTAGGCAAATGGACGGAACTCGAAAGTGTCATCCTGAGCGAGGTAACCCAATTACAAAAGAACGCACATGCTATGCACTCACTGATAAGTAGATGTTAGCCCAAAAGCTTAAAATAAACAAGTTACAATTCGCAAACCAGAGGAATTTCAAGAAGAAGAAGAATTAAAGTGGGGGTGCTTTGGTTCTTCTGAGAAAGGGAACAAAATACCTATAGGAGCAATAAAGGAGACAAAGTGTGGAGCAGAGACTGAAGGAAAGGAAAGGCCACCCAGAGATTGCCCTGCCTGGGGATTCATCCTATAAACAGTCACCAAACCCCAACACTATTATGAACAAGAAGTGCATACCAAAAAGAGCATGTCATGGTTGTCCAGGGGTGGGGTGGGGGGACTGGGCGTGTGGTCCCCAATGGAGGAGTTGGAGAGCAGTCCATAGGAGCTGAAGGGATTTACAGCCCCATGGCAAGAACAATGATGTCGGCCACCCAGATGCCCCAGGACTCCAAGGGACTAAACCATCAACCAACGGGTACACATGGTTCCAGCCAAAAATGTGGCAGAGGAATGCCTTGTCGGGCATCAGTGGCAGGAGTGGTCCTTGGTCTGGTGAAGGCTCAATAGATGCCCCAACAAAGGGAAATCGAGGTGGGAGGGAGGGGGAGTGAATCGGGTGGAGGGTCATATACTTGGAAGCAGGGGCTGAGAGGAGGGCTTGGGGGTTTTCGGGGGGGGGGAACCAGGAAAGGTTTTAGCATTTGAAATGTAAATAGAAAAAATTAAAATAAAGAAAAAAAAGTGATGTTAGGCCCCAACTCCCAAGTCCTCAAAATGGCAATGCCACCGACAGCTCCCTGAAGTACAGTCTGAGCTAAGCTCAGGCTGTTGCTGGCTGACAAATAACGTCTAATATTCCTCATTCGTCATAAACTTGTGAAATGGGTTTGTCATCAAAAGAAGAGACTGTTTCCCTTCTTTTCCTCAACCTCTCATAAATAACAAGCGATAACAGCTTCTTCAGGCCACCTTGAAGGACTTACACTGAAACATTCAACAATTCAACACACTTTAGTGTAGCCTGCTGAATTACACAGCACACTTTTTTATTTTTTTTTAATTTTTTTTGATTTTTCGAGACAGGGTTTCTCTGTATAGCTCTGGCCGTCCTGGAACTCACTCTGTAGACCAGGCTGGCCTCGAACTCAGAAATCCGCCTGCCTCTGCCTCCCAAGTGCTGGGATTAAAGGCGTGCGCCACCACTGCCCTCACAGCACACTTTTTGCTCCCTGCCCCCATTCTTCATCTATTTAAATTTAAAGCTTCTGTTATTGTTTCTAGGACAAATCTGGAGTTCCTGGGCCCCTTTATCTCTTCATCCTGGAAACTGATGTGGTTACATTTCCTCTCTCTGCTTCTGACGACTACTAGTTTCTTTAATAGGCACCTGGGACAGGTGGCCAAGTATATATAGTCTGTCCTAGAATTTATTTTCTCTAAAACTCTGTATATGACTTTATTGCTTGGAAAACCCTCTAAGTTCTTGGCATCTGACCCAGGAAGCCTCACATCCTGAATTCTGTGAAGTCATTCCTACTTAGGGGTAAAGGATTCTTATTATGTTGCAAATACATTATTTCCTTAGAGTCTGCCCTTTGTTTTTTCTGGCTTCTAACATCTATTATCTAATGTCATATATTGTCACAATATTCACCATCTAGTGAGATTTTTGGCTTCTCCCATCAGTGTGCTTGCTCAGCATTCCCAAGACGATGCATGGTAGCTCTGGCAGATACCAGGACTTTTAAGAAACCCACCCCACAACTTTTCCAGCATAATATTTTTATTGATTATTTGGGAATTTTACATTATGTACACTTACCACACTCACTGGTTCCCCCAGCCTCCCATCCAACAATTTTATTAGTTTATTTGACATGTATAAGTGTATGCCTGTGTGTATGTCTAGAGATTACATATATATCTGGTGTCCTGACATCTAATGAGGCCAGAAGAGGACATCAGTCAGATCCTGGGACAGAAGCTACATATGGTTGTGAGTCATCATGTGGATGCTGGGGATTGAACTCTAGAAGAGTTGCCAGTACTCTTAATCATTCAACTATTTCTGCAGTCTGAGTACCAGGACTCTTACCTTTAATACCCAGGTCTTTTGTCCTGTCCTTAACTGGTATGCTTTGATTGAAGGATTTAAAGTCCAAGCTCTTTGGGAATGTCATTTATACATTTAACAGTGAACATTTTGGTCCTATTCAACTAAATTCCTTTTGATATTTAGACAATTTCCACTTGGCAGACTGGTGGGGAGTGGGGTAGACAATGATGCTGCATTGATGATGTAAAGCTCTTTGCAGCATGCGTGCAGCTGGGTGCACTCCCGTGCCTCCCATTGTCTTAACTTTCATAGCCTCTCCTGAGTCTTAGTTACCTTATGCTGCTTTCTTGAAGGTTATCATTTGCATCTACATCTCCAAGGAGGCAATCATTTGAGAGTAGCAAGTGTTGGCTGGATAGAAGTACAGAGCCTGATGAGTTGGATGTAGAGAAGAAACAGAAATATTTGGTGAATGATTAGAGCAGCAAAGTGTATGTACTTTAGCATCTCTCTACACTGGCTTTGATAATGTTATTAGATTCACAAATCCCTCAACATACTTTTTTTTGTCTCACCTATTTGTTAAATTAATTAATTTTAGTTAAAATCAGCTAGTATTCATTCATACATTTAAACCAAGACCCTTGATTAACACAGCTTCTAATCCTATGCACACACTCTAAGGAGGATTCTTTTCTTAATTTGTTTATACAATACTAAGGTTTAGACATGTTCAGAAATCAATCTTAGATGGTAGTATGCAGTCCTGAGCCCACTGGAAGGCAAGCATATAGACTCCCTGATCCTTCATACACACTGAGCTTTCTAAGATCTCTCTTGATTTGAGTTTACCATGCCTCAGTTTTGTTACCAGACTATACTCACCCTGTGACTCCTACTCCACGATCATCCTTTATATGCATCTACTCAGTCATGGTCCTGTTTCCTAGGCTCAGTTTATTTAGAACCTACTCCATGGAGCACTCTCAGAGTCTCATTCTCTGCTCTTGTTCTTTTATTCTGAACTCAATATCCATGGTACCAATATCCAGCTGTCCTGTCACCATACACATGGCTGTGGCCAGTATGTCCTCTTCACTGAAGGGGACAAGCCCCTTGACAACAAAGTCTTCGTTATTTCACCCTGTTCTTTGTCCTTGTCTTTAGCCAAGAGTGGGGTGCATGCTAACAGTTCAGATACTGTGAGGAATTTTGGAAGAGGAAACTCTAATCATACTGGCCAGTCACTTTTCTCAATAGACATAACTCTGTACTCTATGGCATCCTGTACCTAACTGTCACAGAAGTTAAAAAAAAAATCCAACACCTTAAATTCCATTGCTTTCCAGTGCACATTGCATGATGAAATTCTGAGACTTCTTGGCTCTATCCACACATGTCCATGTGTCAATTCTATGTCTCTCCATTTTACTGTCATTCTCATTGCCGAGAGGTCATGGCAGCAGCCTCCTCACTGAGCATTCACTCTTGTCAACTATACACCCAGTCTTAACACAGTAGACAGAACTATCCCTAAGTATGTGCTAGTTTAGCTCTCACCTGTGCTCTAAGGTATCTTACACCTTCCTACTCCTTCACATGTGCTGGCAAGATACTAGAGCCCCCATAGTGTAATTCCTTCTTCATTATCTTTCTGAATTTATGTGAAACCACTCTCAGAGTTCTCATTTGAGTCACCCAGCTGAGTATGTTTTGAGTATTGTTGCTGTTGTGTGCTGGGTTTGTTCTATTAGATGTTCAATGAGGTGGTAAAGACATAGTCTGATAATGTCACAGATAGACAGAAATGGAATATTGGACATCCAAAAGCCCTGTGTTCCACTGTGGTAATTCTTCTTCATATCTGTGATTTAAAACACAAAGAGATCTGTCAAAATGCAAATTTCTCTCTCCAGAAGAATTTGGGCCTCTGTTAAAAGGCTAATGAGCATGCAGCCAAATTTCTCATGTATCTATTAGTATCAAGGCAGACATGTGACAACGAGCAGTCTCCAGTAGAAGTTAATATGATGAATGGTTTATTTTTCTACTATTAAAACTTTTCACTTTATTTAGCTATCAACTTTTAAAGTTACAATCTGTTATTGGCACCTTTCCTTCTTATTGTATACAGACCCTGTAAGGAAGATCTCTTAGAGTCATGTTAAAAGGGTAGGCCCAAGCAGCCTGCCTGGTTCATATAATGTTCATACCATTCATTTATTTTCACTTATGTGAATGTAATTCCACCTTTCTGGGCCTCAGTTGCCAATTTTAGAAGGTGTCAATGGGGAGACAACAATCTCTGAAAGAAAATCAAAGCTGGCATTGCAGCTTGATCCTACGGAAATGTGAGAATTGATGATGTGGGGACCACAAGTTCTACAGAAAAGCTGAGCATGGTAGTACTGACTGTAAAATAAGATAGTTATATGAGACAAATATACAGATGGTCTCAGGCTAGTTTCCCACTGGGGATCAGTGCAGTAATATATGGATAAGACATATGTAGGCATCATATTAGACCCGGTATAATTGCAGAAAAGAGACAAATGAATCTGTTACCCTCAAGCTCTGGGGACATTAAAATTTTTTGAGAACAAATGTGGTTCTAGAGGAGCTATGCTTTGTTTACAGGAAGAGAGAGGGGCTTTGTGCTTCTTTAAGGAGTCTCTTGTGGCAGAAGTGACTAGAAAATGGGAGGCCATGGCTGGCAAGGTCCTCTGCATTGTGGAGTCTCCTGGATAAGGGCCATTTCTGCACTTAAAAAAAATACCCTTTACTAAGCGAGTTTCTGCTAGGACCTCTGCCTAGCATATACTTGCCTTCATTCATATATATCTGTGTGTGTGTATGTGTGTGTGTGTATACAGAGAGAGAGAGGGAGAGAGAGAGAGAGAAAGAGAGAGAGAGAGAGAGAGAGAGAGAGAGAGAGAGAGAGAGAGAGAGAGAGAGAGAGAGAGAAAGAGACCAGAAGCATGTAGCTATCACTTACACTTACAGAACTACAGCTCTGGTCGAGATTATCCATTGTACCACTGGGTAGGTCTCTGCAGAAAAATTAATCTAGCTACACACTGGTGTTCCAGCTGCTAAAATACATACACTCAGATTTCTTCTCTGAATGTGAATAAAAGAGTCTCAGTTCTTTGCAAAAGTCTCCTTCCTCTATGCCAGGCCAGGAAAATGGAGGAAGAAGAGTGTCCCCTGTTACCCAATATCTTCATTAGCTTAAGTTGGTGTGAACTGTAGAAGTAAACCTTGTTTGGAGTAGAGGCCCTAACTTTTTCATCTTTGATTCTAAAACCCTGATTCCAAATCCTCACTCTCAGAGATGTCTGAGATTCTGCTCTAAGGTTTGGTTTCCATGGTCTCATTCCCAAATCCCAGATGACTTGGATTGTCTGTCTTAAAAGGTGATTTCGTGTAAATGTATACTTATTTACAATAACCAAGATACAGAATCCAACCAAGTGATCTCTGATAGGCAAAAGAAAATGTGTTATAACTTGAAATGAAACATTATTCAGTCTTAAAAACAGAAGGGTATTTTGCATGCTCGGTAATTTTAAGAGATCTCCTATACAATATGGTGCCTTCATTTAGCCTTACTGCAGTATCCACTTGATTGTATGTAAAGCGCATACTGAATGTCTTAATAAACAACACATGTTGGAGGCTGGAACCTTCTCTTACCATCCCTGTCAATCACCTGCAAAAAAAGCTAAAGCAAGAGCCACTGTCCTGTGTACTCTAGGATTCATTTTACTTCTGCCTTGTAAAACATTGTGTGTATTACCTAGGTTAATAGACCTCTATCCAAAATGGCCATGTAATCACACATTCGACATAGCAGATTCCCAGGGAGATGATCACCTCCAAAAGATAAACTACCAAGACCTGCAGTGTCAAGGTGGACACAAGCGTTAGACCATAAACTGCTACAGATCTTCTCCACGTGGGAGGTGTTTCTTTCTATCTCTCAAGTCTCACACTCCTGTTCAAGAAATGTTCCAATTAAAATGAACCTAGAATTTTTAAAATAATGCAGGTGCTTCCTGATACTCAGAGAAATTCTGATTTGTGAATTGTCCAGCAGCAATCATACGTTTGTTTTCTTTTTTTTTCTTTTTTTTTTATTTTATTTTATTTTATTTTTTTAATTTACATTCCAAATCACTTCCCCTTTCCCGTTTCCTCCCTCCCCGAAAGTCCCATAAGCCCCCTTCCCTCCCTCTTTTCTCCGTTCAACCCCCTCTCATTACTCTGTCCTGGCGTTCCCCTACATCCAGTCTTTCCAGGACCAGGGGTCTCTCCTTCCATCTTTTTAGAAATCTATTGATATGCTGATTGTGTCTAGGGTATTCTGAGATTCTGGGTCAATATCCCCTTATCAGTGACTTCATACCATGTGTGATCTTTTGTGATTGGGTTACCTCACTAAGGATGATATTTTCAAGTTCTGACCATTTGCCTAGGAATTTCGTGAATTCATTGTTTTTAATTGCAGAGTAGTATTCCATTGTGTAAATATACCACATCTTCTGAATCCATTCCTCCGTTGAGGGACATCTGGGTTCTTTCCAGCTTCTGGCTATTATAAATAAGGCTGCTATGAATATAGTGGAGCATGTGTCCTTATTGCATGCAGGTAAAGTCTCTGGGTATATGCCCAGGAGTGGTATAGCCGGATCCTCCGGAAGTGTCATGCCCAGTTTTCTGAGGAGCCGCCAGACTGCTTTCCAGAGTGGTTGTACCAGCCTGCTATTCCACCAGCAGTGGAGGAGTGTTCCTCTTTCTCCACATCCTCGCCAACAACTGCTGTCTCCTGTGTTTTTGATCTTAGCCATCCTGACTGGTGTGAGATGGAATCTCAGGGTTGTTTTGATTTGCATTTCCCTAATGACTAAGGATGATGAACATACGTTTGTTTTCTGACAGTCAATTTTAGGAAAGCAGAAAGCCAAAAAATATATTCAAATTTAATAGGAAGCACATTAAAATTAGTAATGAATGTTTCTGTTCCTCTTTAGTCCTGTATGAATATTAAGACAAAGTTTCTTTTAATGGGGAAATTACATTAGTAAATGAGGCAGCAAAATGAATAGATTTGCATTTTGTTAAATAAAGTGTTTCCTGAAACTATGTCACTTGAATATAAAGCACAATAGACAAGAAATCAAAGCCACCAGCTGTGTGAAGGCAGTGGTTGTGACAACGGGAAAAGACACATAGTAGCAATTGTGAGGAGTACTGGTTTCCCTTCCCTCACTTGTCTCTTTCCAGGATACCTTCAGAAGCATGCATGGGTCTTCCATTGAAGATTCAGTCACTCTCTGCCTTGTTGGACTTTATTCTTATAACTTGATGACTACAGCATCTATTCATGATTTTCATTTTGTTTCATGCTATTGTTCTTTTATTGAGTCCCTCCAAGGCCACAACATCTATCCACACCTGACCTCTCAGCCTTTATTTTTCTCATCTTTTGGGACATTTTCATAGCTTGCCATACACACTTGTGATTATGATCTAAGCATCATCAAGATCTGTTATATTTCTAACATGCAGAAAGTCATAGCAATGGTTTTTATTGTTACCAGGACTTGCTATCTACTGTTCATAATTATAACTGGCCAATCCATCCCCCATAGATTGATCGATCTGTCCTTTGATCCATCCATCTATCCATCTATCATCCATCTATCTATCCATCTATCCATGCATCCATCCATCCATCCATGCATCCACCCATTCATGCATGCATCCATCAATCCATTACCCTTGGAATCCGTTTGTCTCATTATATACCATAAACCTCTAGTCCTGACAGACAAATTTCACTCTCTCACCTCATTCTATTCCATTGTTATTTTGCCACCCACCAACCTTTGAAGAAGCCATTACCTACATATATATTTTTTTTGTCATTAGTACATAGTTAGGTCATTTTCTGCAACCCGGAAATAAAAGCCACCAGACAAGAAGTAAATGTAGTGCAGTCTTTTTGATTATTTTACTGTACTTTACTTTCCACCCTCCCCCAAATGCAGGATATAGGAGAAATGGCTTTCTTGTGCTAAATGAGCACTTACACATTGCTGAGGCTATGTTACATACTATACTCAACAGATAGCACTTGTCATAATGTCTTTGCAACCGTATGTTGATTATATCCATGAGTGAAGCTGAGAAAAATCAGTGCACAAGACCAGCAGATAGCTGTCCCAGTTGGTATAACACAGAGGCAGGTTTAGGGCAGGAATGACCCTGGCAATGATTTGACTCATCTTTTGACATCCTGATCCTGTGTCATAACTATTGGTACTCAGATGTTCACTCAGATCATCACTCACCTATCTGAATAGTCTCATTGATGGGAAGAATAATCTGATAAGGAACAGATTTTCAAATATCACCATAATAGGTTCTCAGGAGAAAAGCCTCATTCTAAAAGGTCATCCATCATTAACCACCCTCTCTTTATGTATTAAAGGTTCAATGATACACTATATAAGGTGGATGGATTTCCCTCAAGAAACCAAAGCCACATTTTTGACAAGCTAACCAGGCAGCAGTGAGAAAGCAATACTGTACTACAGTGTGGCCTTACTGCTAGCTAGCTAACTAGCTAGCTAGCTTATAAGAAATTTCCCTCTGTGCAATCTATCTTCCCTCCATTTGCTCAGCTTCTAGTATCTGTCAATCACCCTAATGTCTCCAGAGAGTGGTTGATTCTGCTGAGAGGTTTATAGTCCAGTTGAACCAGCTGGCCCTCTAGGCATGTTCATGATTCTCCCTGTCTCCATCACAGGGCCCTCCAATCATTCTTTCTCTCTGTTTGTAAGTGTCAGCCACAAATCCTAGCAGGCTCATTAAAGTGTCCACGTGTGCAGGAACACCTTGCTAGGTGTCTTCACCTTTCAGAAATGTGAGAAAACACTAGAAACTGCCCAGGACCCTACCAAGATTTGAGAACAGAAAAGGGCATATCTGGGAGAATGGCTCTGCTAGGGTTGACTCAACATCTCTTTCCTCTCTCTCCACTATAGGCATTGTGTTCAAACCAGCTGCCGAAAAGGTGCCCCAGTCAGGACTCATATATGAAACACAAAAGCTGCTGTAGACTTTAGGTGATAGCTATGTAGATACTTCTGTACAACTTGCTTTCCCTATTTACAGTATTTCTTGTATATTGGTTTGCACATACACATATATTATTGGCTTACATAAATAAGAACATGTAGATTTTTTCTTTCTGAGGTTGTATGACCTTGCTTTATATTATACATTCTATCAATTTCCTGCAATTTTTAAGTTCATTTTTCTTTAGCGTTAAGAAATATATATACTACAAATAGTATATATGATAATATATGCACATTTATCATATATGTAGTATAAATGATAGAGTAGTTATGCATGCATATATGATTTGTATCATATATGTAGTATATGTAGCATACATGATATATATAATTTAAAGGACCAATAAATTAAAAGAAAGCTAAATATAAGAGGTAAGAAACATGAGCTATAAAAGAAGACATAAAGCTAATTGTATTTTAAATTCTATTTCTACCATTAATTTTTGTTTTGGGAGTTTGATAAGTGCATAGAGTATATATAATACTGAAAATTTAAAACTTAATATGAAGCTCCACAGTTTCCATTATGAATGAGTATTCTAGCTCCACAGAAGTTCAATGAGTTGTATAGACTTTGATTCTGGCTAATTTTAGTGTGTGATTTATTTTTATAATGAAACTTTTAAAAAAGACAACTTGTTTCTTGATCTAGAAGCTTTATAGTGAACTAGAGATACAGAAGTCTGAGGAATTCCCTAAGCCATAACCATAATCCCCTAATGCATTTGCATAGAAAAGAAGTCATTATGCTTTCAGGTAGAGCTTGTCATTGTTTTTGGTAGTTTTTGAACTACTATGTTGTGCTATCCTATCGCAGATGCAATAAGAGTTGGATGGGCTAATATAGAGAAACAACTATGATCAGAATTATGAATAGTGGTACCTCATATGATCAAATAGATTTCCAAGTCATAGAGGGCCTGAAACCATCACACCATCCTGTTCACTGTAAATTTCCAAGAAGTACCTGAGATTAATAATTACATTGGTGGCAGGCACCAACATTTAGTGGGAGAGCAGCAAGGATCTACCTTCACAACTGTTCTCTATTTGTATGATATAAAATTAATCTCACAACAATGGGGGTGAAAACAATAACTGAAAAATATCAAGGCTAGACAATGTAAGTAAATTGCCTTTAACCACAAACATAATAATTAACTACTTTGGAACCCAAGTCTCAGAACTGATAGCTTTATAAAAAGCTCCCTGCATAGTTTCTAGGTTTCATTGACTCATGGGGATGGAGCAAGGTCCCAGTGTCAGGAAGGATACAATGAGCACAAATGACATTATCATGCTCTGTGGGGTCAGACACCTTACTTACAAAGCAGATGATAGGGCTCACTCCTACACATTCTAAAAGTTATCTCATTAGAATGAGATAAATACTACTGCCATTACTATCTCGTGAGAGATTTCTAAATGGAGAACTTTTCTGTCTTATTTATGGTTATATTTCTTTTTTTTTATTTTCTAAGTTTTTTTTTTACTTACATTCCAAATGATTTCCCCTTTCCTGTTTCCTCCCTCCCTGAAAGTCCCATAAGCCCCCTTCCCTCCCTCTGTTCCTCATTCAAACCCCTCTCGCTTCTCTGTCTTGGCATTCCCCTACATTCAGTCTTTCCAGGACCAGGAGTCTCTCCTTCCATCTTCTTGGAACATGGTTATATTTCTACAGGGGTTATCTGGTAGGGATTGTGTTCTAGGCTAGTCACAAAATAAAAACAAATTCTACTAATTTCTTCTTGTGCCTTCCCAGTAGGGCCTGCAGTTCCCAGGGCCACCCAAGAAAACTCGAGAATACCAAAAGTAACTGTGAGCACCTGAGAAGATATGAAAGTACTCAAGGTGCCTAAACTCAGAGACACTGTGAATTCTGAGATGGCTCAAGGGTGGTTGAGAGGCCAAGATTCCCTAAGATTGCCTCAAAGCGTGCCAGAGAGCACCCACAAGAAAGCTTGGGAGTATTGCAAGCACCTGAAAGAACCAAAGAGATGGGAGCACTTTGGAGTACTGGAGAGTGCTTCAGAACCTTGAGAGTTCCCGGGGCCCCTGATGACACCTAAAACAGAGCTTCTGAAAGAGGGTGGGGGACCTCCATACCACCTGACAGCACCCTAGATCACCAGAGTATCTAAGGATTCCTAAAGAGCACCTAAGGATAACAGAAAGTGCCTGGGTCTACTCCTTCTTGCACTCTAGTGTGAGGGAATATGCACCCTGTCTTTTAGTTGAACTCTGTGAATGGCAGCCACTGTTTGGATAAAATGTACAGATGATTCATATGTATATCTAACTGATTCAGAAGCACCCACCTGAAGACATACAAATCTTAACCTACAATCCAAACTTCTGTGGCTTATGGGAAAAAGTGAGATACTGAGCAGGTACTGAGGGTCAGTGGCTTATGTTATTCTCTTTTGTTCCTGTTCAGATGTTTGCAGCTAAAGAGCCCTAAATCCAAATTTCTAGGCTTGCAGGTTTCCCATCTGTCTTGGGCCCAGGGTGAAATGGGCATGGCAGAGCAGGTCCTATTTAATTAGTACATTTGATTAGCCATTATGTAGGCTCTTTTGACAGGTCAAATTTCCTGCATATCCCTGGGAAAGCTTTGGCCTCTTAATGAACTGGTCAAAATAAGTAGTGATTAAAAGCATTCGGCAAGCTCAGCACCATCAGCCTCTAGTCTGTTAGTTACCCCGGACCAGCCATTAAACTAAGGGTAACTGTTCAAATGCCACACTGAGAGTCATTCAGTGTCTGGACAGTCCCCTGCCCTTCCAGTCCATCTGTGCACTAAACTGTTCAAGGATAGGGACAAGTCATCTAGAAAACAGTTTCTCCAGAGATGAGGTACATCTACAGAGAAGTGAATCAGTATATAGATTTCTGATACAAGGCTGAAAATTCAGGAATTATTTTTCTAAAGATCTACAGCCTTTGGCAACACTAATTGGCATTTGTTAGAGACTCACTATTTGAACACTTATGAAATGCCTTGGCTGTGGATTTTCCTCCTCTAATCCTTGGAATTCTACATCCTCATTTCTCCGTCTTTAACAATGACTCAGAAAAGCAAACTACCTGGTCCACGAACACCTATATCAGTAGTTGTCAACCTTTCTAATGTTGTGAGCTTTTAGTATAGTTCCTCATGTTGTGGTGACCCCCAACTATAAAATTATTTTATTGATACTTCATAACTGTAATTTGTCACTGTTATGAATCATAATGTAAATACCTCATATGTGAACTCCCAAAGGGATTGAAACCCACATGTTAGAGTATAAGCTATTGGAGTTCTGTTCAGGAAATTCTCTCCTGTGCTCATATGTTCAAGGTTCTTCCCTAGTTTCCCTTCTATTAGTTTCAGTGTGTCTGGTTTTATGTGGAGATCTTTGATCCACTTAGAATTGAGCTTAGTGCAAGGAGATAAGGATGGGTCAATTTGCATTCTTCTGCATGTTGACCTCCAGCTGAGCCAGCACCATTTGTTGAAAAGGCTATCTTTTTTCCACTGGATGGTTTTAGCTCCTTTGTCAAGGATCAAGTGACCATAGGAGTGTGGATTCATTTCTGGGTCTTCAATTCTGTTCCATTGATCTACATGTCTGTTACTGTACCAATACCATGCAGGTTTTAACACTATTGCTCTGTAGTACAGCTTGAGGTCCGGGATACTGATTCCCCCAGAGGTTCTTTTACTCTTGAGAATAGTTTTAGCTATTCTGGGTTTTCTGTTATTCCAGATGAATTTTTGAATTGCTCTTTCTAACTCTATGAAGAATTGAGTTGGGATTTTGATGGGGATTGCATTGAATCTGTGTATTACTTTTGGTAAGATGCTCATTTTTACTATATTAATCCTGCCAGAACTCCAATAGCTTATACTCTAAGATCAAGAATAGACAAATGGGACCTCATTAAATTACAAAGTTTTTGCAAGGCAAAAGACACCGTCAAAAAGACAAAGCGGCAACCAACTAACTGGGAAATGATCTTTACCAACCTTACATCCGACAGAGGGCTAATATCCAAGATATACAAAGAACTCAAGAAGTTAAACTCCAGAGAGGCAAGTAACCCTATTAAAAAATGGGGTACAGAGCTCCACAAAGAGTTCTCACCTGAAGAATATCTAATGGCTGAGAAGCACCTAAAGAGATGTTCATCATCCTTAGTCATTAGGGAAATGCAAATCAAAACAACCCTGAGATTCCATCTCACACCAGTCAGGATGGCTAAGATCAAAAACACAGGAGACAGCAGTTGTTGGCGAGGATGTGGAGAAAGAGGAACACTCCTCCACTGCTGGTGGAATTGCAGGCTGGTACAACCACTCTGGAAAGCAGTCTGGCGGCTCCTCAGAAAACTGGGCATGACACTTCCGGAGGATCCGGCTATACCACTCCTGGGCATATACCCAGAGACTTTACCTGCATGCAATAAGGACACATGCTCCACTATATTCATAGCAGCCTTATTTATAATAGCCAGAAGCTGGAAAGAACCCAGATGTCCCTCAACGGAGGAATGGATTCAGAAGATGTGGTATATTTACACAATGGAATACTACTCTGCAATTAAAAACAATGAATTCACGAAATTCCTAGGCAAATGGTCAGAACTTGAAAATATCATCCTTAGTGAGGTAACCCAATCACAAAAGATCACACATGGTATGAAGTCACTGATAAGGGGATATTGACCCAGAATCTCAGAATACCCTAGACACAATCAGCATATCAATAGATTTCTAAAAAGATGGAAGGAGAGACCCCTGGTCCTGGAAAGACTGGATGTAGGGGAACGCCAGGACAGAGTAATGAGAGGGGGTTGAACGGAGAAAAGAGGGAGGGAAGGGGGCTTATGGGACTTTCGGGGAGGGAGGAAACGGGAAAGGGGAAGTGATTTGGAATGTAAATTAAAAAAATAAAATAAAATTAAATTAAAAAAAAAAAGAGCTGAATTCCAGCTTTGAGTGAATTTACTGTCAGTTTGGACAAGATACGATGGAGGCTTAGATAAATGTGTGTTATTAAGAAAATGCAAAAAACACAGGAGACAGCAGTTGTTGGCGAGGATGTGGAGAAAGAGGAACACTCCTCCACTGCTGGTGGAATTGCAAGCTGGTACAACCACTCTGGAAAGCAGTCTGGCGGTTCCTCAGAAAACTGGGCATGACACTCCCGGAGGATCCGGCTATACCACTCCTGGGCATATACCCAGAGGCTTTACCTGCATGCAATAAGGACACATGCTCCACTATGTTCATAGCAGCCTTATTGATAATAGCCAGAAGCTGGAAAGAACCCAGATGACCCTCAATGGAGGAATGGATTCAGAAGATGTGGTATATTTACACAATGGAATACTACTCTACAATTAAAAACAATGAATTCACAAAATTCCTAGGCAAATGGTCAGAACTTGAAAATATCATTCTTAGTGAGGTAACCCAGTCACAAAAGAACACACATGGTATGCAGTCACTGATAAGGGGATATTAACCCAGAATCTCGGAATACCTTAGACACAATTTGCATATCAATAGATTTCCAAGAAGATGGAAGGAGAGACCCCTGGTCCTGGAAAGACTGGATGTAGGGGAATGCCAGGACAGAGAAGCGAGAAGGGATTGAATGGGGAAAAGAGGGAGGGAAGGGGGTTTATGGGACTTTTGGGGAGGGAGGAAATGGGAAAGGGGAAATGATTTTGAATGTAAATAAAAAAAACTTAGAAAATAAAAAAAAAGAAAATGCAAAAAAAAAAAAAAAAACCCACATGTTGAGAACTGCTGAACTAAAAGTTAAGCATGGGAACAATGGGATGAGACCTTGCTAGATCCTCTCATTTCCAAATATTTTGGGATATGCTTTTCTCAGTAAAAGTTGATGTGAATACTCTACACAGAGCCCTATGAACTAGTACTGTTCTGAGTATTCTTCACAAAGCAACTGGATTAATATTCAACAAATATTTAACAAGTTATGCAATATTACTTTTGTTTCCCTTGTATAGATAAGAAGCTGGAAGTATGACTGAGACATGTGTGTACTTCTTGCTTTGCGAGGCAAGTGACACAGACAAAATCTTAACTCAGAATCCTGGTGCCGGAGAACATCCTTGTAATTTGCCTATTGAAAAAACTTCTTAAGGACATATATAATGCCTATAAAACTGAATTCTGGCTGGGTTATTCATGTGTGTAATACCTTAGAGGTAGAATAAGGTAAACCATAAGTTTGAGGTCTACTTCATCTGTATTGGGAGACCCTATCTATAAAGCAATATTTTGGTTTTAGCAACAGAACATGTTAGCATGAAATTCATATTGACCCCATGTTTCTAAATATGTCTGCCATAAACTGTTATGTACAGATGTACTATATCATGGCTGATGTTTATTTAGAACCTTGAGTTGTAATTTTTAACTGCCTGGATGCTCTCTGGCTTCAGGATTAGAGCTTTTTTCATTTGAGTCACAGTCTATTATACTAACTTCTGACTGTGGAGCTTGATTTTAGAACATTAAGGTGTTAAGAAATATTGATCATATTCCTCAAAACAAGAGATGCCTGTTTTCTGATGATCCTTGCTCCTGGTAACAGAAAATGTTGAATCCTGGTGCCTAAGCCTTTCTTGCTGTCATGATCCTGGAAATGGGCCCAAAGTGCTCCTAGAACTGAATGGATCTCTGTTTCTGGATCTTCACAGAGGTCCATCTACACCTCTACTTGTAAATTCCCTATCACTCACACAAAGGATTTTGCTTCACTATTCATATAATTTAAGGGTTTTTAAAGCAAAGTAATTAGCAAGAACATACACATAAGGTCTGAGCAGTAATTACATTGAAGAGAAAACAGCCCCAGAAAAGATGGGTTGACAAAAGATAAGACTATAGGCTTATACTGTTGAATGCTTTGTTATTAAGAAATGACACTATTTGAGAAGTAGAAAGTGTGGTTTTCCTGGAGAAAGTGATTCACTGGGGAGTGAGTATTGAGATTTCAAAAGCCAAAGCTAGGCCCAGTTCTCTCTCTGTCTGCTGCCTGTGTATCAGGATGTAGCTCTCAGATATTTGTCATGCACCATACTGCCATGCCTGCTACCATGCTCCCTGTCTTTTCAATGGTGGTAAGGGATTAAGCCTCTGAAATTGTAAGCAAGTCCCATGTCAAATGTGTGTGTGTGTACACACACACACACACACACACACACACACACACACACACACACACACATATATATATATATATATATATATATATATATATGACTTGTTGTAGTCGTGGTGTCTATTCCCAGCAATAGAACAGTAGAACAGTGACTAAGATACCTCTAACATGTGATTGTCTACCTAGGGAGGTATATTACAAACTGCAAAATGAACCTTTCACTGGTGGTCTAATAAGGTGACTAGAATATGAACAGATGCATTCCTTTAGCCTGTTTCTAATCCTGGGAAATTAACCTTGCCTAGCAAGGGTTCTTCCATCAGTTTTCATTTTCTTTATCATGAAATCCTTGAGAACCTTTCTCTCTGCCTTTCTTTGGTACACAGTATAAGATGTGTGCCCAGTAATGCCACAAAAGAAGTCATCTAAGAGTTGGAGGGTGATCTCAATGGAGCAGGAACAAAAGTAAGGTTTCTATAGCACTTAAGGACCTAGCTAAGAACAATTCTATGACTGAACTCTTCCAAATCTTCCTGGAGTTTGTTTTGTTATACTCTTCTCAACCTTCTTTGCCACACTGTCTTCCTTTAAACTTTAAGCATTTGTAGTTGTCAATATCCTGATATAAAACCATAAACTTAGTGAATAATGATGCTCTAGGCCTGAAGTACTTGTGTAGGTCATCCGCAGTATTTAGTAGGGTTGTACAGTGGCTGAAGACTACTTTAAAATGGAATACCTTTTTGACACTATTGAACTGTAAGTTATAATCTGGAGGGAAGATGTCTTGCAGTGAGTGTTGAAGTTAGATCATTCTTCCTTTCAGCCCCAGAAATAAGACCCAAACTCAAAATATATTTGTAAATACCCTGACTATATAGCTAGCCTCTTCTCTGACAATATATAACTTAAAATAATACATTTAATCTAATTTACATTCTTTTATGTGGCTTGTTAGCTGTGCTTAGGTACCATGTGTTTGTCTTGTGACGTATGTTCAGGTGACTATCTGGCACTTTCCCAGAATCCTTTCTGCCTACAGGATGTTCTACCTCCTATTTCCTGCCCAAGATATAGGCCCTCAATTTTATTATTGACAGGTGCCACATTGATACAGACACAGGATACTTTCTCTACAACTAAGGCTGAGAGGCAGAACTAACTCTGGGTGGATGCAGATGCATGTGGTTTTCCTCTGATCAGTAAGGGTTAAATTGTATGGGCTTGCATCTGGGATCTAGAAGTGTCATTTTTCTTTAAAAACACTGAAGCTTCATGCCAATCTACTTGAGAGGGTAGATTGTTTTGAATAAGTAGAATAAACTGAGTTCATCAAGTGGAGAGAGAAAGGGGATATCTATTAGCAGTCAGGGGGGCTGTGTATTCTTTTGTTCTATATCAGTGGTCCTCAACCTGTGGGTCACAACCCCTTTGGGAGGCAATGACCCTTTCACGTGGCACACCTAAGACAACTGGAAAATACAGATATTATATTACAATTCATAACAATGACAAAATTACAGTTATAATTAGCAACAAAAATAATTTTATGGTTGGGAGTCATCATGACATGAGGAAATGTATTAAAGGATCACAGCATTAGGAAGATTGATAACTATTCTCTATATGGATGGAAATTGTCACCAGGAAGAAGCTCATTAGATGCTGGTCTTTGGAAACTTTCATCTTCTCTAGGGCTGGGTAGCAGTCAGTATTCACAGTAGGCAGGTAGATGTACATAGCATCTTATTGCATTACAGTCCTCACAGAGCCCTTGGGTGTCAGGCTTCTTAACACTGTATGTGTTACAGCTCTTGGGACATAGGTATTTGAATTCACAGCCACTGTTCTAACTCTTGTGTAGGCAGAGAAGGTTGTCTTTCTTTAACTTTCAATGGCAATCACTGTTGTGCCTGCCCTGGTCCTAAATATTAGATCCTCTATAGGATCCTGTTTGAGCTAGGAGAAGGCCTTCTCTGAAGATTTTAATGTCATGGTTCTCTTAGAGGATAGTCAATGAAGCAGCTCTCTTAGATGATCTTCAGTGAGACAGCTTGTGCACATACACTTTATTCAGGGTGAATAAAGGCTATATATGAACCTCAAAGAGTGGAAAGGAGTTTTCAGGGTGAATGTAAATCATTAGCTGGAGTTTAAAGTACTGGGAATGTCTTGTGTGGATGGAGAGGCATTCTAGGAATCCCAGGTACTTGGTGAGTGGGTGCTTATTGTAAAAGAGGAAGTTGAATTTGTAGATTTTCCAAGGACTATGTGACCTTTCTTAGGTAGAGTGTGTGTGAGATCAGATCAGAAAATTGGAAGCCCTGCTGGAAAAGGAGTTCTTCCAGTTTGTGCTGAGATCAGAGTTGCTGTCTGAACATGGTAGATGATGACCTTAAGTGGCAGGGTTTCCCAATAGATTCTGTGGAAACAGATAACCACAATAACTAACTTCTATTTTCTTTCAAAATGATCCTGTATCACTTACTGTAGTAATAGTTCCTATTGCTATGAAGAGAAACCATGACCATAGCAATTCTTCTATGAAAAACATTTAATTGGAGCTGGCATACATTTTAGAAGTCAGTCCATTGTCATCATGGTGGGGACAATGATGTGCAGAAAGACAGCTGGAGAGTTAGCTGAGAGCTCTACTTTGGGATCAGCGGGCAACAGGAAGAGCAAGTAAACCACTTGTCCTGGATTAAGCTTCTGACACTGCAAAGCCCAGTCCCAGTGACATGCTTTCTCTAACAAGGACACACCCATTTCAACAATGCTACATGTCCTAATTATTTCATATAATATCATGCTTTATGAGCCTATGGTTGCCATTTTAATACAAACTTTCACATTAATCAGCAGTGACTTGTATTTCTAATGCAAATGAACATCTTTATTCCTCTACCAATGATGAGAGCATTGACTCAAAGAAGTCAGTGACATGGCCAAAATTCCAGTAGACAGAGCCAGGCATGGCATTCATTGTCTCCAACCTGATCACTTAACTAGTCCAGGATGTTCTCGGGGCTGAGAGAAACATCCAGGGCTTTAAGCAAAATGCTGACCTGTGCTCTCTCCAAAGCTTCCAGGACCTTTGCCCAGAGGTCCTAAGAGTTCAGCTGGGTATGCAGACAATTATTTCTTATCTTGCACATTTTTCCTCTTTTTCATGAAGGCTTTCATTTCTCTAGCTACTTTATCTTGGCCTCTTTCAACATCTCTCAGCTGCTCCATTTGTTCCTCCTCATTTGACAAATACTTACCTTGCTCTTGTGGTGTGCCTGGCCTGTTTGTTGTTTCTTGAATTCAAGCTCTCTCTGATGTAGGTCCCAAAGGTGTCTTCAGACTGTCCTGGTTGTGGAATTAAGTACATGGAAGAGGGAAAAAGATGTATTTAGAATGAGGCAAATAGTTGCACATATCAGAGTTTCTTAGTATTTTTCAGCACAACCAAGCACTACAAGAATAGCCAATAAAGACTTCAGGAACTCCATTAACTATTGTTTCTAAGGAAGAGGTCAGATTGGAATATAGATGTATTCAGTATTGCCTCTGCTGGTTCAACCAAGACTCCTGCTGCCGTACTTGTAAACAGAGGAAAATATGATCTTTAGGGACTCTAATCTATCTGGGTGAAGATTTATTGGTGTTTATTTGGACACAGTACATGATCATTTCTTTTTTACTCTTGGTAATGAGCCATATGTTGTATAGAAAGAAATCCAAGACAGCTCTTCTTGGCCAGTTTTGTTGAGACAACACCTAAGGAATAGGATGAGAAATGAACATACTTATACTATCAGCAAATCAAGAATTTCCTGCATCCTGACACACATAAGGTCCAGTAGGCAGAAAAGGGTCCAATAGGTAGAAAAGCCTTCTGTAGACAGAGGGAATCATGGGGGAAGGTTTCATATACAGGCTAGTGTGAAATTAGGGCCATGATCAGAAGCCAAGTCAGGGTTTACTTTATTTTCTTTCCCCACACCTTACCATTTATTGTGTAGAAAATTCAATGTTTGCCTTTCCTTTACTCTCCCTCAGACACTTTAGTGATATCTTAGTCAAAATGTTTATATTGACTGCCCTTTCAAGGAATGCTGTGTGCCAGTTCTATTGGGACTGAGCTATTAAAAATACAGCTATTTAGATTTTTCTTTTACCTCCAAGTGATCACTCTTTTAGAAGCAGCATCACAGAGGCAAACGCAATGCAAGAGCTGATACATATCTTCAGACACATGAAAGACTGCTGCTTCTGACTGTACACAGAGAGCCCATAAGATCTGGGAACATAGAAAGGACTACATCTTCCAATTTCAGAAATTCAAACATATATATATATATATATATATATGACTTCAGGACATCAGGAAAAACGAAGGCAACCAGAGAAGACAGTGCATTGGGACCCTTCCAGAGAGATGCCCAGAAGATCCAGAACCATGAATTTTATCATTGAAAAGAACAGTGTGGCCTTAGGATAGCTTGATGAATATATTGCCTATTCCATCTTCAAACTGGTTGAATCACATGCCATTGCTCTTGTTAGACTGTAAGGGACGGAGGATGAGTTGTTGGTGTTCTTCAGAGTACCTCAGACATAACTGGGATCAAATTGTTCCCTGACTTTTATATATAAGATACCAACAGTCCTGCTTACACTTCTTGTTGGTCTTCTCTTTATCTTTCAGGCATCACAGTAACTTTCTGGAGATGAAAGAGTGACTCACCCTGGGCTAAGCTGTAGTGATGCTGCTCTCTCTACTGGCAGCATCAGTAAAACAATATTCAGCATGTCTATAGGACATCTGAGCCTTGCGCTGAGAGACAATCTAACCAGTTGCGAGTGATGCCTGGTGATGGATTGTGTGCTACCCTGTGATGCAGCAACAGGACTTCCAGTACAAATTAACACTTAATTCTGATTTTCTCCTTGAAACTATACTTTGTGTATTCATGAACATCTTTCTAACAGAGATGTTCATCAAGTCCAATGCAATGTGTATATATTAGACTCTGTTAGCATAAAAATATTTCAAACTGGGTAACTAATAAAGAAAGGAGTTTTATTAAATAAGTATTTAGAGTTCTGTGAGTACAAACATCTGGACATGAAAAGAAGAGAATACATTGGCTATTGTCCTCAGTACTGGCTCAGTATCTTGCTTTTGTCCATGAGTCACAGAAACTTTTGATTATAGCCTAAAATTTGTGTACCTACAAGTGTGTGTTTTTCTGTTAGTTGGACATGCATCTGAATTCTCTGTATATTTTAACCAACTAGTGGCTGCCAGCCATAGAATACAGCTACTTGGCAGGATGCATATTCCCCCCCTGCTAGATTGTAAGAAAGGAGTTGAGCCAGGCACTCTCAGGAGTCCTCAGGTACCCTTCAGGAGTCCTTAGACACACTAGGGTACTGTCAGATGGTCTGTAGGTTCCCTGAGCCTCTTTTGGTGTCATCAGGCACTGTGTGGAACCTTTAGTGCTCTGAAGCACTCTCCAGCACTTGAGTGATCTCAGCTCTTCAGTTTTTCCAGGTGCTTGCAAGACTCTCAAGCTCTCTCCGAGGTGCTCTCTGGCACTTTTAGAGGTGATCTTAAGGATCCATGGGCTCTCAGCCACCATTGAGCCATCTTAGGGCTCACAGATATTTCCATGTTTGATGAGGCTCTCAGGCACCTCAGGTACTTTCACATCTTCTCAGGTGCTTACAGATAATTTTTGTGTTCTCTGATGCCTCTGGGAACCACTGGTCCTACTAGAAAGGTATTAGAGGGGGTTAGTAGAGTACGCTTTTACTTTGTAATTAGCATAAAATGCAATCATAACTGTGAATAAGGCAGATAAGTTCTCCAAAACGTAGAGAGCTCCTAGTCAAAGGTTAATGAATGTAGCATTTATTTCATTCTAATGAGATACCTTGTAGGATTAAGTCCTATCAGCTGTTTTGTAAGCAGAACATCTGATACTGCAAAGCTTGATAATACAATTTATGCTCATTGTACCCTTCCTGACACTGGGTCCCTTTTCTCCCCACGACAGAATGAACACAAGTCTCTGGATCCTTCTGTCTCATCGTGAATGAGGGAGCTGAGAATGCTATGTCCTCTTAGTCATCTAGTTAACCTCAGGCTTGGCTAGCCTATTTATGTTGTCAACAACAGTGATTCCAGCTCTGAATGTACAGAAAACTGAAAGGATTGCTTATTCCCCAGGTCACTATAACAAAGAGGGGAGATTTTCCTAGCATCATGGCTACTTACTTTTTTTTTTCATAAGAAGAAACCATGTGCACTGGGGTTGGTTAGTTGATTTCGAAGATTTGTTCATCCCTTTGTGTGACTAAGTTAGATTCTTCATGTTTAAAACTCTCTTCATCTGGACTTAGGACATACTGGATGTAGAGAAGTTTGCCAACAGATGACAGGAAATTGCAAGTCTAACCACCTATTCTGACAGGCTCTGAAAAAGGCCCTGACTAGTACTGTCTTGACTAATCTCAGAACCAGGGCTTAAACACTAGCCACAATAACTTGGTACCTGTAGGCTTAATTATTTTTTAAAACCTACTTCAATATAGGTTCACAAATTCTTTGATGCCCCCTCTTTCTAGCCCACTGTCCAAAGGTAGGGGAGATAAGGTGGTAAATAGGATAAGGGGGTGTGTACCTGCTTAGAAGTAGTTCTTTGAGGCAATAACAATCTCTGCCATCTGGATATCAGTAGTCCAGTTCAATAGTGTCAAGATACCAAAAGTGAATCAGCAGTTTCTAGATGATCCAGCAGAAGCAGCCAGGCCTCCTCCAAATCAGCATGAGTCAGGAGAGTGACCAGGACTAGCCTGAACTCCAGGAGAAATTCTCTGCCATGCCTTACTCAAGGAAGCGAAGATCATTGAAGACAAAGATTCAAGACCAAAGAAGCATTGCAAAGCTAGCTATGCACATGCCCTGTCACTGTCTGTTGAGTCCTAGTTATACATTCTCCAAACATCAAGTGTCCTCCCTCAGGTCATGCCTCAGCAAAACATCGGGTGAGTCAGCCTCACCATGTGAGTCTACATCACATGTCCCAACCAGGAGCTTCCACTTCACGTGTCTCCCTGGGAAGGCAAATCAGCTGGTGATCTAGAGAGGAGATGATCAGTTAGCCAAATCCTTAGTCACCTATTAGTGATATAAGCCTGTACTTGGTGGATGGAGTAAATCTTTTTTAAAGTAAGAATTCTTTCCTTATAATATATTCTGATCATGTTGTTGCCCTCCCCCAACTCCTCCCAGGTCATCCGTATCTCCATATATTTATTCCCACCAAAATTTATGTTTTTTCTCTTTTTGATTAAAATCAAATGAGCAAAGCATAAGAAACAACAATAAAACACAAGACAGAACATCTAAAAAATTACCATTAAGTTTATTTTATACTGGCCTGTCATGACATATGGTTAATATATCCAGTGAGAGTCCAGTGGAGAAAACTGACTTTTCCTTTACTAAAGTGTCTCAATTGCAGATAGAGTCTTGGTTAAGGGTGAGAGCCCATGTCCACTTCTCTCTCTCAGAGTTGAAATCCCAGCTAGTTTGAACCTGTACAGGCCTTGTGGATACTATCACAGTTTCTTTGAGTTCATATTTATATCAGTCTTGTATCTGGAGACAAACAGCACCTCTGGCTTTTACAGAGACCCCTGAACTATGAAGAGAGAGATTTGATAAAGATATTGCATTCAGAAGTGATTATTCCAAAGTCTCTCATTCTCTGCTTATTAATCAGTTATGCATCTCTGTATTAGCTTCTATTTACTATAAGAAAAAGCTTCTCTGATAAGGACTGAACAAGGTACTAACATATAGGTATATATGTTATTAACAGTAGTTTTATAGTTATGTTTTTTAATAAAATAATAGTATTGGGGTTTCCCCTAGGCCCATGACCTAATTTTAGGTTTGTTCTACTTTATCAGTGCTAGGTATAGGTTTCATCTCATGCAATGTGATAGAAAATATCCAATTAAAAAAAAGCAATTATTTATTCCTATAGCAATTGTGCCACCATTGTACCAGTTTATCTTATGGGAAGTCACTGTTAAAGGTGTGATTTTGTAGTTGGTAGACATTAATGGTTACCTTTGTTCTCCAGTAGTGTGCAGGATCCCTGCTAGTACCATGAACACTAGTCAGTAGGAATGGAGCTTCCACTTAGGCACCAGATCAAATTCTCCATTTTTTAATGACATGTGTAAGTGTTATCTTCAGCAGTAGGATCTTACTATCTGATTGTGGTGAATATTTCTAAGAGGCTTGGCAATAGTCTGTGATGTTTTAGGGTTTCCATAAAGCCCCTATGGCCAGTGACTTAACAAGATAGCACCAACTCCTAGCACTGGAACTTTTACTTGGTGGCATAAGATAATCAATTTGTGTCCTTTATTATTTTGTGACTCTATTTATATTCTTTTCACATATGTGTATTTTTTAAAGAGGCTTCTACTGTGGTATGTTTCTATGTAGTTTCTCAAAAGGCCTTTAATGTTAGTTCTTCCTCCCCTCATTCCCTTCTTTACCTTCCTCTCTATAACCTCTCTGTTTAAACTGCTGTTTGATTCCCTTTGTCTCTCTGTAATAATACATTATATTTCCTCTTCTTTTGGAGATCCTCTACCTACATCCTAGTCCTTTACTAGGTACCTAAACTCTGGGGTTATTTGTAATATAGAACACATATTGAAAACTTAAAAGATAAATTTCACATATAATAGAAAACATACATTTATTTATTTATTATAATTATAAATTATAATAAAAATTATAATTTATTCCTGCTACAATACTAAGTTGCCAATAAAATGTATTCACTGGTACAATTATAACAAGTGTTAATAGGAGTAACCACCTGCTCTCTTTATTTGATTTAATGCCTACTCTGCAGGAAGGCATTTCTAGTATTTTAAAATGGTCAAAACCCATGGTCTGGTAAACTATGAGTCCTTTATTAGAATTTACTTTCATTTTGATAAGCTTTCATCTCATCAAACTGTCTTCTAAATATTTGTTTATACGCATATACCTCCTTGATCTTAGTTAAAGATGCTTCTTATTGCATTGGATAATAACTGAGAGTGCTCATATAGAGAGGAGATATCTATGTCACTCAGCCCTGCAACTAAGGCTCAGGAAGCACTGTGAAAGAGGAGGCCATAAATACAAAAAGGTAGAAGATAAAGAATATGAGGACTATGAGATGTTGTTCTGTGGAAATGACATGGCCAGTCATTATACACATGACCCCAACAATTGTTACCTACACAAGAGTCAAGCCAGTTAAAAAATTCTAGCATGTAAGAGGTGGGACTCCTAAAGTCCTACCTGTGGCGAAAGTGCTATTTGCAGTTGATGGCTACTAAGGGAGATATATACCTTTTCTGTAGGAGTGAGGCTACCATTAAGTTCCCCATACTCAGTGGATAACTCCCTAAACATGGGCTTATGGGCAGCACTAACTGGAATCAGTGTGTTAATAATCAATTAATTAAAATTATAAAAGGAAGAAAGAAATTTGGGAGAGAAATATGACAGTTAATGGGAAGTGAGGCATGAACAGTTAATATGGTCAAGATGTACTATATACATATGTGAAATTTTTAAAAAATTAAACAAGAATATTTAAAAACAGTTAGGAGAAACATCAACTAACCTACAGAGGCAACAATAATAGAAGGACCTTAAATATGTCATAACAACCTGAAAGACCATGAAATCTAGGAATAATATATGTTAATAAGTTTTAAAAATAATTGTGTACCAAATTTGACTGTTATACCCAGCAAAATTATCTATTAAAATAGATCATTAAGAATATTCATGACACACGTTAAGGAAAATGAAGCTAGGACTCAAGAAAATTCTTAAAGAATAACATATACAAAGAATACAGTTTCACACATAAGAATACAAGAAAAAAAACCCATCATGATAAAAATGACAAATGCACACAAGGGATTTGTCATGGAATTAGTCACATTCAACACAGCAAAGTAGCAAATGTCCAGCACTACCAGGAAAGGAAAAAAAAAAGATTAACCAAGAAACCTGAACAACAAACCACAAAAATAATAACACCAAACCTTTATTCATCATGGAATGCAAAAGATCCTAACTCACCAGTCAAATGACATAACCTAACAGACTAGATTCTAAAACAATATTCAGCTCTAGTAACCCTAAGAAACTCACGGAACTGGAGAAGACATTCATAAACTAAGACTTAAAGATTGAAAGTCAAGCTGGCAAATAGATGCTGCCAAGGACCAGTGTGGGTTTGGAGAGAGATTCTAAGGAAGCGGTGTCTGGGAGCCATGAAACAAACAATTTAAAGTAAAATTTTGGGTCTAAACTGGAGGCCTATGTTCTGCTGGAGACAGCTTTCAAGCCTGCTTTCTCTCTGTTCGGCTTTCTTTCTCTCTGATCTGCTTTCTCTGGAGATCTCCAGACAGTTCTCTATTCTGCTGGAGACAGTTCTCCAAGCTGCTCTCTCTGGTTGTTCTGAAAAAATCTCTGCATAGGTCATCTCCTGCATATCATAAGCCTGTTCTTTTATTTTAAATATCAATCCATCATTTGTTTCAGGTTCCTTTTGATTATCCTATGAATCAGCATCGCATGAACCCAGCCCCTTAATCCTTAGGAGACCGCAAGAATACATTTTCTTTTAACATTACAAATTAATTCAGAGATCTCCCTGCCTCTGTTAAGTACAGAGGATAAACTAGCTGGGTGGAAACCAGCCCTGAAATTACTATTTCTACCAAAGCTGGGTCTGGATACACTGTGTACCAGGCTGACCTTGAACTCAGGAATCTGCTTGCCTTTGTATCAACCTGCCTTTGTATTTTTCTGGCAATGAAGCTGCCTTTGGCTTTGTTTGTTTGTTTGTTTGTTTTGTAGACTCGTGAAGCCTTATTTTTTGCATAGTTGACATTCCTTAAAGGAGGAGTGTAAAATACGTACTTTATACAAATAATCCTTATGCCCATGGCAGCTATCAACCCTTTTGGAGGTCCACATCAGATGTCCTGGGGGCAGGAACCACTTCAATCTGGCCCCACCAAGGCCCTGCAGGAGCTGTCAAAATGGCTCAGCGGATAAGAGCACTGACTGCTCTTCCAAAGGTCCTGAGTTCAAATCCCAGCAACCACATGGCAGCTCACAACCATCTGTAATGAGATCTGGTGCCCTCCTCTGGAGTGTCTGAAGACAGCTACAGTGTACTTACATATAATAAATAAATAAATCTTTTTTTTAAAAAAAGCTGCAAACAAACAAACAAACAAAAAAAACTGTAAACAGTCTGATCAGAGTGATTGGAGGGATCAAGAGGGGGATGAGGCTCAGGAGTGTACCCTGGGCTGAAAAAAGAAAAAAGGAGACAGTGGGTGGTAAGCAGGAAACCTGGGGATGTCAGCATCATCCAAGACCAGAGGCCTGGCCTCTATATAAAAGTTAGGCAGGAAAGGAACCCCAAACTTAGAGGAGATGGTGTAACATGGTGAATTAGGAAACAAAACAGAACACTTCTCCACTTAGAAGTAAAGTATCAGATGAGAAGAATTCTTGAGCATATTGATAAGCCTTCGACTACTTTTAATTAAATTTGCTAGATACATGACTAGGAATGGAATGAGTGGGTCCTATGAGAACTCTGACTGTTTTTCTGGTTTAGAAACCACCAAATCGTTTTCAACAGTGTCTGAAGGAAACTGAAGTCCCATAAGCATAGAGGAATTTTTACGGTGATGGAAATATGTTGTAGTGTACTCTCAGTTACCAATATCCTATATGCCTTCAGGATACCATCATTAGATGAAGCTGTGTCATATACAAGATATCTCTCACCAGTATTTGTTTCATTGCATAGGACTAATCAAATATCTCCAAATATGACTGACAAAATAAAATAAATAAGGAAATATATTGCATATGATTTTTTTTCATAGTTTTCTCTGCTAGACTGTAAATTTCATGAATGAAGTCATATTTGTTCTGGGCATATCCAATATTATCTAGCCCATGTCTAAAAGGCTTACTATTTACATAAATATCTGTGGAATATTGAAATAATTTAATGAATGGGGTTGAAGTACACAGAGGGTAAGTGGCTGTTCTACAGGTAGCTAATGTTTGAGCAGGGATTTTACTAAATTAATGTGAAGCTAATTAAGTGTTTATATAATTTCTCTCATATAATATGCCTTGCATGTTTGCTTTATAATAATATGCAATCACTTTATGGAGATAATTTTTTTTTTGTCTCCAGAGTGTAGCACAGTATTTGGTGCTTACAAAGTCAGTGGAGTAGAAAATAAGAGGGTGCAGGGAAAGGGTGTCAAGTTAGTGTCCAGGCTCTTCTGACATTTACAGTGACAGCTTTGTTGCTTCCCAACCAGACAGTATATGCCGCGGGGGTTTGTACTATATACCTTTGTGTGCCTAAAACCAGCTTTGCTAGTGTGTGCCCTTGAACAACCAGAATCCTTTTCCTGGACTGTGTCTTCTGTATTCTTCAAAATACAGTCCACTGAAGGAAGTCAACATTCTCTGCCCAATCTCAGTTCAGAGACATCCCCAATTCTTCTGTTTGCAGCTGCTCTAGGGCTGCCTGAGCTAGGGACCTGTGACACAGAGCCAGTCTTTAACTGGCATTCCTGATGTCAACCTGATGGTTACACATTTTCATTTTTATGGGAGTTATAATGTAAGCACAGGGTTGGAAACAAAATAAAACCAAATAAGAGATCAGTAGCACTGGAATATTTTCTTTTCCTATACTTATTTAAATGATGGAACATAACATAATTGAGACAAAAGTTACAACCTGGAATATACTGCAGTATTAGAGACTTCTTAGATGATTGTCTAAACTTTTATATTCTCCTCAGATATTTAATGTCATAGGAACTTTCTTGATAGGTACAGTCACATCAAGAACTTTAGAACAGAAAGAGTGTGGTGACCAACTCATTTATTCCTGGATCATAGTCTCAAACACCACAGAAACAGGTAAATAAAAACCTCTAACAATGAACTGTGTTAAAGGACACTGACAAATGTGTGGTGAATGGATGATGAAATCCAATCCAGAAGGCTTGGTGGCTGTGCCTAGATTATAAGAGAAAGGAATGACAAATAAACCTTTAATGTGGTGTCCTCCGTAATGCAACGGAGATAAGATAAATGCAAACCAATTATCTCTGGCTATGCTGGGAAGAGATATAAGCTCATAATTTGTGGAGGAGAGCATAACTCTAGATTTAGCCTTAAGATAACTGTTTTGTGTTCCCTCATCATGTAACATAAAACTTACTGTGGAATTAAAGGGTCCCATAAGCCCCCTTCCCTCCCTCTTTTCTCCATTCAACCCCCTCTCGTTACTCTGTCCTGGCGTTCCCCTACATCCAGTCTTTCCAGGACCAGGGGTCTCTCCTTCCATCTTCTTAGAAATCTATTGATATGAGAATTGTGTCTAGGGTATTCCGAGATTCTGGGTCAATATCCCCTTATCAGTGACTGCATACCATGTGTGTTCTTTTGTGATTGGGTTACCTCACTAAGGATGATATTTTCAAGATCTGACCATTTGCCTAGGAATTTCGTGAATTCATTGTTTTTAATTGCAGAGTAGTATTCCATTGTGTAGATATACCACATCTTCTGAATCCATTCCTCCGTTGAGGGATCAAAGATCTCCACATAAAACCAGACACACTGAAACTAATAGAAGGGAAACTAGGGAAGAACCTTGAACATATGGGCACAGGGGAGAATTTCCTGAACAGAACTCCAATAGCTTATGCTCTAAGATCAAGAATAGACAAATGGGACCTCATTAAATTACAAAGTTTTTGCAAGGCAAAAGACACTGTCAAAAAGACAAAGCGGCAACCAACTAACTGGGAAATGATCTTTACCAACCTTACATCCGACAGAGGGTTAATATCCAATATATACAAAGAACTCAAGAAGTTAAACTCCAGAGAGGCAAGTAACCCTATTAAAAAATGGGGTACAGAGCTAAACAAAGTGTTCTCACCTGAAGAATATCTAATGGCTGAGAAGCACCTAAAGAGATGTTCATCATCCTTAGTCATTAGGGAAATGCAAATCAAAACAACCCTGAGATTCCATCTCACACCAGTCAGAATGGCTAAGATCAAAAACACAGGAGACAGCAGTTGTTGGCGAGGATGTGGAGAAAGAGGAACACTCCTCCACTGCTGGTGGAATTGCAAGCTGGTACAACCACTCTGGAAAGCAGTCTGGCGGTTCCTCAGAAAACTGGGCATGACACTCCAGGAGGATCTGGCTATACCACTCCTGGGCATATACCCAGAGGCTTTACCTGCATGCAACAGCTATTCTTTAAAGCTTCCAGCAATGCTGTTTAGCTTCCAGTTACAAGCCTTTTAGTTTCTTTTAAGTTTGTACATTTCCCTATCCATATTCCATCATTGTGGAAGCTATTATAAATAGAATTGTAGTTTTAATTTTTTTATGGCTCATTGCTGATGTAATGAACTGTGACAGCATTTTATGTGCCTACTTATTATTTGGGATTTTCTAAATATGCAGTTGTGCCATTTAGAAATGTAGAGGCTATTTTTTATTCTTTTGTTTTTCGCTAGGATCTCTTTTCTTTCTTTTACTTGCAAAATTTTCCTGGCTTGCATCAGCAAAATAATACGGAATAATTGCAGCAAAGGCAAATAGCCTAGTTTTATTACTAATTGAGAACAAGAATGTAGGCTTAGATTTTTCAAAACCTAATTTTAATAAATGTTTTCAAACCCTTTTACCTCCTCTGCCTTTTCTAGCCTACCATCCAAACGTAGGAGACAAAAAATGGTAAATAGGACAAGGAGATGTAGACCTGTTTAGAAATAGCTCTTTGGGGCTATTACAATCTCTGTTTGTCAGGGTGCCAGCAGTCCAGTTCAGTTTTGTCAGGTTAACAAACATGAATGAGTAGTGTTGGCTTGATCCAGCAGAATTTGCTCGAGTCAGCTGGAGCAACCAGTCCCAGTCAGGATGCCTTGAGAAGTTCTCCAGGGTACCTCTCAGCAAAGTGAAGATCAGCAAAGGCTCAAGACCAAAGAAGCATTGGAAGGCTAGCTATGCAAACACACCATCACAGTCTGTTGTGTCCTATTTATACTCGCCCTAAACATCACATGTGCTCTCCCAGGTCTGCTTCAGCAAAACATCAAAAGAGTCTGCCTCGGCCAGGTACCATGTGAGCCTGCATCATGTGACACAACCAGAAACTTCCATTTAAGGAAAATATTCAGTGTTTCACTAATGCGGAGTTAGCTGTGGAGTTTTTGTGTGTATTCTATCATATTGTGTGCATTCTCTTCTCTGTTGCCTTAGAGTTAGGTTTATATTGCGAAGGAGTGGTGACCGGTCTGCCTGTCTGCTGTCTGTCTGTCTGTCTGTCTCTGTCTGTCCATCCCCCCCACCACGTAACTCTCTCCATGCCTCTCTTTGTGTCTCTGTCTCTCTCTTACACACACACACACACACACACACACACACACACACACACTCTTACACACACACCATACACCAGCCCTCCCCCCCAACTATATACCTTTCTCTCTTGCTCATTCCTTTTTTCTCCCCTCCTTCCCATCTTGGTCTCTCCCCTCTTCTTTCTTCTCCATTTCTTCTCTGAGTTATTTAGATTTATGAGGAAAACTATCTGGTCTTGTACTTTCCTTTGTTGAGATTTTTTTCCCCTTTTACAGCACAGCATTTCTCTAAGTCCCCACTTTATAATTTTATAAATTATTCCATCATTTTCTGTGACAATTCAACTAAATTTTATCCATTTTATTAATGTTAAAAAAATAAAGCTTGAAGCCAGGTGGTAGTGGCACATACCTTTAATCACAACAGAGTCAGAAGCAGGTAGATCTCTGTGAGTTCAAGGCCAGCCTGGTCTATAGAGTGAGTTCCAGGGCCGCCAGGGCTACACAGAAAAAACAAACAAAGAAAACAACAACAACAAACCCACAAAAACAAGCAAATAAATAAACAAAATCAAAACAAAATTTAAAAAACACAAAAACCAAAATAAAACAAAAACCTAATTTCTTTGATTCTTTTATTGTTTTGTAGCATTTACGTTCTTCATTCCTGAACTTATTTTTATTAGATTTGATTTTTACTGTTAGTTTGGATTTTATCATTCTTCTTTTCTTATATCTTTAATTCCAGAGCTGATTATGCACTTCAGCTCCCTTTCCCCCCAAAGGGGATGCGTGCTCTAGTCACAAGCATCCCTCTGAGGTCTGTGTTTGCTGCACCCCATAAACATTTTAGTGTTGTGATTTTATTTCATTTGTAGAATTTTCAAATTTCTCTTCAATTTCTTTCTTATATCTATTTTTAAAGAATATGCTGTATGTTTTATAATTGACCCACTTCTCTTCCCTTTCTGATCTCTGGCTTTATTCTACTATTGTAGAAAATAGTTTGAATAATTTTACTATTTTAAAATCTTGTTGGTCTGACTTGGGGCCCAAACCATGGTCTTCTAGGAGCATATTTGATGTGTACTTTAAAAGAAAAGGTGTAGTGTGCTATATGTTCATCAACTACTGGTGAACATGAAACCCACCCACCCTAGAATGGTTGATATATCTAGTGTCACTTCCTTGGAGAATTTTTCCTTCACAAGCAGTTATAAATGACAGTTTATTGTTAACCTTTATCCTAGGGGTATGTTTTCACTCATTTGCATATTCATTCATTTATTTTTAAAAAAAAGTAACAAAATAAAATACAATAATAAAAAACTATCACATCATATTTGTACAAGATAAATTCCACATTTTATTCTGTAAAATTTTTGATTATCAGGCGGTGGTGGCGCACGCCTTTAATCCCAGCACTTGGGAGGCAGAGGCAGGCGGATTTCTGAGTTCGAGGCCAGCCTGGTCTACAGAGTGAGTTCTAGGACAGGCGCACGCCTTTAATCCCAGCACTTGGGAGGCAGAGGCAGGCGGATTTCTGAGTTTGAGGCCAGCCTGGTCTACAGAGTGAGTTCCAGGACAGCCAGGGCTATACAGAGAAACCCTGTCTCGAAAAACCAAAAAAAAAAAAAAAAAATTTTGATTATAGCTTGGTGTTTTGTTTCATTTTATGGGTATAGTTTTATTTTTTTCCCTTGGATACGGGGGTTTTGATATTATATTGATTTTTGTTTGTTTGTTGTGTTAGAGCTTAAATTTAGATAGTAAGGATAAAGAGAGGATCTGGAAGGACTTCGGAGAGTAGAAAAGAAAAGGAAAGACATTCTTAAATACATGGGCCCCTCATTTCTGTATAGAGATGACTAGAGAATGCATTGTTGTCCCTTAGGATCCAGAAGAGATTGATTCCAGGACCACTCCATAGATGCCAACATTGGTGGAGGCTCAAGTCTCTCCAATAAAATGGTGTAATATTTGTGTATAATTGGGAAAAAAAGAAAAAGTGAACATTCTATTGTTGATATATAGCTTTATATACTTTTTTAGACATATTTAGTTTATAGTGTTCTTTAAGTCTCTATTAAGTTATGGATTTTATGTCTGCATCTTCTACTGATTATTAAAAATGAGGTCATTAAGTCTCCAACTGTTATTTTTAAAATATGACATCTCCCTTCTATTTCGTTTCTGGTATCTCAAAGATTTGTTTTTCAGTGTATATATATTTGTTACATGAGCTTCATAAATCAATACCTTTGTCAACATAAAATGAACATAAAATATATTTTTTTTATCTCCTAACGGTTTTATACTTAGAATTTATATTGTTTACTAAGGTATAGTTGTTATAACTCCTTTTAAGATAGTATGGCAAGAGATTTTTTTATGTCCTTTCATTTTGAGTGGATTTATGTTTTATAAACTTAAAGTGATATTTTGAGACATATAATTGTATCATGCTTTTTTTAAACAAAATATTAAATGTTCTTGGGTATATTTGTGTATCTGTCTATCCATATGTATGCTGCATTGAGGTAGACATCTGTCTTAATCAGTGAACTATTGCTGAGAAGAGATACCATGACCATGGCAACTCTTATAAAGTAAAGCATTTAGCTGAGGCTGCCTTACAGTTTCAGAATTTTAGTCCATTATTATCATGGCAGGAGAATGGTACCATGCAGGCAGACATGGTACTGAAGAAGGAGTTGAAGGTTATACATCTTGATCTGCTGGCAGTAGGAAGAGAGAGACTCTGGGCTTGAAATGGGCTTTTTGAAGCCTCAAAGCCCAGACCCAGTAACACACTCCCTCAAATAAGGTCACACATACCCCTACAAGGCCCCACCTTCTAATTCCTCTCACATAGTACCTACCATTCCCTAATGAGCAAGTATTCAAATATATAAGCCTTTTGGGACCATTTTGATTCAAACCACCACAGACTCCAAGGAAGCCAGAAGCATGAATCTGAAACACTGGGTCTGGAGGTGGTGAACTGCTCTGTGTGGGTGTTAGGAGCTAAACACAGGTCATCTCCAAGTGCAACAAGTGATTTCACCTGCTGAGATGTCTTTGCACTCTCGCACCATGCTCTCTTTGCCTTTTAAATAGAACAATTATTCATCTCAAATTAGTTACTAGCAAGAAAATGATAAAATTTTATATTTGTAATTTTCTATTTGTCAAATATTTTATCATCCATTTATTCTAATGTAGCCTTTCTTTGAATAAAAAATTGTTTTGTATAACAATGTTATTTCCTTGACATTTCATTTGTGGTAATGATATGTGTGTGTGTGTGTGTGTGTGTGTGTGTGTGTGTGTGTGTGTATCTGCATGTATATGTATATATGTTATCTTTGGGATTAAAATTAATATCTTGTCTATAATTTAGTTTGAATTGACACAACTTTAAATTCCATACAACATTAAAAATATCTTCTAGTTGTGTTTGTATATGTGTGTGTCCATGTGTATTTGTGTTGCTACTGGCACAATTTGTATCTTTATAAATTATTTCTTTTTAACATATTTTATAATTATTGAAAGTAATGAATTGGCCTGAACAAAGATGACTCCATGACAGGCTGAAAGTTAAAAGTTCAGGAGGCTAGGCCTGAGTTTCTAGAGTTTCTGAGTTTCTTCCCAGTACTGGACAAGTTAGTTACTGGAACAACTGCAAGCTTACGTAAAAGGGCCCCTCCCCAGCTTGGAAAAGGGCAGCTATTCAAGCTTGCAGACAAGAGGTCAAATACTCCTCTTTGTCAAGGAGCAATAATAGCTAAAGTTTGCTTGAAGCAAGACCCTAACCAATCATAGCATCACACAGACCCCCAGAGATAGAACCCATTATTCAATATATAGATCACCTACTTCTCCCTAATGTTCCTCTTTTTGGCTTTAAAACTGAATCTGTGAATTCAGCCAGGGTCCTTTCATCCTGATAGAATTGGGTCCCTGCATCCAGGAATTTGTTTAACAAATACTCTTTGCTTTTGCATCCTATTTGAGTTTGGGGTAACATTCTTCAGCAATTCATGGACCCTAATATTACTTGCTATTGTTATTTAAATAGTAGTGGAAAGCAGATATGAGTTCCAATACAAAACATAGCAATGGTGCCTTTTGTATTCATCATGTAATCACTCTTGCTGGAACCCTTTATTTTTCCTGAGATTTTGATTCACTGTGTGGCATTCTTCCAGTTGAACCCCAAGGTTCCATTCCACATTTCTCCCTGAGTAAATCTAATGGTCACAGACTCTGAGCTTGCTCGAGCAACATCTTCATTTCCTCTTTGTTTTTGAAGTATAGTTTTGTGTGACTTAATGTCTTGGGTGACTGTTGTTCATTAATTTTTGGAGCCCTTTACCTTTGTTTTCCTAGGTTTATTTTTTTTCCTCTGTGATTTCTGGTGAACTGTTAGTTGTTAAGCTGAGGAAGCTTTGCGATGGATGCTTTTGTCTTGATGCTTTTAAGATCCTGTCCTTTATTGGTATTGCTAAGCAATTTATTGTTTTTTCAGTGTACATATCTGTGACTCCATTTTTTGGCTTTCAATGTGTTCTTAAATGTAGGTTTATCCAATTTAAAAAGTTTGTAGAAATCTTATTTCTCTGTACTCTTTCTCCCTTCTCTCTGCACTCACTCTGATTCTGCTGGAATCCTTTCTTTCCAATCTGTTCTTTTCACTTGATTTCATTCAGGTTTTGCAAAAAAATCTTCATTTTTTTCTCTACATGTTTTTATTCTTTCTGGTCTGCTTATTTATCCAATTTATTTCTCTTCAGCTTTCCTAGCATCTTATTCTGTTCACTCAAATTTGCCATCTAGACTTTGCAGTGTGATTTCAATTATTGTGCATGTCTGTTCTAGAAATTGTTTGGATTTCAAATTAGTTATTGATATTTCCTATTGGGGTATACAGTTGTCTCCAGCAACTTGTTGCTTATTGTTTCCTTTATCAGAGAAAGCATATTTAGACTAGTCTTTGGGAGTTTGTGTGATGGTTCAGCCAGGTAAGGTCACTAGCTGTTAAACCAAAGATTCTGAGTTTGATCGCTGCAACTTACATTGTGGAAGAAGAAAACTGACTTCCATAAGTTGTATTCTACAGACACACATACATGTGTTCGCATGGGCATACACACACACATACACTCACCCACAAGCTAAACAAAACAGTGAAAAAAAATATAACACCATGTCTCTGTTAGATACCATCCATACTTCATTATCAGCTGTTATTGATAATTAATTCTGTGCTCCATAATTCTCATTTATTTATATGCTTCATAATTTTGTTGAAATAGGAAGCTTGACTTTTGTAATAATACTATAAACCAGGTTCTTTCTCTCAGTATTTCCAATCTTTATTTGTTCTTTTTACTTGGTGTAAGCTATAACTGTTAGTAAGTTCTGTATTCTTTGTCATATAGAATCTCTAAAGCCTCTCTACCTATCATTCAGGTTCAGTATTTTGACAGTACTTTCCCTGAAATTCAAAAGCAAAAGTACATGTTTGTGTGTGTGTGTGTGTGTGTGTGTGTGTGTGTGTGAGACTGTGTCTGTGTTTATAATAATGTATAGGGGAGTGGGGAGAGAGGGGAAATCTATCAGTACTTATTTAATATCTAGTTTATATGTCTGTCACATATTGTATTGTATTGAATCTTGTAGGAAACCCTCTTATTAATGTCATAGTCTACAATGACTGGACAACTGCCTGAGTTCAAGACTAGCCTGGGGCAGAGCAAGTTCTAAGGGAACAAAAGCTTAAGTCCAGGCATGTTATTACATGCCTTTAATCCCAGAATTTAGGAGACAGTGCCATGCAGATCTTTCAGTTCAAGGTCAATCTACTGAGCAAGTTCCATGACAGTCAAACTTAGGCAGTGAAGGACTTGGAAAGTGGAAAGCTGGTGATAATAGAGTAGAACAAAGTGGCCATGTTTCAGCTCCAAAAAAGTAGCAGAGCTCAGAAGCTTTGGCCATCTGATTAGAGTCAAGGCTATAAAAGACTACAGGGACAATTGATGCTGGTTAGTTGGAGCTAAGAAATTAGTGGTAATTAAGAAAAGACAAGCACTGAGGTGAAATCTTCTGGGAATTGCTTTTGAGAGCACAAAGAAGCTGTATTCCAGAGATAGCCAGGGTTATACCTTGTGTTTCAGCTGAACTTGGTAATGTGTAAGAATCATCTAGGTGGCTCTGTTTCTGATGGAATGAAGGGGTCATGGATCACTGTTTCCTTGACACTGTGAGAGGCCAAGGAAGGCCAATGGTGAAGGTGTAGGCTCAGTTGCAATTGACCTCCCAGGATCGAAGGGATAGGTCATGCAAAGAAGTCGAAGCTTGGCACCATGAAGGGAGTCTTTCAGCAGCTATTGGTGAAGCTTAGTTGCAATGGAAGACTCCAGCAAACTGAAGATTCCAATACATAGGATGACTACCATAAACAGGGGCAGCAGTAGGGTGGAGACTACCAGAGCCTGGTATGCTACAGGAGATAAAGCTGGAGAAGTGATACAAGCCCATTGGAGGAGCCCAGAAGAACAAGTGTGGATTACAGACACTAGAACAAGAAGCTGTGAAGTTGAAGTTGCCTTGGATACTGAAGATGCCATGGTAGAGCTATGGCATTCATGCTGAAGAAAGTTACTAATAGGGAGTGGAAGCAACTAAAGATAAAGAGTTGTGCTGCAGTTAACAAAGATAAAAGGAGTGAGAGATTTAAAGAGGGCACTGACATCAGATATGAAGATGTTGAGTTTGGAGTCTGCCCAGATGGTTTTGGTCTCATTTTGGTCATGTGTTTCCCCACTCTGAAGTTTTGGAATGGTAATGTATATCCTGTGATGTTGGAGATATATGATCTGCTTTTTTTTTATTTTATAGGGGATTATAGTTAAATGATTGGATGAATCTCAGAAGAAGTTTTTGAACTTTGGATTTTTAACATTGTCGAGACTATTATAGACTATGAAACTTTTATAGTTAGACTAAATGTATTTTTCATTATGCTATGGCTAGGTATGGTCCCCTTAAGACTGATGTGTTTGATTAAGCCTATGGGGACTACGGAATGGAAGGTGGTGGTTTGAATATGCTTGGCCCAGGGACTGGCACTATTTGTATGTGTGGCCTTGTTGGGGTAGGTGTTGCCTTATTGGAGGAAGTGTGTCACTGTGGGGATAGGCTTTGACGCCCTTCTCCTAGCTGCCTAGAAGACAGTCTTCTCCCGGCTGCAGTCTTATCAAGATGCAGAACAACTGCTGTCTCCTGTGTTTTTGATCTTAGCCATCCTGACTGGTGTGAGATGGAATCTCAGGGTTGTTTTGATTTGCATTTCCCTAATGACTAAGGATGATGAACATCTCTTTAGGTGCTTCTCAGCCATTAGATATTCTTCAGGTGAGAACTCTTTGTGTAGCTCTGTACCCCATTTTTTAATAGGGTTACTTGTTAAAAACAATGAATTCACGAAATTCCTAGGCAAATGGTCAGAACTTGAAAATATCATCCTTAGTGAGGTAACCCAATCACAAAAGATCACACATGGTATGCAGTCACTGATAAGGGGATATTGACCCAGAATCTCAGAATACCCTAGACACAATCAGCATATCAATAGATTTCTAAAAAGATGGAAGGAGAGACCCCTGGTCCTGGAAAGACTGGATGTAGGGGAACGCCAGGACAGAGTAATGAGAGGGGGTTGAACGGAGAAAAGAGGGAGGGAAGGGGGCTTATGGGACTTTCGGGGAGGGAGGAAACGGGAAAGGGGAAGTGATTTGGAATGTAAATTAAAAAAATAAAATAAAATAAAAAAAAAAGATGCAGAACACTTGGCTTGTCTCCTCCAGTATCATGTCTGCCTGCATGCTGCCGTGCTCCCTGACTTGATGATAATAGACTGAATCTCTGAACCTGTAAGACAGCCCAATTAAATGCTTTCCTTTATAATAATTGCCTTGGTTGTGGTGTCTCTTCACAGCAATGGAAACCCTAACTAATGTAGTCTGTCTATCTGTGTTTGTACGCATATAATTTAAATAAAATTTCCCCCTGGGCTGTCAATTATTTCCCTAAGAGTCATGGACAATCTATTATGAAAACTCCAACAACAGGCATGAGAAACTTTCTTTTGAGCTATTGGGCAGGGTTCTCTAAAAGACTCTAAAAACATTGAAGTTTATTGTTATTTCTCTTAATTACTCCCTGGAGGTAAAGGGTGAGTCCCTATTGCTAAGCACATCATGTTTTTCAGACCTAGATCCTAGGGGACCTGAACTAGACCTGATGGGCAAGTTTCCTTCCTGTGGGTTAGATTTCTTTTTTTTTTCTATATTTTTTATTTACATTCCCAATGATTTCCCCTTTCCTGGTTCCTCCCTCCCCAAAAGTCCCATAAGCCGTCTTCCATCCCCCTGTTCCCCAGACAAACCCCTCCTGCTTCTCTGTCCTGGTATTCCCCTACACTGCTACATCCAGTCTTTCTAGGACCAGGGGTCTCTCCTTCCTTCTTCTTGGAAATCAATTGATATGTGAATTCTGTCTTGGGTATTCCTAGCTTCAGAATTGAGGTTAATATCCACTTATCAGTGACTGCATACCATGTGTGTTCTTTTGTGATTGGGCTATCTCACTAAGGATGATATTTTCCAGTTCTGACCATTTGCCTAAGAATTTCATGAATTCATTGATTTTAATTGCAGAATAGTATTCCGTTGTGTAAATATACAACATCTTCTGAATCCATTCCTCTGTTGAGGGACATCTGGGTTCTTTCCAGCTTCTGGCTATCATAAATAAGGCTGCTATGAACATAGTGGAGCATATGTCCTTATCGCATGCAGGGGAAGCCTCTGGGTATATGCCCAGGAGTGGTATAACAGGATCCTCTGGGAGTGTCATGCCCAGTTTTCTGAGGAACCACCAGACTGCTTTCCAGAGTGGTTGTACCAGCTTGCAATCCCACCAGCAGTGGAGGAGTGTACCTCTTTCTTCACATCCTCACCAACAACTGCTGTCTCCTGAGTTTTTGATCTTAGCCATTCTGACTGGTGTGAGGTGAAATCCCATGGTTGTTTTGATTTGCATTTCCCTGATGACTAAGAATTTTGAACATTTCTTTAGGGGCTTCTCAGCCATTCAATATTCATCAGGTGAAAATTCTTTGTTTAGCTCTGTACCCCATTTTTTAATAGGGTTATTTGGCTCTCTGGAGTCTAACTTCTTGAGTTCTTTGTATATCTTGGATATTAGCCCTCTGTTGGATGTAGGGTTGGTAAAGATCTTTTCTCAATTTGTTGGTTGTCATTTTGTAGTCCAGTTTGCCCTATCTCTTGGCTCCACTCAGGAGAAATCTCTATTTAACCACATGACATCATAATTCCCAATTCTATCACCCTACTCTTCTAACTTCCAGGAGAGGTGGGGCTGACTAAAATCTCTACTATGCTCATTGCAATTTGAGAGGTCCCTTTTCTTGGATTCCAGACTATCACACTTATTTCTGAGTCTTCACATATAATTTTCAATCAGGTATACAAACTTGAGAAGAGATATTCTCAAATCCCTAGATCCTAGAAATATAGCATGGGTGGTGGTAAGGGTAAAAGTCCACTAAACAGATACTGAATTGAGTATTTGATAGGGACTCCAGTCCTTCCATTCCCTATCCTTTCTTTTTAGATGCCCACCTCTGTGCTTTCCCACAATTTCTCTTCACAATGCCTTTCTGGAACAAGAAGCCATCATTAAAGTGAGTCTGCTTTCACTTTCCCTGTCTACTGTCTAAGTCTCCATCAAAAGGGCTGTGTGAGAACTAGCCAAATACTATAGAGTCCAGAGAAAGAAATTATACATGTCTTATGTTTTGGAATTTAGGGATTGAGGGCTATCTTCCCAGAAGAGCTCTAACTGTAAATTAGGTATAAAGCTTTTGTCTTTTCTTTTCTCTTCGTTTCTTGTTTAAAATAAAGTTTGGTCTTTGCCAATTTCATACACACAGACACACACACACACAAACACACACACACACATATATAGCATATTAATTACTCCCCACACACTCTTTTTACCATTTCATCTATGTTACCTCCCATCTTTACCAGTGTCTTTCCTATATTTAATAATTTTTCATTTGGTTTTATCACCCATCTAGTTTAACTAGTGTGACCTGTGTGCCCAACAGTTCAGTAACATCTACTGAGTCCTGTTGGGTTCCCCAGTAGATAACTAAATCAATGACTTCTTCTGTCCTTTAATCTATTAGTAACTTATAGTTAACTGTGAGTCCATTCTTGTGTAGACCCAATGCTGACATATGTAGATATGTGAAATTCTGGACACAACAGCTGTATCTTGCCTAGAAAATTGCATTTCACAGCCTAATTTCCCAATCTTCTGGGTCATAATTTATTTCTGCCCCCTGATCTGCAAAATTCTATGGGCCTCATCAGAGGTGATTCTTACTTAGAACCAGGAAAGTACTATTCAGTTGTTCTCAGGACATTGTGAAACCATGAATCTGGATTCATCACAGTCTGTTGGAAAGAGAAGCTTCTTTGATTAGGGCTTACAGTATGCTTCTTTTATTTACTCTACTCCACACACCAAGTAGCATCGACCATCTATAGGGTGGGATGGTGCCTTGTTACTGCCTCTTCACAGATGGAATAAAATCTTACCATGGGACTCTCAAGTCTCTTCTTGACCCTCATTTTCCATACTCACTCATCTGTCAAAACTGTCTCACTTGTTCAACTGGATCAAGACTTGAAAATGGCACTAGCTTCAACCTGCTGGAGTGTTTCTCATACATGTGGCTCCATCTTGCCAAGCATCTGCCTTCAGAGGTCTTGGCTGACCAATTGGGGTGGGGCTGTTCTCATGTGAAGATCAAGAGCAGGTGGGAAAGTGACAGAACAGTCCCTCCACTTTCCAGAGGCCATGGGAAACAATTAAAGTTAAATCACTGGCCTCAGATTCATCTGTGTCTCCTGTGTCCTCTTGATCAATCTTCCAGAGTCTGATAGAGCTGTTCTCCTAAGGTTCAAATTACCTAGGATCGTATGGCTCACAAATCCACGCATTCTTTCAGATCAATAAGTACTTTCACATGGATTTAGCATCCTTGGTTATCTTCCTACCTACTGATATTTTAGAAAGGTATGAGAAAGTGTTGCTAATACCCACTTTGTATCTATGGAATTTCTAGACCAGGGAAGAAATGAGAGGAGACAGTGGTCACTTTCTCACCAACTCTGATATCTCTTGCCTACAAGGGGTCCCTATCCATGCCTGGCAGAAACCCAGAACACCTCACAGAAAGGGTTCTGGGGGACCCTGAGAGAGAAGCCAAGCCTGGGCTCTGGATCATAAAGTGCTTCCAAAATACTGTTCCAAGGAAGGGGAAAACAATCATGCAGGACTCAGAAAATGTCTCCAGGGACCATGTCTGCATCATGTGCTCTGATGAGGTCACAGAAAAGTGAACCTATTCTCAAAGGACTGAGTTCTGTTTTCCTTCACTGGAAGTTCTAGTTGCTATTACCCCAGGAAGTCTAACACTTCAATTTGTTTTAACCCTGTCAATAATTTAATACTAAAACTATAAAAATTTTGCTGACCAGTTTCCAAATAACTTTGCCAATAGAGTGCATTCTTGAAGGCACTCACCCAGATAGCAAATGACTTCAAGACATGGCTCTAAAAACTGTGCCCAGGCTATTGCTACTTCATTTAATCCTCACAAAGCTTCACAGGATGAGCAGGAATTCACATTGGATAAAGCAGGTTTCCATAGCACCATTAATGAAGATTAACTAATTTACCTTAGGTTACACACCAGTAGCTAATCACAGTCAAACTCAGATCTTAGCAACATATGTGAGTAAAAAAGTGTGTTTTCCTTTCTTCATCTCTGGTTCACAGGATCACTTATCTATGTGGCAATAAAGGTGATATATTAATATTACTGTTATAATTATAATAAGTTTAAATTTTTCTCACTTTTAACTTCAATTTTTAGGTAGTCAGGCACTGTAATTTTCATAAGTCTATGGTTATGTGTGTATCTAAAGAGAGAAATCAATATAAAGATTGGAGACCATTTTTGCAGATGATAAAAATCTAAGCTCATCCTAGAAAGGGCTCCAAATATTTAGGAGGAGATTTAGGAGGAGGAGTTAATGCAACAAAAAGGGCATTGATGAATAGAAGACATGACTAGTGTTGGACTGAGGAAGAGAACTGGATCCTGTGGCAGCTCCAGACATCATAACTTCCTGTGTTCCATGAGTTGACAAGATGCCACAGAAAGACCTGACCTGACCTTTAGCAGCAATGTCCCAAGCCTAAGAAGGACTTTAGGCACAAACCATGCACATATTCCTCAAAGTCCAGAGATATAAAACCTTCCTGTGGACAGAGTCATGAAGGTACTCTAGCCAACACATTGAATGAACATCTCGCCAGAGCTGTCCCTACTGGTTATCCCAAAAAGAAAGCTAATGACCTATGCAACTCTGACCAACTTTCTGACCAACTCTGATATCTCTAGCTTACAGCAATTCTAAGATGGCTTCACCCCCTTGAACACTCTCTAGGAACATCCAGCTGAGTTCCCTTGTAGTGGATATTCCTGGTTGTCAACTTGACTAAATCTGTAATGAACTAATCAAGAATTTGAAGGCTCACCTATAATCCTAATCTGGAGGCTCAGCGATACAAGTTTCTGACCTGGATCTTGGCATGGAGATCTTGAAGCATAGTGACTATGAATTCCAGAAGATTAAGATAAGGAGATCTCTGAGTTCAAGGTCATCTGGGATTAAAGGCGCGGTGGCACACACCTTTTATCTGGGCCACACCCTCTGCTGGAGACCTATATAAGGACATTGGAAGATTTACTCTGACTTTATTGGCTTGCCTCGTGGGACTAAGCAACTGTTAGATCCTTGGACTTCCATCTACAGCTGCCTCGTGGGACTGAGTAACTGTTAGATCCTTGGACTTCCATCCACAAGTACTGCTGACTATTGTTGGGGAGTTGGACTACGAGCTGTAAGTCATCGACAAATTCCCTAACTATATAGAGACTACCCATACATTCTGTGACTCTAGAGAACCCTGACTAATACACCCCTCAATCTCTTGTCCATCAGAAATGTTAAAAAAAACTAAGACATTTATTTCTAGTGAAGAAATGACAGAATAATTTATAATATCACGAGAGTAATGAGACTAGAATTTCATATCTGTTTGAGAACTGCCATATCACAAGCCTAAGATATATGACAATGACTTCAAACAAGATCAAGGTTAGAAACCAGAAGGGTGTCTTAAGGGCATTATTAGAAGCTTTGGAGTTAGTCTGGCGAATCAAGGAAGAAATTATCAGTGGACAGACAGATGAGATATCCTGTTATGTAGTAAAAAGTCAGCAAGGTCTGTTTTCTGTGATAAAATGGAAAATTTTAATCAGTATGTGATAAACAAATAGATCTAAACAATAAAGTCTCCAGGAATAATGCTTATATTGTAAACACTTTTATTTTAGCTATGCATAGTAAAGCTCAAATAAAAAGAGATTAAACTATGGAATAAAATACAAAGGCAAGATTAATTTTCAACAAGTATTTTTGGACACTCAGGGTTCAATACTTGATGTTTTACTTTTATGTTTACATTTATTCTATGCATTTTTTTATTTGGTTCTTTTTAAATCTTTATTCTTTTTTTATAGTCCAGACATCCCCCTTCATTTCTGCCCTCTAGCAGTTCCTCATCCTATTCCTCCACCATCTCTAAGAGGATATCCCCAACTTCCACACATATCTTCCGCACCCCACCATGTCTCTTCATCCCCTGGGGCCAAAAATCTCTCAAGGGTTAGGTGTATCTTTTCTCACTGAGGTCAGACCAGGCAGTCTTATGCTGTATAGGTGTCAGGGGCTTTGGACTAACTAGTGTATTCTGTCTGGTTGGTGGCTCAGTGTCTGGGAGATCTTGGGGTACAGGTTTGTTGAGACTGCTGGTCTTCCTATAGGGCCACCCTCCTTCTCAACTTCTTCCACCCTTTCCCTAATTCAACCAGAGGGGTCCCTGACTTCAGACCATTGGTTGGGTGTAAGTACCTGCTTCTGGTTCAGTCAGCTGCTTGTTGGGCCTCTTGGAGGGCAGCCATGCTAGTCTCCTGTCTGAAAATATTAATCAGTATTGGTGTCAGGCCTTGGAGCCTCCCCTTGTTAACCTTCTTGAGATCTGTGGATTATATCCTGCATATTCTGTACTTATTTGGCAAATATCCACTTATGAGTACATAACATGCATGTTCTTTTGGGTCTGACATACCTTAGTCAGGATATTTTTCTCTTATTCTAGTGACTCCTAGAAAAGCTTTGAAATTAAGGATCCTTGGCAGTTCAAACTGCAAAATAAAATTCTTTAAGGTCTCATTCAGATTAGTATGTGAGTATCAAGGGTGTGTCTTAAAGATGGCAGACTAAAAACCAACAGAGTAATCTAGGCATGGTGGTACATACCCATAATCCCATTATGCTGGAGGCTATGGTAGGACCATAAATCCTAGGCTAGTAGGATCTGTCTCAAAAATCAAACAACCTTAATTTTGATTAGCTCTTTTCCTTTCCTGATGCTTTTACCTTGTTCCAAACTCATGAATACTTCAGTCTACATTCATACAAAAGATCGTCTTTATTTTAGTGGGTCAAATGCACATAAAAAGACATGAATATAATATGTGCAATTGTTGAGAGCAAGAAGGCTTTCAGTGGGAGAGGAAGAAAAATGAGGAAGGTTAATCAGGGGGGTAAAAAACTGGCTGAAATTCATAGATGTGCACATATATATGTGTTTATACATATTATATATATATCTGTTATATAGTATATATACACACATGTATGCATGTATATTTGAACAATAAAGCTTTAAAAAAGCAACACAAAAGCCAAACACAAACAAATATAATATAATACTTCAGGGTAACAGCCACTGAAGTCTCTTGGGAAATTTAAGAGAAATAAGGGATTATCTCAAATCCATTTGAATGTGGGTTTTGTTTAATGAATTGAAATACAAATTTATGCTTAGGGAATACTTAGGAATCAACAAAGCATTTAGAAGCATTGTGTTGAGAGCTAAGCATAAAAATTTTCTTCTATGTCTAGTATACAGACACAATGAGGTCAGGGATGAGATGAAAGAAAATTCTATAGTAGGATTGGAGAGAGGGCTCCAGGAACTGCCAGTCACAGTTAAAGAATGAGTGGAGCCAGAGGCTGTGACCTCATTAGAGTAGAGCTATTCCTGCTGTTGAATTTACTCCATAGGGCCATCTGGAAGCCTTGATTTGTACAATAACAGATTGTGAAACAACAAAACAGACACTTCCTATTTTAAAATGTCATAATATTTTACTGTTTGGAAACTTTATACATGCATATAAATGTGTGATCAAACCCACCCCCCATTCCCTCCCCTTAAATTCCTCTCCTCTATCTTCTTATTTCCCCTTCTAACTACAAGTGATCTCCCTCTCTCCCACTCTCTCCCTTTCCCTCTCCCTCCCCGCCTCCTCCCTCTCTCTTTCTCTCCCTCAGTGTGTGTGTGTGCGTAGGATCATCTACTGAAGCATGGGTCACATCCCTGAAGGAAAATTACTCTCCCTTCCAATCAATTGCTAATAGATTCTGAGTTATGGATGGGATCTTGAGAGTTCCTCCACTATCCACACTGAATTTTAGCTATCTTGATCTTGTGGAGATTTTGTGCATTGAATTATATCTACTCTGATGGAGTTCATGCATTCAGTGGTCCTATTTTGTCAGTTAGATATGTTTCACCATAAATGTATACTACTTTTTGCTTTTATATTCTTTCTATCCACTATGTAAGATGCTCTCTGAAGACTGGGAGCTTGACATAGATGTTTTATTTAGAACTGAGCACCCCACAGTTTCTTATTCTCTGCAAGCTGACCAGTTGTGGATCTCTGTATCTACTGCAAAAAGAAATGTCTCTGATGAGGGTTCAAAGATACACTACTCTATGACTATAAAGATAAGAACTTAGGGAGCAGCTTAATTTTGTATCCTTTTAACATAATAACAGTATTAGTCTCTCTCCTACGGTCTACGTCTAGCCAGTCACAGGATTTTAGCTCAGTTAGCAATACCAGACATGAGTTCTGTCTTGTGCAGCAGAAGACAATTCAATTATAAAGAGGTTGATCAAAGAACATTCATGCCACTGTTGTACTAGGAGGCATATCTTACTGAGCTAGTCATTATTGTCACTCACTGGGTTCACATATGGGTAATATTGCTGAATAATTTTCTCTGTTGAGCCAGGCTAGTCTTTGACTTTTCCTGAGACACTGATGGATGAGAAACAAACAAACAAACAAACCTTAGTTCCTTCTTTAAAACCCCTTTCAGGAGACTGACACTGAAGAATGACCAGCTGGCACAGGTCACTCTTTGTAGTATAAATAGAAACCTCTACCACTATGGTAGCCAGCAGAACAGTTGAAGATTCCTGATTGATTCCTCCATGTCCTTGCTCAGTTACGTGGTTTAATGTTTTAAAACTCTATAGGACTCTACTTAACAACTACTCATAAAGAGGTATTTTATACTTGCTAACTCATATCTGGAAAAGGCATCATCATTACCCTCTGTTATTGAGTGACTTCATTTAAACTCCTTTTAAATATATATGTGTAGGATGTGTGTGTGTGTGTGTGTGTGAGAGAGAGAGAGAGAGAGAGAAAGAGAGAGAGATGTATGTTTATGCATATGATGAGTATGTTTCTGTATATAATGCATATGTATATAAGTGTACATGTACACATTTTAAGAAACCGGTAGGTTTCCACATGGCATTTTAAAAGTTCTTTAGTTTTAGCTACCCCTCTGTAAGCGTTCTTCTTTACCCAGCCCTCCATCCTCCATCACATTTAATCCTTCTTTTTCCATAATCACCTTTCATTTAGTCCCACCTGCAATCTTTTTTCCCTTTCCTTGAAATGATCCTCACCCACGTCCCATTACTGTTTTCCCAACTGATTTGTTTAGCCCAGCAAGCTCTTTATTGACCATCCCAAGTGATATGTCAACTAATACTGGGCAGGAATGAACCTTGGGGGTTCCTCATAGGCATTCCTTGAAGAGCTTTAGGCAGGCAAGGGGCACACCTGCCACAAGGCACAGCTTGATCCTCTGCATTTCATCTTCTGTCTTCCCTTACATAGCTGCTTCCTGCTGTCCCCACTATCTACCTAGACTCCTCAAGGCTTCTTCTGTTGAAGTCAAGGCACAGGTAGCTTTGCCAAATGTCACACATTCATGCAATCCCACAAAAATGTTTGATAAAAAATACAAGAAGAATGATGGCAGATAAAATAATATGGTTGACATTAGAACCAATGTGTAAATATATTATGTGCTTACCTTTAAAAATAAAAGATAAAATTAGAAATAATTTTTAACTTAATGCAATTAAAGCATCAAAATTTGTTCCAGAAAGATAAAAATTCCTAGAAATATATAACTAACCTATTTTATTGCAAAGAGAAAATGATTCCAATTAATTTAGAAAAACTATTTTAAAAGAACAGATTAAAGACAAAGCAAATGGAAAAAATGATCATTTTTATGTCTAATAATGCTTCACAAAATGCATACATTATAATAGATAATAAGATTATGATAATGATAATTAACCCTTAAAGTAAACATAAGGAAATGAGAAAGCATATTCTATTACATGTGAGAACATTTCACTCCCTTATTTAAAAGGAGGGGAAATAGTTTGCACTCAGTATGCAGTATAAGTATGTCTTAGTCAGGGTTTGTATTCCTGCACATAACATCATGACCAAGAACAAAGTTGGGGAGGAAAAGGTTTATTCAGCTTACACTTCCTCATTGTTGTTCATCACCAAAGGAAGTTAGGATAGGAACTCACACACAGGGCAAGAGCTTGTAGGCAGGAGCTGATGCAGAAGCCATGGAGGGTGCTGCTTACTGGCTTGTTTCTTCTGGCTCAGTTTGCTTTCTTATAGAACCCAGAACCACCAGCCCAGGGATGGCACCACCCACAATGGACTGGGCCCTCCCCCTTTGATCACTATTTTTGAAAATGCTTTACAGATGGATCTCATGGAGGCATTTCCTCAAGGGAGGCTCCCTTCTCTGTGATAACTCTGGCTTATGTCAAGTTGACACACAAAACCAGCCAATACAAAGTATGTATTGTAAGTTACTTCTGAAATAAGGAATGTCTTGAAAATTCCTGTGGCAATAACAACTAATTGAAATTGCAAAATGCAAAAGAGAGCCAAAAGCAAAACTGGAGATGGAATTTCACACTAGGACAGGGCTAATCCCATAAGGCTGCCTTTCTAATCCTGTGATTGTCTTAGGTCATTCACTTTAGGATTTATCCTCTAGAGAATGGGGTGAAACCAGCAAACCTAAGTCCTAAATGTGGGTGTGAGAACTGGTGGAAAGGCATAATTTTCTCCTAGAAATCTCTCTTCTGCAAAAACCTACGTAAGTGTATACATATATGCTCATTTCAAAAGACTAGCACATGGTACATATAAAGGTTGAGATAGGTAGAATTAAATTCAAATTATATAATGCATACAGATTCTAAAATAAAGAAGAATTCTAAGTGAACAAAAAGGACTAATAAGAGAAACATCACAAAACATTGTCTGGGTCTATTCTGACTTGGAATCCTACTCGGAGTCTCTTTAAAAAAGAGTGACCCTCCACATAATGGTGTTCAGCCAGCAATATTTAAGTTCAAATTAAATTAATATTTATGGTAGTCCCATACATTATATTACCCAGTGGCATTCACTCATCTGAGTTTTTATGAGTGTACTCAGAGTTTGTGCATGACAGAATTGACTAAGACACATTTCATGGAAGATATTTGCATTGTGAAGTGCTGTGTCACAGGACACGCAATCTCTCTTACAGAGTGTCTCTGATAAAGCATATAAGAAATTGATTGCAGCGGCATGTCTAATTTTGGTGATTTTTTTCCTTCTCTATTATTCACAAGACTAGGGTTTGCAATGAGAATAGATAAATATGTATTATATTTAATTATTTAACTAAAATCAGTATGTTTTATAATAACATTTAAAACTGTCTGGCATCAGCCAGGCATAGTGGCATTCATCTATAATTCCAGCATGTGGGCATGTGGGAAGCTAGGGCATAAAGGTAAAGTTCAAGGCCTGGGCTACACAGAAAGTTTGAAGCACAATCATTTTTTTTGATATCTGCATTAAGATCTATGAAGTTTTCCACAGGCAACTTGGCTCAGGTGCTTAGGCAAGAGTTATCTAACTTCTTAGAGTCTCTGCTTCCTTCACGCCCAGTTTAGAAGGATGAATATATCAGCTACTACTGTTCTATGCTCCTGTCCTTCATTTAGTAGTCTGATGTGTCCTCTTTTCCCCCATCAACTACATGTCCTTATTTTTATGAATCAAAGATGACACTAGGCAGGAAGCAAGACAAGGCACTTAGTGATTTCTGAAGAGGGAACAAGTACAAAAAAGAAAAATGTTGGTGTTATTGATGCTACAGTCATAGGAATAACTGTGTGTGTTCTTGATGCTAAAATCATAGCAACATCCATGTTTCTTGATGCTACAATCATAGTGACACCTGTGTGTTCTTGATGCTACAATCATAGTGACACGTGTGTGTTTTTAATGCTACAATCATAGTGACACGTGTGTGTTTTTAATGCTATAATCATAGTGACAGCTGCAGGTTTGTCTACTTCATCTTCTCAAGTTTCAAGTTAGTAAAGGTTTACTTTGCTGCCAGGAAGCAATCTTTCATAACTTGAAGCTTCTCGGCTCCCAAATATTAAATCTTGGCCTACGGATGAGAAATCTGAACTAGCTCATTATCATCTCCTGGCTAATGCAGGCTGTAATGCTATGGACCACTCATCATTATGTGGGAGAGAGGAAACAAAAGAGAAGCATTTCTCTACTGCAGACTCAAAGTCAACACATGGAACTTCAGAGCTGAGAACACATTTACAGTTAAGAACAACTAAGTCAAGCTGTAACAGGCATATTGTAAATATTATATATCAGCTGGACCATGGGGTGTCCTAATAATGTACTTATTTACTTATCATTACTGGTTGTTCATGAGTTTCTAGAAGAAATGAAACTTTGAACTGATAAACTAAACAAGAAAAAGGTTCCCCAGTATAAACAGCATCACACAACATTTTGAGGCCCAGAGAGAAAAGAAAGAATTTATTGTTTCTGCCTGAGTGTGTGACTTGAAATATTTGCCTTGTTCTGCCTTCAGCCTGCACAATACCTTATCAGCATTCCTGTTCTCTGGTTTTCAAAGTGGATCAGAGAAATGCTTAATTTTCACACATGAATTGAATCATGGCAACAGAGAAGACTGGTCTGGTGGAGAATATCTCCCACTCAACATGCTTCCAGTAGCATCTTCTTTTAAAAAATAATTAATTAATTTTTTTACCTACTTGCTTTATATCCTGCTTACTGCCTCCCTTCCAATCACCCTCTCCCACAATGCTTTCCCCCATCTTCCTTTCCCCTTCCCCTTGAGTGGGTGGGGACCATCTGGTTATCTTCCCACCCTGGCACATCAAGTCTCTGCCAGGCTAGGTGCATCCTCTCCCACCGAGGCCAGATAATGCAGCCCAAATAGAACATATCCCACATATAGGGAACAGTTTTTGGGATAGTCCCTAACTCCAGTTGTTCAGGACCCACATGAAGATCAAGCTGCACATTTAGTAGCATCTTCTAATATCATCTAATATACATTCTTCTCAGGCAGACTTCGCAGTCCAGACCATGGTCACAAACACTCATGTTGAGCATCCTCTAAGAAACACTTGCCTACTACAAGTCAGGTGTAGGGAGAGGATGCCTTCACCTCACATTCTGGTCCAGGTTCTCATAGTCAGCTACTGTGCCTTTTGAAGTTGGTTTTGACTGAAGATGATGTAGAACTACTGCTCTTCCTTCTTCTGTGCTCAGAATTTTCTCTGGGATCCAGGTTCACCATTACAGTAATACCTGCGCATCCTCATCCAGGGAGGCCACTCAGAGTGTCCCCATTCTAAACCCCAGAAGCACCTAGGGCTTCCATCTTCTATCTCAGTGTTACTGGCTCCTCCCAAGGCTCCTCAGAGAGCAAAGCATGTTGTCTCATAAATTCTTAACAACATATTTGAAACTAAAAACTTAATCATTATAATGTATTATTCAATCAACTAGAAGTGCTTCTTTTTTAGTGTGGGGAGAAGGTAAGAAACTGCTGTGAAATATATCTTCATTTTAAGATTATCTGTTGTTTCTTGGAAGAGATTAGCTGTCAGCCAGTCATTAATTTTATTTTATTGTGTGGCTAAGACTATTTGTTGTAATTAAAGACCAGGTGTGAGTCTCAACATTGCCTTATCTGTAAAATGGTGTTTTCAGTTCTATTCCTATAATAATCTTAAATGTGCTGGACAAGTGATTTTTTTCCAGTTGTTCTAAGGCAGATCCTAGGGAAATAGGGACACCAGGATCATGGATCAATGTGTTTCTTACAAGGACCATCCAGTCCTCTTAGTGGAGTAGGGACATGAGGATCATGGATCAGTGTCATCTTTGTGGGGATGATCCAAGCCACCAAGATGCCTGGCAAGCAGAAAGCCTCCACTCCTCTCCACAGGTTCAGGGTCCTGTCTCATCTAACACTGTTTTCTATGCAGTGGCTGCACAAGGTCCTGGAACTCCCTCTCCTACTTCAGAGGCTGAAGACTCCACAAATGGAATCTCAGCTTTGGGCTGAAGGGAAACCTGGTCTTCAAGGAACAAGGCTATAATTAGAGCTATAATTTTGGAGCTGAGAAAGATCCACTCTCACCTCAAGCCTCATTTTCTTGGTTTCAGCTGTAGAAGGAGGAGGGGAAGATGGAAGAGAGAGGGAGGAGGGAGGGAACACTGAGAGTTCCGAGAAGGAAAAATAATAAAAAAAAAGGGGGGGGGAGAGAGAGAAGAGGGAGTTGCTGAGAAGCTTGTATGTAGAGAGGATTTTACAATAGAACAGGAAACTACATTTGTTCAGGAATTAAGACTAAGAACCGACAAGTGGGATCTCATTAAACTAAAAAGAAAACAATCAAGTGAAGAGGGCCACAGAGCGGGGGAGAATCTTCTTCAGCTGCACATCCAATACAGTATTAAATATTAAGAATTGACAAAGAAAACTCAAAAACAAAGAATTAAGAAAACAAATTACTGAATTAAAAAGCAGAGAGTTCTCAAAAGCAGAAATAGAAACTGAGATAAAATCTATTTTTAAAAAGTGTCCAGCATCCATACCAAGTAGAAAAAGGCAAATTAATACACCTTGAAGATTTAATCTCACCTCAGTCAAAATGGCTAAGACCAAGAAAACAAATGACAAAAAATATTGTCAAGTACGGGGAAATGGGAAACACTTATTCACAGTTAGTGAGAATCCAAACTAGTGCAGTCACTGTGGAAATATATTTGGAGAAATATTTACAAAGCTAAAAATAGATCTACCAAATTATCCAGCTTAATCACTATGACTTTTACCCAACAGGCTCAACATCTATAATATATCAACAGATATACCTACTCAACCATCTTCATTGCTACTCTCTTCACAATAGAGAAATACAAACAACCAAATGTGGAGATATATATATATATATATATATATATATATATATATATATATATATCCACAATGAAATTTTATTCAGCTTTAAATAATTGTTGTGAAAATTGTAGGTAAATGAATGCAACTGGAAAATGTTATATTGAGTGAGGCTGCCTGAAAGACAGTGCCAAATAATTCTCTCTTATTTGTGGAAACTGCAGTAACTTCAGGAGCCAGGAAAATAAAAAGAGACCATGGGGAAGGTTGTTAGAAGGAGCTTTAAAGGGAGCATAGTAGAACATAAGTATTATGAAAGAAGAAAGGGAAAATGCAAAATTTACTGGAGTTATCACAGTGGATGATAATGTCCCCTCCCAAGAACCATAGACCACCTAACAAAACCCCAGCTCCAGGCAAGGAAAATTCCCTTTTGAGTGGTTGGTTGGTCAGAAGAACCAAGAAAAACTCCCCAATGTAGTTTATTGCCATTACCCATCGTTAACTTCTAGAACTTGAAGTGAAGACCCTATCGCTGAGAACATCACACATTTCAGGCACAAGACTTTGCAATATTGGCTGGAACTGACCAGGAAACTTAATTCTGGATAAACTGTGCTCTATATTCCAAAGGTGCTATGTAAGCTACTAAAATGACAGAAGTAATCAACAGTCTTTTCCAGATGAAAAGCTGATGGACCACAATCCACACTTCCACAATCCACATACAGAACAACAGACACACACATATGTACATGTACATAAACACATACACATATACATACATATAAACACAAACAACCCTGTGTTTCCAGGGGTCCTGGGATTATGCTGATACAGCTCCATCAGATAAAGCCCCCATCTCTGCAGAAAAGAATACATTAGTGATGTGATTTTTGCTGCTTTCCTTTAGGCATTTGTAAGCAAAGATTAACAAAACAACCCTTCAAATCGTTGGTATCTTTGGATTCTTCTTCATGCCTCCTTGGCTACTATTTTAAGTTAGCATTGTTTTGCAGGGCTCCCATGATCTCTAACCACAGTATCCACTCCATTCTGGCAAAGGTAGCTTCGATTCTCACCGGGAGCATAGAAGCTTCACTGACTGCTTTCCAGTGTCTGGCCGGCTGGATGTAGCTCTGCAGAGGTAGGTAAATGTCTTTTGCATTGTAATAAGAGTTAGTAGATCCTGAGCAGCTTTAATATCACAGTCACTACTTGTGTTATGTTCACTCTTATCCTACTACCCTAATAGCCATGTGTTTAATTCTTAATGACCTCTTACTATTTCCCTCTGAGTAAGTCTTCTACATTTATGCTAGGAAGTCTCATGTGAAGCTTTGGACAATCTAATACTATAGAGTATGTGTACCTAAAACAGAGGAAAGATCACATACTTGGGTCTCTCACATACTGGGGTGGTGTGTGTGTGTGTGTGTGTGTGTGTGTGTGTGTGTGTGTGTGTGTGTGTTTGTGTGTGTGTGATTATGTGTACATGTGCAGGTGCATGAGTGAATGTGTGTTATGAGTGCAAACTGAGTGTGTGTTTGTCCTTACTGCACCCATGTAAGTCATTGCCCATGTCTGTGCATGTTGTGCTTCTTGCTCTTTGTTTAATATTTGCTTGTTTATCTGTTGCAGTGCCAGGGATAAAACCCAAAAGCCTTATTATTGCTAGACAAAAGCTCTTTGCCTAAGCTGAACTTGCATTGCTCTACTTTAAAGGCCCTCAAATTAGACTGCATCTATTCCTTCTTCCTTCTCATTTGGCCTCACCTCTGCAGTGAAATCTTGGAACAAGTAGAGTTTTGAGCATAGGTATCCTTTCTTCTGCATCTGAATTCCATCTGTATCTTTCACCAAATGTCAGGATCTACCTTCACAAAGATATTCATTACATCTAAAGCCAATTTCAAATGTGCTTCATTCATTTGCTGGGTGTGGTGGCACATGCCAACAGTTCCAGCTGTTTACTCTAAATTAAAATATTTTCTTTTACAGGATAGAGAGAAGAGGGAGTAAGAAGACTCGAGACTCAAGAAGCTAATGAATCTTGGGACACTCAGGGAGTTTATGAATGTTATAAAACTCATACTTCCAGAGTTTATGGAAGTGGCAAGCAATTGCTGCAGAGATCAGACTCTCCTGCTGTCAAAACTGCCTGTAAATTATACAGGAAACTTCATGGATGTAGCTGTCTTAAGTTATCACCAGATGCACTCATATGTGCAGTAGAGACAAGCACACACTCAGTTTGCACTCATAACACACATTCACTCATGCACCTGCACATGTACACATAATCACACACACAAACACACACAAACACACACACACACACACACACACACACACACACACACCACCCCAGTATGTGAGAGACCCAAGTATGTGATCTTTCCTCTGTTTTAGGTACACATACTCTATAGTATTAGATTGCCCAAAGTTTCACATGAGACTTTCCAGCATAAATGTAGAAGACTTACTCAGAGGGAAATAGTAAGAGGTCATTAAGAATTAAACACATGGCTATTAGGGTATGCACTTAAATCATCGGTACTCCTAAAATTGCTTACCTATGCTCATTGAATAACCCTAGTAAACTCAGTTGTCTTCTAAGCTAGACTTGAGTGGAATAATTTCTCTTGTCTGTTGTCTGCACCTTATCTAAGATTAACTAGACATTTTTTTTTGTCCTAAGGAAAATTCACATAATATAAATATGTCCAAAGAAGCACAACCAGAACCAAAGATAAGTTTAGAAGATATTGTATGACTCCTGCAGTGGGTGGTAAGCCATACATACAGCTGAGGCTGATCTGGCTGAGGGTAGAATACATGTCTGTAGGGACAACGGAATGCGATTACTTTCTTCCTTGTGATATTAGATGGTGAGTGAAGTTAGGATGACAGATGCAATGTTTGATGTCCAGATAATACAAGCCTTATAGTACAATGGAGTCATGAAGATACTTCTCTCCTTCTGGTCATGGTAAATCATGAAACCAGAAGTTTCCACTTGAGCCCAATGCCTTCAAATGCTTGATTACACATTGTTATTCCTAGAACTCAGAAACCCTACCCCTGCTGGCCACCTCTACTTTGAAACTTTTTAGTCAGATAAAGATGCCAGCTTTCACTAGCACTTGCTTTGTGAGGACTGCAGATTAATCAACAGCACTTATAAAAGCAGAAGGGTGTGGGAAGCTGAATTACAAGTCCTGAAAGACCACAACTGTCAATTCAGAGTATAATACACAGTAAAATGATCTACTCAAATTGATAAAAAATAAAAAACTTAACAGACTAGTTTATGACTACTAATTCAGCTCAATAGAAGATAATAGAAGGAATATTTAGGTCTGAAGAGAAGGTTAACATTTCCAAGAAAGGCATATGGAATAAACAGACAAATTGAGAGCATTTACTCAAAAAATCTCAACTCCTTTATGAAGCTATGTCTCAAATAGAGAGACAAAGCTTATAAGATTGAATTAGAAAACACATTCATAAAAAAAATAGATATCACCTTACCTTCAACAACAGAAAATATGCTGGGGTTAAAGGGTGGAAAGGGTATTTCAACCAAATGAAACTACAAAAACAAAAAGCAAACATGGCTATTTGAATATCTGGCAAAATAGACTTCAATTACAAATCACTATCAGAGGATAGAGAGGGAAACTTTGTCCTCATTAAAGGAAAAATATCCACCAACAGGATATTAAAAACCTACACATATAAGCACCAAACACAGGCATTCCTAATATCATAAAATAAGCAAAGCATTCCTAATATCATAAAATAAGCACACACACACACACACACACATATATATATATATATATATATATATATACTGAACCATAGATTAAACCCAACACAGTGATAGTGGTGATTTCCATAATCTGCTCTCACCAATAGACAGAACATTCTGGAAAAAAAAACTAAACAAAGAAACCATGAAGACAAAGGATATAGCAATAATGATAGGTAACTACTAAAGAATACACACTATTTATTAGCCTATGACCTTCTCCAAAACCTGCAACATATGAGGACTGAAAACAATTATCAACAAATAAAAGAAATTGAAATGACATCCTGTATTATATCTAAGAATGATGGAATTAAACTGGATGTTAAGAGCAATAGATACAGTAGAAAGTACAGAGGTAGAAAAGGAGAAGTATCCTTATTGCATGCAGGAGAAGACTCTGGGTATATGCCCAGGAGTGGTATAGCCGGATCCTCCGGGAGTGTCATGCCCAGTTTTCTGAGGAACCGCCAGACTGCTTTCCACAGTGGTTGTACCAACTTGCAATCCCACCAGCAGTGGAGGAGTGTTCCTCTTTCTCTGCATCCTCACGAACAACTGCTGTCTCCTGTGTTTTTGATCTTAGCCTTTCTGACTGGTGTGAGGTAAAATCTCAGGGTTGTTTTGATTTGCATTTCCCTAATGACTAAGGATGATGAACATCTCTTTAGGTGCTTCTCAGCCATTCGATATTCTTCAGGTGGGAACTCTTTGTTTAGCTCTGTACCCCATTTTTTAATAGGGTTATTTAGCTCTCTGGAGTCTAACTTCTTGAGTTCTTTGTATATATTGGATATTAGCCCTCTGTCAGATGTAGGGTTGGTAAAGATCTTTTCCCAGTTTGTTGACTGCTGCTTTGTCCTTTTGACAGTGTCTTTTGCCTTACAGAAACTTTGCAATTTTATGAGGTCCCATTTGTCAATTCTTGATCTTACAGCGTAAGCTATTGGTGTTCTGTTCAGGAAATTTTCCCCTGTGCCCATATGTTTAAAATAGCCAGAAGCTGGAAAGAACCCAGATGTCCCTCAACGGAGGAATAGATTCAGAAGATCTGGTATGTTTACACAATGGAATACTACTCTGCAATTAAAAACAGTGAATTCATGAAATTCTTAGGCAAATGGTCAGAACTGGAAAATATCGTTCTTAGTGAGGTAACCCAATCACAAAAGAACACACATGGGATGCAATCACTGATAAGGGGATATTAACTCAGAAGCTCCGAATACCCAAGACACAATTCACATATCAATAGATTTCCAAGAAGATGGAAGGAGAGACCCCTGGTCCTGGAAAGACTGGATGTAGGAGAATACCAGGACAGAGAAACGAGAGGGGGTTGAATGGGGATCAAGGGGAGGGAAGAGGGCTAATGGGACTTTCGGGGTGGAAGGAACCAGGAAAGGGGAAATCATTTGGAATGTAAATAAAAAAATATATAGAAAAAAAAAGGAAAAGGAGAAGTATCCTCATTTTCCCATGATAGGATTCTGCATATAAAAAGATTTTAAACAATGACCAATAGGATCCAAAATTAACACATAAAAATCAGTATCTTTTCTATATACAAGTGACAAACATATCAAGAAAGAAATCGGGTAACTAGTACCATATACTTTAGCCAAATATAATCTCAAATAAATCTAACCAAGAAAGTGAAAGAATTCTACAAGGAAAACTTCAAGAGAGTAAGAATATAAATTGAAAATGAAGGTGAAATTGTTAGTACACTAAAAGCAATACATAGATTAAATATAATCTCCTATAAAATTCCAATGAAATTTCTCACAAAAATTGGAAAACTGTTCTGAAATTTCCTATGGATGTATAAAAGATGCAAGATTGCCAAAACAATCCTGAACAATTAAATAATATATTGGAGGTATTTATCACCATCCCAGATTTAAAATTATACTGCAGAGATGTAGTAATATAAATGTCATGGTACTGTCATAAAAACAGATACATTGATCATTGGAATAGAACTGAGGATTCACATATATGACCATATCCTGATAGTCACCTGCTTCTTGAAAAAGAGGGCCACAATATAAATTGAGAAAAGAATGACTATTAAGCAAATCAATAGCTATGTGTGCAACTATATAAAACAGACTTCCAAACGAATCAAGAAATTCAACATAACATATTGTTCTGAATCCAACAGAGGAGAGAGTTGGGAATAACCTTGAATTCATTGGCATAGGAAGGGAATTCTAGGTAAGTCATCTGGAAACCTTATGCTTCATATGCTTAATATATAAAAGGAGTTTAAATTGGGTTTCCTTGTGTTGGGTGAAAATGTCCCTACTAAACCACAGACTAACAAAAACCCAGTACCGTGAATGGGCTAAATCAGTTGTTGGGACAGTAAAATTCCATAGACTCTATCCTCAAACACATCCAACATTACATCCTACTGCCAATGGTTTTGGTTGCCCTTCTGAACTTGATGGTAAGACCATATTCCTTGCTGGCTTAATGATATGGAGCCAGCTATAACACTCCTGGCATATCCAGAAGATCTTCCAACATGTAATAAGGACACATCCTCCATTATGTTCATAGCAGTCTTATTTATAATAGGCAGAAGCTGGAAAGAACCCAGATGTCCATCAACAGAGGAATGGAAAGAGAACATGTGGTACATTTATACAGTGGAGTACTATTCATCTATTAAAAACAATGAATTCATGAAATTCTTAGACAAATGGATGGAACTAGAAAATATTCTGAGTGAGGTAATCCAATAACAAAAGAACACACGTGGTATATACTCACTGATAAGTGGATATTAGCCCAGAACCTTGGAATACCAGAGATATAATTCACAGACCACATGAAGCTTAAGAAGGAAGACTTCTTAGATAGGGTACAAAATACCCATGGGAGGAAATACAGAGACAAAGTGTGGAGAAGAGACTGAAGGAAAGACCATCCAGAAACTGCCCCACTTGGGGATCCATTCTATATATAGTTATCAAACTCAGACACTATTGTCGTTCTTTATGTTTTCATGATTGACTTCTGTGCTTTCTGAAACTAGTAAGAATATATGCATTTGCATAATGAATCCTTATATTTTTTAGGTTTAATGCCTATTGCTGAGAGAATGTAGAAATATCATCCACATGTAAGACACTTGTGTTTGGTACTTTCCATGGTTAGTCTTCCTAAGTTACCAATGAGTGATTTTGAGACTCTGGGAAGTTAGGTTGATGTATGATCTGATTGAGAAATATTGACATCAGTCAGTTAATCAGAATATGGTTTTGTCAGCTATTAGTTTGGGAAATTGATGCAAAATTTTAACCTCTGGAAGCCCCAGTTCTATCACATAGAGAATTAGGATAAAACACTTTCTCATAGTACTACAAAGTGCTAAATTTAAAGAGTACATGTGACCAAACGCACTCATGCAGTCAACAGGAACTAAAGGGAGGGAGTGAAGATTAAAGAAAGCAAAGACAATTAGGCAACACTATAGTATGAGTCCAGCAAGCACTGAAGCAATTGTATTCTTTCCTAAGCTGTTTTTATACCATTTTAAGTACATGCAAAGAATAGGGTCAGTTCTTAATCAAGGAACAAACAAGGCATAACAGAAGTCCCATGGTCACTGCTTCTAGGGACTAATTAAGATGATCAAGATACAAGGAACACAGTTTTTAGCTGTATTTTTCTTGAGCCAACTTCCATGTCCTAGCCCAATGAAAAATATTCTCACCAAATTCCTAGAAGGCAGCACCAAGAGTTTTTCACATGCATGGAAGTTGTATTAGTTGGTGCCTTAATTTGGAACTAATCAATTTTGGGTCCCAGATTCCCTCCTGAGTGAGATGTGTCCCCACTAATTGACATAGAAAGGACTTGAAAATCTCAGTTTTCTTACATACATAAGATCTTATCTTTTAAGCAAAATGCCTGAACCTGAGCCTCCAGCCTGACACAAAGTCTAAGTTCAATAAATTCACTAAATGCCCTTTCCAAATGGTACTTAGCCTCCAGAGGTAGAGGTAGGTGGTGAAATTCTTTGAGGTCAAGGACAGCTTCATCTACATATCAAGTTCCAGGTCACTGAGAGCTATATAGTCAGACACTATGTCAAAATGTACAAGCAAACAAAGTATGTAGCAGCTTTCCAAACAGAAATGTTCAGGGCCATGATGCATTGTAGAATTTGTAGTTATGGCCATGACCTCAAGTAAATAAGGATAGCAATGTTTTGTTTTCCTGGGTTCCATTTGAAAAGGTAGCGCACATTGCTTAATATTTCTAATTTTAGTCATGTCGTGACCTAAAATATGGGAAGCAAGAGACTCTTTGCGTTTTCCAAATCATTATCTCAAATCCAAATGGAAATGATCATAACTAAGCCACAACTTCCAGAACAGATTCTGTGTCTCGAGTTTTTAACATTGTTAAAATGTCCTTAACATTGCTAAGAATGTAGGCTTCTCAATGAGACATACCCATAAGAGCACTTAGTCACTCCTCTGTAAATGGGGAGGAGTATCAGGAGAATTACAAGGTGGATGTCAGGACATTATGAAGATTCTCTGCAAAGCTTTAGAAAATGTATTCAGGAATTATAAATAAGGCTGCTATGAATATAGTGGAGCATGTGTCCTTATTGCATGCAGGTAAAGTCTCTGGGTATATGCCCAGGAGTGATATAGCCGGATCCTCCGGAAGTGTCATGCCCAGTTTTCTGAGGAGCCGCCAGACTGCTTTCCAGAGTGGTTGTACCAGCCTGCAATTCCACCAGCAGTGGAGGAGTGTTCCTCTTTCTCCACAGAACTTGAAAATATCATCCTTAGTGAGGTAACCCAATCACAAAAGATCACACATGGTATGAAGTCACTGATAAGGGGATATTGACCCAGAATCTCAGAATACCCTAGACACAATCAGCATATCAATAGATTTCTAAAAAGATGGAAGGAGAGACCCCTGGTCCTGGAAAGACTGGATGTAGGGGAACGCCAGGACAGAGTAATGAGAGGGGGTTGAACGGAGAAAAGAGGGAGGGAAGGGGGCTTATGGGACTTTCAGGGAGGGAGGAAACGGGAAAGGGGAAGTGATTTGGAATGTAAATTAAAAAAATAAAATTAAATTAAATTAAAAAAAAAAAAAAAGAAAATGTATTCAGGAGGAAAGTCCTTCCATGGTTCTATTTTATTTATGAGCCATTAGGATAATTCAGTTATTTTTCCCGTGCCAGAAGTATCTCTGCCTTATTTAAATTTCTGTTGGGTCTTTTGCTCATACATGCTTAGGATTGTCAGGTAGACACAAAACCAACTGTCTACATTAGGCTATAGCCTCCTAGTTGTTCCCCCTGAGCCACTGGGGTCCACAGTCCATACAAAAGGCACTTTAGGAGACAATGCTGTTTTCTTTACGTCTCCAAGACACCTTGTGACTGAGGTTATCACACAGCCTCTAAATAATAACAGTCTCCTATGGTTAAAACTGTGAATTTGCACAGAGAGTTTTGAGAGCCAGTGGTTCATACAGACTAGAATAAAAATCTTGCTTTCTTTGTAGATCCTCTAGATATTCACAAAAAGGAGCTGTGAGCTTTGGTATGTGTAGGAGAGAGTATGACTTAAAACTAGCATGGCTGTAGCTTTGGGAATAAAACTTGGTTCATATCCTATTCTGTAGCTTGCCAGCTGATCATCTCAGGAAAGTGACTTTAAGATCCCTGAATCTTGAATGTCTCATCAGTAAAGTAGAAATGATTCTTCTTTTCTTCTGTTTGTTTTCATGGTTGTTATGAAATTAAAGTAAAATGTTGTATGTGAAGTCCTTTGCAAAATTTAAAGTGTAGTACAGATGTCAATTGTTCAAGAAAACAGATTGAGTAGTTTATATTTGGTTTTAAATTCCACTGGTGCTACTGTTTAACTGTGTAACCTTAATGGACAGTATTATGTCAAATTTAAATGGGTTAATATATACAATTGTACATAAGATAACAAGCACATTGTCAATGGGTAGTTCAGCCATCTTAATTTATCCAAGTAAACTCTACCATACTAAACAAAGAGGAAATCACTTGATGATATTGTCCTCAGAATATATTCCATAATAAGCAAGCAGATGAACCCAAAAATTTGTTATTCCTAGCTTATTGAGTATCTGTATCAAGTAAATGTGTTTGAAATGCACTTATTATAGAATTCTCCATTAACAAAACTTTGTTTACATATATTATTTCAGCATTATCTTAGGGCTTCCAACATTTTGGAGGATCAGTTATTCTTTACAGATACTGAAGAGCCCTTAGGCATGCTGAGTAACTTTTCCTTTGCTATTTTTACAATTCCCCATGTGTCTCTGTGCCTGTGTGCATGCATATTACATGTATTTTAGTTGGAGTTTCTATCGCTGTGATAAAACACCATGATCAAAATCAACTTGGGGGGAGTCATTTATTTCACCTCAGAGATTACAGTGTTACTTTAAGATCCCTGAATCTTGAATGTCTCATCAGTAAAGTAGAAATGATTCTTCTTTTCTTCTGTTTGTTTTCATGGTTGTTATGAAATTAAAGTAAAATGTTGTATGTGAAGTAAAATGTTACTGAGTGAAGTCAGAGGCAAGGACTGAAACAGAAGTCATGGAGGAACACTAGTTACTGACTTGCTCACCAGAGCTTATTCAGCCTGCTTTCCTATATATTTCAGGACCACCTGCCCAGGGCTGGTATCACTACAGTGAGCGAGCTGGTCTTTCCTACATCATTCACTGATCAATAAAATGACTGACAGACTTTCCAAGAGGCCTGTCTGGCAGGAGCATAATCCTAAACCTAAGGCTCACTTTTTACAAAAGACTCTAGCTTCTTTCAAATTAACATAAACAGAGTCTGCACAGTGTGCAAATGTATACTATTTTGTGTTTAATTCCTCTTCTCAATCTCTTTCCCTTGTTGCCTAGAAACATCTTCTCTAATAAACCTGGAGCTAGCTCCGTTTCAGCTAGATGGTGGCCCCAAAGCCCAGTGTCCCACCAGTCTCTGTCATGCCCCTTGCTTGGGTTACATTTACTGTCACAGAAAGTCTTTATGTGGATGCTGGGGTATCTGCTTAGACAGAGATACTTTACCCTGCAGGTCATCTCCTAAGCCCTTTTATATGGCTTTTGGTGATATGACTATAATGTGCTTTCACACACTGTGGATAATTTTATGTTACCATTTTTTTAGTTGAGAATTTTTGATGTAAATGGATTTCTTAAAACTTAGGAAATATTCATTACCTTTCCAAGTTCTTTTTATTTCTGGTTATTATTTCCTTCTCTCTGTGGACAACCATAGACACATCTTTGGAGCCCTTGAAGGGTCGACCAGTTCCCCAAGGCTCTGATCATTTTTCTTCTTTCCTGTTTATCTTCTTTCTGCAAGCTGATAAGTAAACACTAATCCACTTCTTAACTGCCCCCCTCCCACTGCCAGTTCTTCTTGCATGACTAAATATACTATTAAGTACTTCCAGTGGCTGTTTCAACTTTTTAGCTTTTGGATTTCTACTTGATTCTTCTGTTACTTATATATGATGTTTGAACATACCTAAAATCACTGAAAGTTTAATATGTGTGCATGTCCGATATTTGGGTGTCCTCAGGATCTCTTTCCATTTGCCTTTTCGTTCTGCACATCAGTGGCTCTTTGTTTTGTTTTGATTTAATTTGATTTACATATGTCTCTTTTACTGTTTTTTAGAAACCATCCGCTCTATTTAATAAAACCTCTGAAATCTGAACATCTTATTTTTCCTTTGGGACTTGTAGATTGGTCCCTTGTTGATTCTGTTTGTGCAGTACTTTCCTGGATTTCTCTATACAGGGTACATTTTTTTGTTATGATGATCATCAATTAGATTATCACCTAATTATACAGGTTTTTTTTTAAGTACAAGGGACCAAGAAAGGCCCCAGTAATTCCTAATGAATTCTGTAAGCAGGCTAAGAAATTCCTTCAACATTCTTTCAAATCATGTCTGGATTTAAACTAGGCAGATACACACACCTATCATCTTAACACTTCGGATACTGAGACAGAGGATTACAGGACTGAAGCCAGCCTGAGATACATAGTGAGATTCTGTCTTAATAGAAGAAAATGATGAAAGTGTCACAAGAAGGCAGGAAGGAATCCACTTGTACTTTAGGCTGATTGCCAAGTATGAAGTAGGAAAATCATTTGAGTTCAAAAATCTGAGACCAGAGTGAAAAAAAAGAAAACCTTATACATCAAAGGATGAACATCAATCCAAGCTAATTTGCTTTAATGTTTAGTTTTGAATTCTTTATTAATCTGATGTATTAATCTACTCTGCTGTAAGATTACAAAATATTTTGCTCTTTTTTTCTTTACTTGGTGATTATCTCCAAAGATTAATTCCTTTGTTCTGAGGAAGCCTTTTAGCATCACACCATCTATTTATCAATTCTTGCTACAAGTTTCTGAGGTATTAGAGATGCTACAGAAGGCCCATGCCTTTGCCAGTATCTTGGAGTTTTCCCTGAACAGTAGAAGAGTTTTGGCTTTTATGCTAACATCTCTGATCCACTTTCCATTGGCTTTTGCTTTGTTTAAGGGAGCAGTTTCATTCCAGTTTCATTCTTTTATATATGGATATCCAGTTTTCCATTACTATTTATTAAATAGGCTACCTTTTCAACAACGTGCATTTTTGCTGTCCTTATAAGACATTAGGTAGCTGTGTGTGCTTTATTCCTAGGCCCTAAATTCTATCCTATTTGTCTACTTTTTTGCTATTTGAAAGCAGGTATGCACATTTACCTTCAGTGTTAATCTTTCTGCCTGAGACTGTTTTGCCCAGTCAGTTTTCTATGCTTGCCCATGAGTGTTAGGTTTGTATTTACTAATTCTTCATAGAAAGCCCCTGTGGTTTTGGTGGACATTGCAATAAATCAGTTGATTCCTTTAAATAACATAACTATTTTCAACAAATTGATTCTGGCAGTCCATAAGCATAATTCTATCCATCTTCACTTAAATTAATTTTGTCAATATCTTAAAGAGAAAATTTTACTTTTGCTTCCTTAGTTTATTCCTAGGTATATTGTATGTTATTATAATTGATATTATATTTTCTTCATTTTCAAAGTGACTGTCATTGGCATATAGATAATTTACTAATATTGTGTGTTGGTTTTAATTATGCTACTTTCTTGAAACCTTTGTCATAACTAAGATATTTTTGTTGGAATTTTGGAATTGTTTTTATCAAAACCAGATTCTTCTCTAATTCAATATATCCCAACCAGTTTCCCCTCCTTCCATTCCTTTCTGAATCCCATCCCCATTCCTTCTCCCTGTGATCCACTCCCCCTTCCTTTCCCTTCAAAAAAGATCAGGCCTCCAAGGAACAATGACCAAACACAAAACAAGATATAATAAAACAAGGCAAAAGGCCTCATATAAAGGCTGGATGAGGCAACCCAATATGAAGAAAAGAGTCTTAAGAGTAGGCAAAAGAGTACGAGACACACCAGAAATTTGAAAAATAAATAAGTACAATATAATATCCTATGTAGAGATTATGGACTTATTTCTTTTTATATCTAATTATTTGATTGCTATCTCTTGCATTCTTTCTCTGAGTACAATCTCCACCATATTGAAATTTGAATAAAATTGGAAGAAGGAATAATTAAATTGTCCATGATTTTATAGTCACTGCTTTTGTTTTTACACATACACACACACACACACACACACACACACACGTGTGTGTGTGTTTGTTCATCAGGAAAACTTCTCCATCATGTTTTGCTTTGTATTGTTTAGGTTGACATCTGGTTTTGCTATCTGAGAATGATCTGGGCTTCACTTAAACTTTGTATTTGAAATGCACTTTAAAAGACAGCAAGCCCTGACACTCTTTAGAAACACTAGGACTAAAATGTCAGGCCCAGGCAATACTGGGTAATGGATTTTTCCCTGAACTGTATCTCCAGGCCTTGTTTATTTTATAACAGAAATTCAGTCTATTCTTCAAAACTAAAACTGAGCTCGGTAGATGGGGAGAAAATGTGTTTAAAGTTAAAATGCAGTGAAGTGTGCTGTTTTTGTGGGAATCCAACCATTTTCTTAGATATATGTACACCAAGGTTTCTATAAGCCTTTAAATCTTCACAGCCATAAATATGTAACTAATTATTTTAGTCAGAATTTATTGTTCTTGTAAAAGGATGAAATTTAAAGGGTGTTACTCCACCTATTCTCTAATGTCATCCAAAAACAATTCTTTTAATATAGATAATTTAGGTTGGTATTTAATTGTGCCATATCTATAATGGATACATAAAACCATTGTGATATATAGAATTGATCTATAAGAGAAAGTATTGAGAAATGTATTACAAGGGCATTTTTGAAATAATGCATGCATACTAAAATCATTAAAAAAATTAAAAAAATAATACTAAGAAGAAAATTTACATTTACAAGTAAGATTAGTAGGGTCAGACATCCCCAATGATATGGAGCCAGACTATGTTTCTAAATGGACATATTCAAAAAGTATTGTCATTGGTACAAATTGAGATCTTGCCAAGACAAAACAGAGGTGAACTTGGGAAGAAGCAGCTGGACGTACAAAGAGTATGATCTTCCAAAGGTGTCTGTGGGCAATAATTGATGTTCCCAGAAAACTACAGATGTAAGACTCATTCATCTCTCCCTAATCATTTCTTCACACATACTCCTCGGTACCTACCCAAATATGAGATTTTTGTAACTATCTCTACAGTATATGGCCAGGTGCTTTATTATTTTAAGACCAACAGATGTGTCAGTGAATACTATATGTTTGGATGTCTACAGAGAGTTAGTGAATAAAGAATAAAATCAGTTCAAATGACAGAATAAGTACTATAAAAATAATTGGTGAGGTGAAATCAGCCCTTAATTTATTACATTTGTTTCCATAGGGGTCGTATTCAGGTTAAGCAAACTTTCTACCATGGATCTATATCCTGAGTCCTAATAAGTAGAATTTATTTAACAGGAATGGAGTGATTAGAAAAAAGAAAAGAGAGCACTGAAAAATATTCTCAGGTTGCTTTTCTATAAAAGGAATATGACTACCTCCTATGAAAATACCAATGACACAATGGGATGAGGTCTAAAGTAATAATGAGGCATCACCTGAACATTTGCTATTAAAGATCAACTTCTTTAGGTGCTTCTCAGCCATTAGATATTCTTCAGGTGAGAACTCTTTGTTTAGCTCTGTACCCCATTTTTAATAGGGTTACTTGGCTCTCTGGAATCTAACTTCTTAACTTCTTTGTATATATTGGATATTAACCCTCTGTCGAATGTAGGGTTGGTAAAGATCATTTCCCAGTTAGTTGGTTGCCGCTTTGTCCTTTCGACAGTGTCTTTTGCCTTACAGAAACTTTGTAATTTTATGAGGTCCCATTTGTCAATTCTCGATCTTAGAGCATAAGCTATTGGAATTCTATTCAGGAAATTCTTCCCTGTGCCCATATGTTCAAGGTTCTTCCCTAGTTTCCTTTCTATTAGTTTTAGTGTGTCTGGTTTTATGTGGAGGTCCTTGATCCACTTGGAATTGAACTTAGTGCAAGGAGATAAGAATGGGTCAATTTGCATTCTTCTGTATGTTGACCTCCAGTTGAGCCCGCACCATTTGTTGAAAAGGCTATCTTTTTTCCACTGGATGGTTTTAGCTCCTTTGTCAAAGATCAAGTGACCATAGGAGTGTGGATTCATTTCTGGGTCTTCAATTCTGTTCCATTGATCTACATGCCTGTCACTGTACCAATAGTATGCGGTTTTTAACACTATTGCTCTGTAGTACAGCTTGAGGTCCGGGATACTGATTCCCCCAGAGGTTCTTTTACTCTTGAGAATAGTTTTAGCTATCCTGGGTTTTCTGTTATTCCAGATGAATTTTTGAATTGCTCTTTCTAACTCTATGAAGAATTGAGTTGGGATTTTGATGAGGATTGCATTGAATCTGTATATTGCTTTTGGCAAGATGGTCATTTTTACTATATTAATCCTGCCAATCCATGAGCCTGGCAGATTTTTCCATTTTCTGAGGTCTTCTTCAATTTAGTTATTAGGGAAATGCAAATCAAAACAACCCTGAGATTCCATCTCACACCAGTCAGAATGGCTAAGATCAAAAACACAGGAGACAGCAGTTGTTGGCGAGGATGTGGAGAAAGAGGAACACTCCTCCACTGCTGGTGGAATTGCAGGCTGGTACAACCACTCTGGAAAGCAGTCTGGCGGTTCCTCAGAAAACTAGGCATGACACTCCCGGAGGATCCGGTTATACCACTCCTGGGCATATACCCAGAGGCTTTACCGGCATGCAATAAGGACACATGCTCCACTATGTTCATAGCAGCCTTATTTATAATAGCCAGTGTCCCCCTTCTTTGTATAATTGATGGAGAGTCTGTCTTAGGCTACATGATGTGTACCCACAGCCAGCACCTAGAAGAGAGGGGTAGAGCCTCTGTCTTAGGCTACGTGGGGTGCCTCCATGCCCAGAACATCCAATAGGAGTTTGCTCCCTGGGCAATGGCCTCACGCTACTCCCGTCATGGAGTTACTCTACAGCCCTGGGATCATGCTCTACTGACTGAGTTAGCCAAGCTCTCAGGTGTGCATCTGGCATGTGGCATAATGATACTCCCGTCATGGACGTCTCCATAGCTTTTTATACCAAGGGTTTCGGTAGTCTGCGGCCAGGATCAAGAAATTGAGGCCAGCAGAGGGGGTGCCCAAGGGCTCCTCGTAGGTACCCGGGTCATTATTTCTGACCTCTAGACGATGGTAATGCACTGAAACCGGCTTGTTGGTGAAAGTGGCATCCACCTGTGACTTGACAAAAAGAGTTAATTTTTGGAAGGCCCACGGCCCAAAAGAAATGAGCATGAGAAGGTCCACCAAAGGTCCCAAAAGACTAGGTAACAGAGTAGAGAGCCAAGGGGATGTAGAGAACCAGTTTTGATACCATGATTCTTTTTTCTCTCTTTCTTTCTTGCAGTTTTCTAGACTTTTTCTGACTTTTTTTTTTTTTTTTTTTTTTTGGCTATCTTCAACCTATCCTGTTTTGTCTGCATAAAAGCAGCATTCTTCTTTAAGGGCAGTGCATAACCCACCTTGTTGTAAAAAGAGCAAATTTAAACCTCTTCTGTTTTGTAACACTACCTCAGAGAGGGATGTAACAGAATCTTTAAGATTCTTTAGTCCTAACTGTAGCTCTTGTAGGCCTCTATCGACCACAGAGCTGAGCTGCGCATACTGCTGACTGGAAGTGACCAAGGAGGCAATTCCTGTTCCAGCCCCTGTGGCTCCCAAACCAAGGAGTATAGCCAGGGTGACTGCTGTTATAGGTTCTCTCTTTTGTCTGGACAAATGAGTTTCCCTTTCCCAAAAATTAAGGAGCTCATCAGAATCATGAATGGTCAATCGAGGGAGGAGCTTGACAAACACACAATATTCTCTATTCTCTAAAAAGGCAGCTGAAACTATAAAAGTGGTCAATCCCGAGGAGCAAGCAAGATAGGAATCATTAGAAACAACAACATATTGAAAAGAAGCATTAATTATAATAGTTAAAAGGGCAGGAAGGGTGAATAACAGACCCAACATTCCTCTAAAATGGAAAAATTAGCTTCATGTATGGTTTGTATCGAAGCATTAGCTAATGATAGCACAAGCTCAATAGATGAGGGAGGACCCATAGGTAGAGTAGGCTGAAACAAAGGATTGGGTGTTCGGGTATCTGGGATAGTGGGTGTTGCAGGGACCTGGTTTCCAGATACTCACATGCTCGGGCAATGGAGCGGTCGCGATGACCTCCCGGGCAGACATGAAGTTCCCAGGGAAGGAGCCTTAAGTGTTTTTGCCTGCCTTCACTGGAGCACCCAGGGGACCAGTTAGAATCCGAAAGCTCGGGCGCGCTTTTTTGAGGGACAAAGGTGTCAGGGGTACCCCAATCCGCACTAGCTCCCCTAGTGAGCTGGTGAGCAACCACCTCATTGGGGCTACACATCATCATCCCCATTTGAGAGAGAATGTCTCTCCCCCAAAGATTGACAGGGAGGCCCTCAACAATAAAAGGCAGCACAGTGCCCGAATTCCCCTCTGAATCTTTCCATGTCAACAACTTTGAACTTTGTAAGGTATTTTTAGACTGGCCAATGCCTTGTAAATGAGTCATCGAGGGCTGGAGAGGCCAGGCAGAAGGCCAGGAGTCCAGCAGGTCTAGTTATTCAGGGTCCCGAAGAGGCGCTACCTGAGGGTCATGGTGGGGAGAGAAGAACGAGACCAAGCAAGATTCCACTGTCAAGGCCTCGTTTATTGTCACACAGGTAGCACGTTTTAAGCAGTAGGGATGAGGAAGTTGGGAGGGGGAACTATGGGGAAGTGACCTATGGGCCAAGCCCTGAATGAGGAAGTTGGGAGGGAGAGCTAGGGGGAAGTGAGCTATGGGCCAAGCCCTGGGCCGGGTGCCTGGGACATTCTGCGGTTTTTCCTGCTAAGGTCAGATTTTTATCTTGGTCTTGATGTTCCATCAGGAAGGTCAGGAGTTTCACTCGAGGGGAGAGGCGGCCTATCTATGTAGCTGGCAGTTGACCTGTCGGCCCCCAACAAGCCAGAAGCTGGAAAGAACCCAGATGTCCCTCAACGGAGGAATGGATTCAGAAGATGTGGTATATTTACACAATGGAATACTACTCTGCAGTTAAAAACAATGAATTCACGAAATTCTTAGGCAAATGGTCAGAACTGGAAAATATCATCCTTAGTGAGGTAACCCAATCACAAAAAAACACACATGGTATGCAGTCACTGATAAGGGGATATTAACCCAGAATCTCGGAATACCCTAGACACAATTCGCATATCAATAGATTTCCAAGAAGATGGAAGGAGAGACCCCTGTTCCTGGAAAGACTGGATGTAGGGGAATGCCAGGACAGAGAAGCGAGAGGGGGTTGAATGGGGAAAAGAGGGAGGGAAGGGGGCTCATGGGACTTTTGGGGAGGGAGGAAACTGGAAGGGGAAATGATTTGGAATATAATTAAAAAAACTTAGAAAAAAACCCTAAAATAAAAAAACTTTAAAAAATATTATCTTTCATATCAATAAAAATAATGAAAATGTCTATAAAAAAGATCAATTTCCCTCTCCTTGTCACACATCATGAAATGATTGCTCTGAATATATTAAAAATTATTTGTCATGTTACTCTATAAATTGGAAGTTACTATTGTAACTATTAATCCTGCTGATTTTCTACTATTGTGAATATATAAACATAATTCAGATAGACATCCATGTAATTGGTGACTGTTATATATCTGATCTGAGTTTGCCATATTAGTCCTCAGTTAAGCCAAATTTCTCTTTTATTAATGATATGGACTAGTTGAAAAAGTAGCACATGTCCAAATTGAAAAATGTCCTCTTTTCAGATCATTATATGAATTAAAAAAACCCAGTTGTTATTTACATATATTTGAACCTTAATTACAGGAATACTGTAAACTCTAGCTGAAGCAGAAATTCACCTTTTTCCATTTTATCACTATTAACTTTAGTATTTCTTATATTGACATTATGTTAAATGTTTTCATTGTTATTATAAGACAGATATAGTCCCGTTGAGGTGTGTGTGTGGGGGGGGGGAGAGTTGAAAATAGATAATAAATGTACATGATACATCCCATGGGTATTCAGTAATTAAATCAACCAATAAATCACAGTCCAAGCCCCTCTAAATTTTGTGATATCCATGTATAAGTAGAGAAATATCACTAGGCTATACACTGATTGCATGGAACTTAGGTTTTTTGTTTTTTGTTTGCAAAGTATAGATAAAACACTTGATAAAGTAGTTACAAGAAAACTATTAAAGATACAAAACAATTTTACAGCATATTAAACCTACAAAAAGACAGTGTAATAGGATGCAATATTTCCATTAAACTAGAGTTTGGTCACAGCTGAAATAAAACTCAAACAAAAGGAGGAGGAAAAAATATGATTTAACAGCTACTATAAATGGCCATTCTTGATATGATATAATTTGCTTTTCTTTTTCATCAGGATCATATATTTGTATCATGATGAACTTTCCCCTTTTTCTTTATTCATAATATTTCCACAAAAAATGTATTGCCATTTATTAACTTTACAAAATAATGTGTCAGGAGCCATCTAGGAGAAGTTAAGTCTAGCAGTTGACATTCCTGGAGGTACTGCACTATTTTTGCATGACCTAAGATGTGAGCTTTGAGAGGCAAGGTCCCTCAATATTTCATCTCAGCATTGCTCCTTGAAGTTCATATGCCTTTTCCTACCGTTATTACATAGTCTAATGATTCCCGGTTATTAGCCCACTATTGAGCAGATTTCCTGCAGATCAACATAAAGATGAACTTTCCTGCAATAATGTTATTAAGATGAATTAATGATTTTATAGAATTCTGTATTTGATTCAAATAATTTTAGGATGAAAGTTTTAAAAGATTGTTTTGTTGTTTTGCCAGAAAAATATAATAAAGGTAGAAACAAGAATAGAATGTGCCCCCTCCTCATGGAATTGTAAGTAAAGACTCCATAATAAGAAATGTAATAAGCTTTCACTATTACACTAAAAATGGAACTGGGCTTGGGACAAATTAGTGATCAAGGAAAAACATTCATTCTAGGTCAGATCCAAGGATGAAGCCATAGGTGTGCACTATGAGAAAACAGCGCATGAAACTGTTGCTTTGAACTTATAATGAGCTTACAGAATGAAACACTGCTTTGAACTTTATATCAACATCCTTTTATAACTCCCCTTTTGTGTAACATTTTATCTATGAGGTAATTTCTAAACAGTTTTTGTCTAAGAAGGTATAAGAAGGCCATAGAGAAGGAATAAAATGTGTTATTTGGGGCTCAACCCCATCTACCAAATGTATATATGTATATACATATGGGCGTATGTATATGTATATATATATGTATGCATGAACACTTGTGAAGTTGATGAGACAGGTGGTTGGACCTAGCCAAAGAGTGTGTGTGTGTGTGTGTGTGTGTGTGTGTGTGTATGTGTTCGTGTGTGTGTTCGTGTGTGTGTGTGTGTGTGTGTGCGCGCGCGTGTGTGTGTGTGTGTGTGTGTTTGAGTGCATGCATATTGCCCATGTAAAGAATTTTAATTCTTTTCATTTCTTTTATCTCTGGTTCACAAAGAGTTAAGGAATGCCAAACCTCTCCTCTGTCCAGTGAGAGGTCCCTAAGCCTGAAAGGAAAGAAACCAGCACTTATTAAAGCACAAATAATAAGATTATAAGGCCAGAGATCATCAGTCTTTAGCCTTCATCCAATGCTGTATCCCATCTAATACTGTTCCCCTAAAGGCCAGGGCAGGCCCCCAGCAATAATGAGTTTCATTACGAAATGTTATACATGCATATAATGTACTTTGATCATCTTCCATCTGCTGTTATAATATTCTGATCCTTTGGATGAAGAGCTACAGGCAATTAATGATTGCTGAAAGAAGAACAATCAGACCTCCCCACAATGAGATACCTAATTGGTTATCTAATACCAAGTGGTCATATCCTCCTTTATTCTCTTCTTACCACCTACCCTTTTACTTATCAGACCACTGATAAGGAGCAAAGTCTATATTTACCAGCTCTTATAAACTAATTTTTCTTCTATAATTATCTACAAGAAATCATTTATAAACTGTTCTTTTCTACTTGGAGGGAAGTAGGTATATATGTATGTGTAATTGAGTATTGTGGTGTGAAAGTGTTTTAATTTGACAAAGGAGTAGGTAAAACTTAGTACTCACATAAATCATGTTTTCAACATATTAGGGACATACAAGCCTGTCACTTACTAATCATTTTAACTCATGAGTCCCATAGAAATGAACAAAAAGCATAAATATCATCAATGTAGGACTAAATCTTTGAGTTAAGTTGGACTCTGTAAGGTAAAATACTAATTCTGAATATATTGTCAATATAAGGTTAGAGGCACTGTTGTATGAAGTTGTAAGAAGACAACGTGAACTATAAGTTAGTGATATGTAGATAGAAAAGGCATAAGGAAAGAAGCTGAAGTAATCTGTGAACCGCTGAAATAGTCCAAAATTAAGGTGGTCAAATAGTCAGTGTCTGTTGAGGATTCATTTCCCAGCTAACGAAGGGCACTTTCTTGACGTGTCCCCATGTAATAAAAAGTAGTGTACCAAGTTCCAGTCCCAGCTTGAGAGAGGGTTCTGAAAACAGGGATGAATGGGAGCAGTAGAAAAATGACTCCAAGTCAGTGATGGATGTAAGCTGCCTGAGACAGCTTTCTCTTGCAGACCAAAGCCCACTCTTTTATTTGCATAAGCTACTTCCTTAGAAATCAGTTTAATCATTTACCCCAAGTTCCCTTTTGATTATTACATAAATCAGCATTTTATGACTTTAGCCGCTTGACTCTTAGGAATGTAAATTGAAATACAGAGCACCTTCGAGGTAAATGATTCAGAGAGCAAGTACACTTTTTTGACATAGGTAGTCCTATGCAGTTCACTGGACTTGTGGTTGCCAAGTCTAGACATTGAGGCTATTTTTATGTGAGAAAGTTAGCTTTAAGATTTAGTAAGCACTTGTATATGCTGATGTAAGCAACATTAAACTCATGTTATAATTCTTATCTACCTCAATGTATTATTTTAATCTTTGAGTTTTTTTTCTTTTATATCTCAGCAACTCCAAGGCCTATTATTGGAAAGTATTAAGCAATACCAGAAAGTAGGGGTATCATTAAATCATCATGTATTTTTACATACTTTTTATTCGTCCCCAACCAACCTCTATCCAGATTGTCCAAATAACTACCTCCTTTAGGGATGACAGCGCCTGAGCCACCATGGTACCAAATATTGGGCATAGGCCTGGGAGATTAACAGAAAACACAGACTCGAGTCATTTTGGCAAGGAGAATGCCAAAGCTTTATTGAGGGACCAGCAATTTATACTAGAGGCTGGGTGAAAAACAGCAGGAAAAAACAATCATAGCCATAGGTAAGGTACCCGGGAAGTCCCTACCACACCAGGCAGGAAAACAAAAATCAAGCTAAGCCCTAAGGATGTTCTGCCCTCAGGAAACCTGTACAAACAGCTCAGCTAGGGGCATTGAGCTAAACTCACTGATGCTCAACAAGGGAGGAGAATAACTGGATCAAATTTAGCAAATGGCTTCTGTGGAAGAGACTACCATTTTATATTATATAAATTATATAGCCATCTATCTGAGCCTTGTTTTTTAACTATTCTTTTCTCTTTCTTTATCCAGGTTTTATCCTCTATTGATCAAAGTTTTTCCTCTATTAACCAAATCATGTCTCCTTCCCTTTTTTCTCACTAAGCTGACTCATTATAACAGCTGACTCTATTTTGTCAGGTCTATGAAGCGCCTCATATACATCATATTGTATCGTAACATTTTGCATAGAGTAATAGATAGTTTTTGAAGCTCATATAGGACTCTGTAAGATTTGGGTCAGATGAAACACTCTGGCCACATTATCTCAGGAGATCTCAGAGAAAAATTCCCAGCATAATCCAAGACTGTACTGCAAAATGCCAGTCTGTACTAATGATGTGAACTGGTATCTCCTGGGTAACATTAGCTGTGAGGATAGCCCAGCCAATCTGTGATGGTATGAAATGATGGTATACATGATGCTTAAACATTTTGATAACTCATTCACATACTGTTATAAAATAATTCATAAATCATCTCATCCATCAGCTTTGTGAAGATGACCTGGCCATAAAGGATGAGTCATTGTGCTCGAGATATGAAATTCCCAAAACATAATATGGAACAGAAGCACCACTTGCATGGTCCTGACTTTGTGAGAAATAATGCATCTTGGTTCCAAGAATGAATACTAAGTGTGCCTCAGACAGGTGCATAATATACTTGAAGGAATGGAATGCAGTGGGGCAAGTTGGACAGACCTGGGTGGCTGTTAATGGGAAACACAATGTGTTTGCCTCTGTGCAGCACTTGAATGATGACTGGGAAGTTTCTCTTGTTAGGATTCCATGACACAGTTTTTCAGAGATAGTGACCTTGTTCAAACTGATAATAGAAATATACAAGTTCTTGTGGGACCTGGAGAGAAGCCCCCAGGACTTAGAATTCTGGCATTTCTCTGCATTTGTCAACTGTTCCTGCTTCTGTGAAGTCTTCTAAGTGTGTCTGTGGCTTGGATATGCTTTAATCATGAGTATCAAAAGCTTTGGGTTTACAAAGTGCTTCTGCCCAATTGTATGGTATTGTCTACAGAGCTGGTACCCTCAGGAAAACCATCCTCCAAGTCCCTTCCTCCCACTTCTAATCTTACCATCACTTGCAGCCCACCCTTGAAGGAGCTTTTGCTTATCTCTCCATCATTCCTTCTCTCTCACCCTCTCCCACCCACCTCTCTAGTGCCTCAGTCTCAAAGTACTGACTGTGACTCTCGTCCTTATCTTTAACCACATACAAAGGTCTATGTTCTTGACCTGCCTTCGAGTGACTGGGGCAGGAAGGCTCTGGGGGCAACATCTGAAATGATGTAAGGACAAGCAAAGTAGGAGAAGGACGTGGAGAGGGCAAATCTACTACAAGAGCTAAGGATTCTCCCAGCAGGATGATGTATTTGAGAAATGGAAACTAACTGTCAGTGAAGAGGCAGAAGAGTCAACATTTTACAGCATGTCCCTTAGTCTCAGTTGGCATCAGGGAAGATGTCACAAGGCTATGCCTCTAGCACTTTCCCACTTGGGTGCTTCATCTTGTCACTATTTGCTCAATTAGGATCCCAAGGGGAATCTGTGGTTGATATCATGTGGTTTTTATTCATGCCTGATAACAACCCACTGCAGTTGCTTTTTAACCTTCCGTTCTTCTGCACTGGCCAAGTGTATGGAGATGCTATTCACATTCAGGACCTGGCTCCCTTATCGCATCTCAGTCTGAATGCTCAATTGATCAGACACCAAGGAAGTCATAGAAACAAAGCAGAAGAATCATAACCAGCAATATGCAATACCCTCCACTTTCCCTTTCAGTTCCCTCAAGGTTTTATTGGTAGTATGAGTGGGTTACACTCACATATTCTTTGATTCCCAAAGAAAGATAAATATGCATATCAATCAGGTGTCTACATTTTGACCACTATCAGCTTAGTGGATAAGATCCTATGATATCACAAGTCTTAATTAACAAGCTGTTCAAAATATTCTTTTTGAATCACATAAATAAAACTTTCTTCTATTTATGATCCCTAATAAATAAGCTTTAAAGAATTAAAAGGTTTTAGCTGAAGAAAGGAACAGAACAAGCCAGTAGCACAAGGTCTTCTTCTCTATATAAAGGGTCAGCATTGGAAATCTAAAAACCTGGGGCCTTTTTATATTTATAAAATGCAGAGCTATAAACATCACCACTTAAACTATCACATACTGGTGAGGACCATGGCTTCAGAATGGTGCAACGATCCTTCTGAAGTTAAGGGCTATGGCAGGATTAGGTGCCACATCTTTCAAATTTAGCACATACATCCCTCTGATACTGCATAGGTAGATTTATATGAGTTGAGATGAAATTTATTTCATTGCTCAACATCTGTGAGGACATTAGTCATATCAGAAATTCTGGCATTTTAGTAACAAGCAAATTTTCTCTCTCCACAAAGCTTTGTAGAGGATGCAAATTTTGAATTAATAACCATATGTTTGGCTGCACATTGTAAGAAGTGTCATGGAAGACAAGATATAGATGTGGGTACGGGTAACAGAGAGATCCGTGTATCAGGGATCTTTGAAGCAGGAGGCAGCAGATGAATACTAAGTGAAAGACACTCTGGTCAGAAGGTACAAGTGGAAGAACACCCAGTAATGTTGTAAGGGTCACAGGATATAACAGCTTCAACAGGACAATATACCACTAAGATACACCATAGTCAGGAGCACAAGCCAAGAGATAGCATCTGAGGGTCACTGCCAACAATGAGCACTGCTCTCTCTATGTACACCTCATGTAATAAAACCTTCAACAACAAGAAGATGCAGCAGTCAAGTGAGTATCACACAGTACAGTTTTCTACAGCTTTCACAGAACAGGTCCATCTAGTATGTTTTCCCACAGAAAAGACCTTGCAAGGGAAACCAAGAAGTACCAATAATCTTCAAATGGTTTTCTCTGTTGTGAGATTATGAATGGTGGGCCTTGTTTTGGTTTGGTTATTGTACAAACTTACTCTTTATTGCTTTGGTAGTGAGGGACATGTTTTAATTCACTCCCTACTACTTTAGTTCTGATAAAGTCTAAGAACCATGGCGCATCTAAAAGTGGTGAGAGAACTGGTCTATGGAGGAGCAGGTAAGGATGGAGTGAGATGGAGCTTGAGATTCTAGGGAATACACTTGGTGGGCTGGTCAAAGAGTACAGAATAAGCCCCCACCCACCCCCTGTGTCCTCACAGCTCATCTTTCAGTGCTAAGAGCTATGATCAGAGATGTCCAGGAGGGAGCTCAGGATGCCTGCTTCCACAATCTTTCAGACCCAAGAGGCTTTGCTAAGCTTAGCACCCAGATTCTCTAACTCATCCTTGAAGCAAATGGCATGCAGTGAATTCTTAATGCCTTGCCAAGAGCAACCAATCCCAAAGTGAATTTAGATGAACAAGAATAATCACTTTGCTTTTTAAACAAATCCACATTTGTGTTCTTCCTCTTTAATATTGAAAAAACTATAATTAATAACAAAACACTAGGGATCATACAGCAATGATAATTTATGGGCACATTTACTATGCAAATAATTAAATTGATTACATATATTATATCCTGTTAAGTATTAAAAAGTCAAGCAGCTTTAATAGGACTAGATCTGTTTTTGCCAAATTGAGCTTGGCCTGAGAGGAAGGATCTGGATAAGATTAACTGGGATCAGGGTTTTAAAGACCTCACAGCAATACCAAGGCATTATAGGATTTTTTTTTTAAATTTATCTTAACAAGTTTTAACAGTAAAAATGAAAGTATTGCTACTAGAAGTGTCACAGCCTCTACTAGTCATTTTAAGACCTAATGTGATTAAACCAAGCTATGTTTTTCGGCATCCTGTAACCATAATAATGAAATATAGCCTTGTTCTAGAGTCCATATTAAAACACTGGTGTTTGCTCATCATCTGTCTCAAAATATCCTAAAACATGTAGAAAGTCCTTCAAATGTTCATTTCTCTGTGTGATGGAGACTGTGGGGTCCACTGATCCCTGAACTGGAACTTAAGGCTGTGACCCACTCAGTCAGAAGACTGGGTTCAGACTCAATTGATGGGACACATGTCCCTCTCCCACAAACACTCATGGGATCTGTGGCCCACATTTCTAATGTCACTTTTGCCAGGTATATGAACCATTTCTTTTCCTTCCCATCCCTCCAGCCCCATCTTGAAACTCTCCTTTTTCCTCTCCTCTTCAACGCCAAAGTTACTTTTGTTTACACAAAAGATCCAGAAAGTCCATTGGCATAAACTTCTTTGTATTTTAAATTTTTAATTTAACTCTATGTCACTTGTAACAACAACAAAAAAGATATATAGTCATCTTTTTTTTTATTTTAATTGGCTTTTTATTTATTTGGAGTTGAAAATCTCAGGTTTGTATCAGTAATCTTCTTCTGACCTCTCCAGGCCTTGGGGAGGACCCCAGTTCCCTGTGCAATGGCATTGTTAACAATAATATTTGTATTTATTATTTGAAAAGTATACACACACACACACACACACACACACACACACACACACACAGTATTTGTACCAGACATAATAAGCATTTTAACCTCCCTTTAGCAAATGAGAGGATGCGAGCACGGCATGATCACACATACTCAGTATTTTAGAGGTAGAACTCAAATCCAGGTCAAGGCTAACAGCCCCCTGAAGCCTTCTCCATTGTGATCCAGGCAGAAATAGCAGCCAGCAAGCAAATTGGCTGGCAGGCTACAGCCTGCCTCTTAGCCTGGGCTTGCATCTCTAAGGAAGTTGTTTATGCAGTCCCTCTCACAGGGACATTATTCCCTTCTGTAATAATCACCCTACTAGTGATACGCATTCGCCTTCTAAAGGTCCGCTTACAGTTCTCTTTCATGAATTCTCACATTGTGGGCAGTTTATTATGCAAATGAGGCCTGAAAGCTTTCAGTGCTCTTGGCTGCAATGTGTTTTAAAAGATAAGATGGTCCTTTTTTCCCCCCTACAAGCCAGAATTCATTGCTCTACAGAACAATAGAAGCAGAAAAGCTGTCCTGGCAGTGGGGAAGTGTGAGATACACAGAAGCTGAATGTCTGTGCTAGTGGTCTGGCAGAGAAATCCTGTTCTTTTTCTCGTCAGGGAAGTCTTTCTTTCCTAAGAAGTCCTTTGTGAAGATAAAATGGTAAAGCCCACGTCAGAGACCGAGAAGAGACTAGTCCCAGCTATAGATATGCTGGACAACATCGCCCTGTTCAAGAGTGCTTGAGTTTCTCTTAACAAGAACAATTCTGCATTCTGAGCTTACAAAATACTTTCAGATGTATTTTTAATTACCCAGTAATTTCTAATTACTCCTTTATCATTGCACTAAGCCTTAAAACCATTACAAAAAAAACTTACAAGATTTTCTTGTCTAACACTGTAAACAATTCCTATAGACACCCTCCTTCCTCCCTTCCTCTCTCCCTTTATATCTTTCTCTCTCAACTTCATTTTTAAGTTTATTCATTTTTGTTCACTTTACATTTTGACCACAGGCCCCTCCCTCCTCTGTTCCCAGCCCCACCCTTATAAATCTTTCTCCCTATTTCTCCCCCTTCTCTTGAGAAAAGGGAATTTCTCCTTGACTATCACCCCACCCTGGGACATCTAATCCCATCAGGACTAGACACATCTTTCCTACTGACGCCTAAACAGGCAGTCCAGGTAGGGACCTAATGGTAGGGAACAGAGACCAAGACTGGTTAGAGGACCCACACAAAGTCCAAACTGCACATTTGCTACAATTGTGTATGGGGTCTAGGTCCAGGTCCTGCATGGTCTCCTGCTCTGTGAGCCTTCAAGTGTTTCTCAGCCATTAGAGATTCCTCTGTTCAGAATTCTCTGTTTAGCTCTGTATCCCATTTTTCTGTTGTGTTATTTGATTTGCTGGTGTCTAATATCTTCAATTCTTTATAAATTTTGAATATTAGTTCTTTGTCAGAGGTAGGGTTGGTAAAGACCCTTTCCCAATCTGTAAGTTGCCATTTTTTATTAAAGAGCAAACCCTGGTTTTGTGCCGACCTCCTCAGTAAAGTTGGCCTTGGCTCTCTTGCCTAACAACAACAACAACAACAACAGCAACAAGAACAAAAAACCTCATCGTTTCCACTGGATGACAAATCTCTGCTAACAAGATCCTGGGTTCTTCAGTTAAGTAGATCCTGATCCTAAAGTTGGTCCTTTCCTATAACCAAACCCTATAGCCCACTTGGGACTAAACAGAGCTCTTCATTCTCAAAGACCAGAAAGGCCACAGAAGTTACAGAAGAATATAACAAGGATATATTATAATAGTCATTACTCTATCCATTATTCTGCAAGTAGTTCCCCAGCTGAACCATTTATTGAAGACGCTGTCTCTTCTCTACTGAGTACTTTTGGTTTTCTTATTTAAACAAATAATTATCAGGCATCCATAGATGTGTGGAGTTATGTCCCCATCTGAATAAGAGAATTAAATAGGCAAGAGGATGGGGAAGAAGGTTACAAGGGGAATATGGAAAGATACAACTAACCAAAAGGCCTTTTAAAAGTCATATGTGAGCCTACTACTTTAGAGGCTTCCTAAAATACATAAAAGAAATTTAAATGTAGTTACCATATAATAGGAGAGACAATATCCTCACATCACATCATATGCTACCAAGGAAAATTCCTAGTGCCAAGAATGAGTTACAGATAGCTGAGTTATTGGCCAAAGGGGTTCCATAAATCCTCCCAAACTTTACAAGTCAATAACATTGCTATTGATGAGTCTCCACAGCATGACTGTAAGGCCCTATTGCTGATGACACCACTTAGTTATGTCTGTGAACATGAACAGATCAAGCTGGAGACCAACCAGAAACTTCACACTTACTGAAAAGGGTCCCTAGTGCTGGAAGGCACTGAACACACTCCTGAAAATGTAATTGTCAATCTCAATCAGCCATGAACTCTGTGGCCTCCAACAGCAATCTGCCTTAGGATATACTGGCACAACTGTGGCACATACATTATGAGAATAATCAACTACTTTTTTATTTGATTTGAATCCTACTACTTGAGATAAAACCCACACCTGACCCTTTTAATGAGGTTAAGAACCTGAGACTAGATAAATCATTGGTTTTAGGGTAAAACTTATTACCATTCTAATAAATAAATATAGCAATAAAATGACTCCTGGTGTCATACTGCATGCTCATTGGTCAGGGCATTGTTCATCCTTCATCAGAGATGTTTCTTCTCTTCAGTAGATAGGAATTATCATGAAGATTCATAACTGAACAATTTTCAGACACTGAGAGACTTTAGAGCATTCAATCATGAATGGAACGTAATTGTCATGCTCCTCCGCTAAAAGTTTGGGATCTACTTGGAAGAGGCAGAAAGAAGTTAAAAATCAAATGGTAGATGACTCCAAGTAAACATTATTTTCAAGACACAACAAGGCAGATGTATATATGAACTCAGAGAGACTGCGGCAGCATTCACAAGAGTTGCACAAAAATTTCAAAATGGAGAAGAGGAAGTGGGCAAAAATTCATACTCCTAGTCAAGATGGTGTTTGCATTGACGACTGCTGGGAGAGTGACAATTAGTTTTCTGCATTGATGTGACACTGGATATATCAATGAGACTCTAAGGGAGCCTCATGTTCTATAATAGTTCATCAAGACAAAATGTTCTCTGGGGTGTGTATGTTTGTGTACACGTGCCTGTGCTTGTGCATGTGCGTGTGCGTGTTTATGTGTGTCGTGTGTGTGTGTGTGTGTGTGTGTGTGCGCTATGGTTTAGGTTTAGTGTTTTTTGGGTTTGGGTTTCTTTTTATTTTGTTTTGTTTTTTTAGAGAAAGACCATGAAATTGACTGCGTAGTGAGGAGCAAAGATCTGGAAGTAGCTGGTGGAGGGAAAGAATATGATCAAAATATATTGCATGAAAAAGTTAAAAATAATGAATAAAATGTAATAAAATGCAAAAATAAAATCACTTTCACAGCTGCTCTCAAGTATAAGAACAAAATTCAGGACAAGAAGACCTTGACAAAAATATTGCAACACTTCAACAGAAGAATGTCAAGGAAGAACTATTTCCTTAGACAGAAATGATTTTTACCTCCAAGTCATCCTGGACACAAGTTCTGATAAGTAATTCCTGGAGTTTGCTCTGCTCTCTAGCCATAAAATATAGGATACTCTGACATGAGAGTGATTCAAAAGTGCAGACTAATTCCTTGTTTCAGTATAAGAATGAGTTTCCTGCTCTACAAAGTTACCAGAATTAAGTGCATTATGTTAACCATCTTGCATTTGAACTTGAAGAGTATTTAAAGGTGATAAATGGAAAGTTACCTGTCATTATTTATTCTGGCAGAATACCATGCTTTAATATCTAAATTTTAGATAATCCATATTACAACCATGTCTAATTTAAATTTCATTAGTAGCATAAATATTATTTATTAAATATAGCTTTGAGGTTTTATGGAGATTGCAATGGGAAAAATTTGTTATTAAAATTTATTGGTCATCAAAACACTCATACTCATATTTGCTAACATGTCTTAAAAGAATAAACAATAATAGTATGCCATACCTGAACAGAGGAATTGTAAGAGACACAATGCACTTATCTAAAAATGCTATGTTGGTCTATATCACTCTACAAATGTAGTTGTCCATCTTTCTCCTGAGAAGTCTAGTTAGAATTATCAGTCATTTTTGCTTCTTTGGTTCAAATGACTATCATCATTTGTTATTATATCCCAAAGTAGGATGTCGCTGGCAAAGGGACATGCCTCATGGCAAGTCATAGAAGTCTTGCCGTCAAGAAAGAAGAAAAAAGAAATGTCATTCAGGTCATCAGTTCACTGCCACTCTGCCCATAAACACAGTGACTGACATTAGTGTGTACACTGTAGGGGACAGGGTAGTCAGACATAGGCTTCTCTTTGGACAAATAGTTTCACACCTCCCTTTCTCTCCAATTCCCTTCTCATGTTTTCTGATTCATTCTCTATCTTCTTATTTCTCAGATAAAGGACATTTGAGTTTGTTAATAGGACTGGAAATAGATAAAAAACAGAAATAAGCCAGATGATGTCATATCATTTTAAATTTTACTTAGGTTCCAAACTTCTACAAAATCAAAGGTATATGAGATGCAATGAGATAAAACTCCAAACACTGACACAATAGTTATTAGGTATCTGGTAACTGACACAGTCTGTCCTGGACAAGGTCATGACTGTGGATTAAAGCTCTTGCTATGGATCAAATGTCATTCTGGAGTCTCCAAATCCTTGCCAGCCTCTGATCAGAATCCATTAGAAGACAGATAAGACAAAAGGAACTTTGATTCATGGTACAAGGTTGATGTCACTGTAGTTTCTATAGGCAGCTATGTGTATATTTAAGTGAGATTCACTCAGAAAATAAATTGATCTCATAAATTAGTTGTCTTGTCACAAACTTGCCATATGCCTTGCAAATACAAGGTGAACATGGGATGCTATATCTGCATGTTCTTCCCTCCCTCTCCAGTGCAGTCTTAAACTCATGGCCAGAAAAGATAGGATGGACTTGTTAGTATCCAAATTTTCATGGCTAATCCCTATCTTTGTTCCCATGATTTTGAATTAGACTCTAATTATTTCATTTTCCATACTCTTTTCATCTTTTAATGCACTGGGCAGTCAGCCTCACCCTCAGAGCATGGAAATGGGCTGCATGTCAGCAATCCATCTGCCTCTAATGGTTTGCCACACAATCTCTTCCATGTCACCGTAACTATGCTGCCAGAATGCTGGGAGTTGGTTTGCTGGTGCCAGCTACCCCTGAGAACAGGTGGGCTATCTGATTCTGGTTGTGTCTTAAATTCTGATTATTAATCTGAGTAATTAAGTAAAGCGTTTAGAAAGTAGCATAAACGCTTTTGAAATTTTGAGGGTTTAATAATGTCATCCGAATGGTTACTATATACTGTATAGCTTTTTGTTTGTTGTTAGTATTACTGCTTTTAAGTATTCATTTATTTTTATTTTTGGTCTATGAGTGTTTGCCTGCATTTATTTATGTACACCAGATACATAACAAAGGAAAATTTGTTTTTTAAGGACAGAGTCTCATCCTGTATCCTTGACCAGCTTGGAACCCATTGTATAGATCAGGTTGGACACAAACTCACAGAAATCTGCCTGTCTCTGCCTCCCTACTGCTGGGATAAAAGCATGCACCACCATACTAGCCTTCTTTTTACAGTATTGTTAAACACTCCTGGATTTAAATAATTGATGGGTATTTATCTCCTGTGGTATGGTGCTCAGACTATCCCAACTTTGTACACAGAAACTTCTTCAGGCTGATGCCAGAGTTTGACAAAGTGTTGGTAATTGTGGCCAGCTTCCTAGCTATTTGTTATGACAAGATGTTGCAGATCATTTTGGACTATTTTTGTATCTGAAATTAAACATTTACTCAAGCATCTCTGGTTGTTATAATGATGTTTATTGCTTCTGGTCTTTAGGCCTTTCCAGTGTTTAGAACTGCATGGCATGCACAGTTTAAAAGATCAAATACACCAGGAATTCATTGCACTCTACTGTGCCTCATCAACTTTTAATTCCTTCTTTCTCTTGTGCCAAACATTCCTAATTCTCAATATTATCCACAACTGTTTTCTTTCCTTGATTAAGATAAAATAGCTATGTATGAATAATATCATGGCAAATATAACTAGCTAAATTTCAAGGCATATCCCCCAAATTTTAAAGTATATACCCAGTTTTGTTTGCCCTTACAGTATATCTCCTGTTCCAGTTTCTTTCATGGTCATTGACAAAATGTATCTGTATTTTCAATTTCAATTAATGGTTCAGTGCATCATGGGAGGAAAGTCAAGATTTCAAGGACATGGAAGGGATGTTCACACTATGTCTGCACTCAGAAGAAAGAAATGGATAGATGCTACCTCTCTTCTTCCCTTCTTCCCTTTGTACAGTCTAGAAACCCCAGTCAGGGACGAGTGTCCCCTCAGTGGGCTGGTTTAGTGACCATGTTTTAACTCATTTGTGGATTCTCGAATTTTGTAGTCATAAAACTCCAATCATGCACATCGTGTGTTGCATATTTATGTATATGTATATGTGATAGAAAATCAGAGAAAAACAAGGGGAAAGGAAGCAATTAGTGGGAGGGGATGAGAAAGGGAGGGGCTAAAGGGAAGGTATGATGAGAGATAAATATAGGCAAAGTGAATGATATAACTGAAAGAAAATTTCTATATGAAACCCAAAATTATGTGCCATAGATATATACTAATGAATGTGTGGAATGCGTGCTTGTGTGCGTGTGTGTGTGTGTGTGTGTGTGTGTGTGTGTGTGTGTGTGTGCTTGCTCATGTGTGGACACCAAAGGAGAATCTCAGGTATCATTCCTCAAAAGTAGACTAGCTTGTTTTACAGACAGAATGTCTCCTTGACCTAAAACTCACCAATTAGGCTCAATAAGCCAGTAAAAGCCAGGAATCCACTTGTCTTTGCTTCCCCAGACCTGGGAGTACATGTGCACACTGCTGAACCTGAGGTTTGGAGGTTGAATTTGGGTCCTTGTGTTTGCAAGGCAAGCACATTCCTCTAAGCTATTTCTCTAGCCCTAATTTCTCTTTTATTTTATTTTAAAAAGAAAAAGGAGTGGTGGTAGTGTCTATCTTAGAAGATGGTGGCCGTGAACTAGAGTTCCCAGGAAAAAATACACTACAAGGCTGATGGACTAATTAGAACTTCTGTGGTTACGGGCAACTAGATGTTATAGATATAGAGCCAAATTAACTTGAGCTATCTTTACCTGATAAACAATATTTGTTGCTTACCTTTATGTTCAGCCTAATAATCTTATGATGATATAGTAAATATCCTTTTGGAATATATAAAGAGATTCCTAACACAAAGGTTAAAATGCCATCAGATAGACTCTGAGCCCTATGTAAAGACTCTCATTGATTTAACCATTCTATTAAATGCTTCTGCCAATGTATTTAAAAAGTCTTTATTAATTTATTTATTCTATATTCTTTGTAAATATGACATAAATATAAATAAAGTGTAAAAAAAACCTTCATTAAATTCTTGATACATCAAAACACAGTATTTGGGGAAAATTGATTGTGTTCCCAAGCCATGGACACTCATATTTGACTCCAGAACAAACTCTCCCTTACTGTCTTTTAGGTAAGAGCTCTGTTTTCATATCAGCATGCGGCAGATGAAATGTGAAGACATTTTGAATACCATAACCATATCTGTCAGTTAGTCAACTGTATCTACTACTATGAAGACTTTGCCACATGCATCTAAGATATAACAAGGAGAAGGAGCTATTGTTCAATCTGGATTCTGCCTTTGAGAGCACTCAGGCAAGGACTTTCAATAAATGTCCATCTTCTTTATAAGGCTAATCTAGCAGCATGGTTAGGGTGCTGGCTCCAGAGTCTAAGCTAGTAGGAACTGCCCTGAAAGTGCAACAACAGTGTTAGAAAAATGCAAGTTGAATACTGAATTTCTACACACCTTGCTTATAGAAAGTATTTTCTTTGTTTTACTCTTCAAACCACATACTTATTCTGGTGAATTATGAGGAGCACTAGGGCACATTAAATACAGCCCAAATCCATTCTCAGGAAAGATCTTCACATGAAAAATTCTGAGCATTTTCTAACTAGAAGTTAGGTTTAGAAGTATCAAAAAATCAAGCTTAAATTTATGTCACAAATTAATGTATAATACCTATAAGAATTACCAAAGAATATTCAAGGGAGTATTATTTTAACCTTGTAAGAATGTGATATTCCATGATAAAACAAAATTTTCACAATATCTTTCCACAAACCCAGCCCTGCAAAGGATAATAGGTGGAAACAACCAATACAAGGAGAGAAACAACACCCTGGAAAAAACGAGATAGTAACCTTCTTGCATCAAACCCAAAAGTAGATAACCACTCAAACATAAAGATAGTGTCAAGAATAGCAGGTGGCAATAATCACTATTCCTTAATCTCCCTTAATATCAATGGTCTCAATTTCCCAATAAAAAGACATAGACTAACAGACCGGAAAGTAAACAGGACCAAGCATTTTACTGCGTGCAGGAAACGCACCTCAGTGTCAAAGACAAACACTACCTCAGAGTAAAAGACTGGAAAACAATTTTACAAGCAAATGGTCTCAGGAAACGAGCCGGAGTAGCCATCCTAATATCAGATAAAATTGACTTTCAACCTAAAGTCATCAAAAAAGACACAGAAGGACACTACATACGGATCAAGGGAAAAATCCACCAAGAAGAACTCTCAATTCTGAATATCTATGCTCCAAATGCAAGGGCACCATCATTCATAAAAGAAACTTTACTAAAGCTCAAAGCACACATCGCACCTCACACAATAATAGTGGGTGACTTCAACACCCCGCTTTCTGAAATGGATCATTCAGGAAAGCAGAAACTAAACAGGAACACAGTGAATCTAATTGAAGCCTTGGACCAAATGAAACTAACAGACATATATATAGAGAACATTTCATCCTATAGCAAAAGAATACACCTTCTTCTCAGCACCTCATGGTACCTTCTCCAAAATCGACCATATAATTGGTCACAAATCAGACCTCAAAAAATATAAGAAGATCGAACTAATCCCATGCCTCCTTTCAGATCACTATGGAATAAGGGTGGTATTCAATTGCAACAAAAACAACAGAAAACCCACATACACTTGAAGGCTGAACGATGCTCTACTCAATGATAACTTGGTCAAGGTGGAAATAAAGAAAGATATCAAAGACTTTTTGAAAATGAATGTAAATGAAGGCACAACATACCCTAATTTATGGGACACAATGAAAGCAGTGGTAAGAGGAAAATTCATAGCCCTAAGTGCCGCCAAAAAGAAACGGGAGACAGCATACACTAGCAGCTTAATGTCACACCTGAAAGCCCTGGAACAAAAAGAAGCAAATACACCAAAGAGGTTAGAAGGCAGGAAATCATCAAATTCAGGGCTGAAATCAATCAAGTAGAAACAAACAAAACCATACAAAGAATCAACAAACTAGGAATTGGTTCTTTGAAAAAAATCAACAAGATAGATAAGCCCTTAGCCAGACTTGCCAGAGGGCACAGAGATAGTATCCAAATTAACAAAATAAGAAACAAAAAGGGAGAGATAAAAACCGAAACTGAGGAAATTAAAAAAGTCATTAGATCCTACTACAAAAGCCTGTATTCAACACAACGAGAAAATCTGGAGGAAATGGACAATTTCCTAGACAGATACCAAATACCAAAATTAAATCAGGATCAAATAGACCATCTAAACTGTCCTATAACACCCGAAGAAATAGAAGTCGTCATTGGAAGTCTTCCAACCAAAAAAAGCACAGGTCCAGATGGTTTTAATGCAGAATTCTATCAGACCTTCAAAGAAGACCTAATACCAATACTCTTCAAACTGTTCCACAAAATAGAAACAGAAGGAACACTACCCAACTCGTTCTATGAAGCCACAATTACACTAATACCAAAAGCACACAAAGATCCGACAAAGAAAGAGAATCTCAGGCCAATCTCTCTTATGAATATCGATGCAAAAATACTCGATAAAATTCTTGCCAACCAAATCCAAGAACACATCAAAACGATCATTCACTACGATCAAGTAGGCTTCATCCCAGGGATGCAGGGATGGTTCAATATAAGGAAATCCATCAATGTAATCCGCTATATAAACAATCTCAAAGAAAAAAACCACATGGTCATCTCATTAGATGCTGAGAAAGCACTTGACAAAATTCAGCATACTTTCATGCTAAAGGTCTTGGAAAAATCAGGAATTCGAGGCCCATATCTAAACATAGTACAAGCAATTTACAGCAAACCGGTAGCCAACATCAATCTAAATGGAGAGAAACTTGAAGCAATCCCACTAAAATCAGGGACTAGACAAGGCTGCCCTCTCTCTCCATATCTTTTCAATATAGTACTTGAAGTTCTAGCTAGAGCAATTAGACAATAAAAGGAGGTCAAAGGGATACAAACTGGAAAGGAAGAAGTCAGACTATCACTATTTGCAGATGATATGATAGTATACTTAAGCGACCCAAAGAACTCCAGCAGAGAACTCCTACAGCTGATAAACAACTTCAGCAAAGTGGCCGAATATAAAATCAACTCAAGCAAGTCAGTAGCCTTCCTATACTCAAAAGATAAGCAGGCTGAGAAAGAAGTAAGAGAAATGATACCCTTCACGATAGCCACAAACCATATAAAGTATCTTGGTGTGACTCTAACCAAACAAGTGAAAGATCTGTATGACAAGAGCTTCAAGTCTCTGAAGAAAGAAAGTGAAGAAGACCTCAGAAGATGGAAAAATCTGCCATGCTCATGGATTGGCAGGATTAATATAGTAAAAATGACCATCTTGCCAAAAGCAATATACAGATTCAATGCAATTCCCATCAAAATCCCAACTCAATTCTTCATAGAGTTAGAAAGAGCAATTCAAAAATTCATAATAAATGGAATAAAAGAAAACCCAGGATAGCTAAAAGTATTCTCAAGAGTAAAAGAACCTCTGGGGGAATCAGTATCCTGGACCTCAACTGTACTACAGAACAATAGAGTTAAAAACTGCATGGTATTGGTACAGTGACAGGCATGTAGATCAATGGAACAGAATTGAAGACCCAGAAATGAATCCACACTCCTATGGTCACTTCATCTTTGACAAAGGATCTAAAACCATCCAGTGGAAAAAAGATAGCCTTTTCAAGAAATGGTGCTGGCTCAACTGGAGGTCGACATGCAGAAGAATGTAAATTGACCCACTCTTATCTCCTTGCACTAAGCTCAATTCCAAGTGGATCAAGGACCTCCACATAAAACCAGACACACTGAAACTAATAGAAAGGAAACTAGGGAAGAAGCTTGAACATATGGGCACAGGAGAGAATTTCCTGAATAGAACTCCAATAGCTTATGCTCTAAGATCAAGAATTGACAAATGGGACCTCATTAAATTACAAAGTTTCTGCAAGGCAAAAGACACTGTCAAGAGGACAAAGCGGCAACCAACTAACTGGGAAATGGTCTTTACCAACCCTACATCCGACAGACAGCTAATATCCAATATATACAAAGAACTCAAGAAGTTAAACTCCAGAGAAGCAAGTAACCCTATTAAAAAGAGTTCTCACCTGAAGAATATCTAATGGCTGAGAAGCACCTAAAGAGATGTTCATCATCCTTAGTCATTAGGGAAATGCAAATCAAAAAAACCCTGAGATTTCACCTCACAGCAGTCAGAATGGCTAAGATCAAAAACCCAGGAGACAGCAGTTGTTGGCAAGGATGTGGAGAAAGAGGAACACTCCTCCACTGCTGGTGGGATTGCAAGCTTGTACAGTCACTCTGGAAAGCAGTCTGGTGGTTCCTCAGAAAACTGGGCATGACACTCCTGGATAATCCAGTTATACCACTCCTGGGCATATACCCAGAGGCTTTACCGGCATACAATAAGGACACATGCTCCACTATGTTCATAGCAGCCTTATTTATAATAGCCAGAAGCTGGAAAGAACCCAGATGTCCCTCAACGGAGGAATGGATTCAGAAGATCTGGTATATTTACACAGTGGAATACTACTCTGCTATTAAAAACAATGAGTTCACGAAATTCCTAGACAAATGGTCAGAACTGGAAAATATCATCCTTAGTGAGGTAACCCAATCACAAAAGAACACACATGGTATGCAGTCACTGATAAGGGGATATTAACCCAGAATCTCGGAATACCCAAGACACAATTCTCATATCAATAGATTTCCAAGAAGATGGAAGGAGAGACCCCTGGTCCTGGAAAGACTGGATGTAGGGGAACGCCAGGACAGAGAAGCGAGAGGGGGTTGAATGGGGAAAGAGGGAGGGAAGGGGGCTTATGGGACTTTCAGGAAGGGAGGAAACAGGAAAGAGGAAATGATTTGGAATGCAAATAAAAAAACTTAGAAAATAAAAAAAAAGAATGTGAGGGCAAAGTAAAGATAAATGGTAAATTCATTTGCAAATGAGATGCCAACATGTGTATATTTGCATTTTATTCATATTGCTTCCTTAAATTTCTGTGAAGTGAATATTAATGCCAATAATAATTTAGTCTAAGCAGCAAGTCTTTGAGAATGACAACTAAGAGATGGGAGCCATTGGTGCTATCCTTTAATGGGCTATTTTCACCCTTCATATCTAGAAATACTTGATTTCATTCTGGTTTTGAGACAGTTGAGCTAGAATCTCCTGAAAGACAAAGCTAATGAAGTAGAAATAGCCATACCTGGCTCTATATGATGAACTCATTTTGGTTTCTCTCTCTCTCTCTCTCTCTCTCTCTCTCTCTCTCTCTCTCTCTCTCTCTCTCTCTCTCTCTCTCCAATATGGACTTACTAATGTTGATATCATCTCTTCTGTAAAGTCCTCTTCCTCTGAGGTCTCTCTTTTCTACTCCTGGTTACAGAAATCTGATGCCCAGAGCCTACTTCCCAGTCTATTGAAAACTATAGTTGTACTATAGAGATCCTTTGTGTTTCAGTAATTATAACTTCATTTATCTTCTTCTACATTGACTGGGCTCTACTTTTTCTTTCTCCCATCTAAATAATTGCTTCCTGTATTATCTGTAGGGCTGGTTTGGTAAGCATGAATTCTTTTTAGCTTGTCTATTACATGGAAAGTTTTCAATTCTCCTTCCACTATGGCAAAGAGTTTTTCCAGGTATCATAGTGTATGTTGGCATCAGCATTCTTTTAGAACTTGAAGTGCTTTATTTTAGGCTCTTCTGGCTTTGACACTTTCCATTGGAAAATTAGCTGTTATTCTAATTTATTTTCTTTTATTTTTGGCTTGTGCTTTTTCTCTTGATGCTTTCAGTATCTTCTTTATTCTTCATAGTTAATGTTTTTACTGCAATATACCATGGTGAGTTTCTCTTCAGTCCTGTCTTCTTGGTTCTTTCTGTGCCTCTTATGCTTTTCCTTAATTTAGGGATATTTTCTTTCATGATTTTGTTGAAGATTTGTTCTAAGTCCTTGACCTGGGATTCTTTCATAGTCAATTTTGAAGAAAATTCCAAGGTCTGCTGAGAAGAAAATAAATTCTGTCATGTTATGGTAGATTATTCTGTGAATTTCTATCAAATTGATTTGCTTTATGATGTCATTTAACTCCAGAGTTCACTTGTTTAATTTATGTCTGAATGATTTGTCTACTTGTTAGACTGGAGTACTGAAGTCACCCATAACCACTATGATGCGATCAATGTGTCATTTTAGACCTAGCTGTGTTTCTATTATGAAATTCAGTGCCTGGTTGTTTCTTTATTCTTTTTGCATGGCCAATTTGATACCCTCTTTTCTTTATTATTCTCACATACATATACATATATGATTGCAAGGCTGACCACTCTACATTGAACAGCCAATAAGTGCTCATCCCTGAGAAAACTAATTCTCCTTCTTCCAGAACTTCTTAATTGCCTATAGTTCTTTGTCTGGGCGTGAGGCCCAAAGAACAAGAGCAAGTCTTCCTTTGATATTAACATGATCTTTGACATTGCCATTCTTGCAGTCTTGTTTGCTAGCAATTTTTAGAAGATACCATTTCACATCAGGTTTCCTTGTTGCTTTTACAAACTTTCCATCCCTCTTCTAAGATATTTCCTGAGCCATAGATACAGTAGTTGTGGTGTAGATGTCTCCACTGGGGCACATCTATGTGTTGTGTCTAGTTTCTATGAAAGTGACTATAGATGATGGATGGCTTGGTAAAGGAATAGCAGGATACACATGACTTTTGTCTTAGTTAGGGTTTCATTGCTGTTAGGAGACATCATGACCAGGTCAACTCTTATAAAGAACATTTAATTGGGGCAGGCCTGGAGGTTCAGAAGTTCAGTCCATTATCATTATGGCAGGAAACATGGCAGCATCCAGACAGACAGTGTTGGAGAAGGAGCTGAGAGTTCAACATCTTGATCCAACTTCAGTCAAGAGAGGATTCTCTCCCAGGCATCTGGGAGGAGGGCCTCAAAGCCCACCCTGCCAGTGACATACTTCCTCCAAGACCATACTGTCTCCAACAAGACCACATCTCCTAATTGTGCCACTGCCTGGGCCAAGCATATTCAAACTACCACAACTTCATAGTGAGGATTATTTCTAAACAATATTGATTACTTTTAGCTATTTGTTATGATGGTATTGTTACATATGTTGGGTATACCTACTATTCTATTAGACTAAAGTATCCATCCCAGTATGCTCTGTAGAGTTGTTATGTAGACAGAAATTCATTTAATCTGATTTTAGCATGGATTTTTTTTCTTCCTCCTTTGATTTCTAATGATAGTTTTGCTGGATATAGTAGCTTGTCCTGCCATCTATATTTTACAATTTGTTGAAAACAGGCATGGCTATTTTGACCTTCAAAATTTCCATTGAAAAAGTGGATGCTATTACAAGGGGTCTGCAGTTATATGTGATGTGTTTTTTCTCTTTTGCTACTTTCAATATTTGTTTTGGTTTGGTACATCTAACCTTTTTATTATTATTAGAGATGGAGTTTTGGGTTTTTTATCCCTATCCATTTTGAGTTCTCTATGTGTGGTACATCTTAATAGGCATCTCTTTGCAGAGATTTGGGGAATTTTTTTTCTGTGATTTTGTTGAAAATATTTTCTGTGTCTTTGACTGAGGAAACCTCCTTTTCTATACCTACTATTCAGTTTTTTGCTTGTTGGTTTGTTTTATAGACTCCAAAATGTTCTGCATGCTGTACACCTCAGTTGATTTTTGCTTATTTGTTTATATTTTACATTTTCTTTGACCAAGTTTTCTAATTCCTCTATCTTTTCTTAGAGACCTGAGATTGTTTTTTCCACTCGATCTGGTCTATTGATGGGACTTTCTTTTGTGCTTTTTTTTTTCTTCACTTATTGAGTTTTTTCATGGTTTGTTTAATTTTGGCTTTGCTCCAGGGGTTCTATATCTTTATTAAATTCTCTTTTCATATCTTGAATAGTTTTCATTGTTTCATCTGTTTGTTTTTTTCTGTCTTCTTTTCGGCATTTGTTTATATCTCTTTGAATTCCTCAAACGTATTTATAATTGCTGTTTTAAAATATTTTTTCTGTAAGAAGGAACCAAAGGAACTGAAGCCATTTTGAAAAAAAAAAAAACTTCCATTTTTGAATAGGGTTCAAACAAAGCTTAAGTTCCCAAGATCTCACTGGGTGACTGACATCCTGGGTAGCAAGTTGAGACATGAATTCTGGGCAAATCACCCTACCACAGCTGAATATCTCAACTAATGAAAACAGAATATGTATACCACAAAAAATGGTTCCTAGCAAAATCCCTTATTCCTAAATCCTGAGTAGTGGGAAAATGCTACTGTAACTTGGCATAGATATTTATAGTTTTCAGGCTTACAAGCTCTGCTAGAATTTGGCTTAGTGTCAAAGTTCAGCTCCCAAGTCTGTCTTTCATCCTTGAAGGATCAATAGTGCTTGATTACAATGAATTTTTGTTTTCTGTATTGGCTCAGTGTTTGAGTTATGTTGGATCTAAGTAGAAATTATAACAGTATTATGCATCACCTAAGTTGTATTTGTTGAGAAATATTACAATTAGGGTGTTGACTTTCAGAGGAGATATATTATCTTGGTTATTTGTGTTTGTGTTTGTGTTTCTGTAGAGGGGTTTGTATCTGGAGTTAAATGGTTGGCAGTATTTTTGGGTGGAGTATCTGGACTTGCCTCTGCCAAGTGGGTGCTTAGATCCTCATTTCCTATTCCAAAGATGTGGCATGTTGTGGGCTAGATGAATACTACTTATTACTCAGTGTTGGAACTACTCTAGGTTGGTGTGAAAATGGGGCTTTATAAGAGGCATCAACTTGACTAGGGATAACTGCAACTTCAAAGTCTAGGAGTGAAACTACTGCCTTAGTTACTGTTTTATTGCTTTGAAGGTACACCATGACCATAGCAAAACTTATAAAGGAAATCAGTTCATTTAGACTTGGTTACAATTTCAGAGGTTTAGTTCATTTTCATCATGGTGGGGACATGGCAGGGCACATATTGACATACATACCCACATGTTACTGAAGAAATAACTGAGAGTTCTACATCTGTATCAACAGGGAGTAGGAAAAGAGAGCTACTGGGTCTCATTTGGGCTTTTGAAGCATCAAAACCCATACCCCAGTAACAAACACACTTTCTCCACCAAGGCTACACCTCCTAATTGTTTTCAAACACTGCTGCTCCTTTGTGACTAAGTGTTCATATATATGAGCCTATAGGACCATTCTTGTTCAAATCACCACACATACTGTAAGCTCAAAGTAAGTGCTTTCTGCCCATCCTCATAAGTTTATAAAGGGCTAATAAGGTTTCTAAGGTGGTGTTTGGGTAGCAGGAGCTGGAATCACTGTGAGAGTAGGCAGTGCTCCATGGAGGTAGGATGTAAGATACCACACTGTTTTATAGTGGAGGTGAATGGGATGTATCCAAAATCCTTATATGTATCAGGGATGCCTGATGCTGCATGATCCCAGAACCTCTTGGTAGGTTGTGTGTAAGACTGAATCTGTGGGTTCAACCTAGAGTTCTGGGTCATATTGCACATGACATCAGGAATCATGATGGGTACAGTGACTGATATGCAGTATGACAGATAGAACTGGTCTGATAGACCTGCTTTGAGGTTTGAGTAGGAACTGATCAATCAATGTAGTAGAGGCAAGTTGGATGGATTGAATGATAGGCAATAAAGTAGTGGAATGGGTCTGGAGAATCTACCCGGGATTCCAGGTTAGACTCTACTCTGTACTGCTAGAATGGTTTATGGGTGGGATGACTGACAGGCAGTAACATGGTAGAATTTAAAAGTTAATTTTTAAAAAAGACTAATGAAATAGACACATCCTTAAGAAACCAATTAAAACAAAAACAAAACAGAAAAATACCCACATGATTACTTCTGTAGAGATTGAAAAAGTTACCATCAATACAGATAATAAAATATCTAATGACATACTTGAATAAACATTATGATAGCAAAACTGAACAATTGGACATGGAAAAATTCCCTTAAGGGCACATTTTTAAAAGCTAACATTAAAAGTAATCTTATTTTTCATTTTATTTTTGATCAACTTTTTAAAAATAAAGATATAAACTTATTTAAATACATAACATTAAATCTTCACATACACAAATTCAGATTTGGAAGGGTTCATTGGTGAATTTGCTACATCATTTAATAAATATGTTACGTGATTTATATTAATACTTCCATAAACATAGGAATCACATCTGGACATGCTGACTTCAAGTTGAAGCATGTACATTATAAAAACTTAGTTTTAAGGTAAATCATCTCACCCCATTCCAGCGATTCTTAATTACGGCTCTATTGCCATGATAAATACCATAACCAAAAGGAACTTTAGAGAAAAGGCTTTATTTGGATTATATATCAATCAAGTAAATCACAGAGGGAACTCAGGGCAGGAACTAAAGACAGGAATCTACAGTTAGTAACTGAAGCACAGGCCATGAAGGGATACTGCTCATGGGTTTGCACTCAGCACTTACTCAGCTTGCCTTCTTATGTAGCCCAGACTACTTAACAGGGATAACACTATCCCCAGCATCAGGATCTTCCAACATCTAACATTAGTACCCACCCTACCCCCACACGCACACACGCATACAAACTCGCCTTTAAGCCAATCAGATGGAGCCATTTTCTCAACTGAGTTTTCCATGTACCTTATATCAATATGACAAAACTGTTAACTGTTAATTGGTCTACACACACACACACACACACACACACACACACACACACACAGACATACACACACACACCCTTTCATAACAGTGCAATGTAGTTTAAGTCCTAAAGCAACTGTTGCCATATTACTCAAAAGCCACAGAAATTTATTTGGATTAGGAAAAAGAGATGAGTAGGAATTCCATTAAAAGTTTCCTTTCTGAAGTTTCTGACCCCACCTACATTAACCAGTGCATATCAGAGAAAACTTGGGTTTGGAGGCCAGATGACTGCAGAGATCTTTCCAGTCACCCATAGCTATAGATCAATCCCAACTGCAGAAGTGTAACTTGTCCAGCACACAGCATGTTTTGGAGAGGTTTCTTTTAGGTGTTGGAGATTCTGTAAGATAATTGGCAAGAATCCTTTTAATTAAAGTCGTATTTCACTATAGATAAACACAAGGGAAAGTTAGGGTTCCCATGGCTCTGGTATATTTTCTAAGTCTGCTATCAGTTTGCCTTCTGAAAAGCCAACAATGTTATGCTTGAGCAATAGGCATAAAGATAAGCTGGGGCTTATTTTGAAAATTCTAAATTGAAATTTCTTTCTCTTTGTGTCCCCTTGGTGTACTCACCTCAGATACCAGTACATTCTTTTCATTTTTTTTCAATCAATAAACCACTTAATCCACAAGTGTGCACTATATCTCAATGACTTTCCAGGCTCCATGTTGAACATACAAACACAAACGAGACAGTCTATTCTTTTCCCAAGCCTGGAGTGCAGCACAGAGGCAGAAGAAACGCCAACAAATGGGAAATAATAATACAAGGTTATAAGTGCCATTGAAGCACAAGAAACCACAAGCCCAGAATCACTCTAAAAGAGTAAGCAATTCTTCATGGAATGGCATCAGGGACTAGGGAAGATTCATAAAATAGAAGTCTAGCCTGGATGGATATATTGTGTAACAGTTTTCTCATTGTTGTAACATAATACTTACCAGAAGCATCCTATGGGAGGACTAACTTATTCTGGCTCAGAGTTTTAAGGGATGTCAGTATGTCATGATGAACAAAACATGTACTTCAGGGCTGTATAAGAATGCTAGCTAAGCATAAGCAACTGAGCAAGCCAGAGACCAGGCCAGCAGCCAGAATTTCTTAATATTTTCTGCCGTGAGTTCTTGCCATGATTTCTTCCAATGATGAATGGTGAACTGCAAGTGTAAGCTGAGCAATTCCTTGGCTTAACTAAATTGCTTCTGGCCAGACTGTTTTAGTGTTGTAACCAAAAGGAAACAGAAAGAAGCCAAGGAGCATTCAAAGGGCTTTACTGTATGACATTGGCATCTAAGTCCTATGAGGATTCAGTGTTCTCTTTCCCTTTTAAAAGGCTTTTACATCCATTCACCTTTTTCTTATATTAATCGTATGGATCTGAATGGAAGCTAAGGCAAAAGGTAGAGGTTACTTTCATCTTATTCATTTACACACTGCATTACCTGCAGGCCACACTCAGTTGGAGCTTAGGAAAGTTAAGGTTGCATAACATTCCTAACCTTAGTTTTCTCAGTTACAAATGGTAATAATAATAGCAACTTTTAGAGTTTTATATATATTAGATAAAATCCTATGAAGGATTGGCCCAGGCCTTGATATATGAAAGAAAATAATAACTGTACACTTTCCCCTTCTCTTGCTCCTGACAAGGGTGTAGGTGAGAAAGATGTCTTTATTTCCTTGAACATTAATGCAGTGAGTTTCATAGAATCAGTGACCTTATCCTGAGTCCATAAATCCTGGGTCCTGAGAAGGGAAGTTCATATTTCCAAAGTAGAACACAATAGGTATATTAGTTACATTTTCATTACTGTGATAAAAATGCTATGAACAAGCAACTTAAGAATGATAAGGGTTTGCTTTGGTGTATTCTTCTAGAATAGACAACAGTGTGGCTAAGAAGGCATAGCAACAGGTACGGGAAGCATGGACACAGGAGTAGGTGGCTGGCTGATCACATTTTCATTCACACACAAGCCTTACAGGAGGAAGATCGGGCCTATAAAACCTCAAACCTCACATCTAGTGATGTAGTTAGTTACTCTAACTCCTAAAGGTTCTATAATCTTTCCAAAGAGGACCATCAACAGGGGAATTGAATGCTGAAATGCATGAGCTTATGAAAAGCCTTTCTCATTCAAATCACCACAATATCCTAAGCTTGGACACATAGTTACTATGTGTTCAAAGTTGAATGGAAGTAGATAAGGCCATATGGAATTGGTAAGAGGTCACCAAGAATGCCTGGAATAAATTGCCTACTCAAGCCTCAATTATGCATTCATGGTTCTTGGCAGGATACCAAGGACCTCACCTAATACACTGACCATCTTCTTTCCTTTACATACCATTATTAGACTCTGTTAAGTTTTGTCAAGCTGCTATTCCTATCCTGTGTCTGCAGATGATGTTGTCTCCATGGAAAGTATCCTTCTGTTTGGTCTTATGGAAAGCCTCATTATTCATTAGGTATCAGCTTCAGGGTGAACTGTACTAGAACAACTTTCCCAACCACTATCTTCTTCTTTGCTCTCACTAGCTTCTCAATATTCTTCTACGACACTGACCACACTGGTATCATATCTGACCTGAAGACTCTAAGATGTTATTGCCAACTACAGAAACAAACAAGGTGGCTCATGGTTATCTCTCCTATTACCAGAATACAGGATGTGTAAGATATAATTCAAGATATTACTTAGGGAATAAAATCCATTGTGAGGTACCTATTTTCTTATACTCCTGTTTTCATAGACTTTATTCATCAAAGATTTGCTATCACTGTCAGCTTTATCAAAATAATTATCATATATAGTACCTACTTAAAAGATCAGAAATGAGGCTCATGCAGAACAAAGTAATCACAAAATTTAAAACATGCTACTACTAGGATCAGTGGAGCATGTCTGTAATCCCAGCATCTGGAAAGTAGAGGAAAACAAATCAGAAGTTCAAGACCAGCCTGTTGCTACAAAGAGAGTTCAAGGTCAGCCTGTGTTAATCTTTGATTTTGGTCTCCAACAGCAGGAAATAGATGTCAATGCTACTGACAATTGTTAAAGATTTATTTAAACAATGCCTTCTAATGTAACATCTGTAATCATCCACAAAGTTTGCTACAGCCAACTGCAATTGTGTGACTCTTTCTTGTACGTGACAAAGACTTTCATCCATGAACACAAGCCCTTGACACACGGGGAGGAAACCACTTCCATCTCTAAAACAAAACCTAAATTCTTCAAGTTCTTCAAATTCTAAGTATCTTTACCACTAAAATTCTCTGTGAATCACTATGGACACCACTAAATGATCCTCTGGCAATATAAACATCTTTGAGTTTGTGTCCTAGGACCTACATTATAAGAGAAGAAAACCAATTCCTTCTAATTGTCCTCTAACATTCATACACACAAAATGACATACGTATGCCTACAAAACACACACACACACACACACAGAGACACACAATTATAATTTAAAACTCAAAGTGTAGCTCTAGACTACAAAATAACTATTATTAAAAAAAACATTCTGTTCAGGAAATTCTCCCCTGTGCCCATATGTTCAAGGTTCTTCCCTAGTTTCCCTTCTATTAGTTTCAGTGTGTCTGGTTTTATGTGGAGATCTTTGATCCACTTAGAATTGAGCTTAGTGCAAGGAGATAAGGATGGGTCAATTTGCATTCTTCTGCATGTTGACCTCCAGCTGAGCCAGCACCATTTGTTGAAAAGGCTATCTTTTTTCCACTGGATGGTTTTAGCTCCTTTGTCAAAGATCAAGTGACCATAGGAGTGTGGATTCATTTCTGGGTCTTCAATTCTGTTCCATTGATCTACATGTCTGTTACTGTACCAATACCATGCAGTTTTTAACACTATTGCTCTGTAGTACAGCTTGAGGTCCGGGATACTGATTCCCCCAGAGGTTCTTTTACTCTTGAGAATAGTTTTAGCTATTCTGGGTTTTCTGTTATTCCAGATGAATTTTTGAATTGCTCTTTCTAACTCTATGAAGAATTGAGTTGGGATTTTGATGGGGATTGCATTGAATCTGTGTATTACTTTTGGTAAGATGCTCATTTTTACTATATTAATCCTGCCAATCCATGAGCATGGCAGATTTTTCCATCTTCCGAGGTCTTCTTCAATTTCTTTCTTCAGAGACTTGAAGTTCTTGTCATACAGATCTTTCACTTGTTTGGTTAGCGTCACGCCAAGATACTTAATATGGTTTGTGGCTATCGTAAAGGGTATTATTTCTCTTACTTCTTTCTCAGCCTGCTTATCCTTTGAGTATAGGAGGGCTTCTGACTTGCTTGAGTTGATTTTATATCCGGCCACTTTGCTGAAGTCGTTTATCAGCTGTAGGAGTTCTCTGGTGGAGTTCTTTGGGTCGCTTATGTATACTATCATATCGTCTGCAAATAGTGATAGTTTGACTTCTTCCTTTCCAATTTGTATCCCTTTGACCTCTTTTTCTTGTCTAATTGCTCTAGCTAGAACTTCAAGTACTATATTGAAAAGATATGGAGAGAGAGGGCAGCCTTGTCTAGTCCCTGATTTTAGTGGGATTGCTTCAAGTTTCTCTCCGTTTAGATTGATGCTGGCTACTGGTTTGCTGTAAATTGCTTTTACTATGTTTAGATATGGGCCTTGAATTCCTGATCTTTCCAAGACCTTTAGCATGAAAGGATGCTGAATTTTGTCAAATGCTTTCTCAACATCTAATGAGATGACCATGTGGTTTTTTTCTTTGAGATTGTTTATGTAGTGGATTACATTGATGGATTTCCTTATATTGAACCATCCCTGCATCCCTGGGATGAAGCCTACTTGATCGTGGTGAATGATCGTTTTGATGTGTTCTTGGATTCGGTTGGCAAGGATTTTATTATTTTTGCATCGATATTCATAAGAGAGATTGGCCTGAGATTCTCTTTCTTTGTCGGATCTTTGTGTGCTTTTGGTATTAGTATACTTGTGGCTTCATAGAACGAGTTGGGTAGTGTTCCTTCTGTTTCTATTTTGTGGAACAGTTTGAAGAGTATTGGTGTTAGGTCTTCTTTGAAGGTCTGATAGAATTCTGCACTAAAACCATCTGGACCTGTGCTTTTTTTGGTTGGAAGACTTCCAATGACAACTTCTATTTCTTCAGGGGTTATAGGACGGTTTAGATGGTCTATTTGATCCTGATTTAATTTTGGTACTTGGTATCTGTCAAGGAAATTGTCCATTTCCTCAAGATTTTCTAGTTGTGTTGAATACAGGTTTTTGTAGTAGGATCTGATGATTTTTTGAATTTCCTCAGTTTCTGTTGTTATCTCTCCCTTTTCGTTTCTGATTTTATTAATTTGGATACTATCTCTGTGCCCTCTGGTTAGTCTGGCTAAGGGCTTATCTATTTTGTTGATTTTCTCAAAGAACCAACTCCTCGTTTTGTTGATTCTTTGTATGGTTTTATTTGTTTCTACTTGATTGATTTCAGCCCTGAGTTTGATGATTTCCTGCCTTCTACTCCTCTTTGGTGTATTTGCTTCTTTTTGTTCCAGGGCTTTCAGGTGTGCCATTAAGCTGTTAGTGTATGCTGTCTCCCGTTTCTTTTTGGCGGCACTCAGGGCTATGAATAAAAAAAAAAAAAAACATTCTTTTTGAGAATTTCATATAGTGTATTTTGATTATATTTATTGCCTGTTCCCCAGTGCAGACACATATTGGTCAAAAAGAGGGGGTGAATCTTGGAGGAGTTTGGGAAGAGGGGTAAATATGATCAAATTTTATTGAATGAGACCCTCACAGTAATGATTTCTTGGTGCTATAGTTTGGATATGGATTATTCCACAACATCACATGATTATATGCTGGAGACCAGCCCATGGTGTTGGTTAAGTAATGGGGGTAGATTGGAGGTATTTAAGTCACTACTGGAATCATGAATTTGAAAGGGACAATGGGCTCCTTGACCCTCCCTCTCCACCCATTGTGCTCTTTGGTTAAATATGAGAGCAACATTTTAGCTTGGCTGTGCTTTTCTACCCAATATGATACCTTATCACAGAAACAAAGCAATGGGGACATTTTGATTACAAACTTGAACATTTAAAACATTGTGAGGAAAAGTAAACCTTTTATTTTGATTTTGTCTCTCTCTCTTCCTTTCTTTCTCTCTATGCATACGTGTGTGTGTGTGCTTGTGTGTGTGTGTGTGTGTGTGTATGTGTGTACATATGGGGGCCAAAGGACATCCATGAGTATTGTTCCTCAGCTGTCATTCGCCCTTTAAACCAATTAATCAATCTATTTAAGGCAGTATATCTCTTACTAGCCTAGAACTCATCTAGAAGTCCCAGGGATCCTCTTGACTTAGCGATATACTGGCTTCTGTAGTTGTTGCTGTTCTGTAGTCTGGCTATCTACCTCAGGTCTTCATGTTTATAAGGCAACCTCTTCATCAACTGATGTATTTCTGAGGCTCCCCTTCCTTATTTTTTTCTGACAGTTTTAGGTATTTGTTACTGTTACATTAGAATTGATCAAGATAAGTCAAAAATAAAAGAGAAGACTTAGCCTGTTCATAAGCAATCATTCTTTAATCAGAAGAAATGAAGACCCACGATCTTTCTGCTGGAGTGAAGACTGCACATGTGGTATAGGGAGTTTGGGGGTTTTATAGAGGAGAAAGGGGAACTTTGGTGATTCAAGATTCCATCTGAAGGTCTGTTTCTATGTCATCTCAATGTTGTAAACACCACTGGAGGTTTGCTCCATATCTAGTGTCTCCTCAGAAGCTTCGGCAAGTATTATCAGTCAAGTCAACGTTGCTGTCCAGAGTTTCTCAGCCATCTGAGGATTTGAGGCCATCAAACCTCAGTTACAGTGACATACAGCATACTTGAGAATCTGGAGGATATCTTAACGTTCAAGCCTTCTGAGAGACCCTGATGTAGGACTCAGGATTATGTAATGGCCCTCTATTTTGAGAACTATTGAACTAGAACATCAAAAGATCTCCAAGATAGTGTAGAATACTCACAGCATCTCACTGTTTTCTCTGCTGTGGCATAGTCTGTCCCACACTCTTGCTGAGAGCATTGTTCAGTGGCATCTCAGGCTGAGTTATGACTCTGGGACTTCACATTCTTTTTCTTTCAACTCTCCCTGACAAGAAGGCATTTGCATTTCTTAATCTCACTCTCCTTCCAGGGAATGATATTAGTTCATCTGTTCACCAGAAGAGGAGAAATTTCCAGTTATTGGACAACTTTCTGGTTCCAGTTCTCCAGGTGCCTGAGGCTCTGCTCTTCACCTAACTCAGCTTTGGGCACTGGATCATGTGGTTCCCTCTCGATATATATCCTCTACTTACTTAAAAACTAACTCAAAACAAGTATGTTATTCTCCTTCACACATTATTTCATATTTGGTGTGTATTCTATATGTTTGGTGACAGTAATTGCTCTCAGTAATTTCTATACATTACTGTATATAGTCAATAATCCTTACGTACACAAATTCTACCACATTCAGTTGAACAACAAGTTCTTTGTGAACAGTGGAGAGCATAACTTATAACTATTTGTATTCTTCAAAGATTATCCATCTCTGAATGCAAATTGTTTTCACCAGGTGGTAATTTGTGCAATTTTTTATTTTATTAATATTTATTTTTATTGTTTGAGAATTTCATAATGCATAAGACATGTTTTGATCAAATCCAATACCCATTTTCTCTACTTCAACTCCTCTTCAAGATCCCCATCAGTATTCTGTTCCAATTTCATGTGTTCTTATTTTTCCCCTCAGCACTACCAGTATGAATATGGGTTTAGAGCCTCCTACTGGAACAAAGGTAGCCTCTTAAGTTCTGCATCCTTGAAGAAAACTCCCTTTCCTTTGCCCAGTATCCATCAGTTAGCAATAGATTCTCAGCTATGGGTGGAGCTGCCTGACCACCTTCCTCAATTCTGGAATTTTGTCTGGCTTGATTTTCACAGGTTTTGTACATGGTGTTGTAACTGCTGTGAATTCGCATATGAAACTATCCTGATGTGTTCAGAAAACACTGTTTCTTTTGTTTTGTTTTGTTTTGTTTTTTTGTTTTTTGCAGTCATCTAATGTCTCCGGTTCTTATAATCTTTCTTTTTTGTGAATATATTTTTATTAGATATTTTCTTTATTTATATTTCAAATGTTTTCCCCTTTTCTGGTTTCCCCTCTGAAAAACACCTACCCCCTCTGTCCTCCCCCTGCTCACCCACCCAACCACTTCTACTTCTCTGTCCTGGCAATCCCCTACACTGGGACATTGAGCCTTCACAGGACCAAGGGCCTCACCTTCTACTGATGTCTGACAAGGCCATCCTCTGCTGCATATGCTGCTGGAGCCATGGGTCCCTCCATGTGTACTTTTATAATCTTTCTACCCTACTATAATAATCCTTGAGCTTTGAGAGATTATATTATAAATGTACCATTTAGGGCTGAGCACTTTGTAATTTCTTGTTTCCTTAATTTTATTCTCTGCACATTGACCAATTGTAAATGTCTATGCTAAAAACCATGTACTGCAAAAGAACGCTTCTCTGATGAGGGTTGAGAGATGCACTAATGAATAGCTATAGCAACAAGTAATTAGCAGTTGGCTTGATAGTGGGTTCATATACCTGAACAATAGTAGTTAGTTCTCTCTTAAGGCCTCTGATGTGTCTAACCACAGGTTCTTGTATGTGATAATTGTGCCAGACATGATTTTCATCTTATGGGACTAGAACTAAATCAAACCAGAAAGTGAATGTTTAGTCCCATAAAATTCATCTCACTTCACCTCAACACCTGCCCCATCTAAAATCTTATGGGGTACATGAAGGGGATGGTACTACAGATACAAAGTCACAGAAGCTCCATGACACAGGGCAATAGAAGGATATCAGAGAGGATTCCCCATGAAGATCCAGTATTCATAGCGTAGCAGAAGCCAGATGCCTTGAAACAGACCAATGATTCATTGCATTGAACATTTGCAAGATGTGTGGAGAAACAAATGTCATCAGCTTCCACAACAGGATGATTTTTGTTTTGTTTTTATTTTATTCTAACTATTTTATTTTATTTATTGGGGGAGGGTTCCAGGATGGAAGATGGATAAAAGAGATGAGAAGGTGAATGGGATTGGGTACAAGGTGTAATATTCTAAAAACAACAGTAGTTTTAAAATTTATTTACTTATTTCCATTTTTTAATCTTTTCCAACTTTGGAAATATATACTCAGAAAAGAATGTACACACACATACACTTTTTATTTTTTTTCTTAGATATTTTCTTTATTTATATTTCAAATGTTAAACCTTTTCCTCATTTACCCTCCAAAAACCCCCTATCCTGCCCCCCATACCCTGTCAACTAACCCATCCACTCCTGCTTCTCTGTTCTGGCATTCCCCTACACTGGGACTACAAGCCTTCCCAGGGCCAAGGGCCTCTCCTCTCATTGATGTCGGACATGGCTGTTCTCTGCTACATATGCAGCTGGAGCCATGTGTCCCTCCATGTGTACTCTTTGGTTGGTGATTTCGTTCCTGGGAGCTCTGGAGTACTGTGTGGTTCATATTGTTGTTCTTCTTATGGGGCTGCAAATCCCTTCAGCTCCTTGGGTCCTTTCTCTAGCTCTTCCATTGGGGACCCTGTGCTCAGTCGAGTGGTTGGTTGAGAGCATCCCTCTCTGTATTTGTCAAGGACTGGCAGAGCCTCTCAGGAGACAGCTATATTAGACTCTGGTCAGCAAGTACTTGTTTTCATCCACAATAGTGCCTGAGTTTGGTAACTGTATATGGGATGGATCCCCTGATGAGAAATTCTCTAAATGGCCTTTCCTTCAGTCTTTGCTCCACACTTTGTCTCTGAATCTCCTCCCATGGGTATTTTGTTTCCCCTTCTAAGAAGGAACGTATCTGCACTTTGGTCTTCCTTCTTCTCCAGCTTCATGCAGTTGGTGAATTATATCTTGGGTATTTCGAGCTTCTGGGCTAATATCCACTTATCAGAGAAAGCATACCATGTGTTCTTTTGTGATTGAGTTACCTCATTCAGGATGATATTTTCTTGTTCCATCTATTTACCTAAAAATTTCAGGAATTCATTGCTTTTAATAGCTGAGTAGTGCTCCTTTGTGTAAATGTACCACATTTTCTGTATCCAGCCCTCTGTTGAGGGACATCTGAGTACTTTCCAGCTTCTGACTATTATAAATATGGCTGCTATGAACAAAGTAGAGCAGTGTCCTTATTATATGTTGGAGCAACTGCTGGGTTATATGCCCAGGAGTTGGTATACCTGGGTCCTCAAGTAGTACTATGTCCAATTCTCCGAGGAACTGCCAACCTGGTTTCCTGAGTGGTTGTACCAGCTTGCAATCCCAACAGCAATGGAGGAGTGTTCCTCTTTCTCCACATACTTGTCAGCATGTGCTATCACCTGAATTTTTGATTTTAGCCATTCTGACTGGTGTGAGGTGGAATCTCAGGGTTCTTTTGATTTGCATTTCCCTAATGACTAAGGATGATGAACATTCCTTTAGGTACTTCTCAGCCATCTAGTGTTCCTCAGTTGAGAATTCTTTGTTTAGCTCTGTACTCCATTTTTAACAGGGTTATTTGGTTCTCTAGAGTCTAAGTTCTTGAGTTCTTTGTTTATATTAGACATTAGCTCTCTATCAGATGTAGAATTGGTAATGATCTTTTCCCAATCTGTTGGTTGCCATTTTGTCCTATTGACAGTGTCCTTTGCCTTACAGAAGCTTTGCAATTTTATGAAGTCCTTGATCTTAGAGCATAAGTTATTGGTGTTCTGTTCGGGAAATTTTCCCCTGTGCCCATGTGCTTGAGGCTCTTCCCCACTTTCTTTTCTATTAGTTTCAGTGTATCTGGTTTTATGTGGAGGTCCTTGATCCATTGGACTTGAGCTTTGTACAAGGAGATAAGAACGGATCAATTTGCATTCTTCTACATGCTAACCACCATTTGAAACAGCACCATTTGTTGAAAATGCTGTCTTTTTCTACTGGATGGTTGTAGCTCCTTTGTCAAAGATCAAGTAAGTGATCATAGGTGTGTAGGTTCATTTCTGGGTCTTCAATTCTATTTCATTGATCTACTTACCTTTCACTGTACCAATACCACACAGTTTTTATCACAATTGCTCTGTAGTACAACTTGAGGTCAAGGATAGTGATTCCCCCAGAAGTTCTTTTATTGTTGAGAATATCTTTTGCTATCCTGGGTTTTTTGTTATTCCAGATGAATTTGAAAATTACTCTTTCTAACTCTATGAAGAATTGAGTTGGAATTTTGATGGGGATTGTATTGAATCAATAAATTGCTTTTAGTAAGATGGCCATTTTTACTATATTAATGCTGTCAATCTATGGGCATGAGATGTCTTTCCATCTTCTGAGATCTTTGATTTCTTTCTTCAGAGACTTAAAGTTCTTGTCATACAGATCTTTCACTTGCTTAGAGTCACAACAAGGTATTTTATACTATTTGTGACTACTGTGAAGGGTGTTGTTTCCCTAATTTCTTTCTCAGCTTGTTTATTCTTTGAGCAGAGGTAGGCCACTGATTTGTTCGAGTTAATTTTATATCTAGCCACTTTGCTGAAGTTTTTATCAGGTTTAGGAGTTCTCTGCTGGAATTCTACTTCATATGATTATTGGTTTCTGAGTTATTATGTTTAAAATCCCAAAGCTAGCTGTTCCCTGTGATGCTCTGCCAGAGCTTGACCAATACAAATGCAGATACTGGCAGCCAACTATCAGACTGAGCAGGGGATTCCAGTGGAAGAGTTAGGGGAAGGACTGAAGGGGTTGAAGAAGTTTGCAACCCCATAAAAAGATCAAGAATACCAACCAACCTGACCCCCCAGAGCTCCCAGGGACTAAACCACCAACCAAAGAGTACACATGGAGGAACCCATGGCTCCAGCTGTATATGTAGCAGAGGATTAATTTATCTGGCATCAATGGGATGGGAGCCCCTTGGTCCTGTGGAAGCTCAATGACCCAGAGAATGGAAATGTAAGAGCAGTGAGGCAGGAGTAGCTGTGTGGGTGGGGGAATGCCCTCATAGAAGCAGGTGGAGGAAAGATGGGATAGGGGGTTTGTGGAAGGGAAACTAGAAAGGGATATAACATTTGAAATGTAAATAAATGCACCAACCAATTTTAAAAAGTAAAATTAAATCCCAAACTTACAGAAAAGTAGCTAGACAGTACAATGAACTTTTCCAAACTCTTTAGCTAAATTCCCAATTTTAGTGTTTTATTATGTTTTCTTTGCATCTTGACCTCCATGTATGTATTTACATGTACATATGTGTGTGCATATTTGCTTAACTATTGACATAAATGTGAGACGCTGAAAAATGTCCATCCCACTATCACACCAATGGGCATATCCTGTCAGGTTACAAAGCTCAGTTAGATTGTAATTGCTTTTTTCCTCTGCCAGTGAGAATAGTGGATTCCAACACTTGGAAACTTAGCCAGTATGGACAGAGTTTGCACATCAGTACCAGGTACCTGGTCCTGGGTTTCTTATTCATTAGCCTGAATTGTCTAAGAGGGGTATTTTCCACCCCCATTCTAGGGCAACTCCATTACAACTCTTTATATGTATATATTTGAAAAATCTTTTACAGTAGTGGGTTTCTAAGGTAGTAGTTTCTACATGACTTTCTCAAAAGCTTTTAGTGTTATTTTTTCATATACATACAATTTCTTCTCTATTCTGTGCTCTCTTTCATATCCCCAACCAACCCTTCCTGCTTTATTATTCTCTATTCCCTTTTCTCAACACATGTACTACATCTCTCCTCCCTTGAAAGTCCCATGCTGCCATCTGCTGGTTTCCTGACCTGTATTTAAACCCATCCAAAGTTTCTAGGGTAATACTGATATCTGCCATCAGAGACTGCCCCACCTAGGAATCCATCCCATCTGCAGACACCAACTCCCCATACTATTGCTGATGCCAAGAAGCACTTACTGAAAAGAACCTTGTATGCGTGTTCCTTGAGAGGTTCTACCAGCAACTGACCAACACAGATGCAGATACTCATCAATAGTCAGCTATTGGACTGAGCCCCTGAACCCCAATGAAAGAGCTAGGGGAAGGACTGAAGGAGCTAAAGGGGATTGCAACCCCATAGGAAGAACAATATCAACTAACCGGACCACGCAGAGCTCACAGAGACTAAACCACCAACCAAAAAGATTACATGGAAGGACCCATGGCTCCATATACATATGTAACAGAGGATGGTTTTATCTGACATCAAGGGAAGGGGAAGACCTCGGTCCTATGGATGTTTGATACCCCAGAATATGGGGATGCTACAGCAGTGAAGCAGGAGTGGGTAAGTGGGTGGAGGAGCACCCTCATAGAGGCAAAAGAGAGGGGGGATAGGGAGAGATGAGATAGGGGTCTGTGGAGGGCACCTCAGGAAGGGGGATATCATTTGAAATGTAAAAGATTAAAATGATTAATAACAAAAAAAGAAAAAAGAAAACATGAAACTTTTGTCTTTTGGAGTCTGAATATCCTCATTCAGAATGTTTGTTCAGGTTCTTCTATTCATTTGTGAATTTAATATTTCATTTTTCTTTATAGCTGAATGATATTCCATTGTATAAATTTACCACATTTTGCTCATCCATTCTTCAGGAGATGGACATCTAGACTGGTTACATTTCTTGACTACTATGACTAGAACAGCAGAGGACATGGATGAGCAAGTATCTCTGTAGTAAGATACTGAATGTTTGGGGCATATGTCCAAAAATGGGATATCTGGATCATATAGTCAATCTATTTTTAGTTTTTGTGAGGAAACAGCATACTTATTTCTGGTGGAAGTACAGATATATTTTAATTTTGTTTGTAGCCTTAGATTTTTCAAAACCTACTTTAATATGGTTCTTTAACACTTCAACCTCCCTTCTAGCCCACCACCTACTAGTGGGAAGAGAAAAGAAAGATTAATAGAAAATGGGGGTCGTGGGTTTGATTAGAAATAGTTCTTTGGGGTGAGTGAAGTCTTCATTGTCAGCAGTCCAGTCTACCAGAAAACTGCAAACACAAATCAGTAACAGCATCTTGATCCAGAAGAAATAGCAACGGTTGGCATTAGTCCAAGAAGCAGCATAAAACAGCAGGAAAGCACGGCAAAGCAATGTAAGAGCATTTTCAGTGAAGACCAGCATCAGTGAGGCCCAAAAATGACCAGCAAAGAGTTGCAAAGCAAACCAATCCAAGAACACTGTTCACTCTCCGTTGGGTTATGCTTATACTCTTTCCAAACATCATGTGTACTCCAGAGGACCCGCTTCAGCAAAATGTCGCATGCCCATTCACCAGGCAACTTCCAGAAAAACGTCATGTGTCTGTTGTCAGGTAAACATCCTCTCACATGTCTGCTTCAGCAAAATATCCTTTTGTAAGACAGTTTCCAGAGAAACAACACATGACACAATTGAGTCTCCAATGAAACCAGAAATTCCAACTTCATTTGTTATCTTAGTCATTCTGACTAAAGTATGAAATTTAAGATTAGTTTTGAGATACATTTCCATGATGATTAAGGATGTAGAACATTATTTAAAATATTTCTTAACCATTTGTATTTTTTGTTTAATTTTTAAATCTTTTCATGCAATATATTTTGTCATATTCTTTCTCCTCTCCCAACTACTCCCAAATCCTCTACACCTCACTATTCACTCAAATGATGTTTTCTCTCTCACCTATAAAATAAAATTTAAAACAAAAAAATCTAAAGGAAAAAAATTGCATGTTTAGTTCCATGAGTCCATTTAGAATGGAGTTGTTCATTTTCTTTATTTTTAATTTTGTTGAGTTCTTTTGTTCATGATATTAACTGTCTTTTTTTGGCTGTTGGGAGATGTGATAGACACCATGATCAAAAGCAACTTGAGGAGTAAAGGGTTTCTTTGCCTTACGGATTACAGTCCACCATCATGGGAAGGCAGAGCTTCTGGTCAAGGCAGGACCCTAAAAGTAGGTACTGAAACAAAGACCATGGAGCAATGGTTCTTATTGGATTGCTCATCTTACATTCTCCTTTTTTAAAAAATATTTTTTAATTTTCTTTATTTACATTTCAAATGTTATCCCCTTTCCTGGTTTCCCCTCTGAAAACACCCTATCCTATCCCCTTTTCCTCTGATCACCAACCTACCCACTCTTACTTTCCTGACCTGGCATTCCCCTACACTAGGACATCAAGCCTTCTCAGGATCAAGGGTCTCTCCTCCCTATGATGTTCAGCAAAGAGCCATCTGTCCAAAGGTGACATCTTTCATAGTGGGCTAGGCCTTCAAACACCTATCATTAAGCAAGAAAATGCCATGAGGGCATGCCCATAAGCCAGTCCCCTAGAAGGAATTCCTCAATGAATGGAAGCAATAACTCTTCACAGGTAACTTTAGTTTGTGTCAATTGACAAAAACCACCAAAGTAGCTCTATAAGTGAGGTAGAGAGAAACAGAGCAGCAGTGACACCAGTTAGAGAATGTTGCAGTGCACAAGGCAGCATGTCATTGCTGAGTAGGTCCAGCATGGTAATGCACAGCACCAGAAGATTGCACATGCTCTGATCTGGAACATATTACCTACTCACACAATCTCCCTGGCTCAGACAGACAATAGGATTTTCAAGATAGAGAAAAGTTCATTGTCTGGATTAGGACTCCTTGAAAAGCCACCATAGTCAGTGATGGTATCCATGACCAGGGGATATGCTGGTATCCATGACCAGGGGATATGCTGGTATCCATGACCAGGGGATATGCTGGTATCCACGGTCTATGCTGCTGCCTCATACCATTTAGATGCTCAAGGCCCATGTGGATGTCTATGGTCTGAGGACTAGAAAGTGAATGTGATCGAGGTGTATTATGTGAAATTCCTAATAAATCAATAAGAATATTATGTTGGGGAAAAACACTTCACTGGAAATTTGAGGATACATGTAAGAGAAAGAATTGCTGACTGTATCCCTAGTAATATAAAGAACATTTACATATATTTTCATCAGCTATATACAATTATGAAATCTAAACTACCTAACCTCAATTTCTTAACAATTGCCCTAACAGATTTCTCTTGGTGATTGGAGTATATGGTAGTTGATCTTCCTGATAAGAAGTACTTGACAGACCTAGGAGACATGGAGTCACTGACTGAAGAAGAAGAGATAAACTCTGAGATTGTCTAGATTTTGGAAGATAGAAATGAAGAAGATATTTCTTAATGACTATTCTTGTTCAAATATTAAATATAGCTGATCTTAGCCTTATGTGGAGTGGCCATCAACAGAGATGGAAGGCTTGGTTCCAAACCGTCGGGACATTTCCTAATACCTTTACACACTGATATGCTGTGTTGCAAAACCACCCTCAGTTTTATGGGGCTCTTTACCCCTATTATTTAATTTCTTACAGTTATGTTCATAAAGTTAATAAAACCATATTTATACCTGGATGAAGACATTACTGATAAATACTGTGCCTGAGATGTCTTTCCCTTGCTGTTTTTAACATAGCATTGCTCAATTTAGAGACCATGAATGCAACCAACTCAATCACCCACACTGAGCTTTTATAGCTACATAAATTGATTCTTCCATACTTAACACTAAACTTCTCCTGACAATTTTCTACAATGACTCTAAGCTCAGCCAGTTCAGCACCTTTTCCAGCTCAAATATCTTTCCCCCACCCAACACTCTGCTGCCTGCCTGCTTATCTCTTTTCTCTCCAAGCTAGTCTGCCTTGGGATCCTCTGAGTCTACCAATTCAATGATACCAGGTCAATTTTACTGGAGGTCAGCTCTATTGTGATTATGTCCTATTCAAATACTTTTGCAGTTACTCCTTATTCTTTGGATAAATCCTCTTATGCGATGATGTATCTCAGGTGTGCTCTCAGTATAGTATGAGGATGAGACTCAAGTATGCTACTCTGAGTGAGTCCAAGGCCTTCAATATCTACTTGCAAGGTACACATCTTTCTGCATGGCACTTAGTCACTGCTTCTTATTTAATCATCATCTGTGTCACAATAAAATTGTAGTAGCTACATCATTGTACCGTAAGAACAGTAACATGACCAGTGCCTGTGGCTGTTGAGGTTTGGTTGTTTGCTATGTATTATAATGCTCAATACTTCCCCCCAGTATCTGGTTACTTCTAAGACTAGGGAATTCTCATGTACACCAACTGATGCTATGTAACCTGCTCCTTAATTTAAAAATATTGGTTGAATAAAGATTCCTACAACTTATAGCTGGGCAGAAGAGAGGTAGCCAAAGTTTTGGTTGCTGGGCTTGAGGTCAGAAGTAGGACCATGATAGGGAAGATGAAGAAGATAAAGAGAAAAAAAGATGTCATGGAGTAAGGAATCATGAGAACTGGCCACAGGGGCTTCCAAGTAGGAATAAGAGCAGCCCAAGTGGAACATGTCAGATCATATCTCAGGGTTATTGATTGGGAAGTAGATACTAATAAGTTAGAGGGTAAATATCTGCCCAGCTCTAGTGCTGATTAGTGCCTATAATAAATATAAAGCTTTCTGTCTTTTTTCTGGGAACTGAATGATCTAAGGCAGGGTAGAAACCTCCAACTGAGATTAATAATACAACATGGAATACATCAAATACAAAATAAATACCTTAACATCATCATGGCACAAGTTCCCCAGCACATCTTCCAGTAGAGCTGTGGCCACCTCTAATTCAGCCTGTCCCTATGTAGGCTCTCCTGAATCCAGTCTTTCATTGTTTGACACTTGCTATTTCCATATCACACTCAGAGAAGACATTTTAAACCACTAAATTTAGTCCAGGTATCAAGTGGGTTAATGACGGGTGCCAAGAAAGTTTAGATTAGAAAGAATGTCTGCCTTGGAATAAATATGGGATAGCAGGAATGAACTCTAATAAATTGTTGGTGGAGTATAAATAGATCTGTACAAATGTTCTTCTTTGTGTCTAAACTACCTCATCATAAAGTTCTGCTTAAAATGAAATATCTTAAGTCCCCACATTTCAGATCTTTAATTTCAGTGATAGCTGTCATAAAGTAACATTTTCTTGGACTTCAGTGATTAAAAGAAGGAATTCCTTTGTGAGAAAACCCTTCACTGTCCACATGTATGTATAGGAATCATATGATATCACCATAAGCAAAAAAATTATATGTTATGGCCCAATTAAACTCAGGTCCATGAGTTGTTTTCTTTATTCCTAGTTATTTTACTATTTCTTATGATTGGAGTTTTTCATTGATTACAGTCTTGAAATACTTATTTTTCTCACTACAAAACAGGAAGTATGCTTCACATATTTTGTGTACTATAAATTGGAGATCAAGGTGCCCAATGCTATCAATTTCCCTGAAGAAAGTAAAAGGACAAATGTCCTATTCCCATGATACTTTGGTTTGACTTCAATGCTGAAAATGCTTTCCAAGGTATATAGATCCAGTTGTGGGTAAGTTTACAAGGGGTTCCATCTCCACTTTTACCTGTTGTACAAGCTATAGCACATTCAGCCTCCTCCTGTAAGTAATAAGCAACCATTATTTTTATTATTTATGAATTAAAACATAATTATAACAAATTCTTCCTCCTTTTTCCTTGGTTCTATCTTTCCTTTGTTGACCTTTCTCAAATTTGTGGCATCCCTTTTGGTTTTCATTGTTATTGTTTGGTGTGTGTGTGTGTGTGTGTGTATACCTGTGTGTGTCTGTGTGTATACCTAAATATATAAGTACAACCTTCTCAATCCTTATGGCATTACTTGCTCTATAGATATGATTTTATGGCTGATCAATAAAGGATTCATCCCTGGGGAAGAATATTTCTCCAGCTCTCAACATTCCTTAGGTATCTGTAGTTCTTTTGTTATAGCTGGTGCCCCATGAGATTTCCTCTACCATGTTACCATGACTATTGGTGATGCCCAGATTTTTCTTTTTGCAACAGATAGAAACCATTACAAAAACCTCACAATCAATCAAAATGTAGATAAGAAGTGATTGAGGGTTGCCAAGCCCCAAAGGATAGATACATCTACAACATGACTCATGAGTATAGGGCTCAGGGAACATAGCAATAGAGAGTGTGGAAAGATTATAAGAGCCAGAGGACCAGGATATTGCCAAGTGAGAATGTGTTCTAGAAATGATAGGGAAGCATCAACTATATGCATGTCCATTATCGTACACCACATCTTAGCAGATTAATCGGATCACATTTGGTGGGAGTAAAAAATTGTGTATTAAATTAAATGATGGTCAGTTCAAGAGTTTAGGTAATGGAAACTACTATTTGGACTAAAATTAGGATAGACATATAGGTATTTTTAAAACATTTTATTTAAATATTTATTCATTTATTGTTTGTGGAAGTAATTGTGATGCAGTGAACATCTGCAGGTCACAGGAAAACTTGTGGAAGTCAGTTCTTTCCTTCCATGATGTAGGTTCCAGGATTGAACTCAGAGGAGAATCTCAGTATTGAGTGACCTTCCCTGTTGATCCAGCCATCTCACTAGTCAGAAAATGGATATTTTAAAATAATTATTGTTAATTATTGTTAAACTATTAATTGCTAATGAAATTGATATGGAGGCTAAAGGAGGAGGAACCAGGAGTGACTTCAACTCTATGTTCTTATTACGGAATAAACAAAACTACAGACACGGTAAGAGATGATCAGATCTGGAAAGTGTCCACTGAAGGTTCACTACTAAGGATTTTGACATGTTGAGTCTAGAGTGCTTTTGAAATATCCAAGAAGAGAAATAGAGATTATGCTTTGCAGGATTAATATTGCTTTGCTGTTCAGAAAACAAGTGTGTACTGAAATGTGTATATTTAACATCTACTTTTATTTATAATAGCATGTAGTGACTTCAATGATCCCCCAAAAAGTGGTTTCAGAGACTAAGAAAGAAGAGTCTGATGATGGGGAGGGTTTGTGAAGCCAGAGTGAGTCTATCTTTAGCTGCTAAATAAAGGTCCTTGCTCTTGTATCACCCAGCATCAGCAAGGAGTGAGCAAACACAAGGACTGATTCTCCACAGCTTCAAGGGGAAAGAGAGAGGACAGAAACATGGAAACTGAGAAGAGTGGTCTCATCAGACATGCTTCTGCATGATATGATGTCAGCTTTTGCATATCTTTGTATAACATGATAATGTCACTGTTGACAATTTTCTCTTGTCCACCCAGGAAAGTACAGATGGTCTCTCCTGTCTTACAGAGGGTTTTGTGGGAGATATTTTTGTTGTTCTCATTGTTTGTTTTATTGGATTTTATTCAAGTGAGATGTGGAAAGGTCTGGAGATCTCTCTTGGCTTATCAGTTAATAATACTTTTTGTAAGCTTCTGGGCTAATATCCACTTCTCAGTGAGTGGATACCATGTGGGTACTTTTGTGATTGGGTTACCTCACTCAGAATGATATTTTCTAGTTCCATTCCTTTGCCAAGGAATTTCATGAATTCATTGTTTTTAATAGCTGAATAGTATTCAATTGTGTAAATGTACCACATTTTCTGTATCCAGTCCTCTGTTGAGGGACATTTGGGTTCTTTCCCGCTTCTGGCTATTATAAATAAGGCTGCTATGAACATAGTGGAGCATGTGTCCTTATTACATGTTGGAGCAACTGCTGAGTATATTTCAGGACTGGAATAGCTGGATCCTTAGGTAGTACTATGTCCAGTTTTCTGAGGAACCTCAAAACTGATTTCCAGAGTGGTTGAATGAGCTTGCAATTCCACCAGCAGTGGAGGAGTGTTCCTCTTTTTCCACATCCTTGCCCCCACCTGCTGTCACCTGAGTTTTTGATCTTAGCCATTCTGACTGGTGTGACGTGGAATCTCAGGGTTATTTTGATTTTCATTTCCCTGATGACTAAGGATATTGAGCATTTCTTTAGGTGCTTCTCAGCCATTCGGTATTCCTCAGTTGAAAATTCTTTGTTTAGCGCTTTACCCCATTTTTAATAGGGTTATTTGGTTCTTTAGAGTTTAACTTCTTGAGTTCTTTGTATATACAAGATACAATTCACAGACCAAATGAAGTTCAAGACGAAGGAAGACCAAAATATGGATACTTTGGTCCTCCTTAGACGGGGGAACAAAATACACATGAGAAGAGATACAAAGACAAAATGTGGAACAGAGACTGAAGGAAAGACCATTCAGAGACTGTGGCACCTGGGGATCCATCCCATATACAGTCACCAAACCCAGACACTATTGTGGATGCCAATAGGCACTTGTTGACAGGAGCCTGATATAGCTGTCTCCTGAGATGCTCTGCCTGTACCTAACAAATACAGAGGTGGGTGCTCTCAGCCAACCATTGGACTGAGCACAAGGTCCCCAATGGAGGAGCTAGAGAAAGGACCCAAGGAGCTGAAGGAGCTTGCAGCCACATAGGAGGAACAACAATATGAACCAACCAGTACCCCAGAGATCCCAGGGACTAAACCATCAACCAAAGAGTACACATGGAGGGACCCATCGCTCCATGTGCATATGTAGCAGAAAATGGCCTTGTTGGACATCAAAGGGAGGAAAGGCCCTTGGTCATGAGACGGCTTGATGTCCCAGTATAGGGGAATGCCTGGACAGGGAAGTAGGAGTGGGTGCGTTGGTGAGCAGGGGGAGGAGAGGGTTGGGACAGGGTATTTTCAGAGGGGAAACCAGGAAAGGGGATAATATTTGAAATGTAAATAAAGAAAATTTCTAATAAAAAATTTTTTAAAAATTAAAAAAGAATACCTGTTGCTCTTGCAGAGGATATAGGTTTAATTACAAATACTTTTATGGCAGCTTACAACTGCATACAACTCCAGTTCCAGAGAATCCAATATCTCCTTTTGATTATTCCTGGCACTAGGCACTCACATGATATCCATGTATACATATAGGCAAACTATTGATAAACATAAAAATCAAAGAATCTAAAAAATCAAACAAGAGAGAGAAAGAGAGAGAGAGAGAGAAGAAGAGAGCAAGTCTTAGTCCTTTTCTAGAATGAAAATTGCATCTAGTATCATCACATTTACAGTGCTAGTTCCAAGGTCTTAGGAGACTTTTCTGGGAGCCAGAAACCACTCCACAGAAACCAGTGGTACAATGGTACTCATCTAAATGACTGGGGATTTCCCGAATGAAGACATTCAGGAGACACAGCTTCACAGCAGCACTTGTCAAACTTCCCTTCCTTAAGACAAGAAACAGTTTGTTCCAGAGAAAGTCGCATTTTGAGCATTTTGGGTTCAGTCATCTGACCTAGAGTTAAGAGGTAAGTTTTCCCATTCTCTTGATGGGAAAGCTGATGTGCCTGCCAGTGATTGTGACAAATCACTGCCAGCTGGACTGTGAGAATCTTTGCTCTAAGGCTGGCAGCAAGGAATCAGCTCAGGGAGGGGAAATGTGTGGGGTTTCCTAGTGAACGATGTGTTATAGTGTGGTAATTGCCCTCTGGGATCCGGAGGTGCCATTATCTCTTACAAGGTAATGAAGCTGTAGGATGACACCAATTTTCTTAATCTGCAGAGTTCTGCCAATTCAATTTCAGTCATTTCAGTGGAGGGAGAGTAGGAGAATGAGCCTTGCTGACACGGCAGCAGGAGAGGCCTTGGTTCTATTAAAGAGCTACCTGAGACCCTACCTATAGCACGCTGGGATACAGACATTTAGCAGGGTGATATGCATGTGAATTCTGCATCATCCACAGTTAACTAAGTTAAAGAACTCTTGCCTCTTTATTATATACCTTGACTAAAATATGGTTTATACATATGGTTATATGTTATGCCATCAGGTTCTTTATAGCACAGATGACTCAGGAACTTCATGTTTCATCGCAAGTGCTGTACCATGAGGGCTGCTGACACTGTCTTGCATTGCTCTGTCCTCTACACCGAGCTCACAGCATGTGAATGATAAACACTACAGAGTGGGTAAAAGTGTCTCAGAGGAAGTGGGGAACAATAAAATCCATCCCACTAGTAAACAGTAGAGCTTGAACTCAAACATGGATTTTTCTAACTATGAGCAGAGATAGCTGACTTGACGTTCCCCTTTCATTCAGGTCTTTTTCTTTATAACTGGGTTATGAGTTTTGGGAGATGTGTTGCCCTAGAAGGTCTGAAACATAGTCCAAGCTGGCATCTTCTCCTGTAACTCAAGACTCTTCACATCATCTTCCTGAGCTATGTCTTCCTGCTTTCCCAGTTGGGTTGTGAGGTCCAGTTTCATCACTACAGCATAGCAGATTGCCGGTGGGGTTATCTACTTCTGTTCTGTCTAAAGACCTCCCAACAGAAAGGGAATGATTTATTTCTGTCACCTTCCAGGTCACACTGTGCCCCTCTTGACCTTCCATTATAGGTGACAGTCATGTATCTTCACTCTCCAGGAGTCTGTCATCTACCTGCACATGCTGGGCCAGTTTTACGGGCATCTTACCTTCTGATGTACAACTGTTGGAAGCACATTTCTCACCTGGTTCCACCAGGCCCTTTGCCTAGACTTGTCATTCTCACTATCCTGGCTCTTAGCAACAGTATAGCAAGAATTCATAGCATTGTCTGCCAGGCTAAAGGAGAAAAACTGAAGCAAGACCCTGCACAGGGGAGGGCATATCTGTGGCACAAGAATCATTCCCCAAGCCATTGCTCTGGAAACAGCTAACATCTCTGAAGGCTCCTGGGTTATCATGAATCACTCTATGACAAGGCCACCATCTGACCTAGATGATGTCCATACCTCAGAATTGGAAAGGCAGCTTCTGCAGTCTGACCCTCCTCTATTGTGAAGTCTGAGACTGAAGAGATATTAAAGTAGGAGAGAGGGCATTTCCATGTTTCTTTGCTTTTCTATTCATGCAAGCAAAGGAGTTTATTGAATTCCCTTGAGTATCAGCCCTTAGAGTACGGTTTGTATTTGGAAGTTGAAGCATCCTGGTTTTTATCACTGTACCTGCTATTTCCTGAGAAGCTAATTTGCTCAGTCCAACTCTATTCTTTAGAAATCAAAAACTGTCTCTTAAACATGTGCATCTCATTACAAAGGCTCATTTGCTACATAAATATCATTAGCAGTTCTTTTTTATTTTTTTATTAGATATTTTCTTTATTTACATTTCAAATATCCCTTTTCCTCAGTTCCCCTCCGAAAACACCCTATCCAGTCCCCTCTCCCCCTGATCACCAACTCACTCACTCCCACTTCCCTGTCCTGGCATTCCCCTGTACTGGGGCATCAAGCCTTCTCATGACCAAGGGCCTTTTCTCCCTTTGATGTCCAGCAAGGTCATCCTCTGCTACATATACAGCTGGAGCCATGGGTCCCTCCATTTGTACTCTTTGGTTGGTGATTTAGTCCCTGGGAGTTCTGGGGGGTACTGGTTGGTACCATATTGTTATTTCCTCCTATGGGGTTGCAAGCCCCTTCAGATCCTTCAGTCCTTTCTCTAGTTCCAGAGATTAAGTTTCAATTCTGTCATGTGACATTGTGATTACAGGCAATAATAATATACTACACACTTCAGAATTCTCAGAAGCAGATTTTTTAAAAACCAGGGTATCACATAAGCTTTAAATTCATTATGTAGCTGAAGACAACCTTGAACTTCTGACTCTTATCTTCATCTGTTAAATTCCAGGGTAACAGGTGTTTGCTACCACGCTCTGCTTATGAGGAAGTGAGAAACCAGAGCCTTGTATGCGGCCCAAGCACTCACTCTACCAAATGAGGTACATCCCCAGCTCAAAAGAATAGAGTTTAAATATTTTCACAAAACAATTTTAAATTGTGAAGTGATAGATGATAATTTGACTTATTCCTTGGTATGTATAAATAAGGACGTGCATGTAAGTGTGTGTGTGTGTGTATGTATGCATAGAAGCAGGAGGAGGGAGGATAGGGGGTTTACCGGAGGGGGAGAGACTGGGAAAATGGCTAATATTTGAAATATAAATAAAGAAAATATCCAATAAAAAAACACAAAAACAATTAAAGAAAAGAAAAAAGTAACTACTTTAAAACTTTCTCATAACACAGATCTAACAATGCTCCTTGATTTGTACACTCTACCATCAGACATCATTACTTTAGTTCTTTCTGTGGTGTAGACAGAACACAAGAAGCTTCAGCTGTCCATAGTGGAGTTTTCTCCACAGAACTATGAACCCTGTACTAGGAAAGATGGTGGGGAGATTTGCATAAACAGTTCAGTTGGAAAGACTTCCCAACCCATTTTTGAGCATGAGTATCTGATAGACCTATAATAAAAATCCCACAAGTCTCTCCACACTTTTTCAAAATCACAATCATTCCAGACTCCACTGGTTCAAGGAATCAGAAATGGTGTGAGACCTGAGTCAATAAAAATGCTTTAGAAGGCAAGCAACCAGGCTTCAACTAGGAACTGCCGTATTGCTCATCTGACAGAACAGGGTTTAGACACCAGCCAGAGGGTCACAACCCTTGCTTATAAAAATAATGTAAATGAAATAAGTATGTAAATCTGTTATGCATGCATAATAAGTAATTTTAATGCTAACAACTTTTAGGTCTCTACAGGCACAGTGCTCAGTCTGATAGAACTTACAATTTCCAGTGTCCTATGAAAACAAGCAAGCAAATGTTGGCAGACAGGGTCACAACTGTGCAGATTTCTTGGTTCAGTCACTAGACCACATGTGGCATGGGTCCTATTGCATAGCTCCAGCTCCTGACTGAGACATTGACAGGCAAGACTTTCAGTGGGAGCAATGACATGGAATTCAAGCTACTATTTCACATCTTTCCTATATCCAGAACAAGATGTTTTTGCAAGCATGCTAATGCATTTCCATGGAAACCACTTCATCAGCAGGGACTAATTTCACAAATTCTGCAGTAGAATCTTAGTATTAATATTCTTGGGAAAAAAATGACCAAAGAATTTGCATGTGCATTCAAATATATTTATAGTCAATAGCACACACACACACATACACACACACACACACACACACACACACACACATTCTTCTAACGACTTCCCCGTTTTTGTACTTATTGAAATTAACATTTTATACAATGTTTTTATTATATTCTGCAGCTCCAAACACCTCCTCTATCTTCCTCCATGCCACTACCTACCCAACTTCAATTTTTTTTTCGCTGTTTAAAATAATCAAAAAACTAGCAAACAACAATAAAGTCTGAAAACAAAGCAAAGAAAGAAAGAAAGCACACACAAAAAAAGGAGTTCCTCTCTCCTTTTTTTTTTGAGCAACTAGTCTTGAACATGGGCCATGTTTGAAATACAAGTGTGACTCCATTTGGAGAAAACTGACTTTCTTTCTCCTAGCAGGCATCAATTGCACAGTTGCAAATAGCTCCTTAACTAGGGTGAAACTCTGCCCACTTGCCCTGCTTCCTGCTGGGATTTTGTCTGACTTGAACTTGTGCAGGTCTTTTGCCTGCTGCCACAGTTGCTGCAAGCTCATATGTACAGCAACCCTGTTGTATCTGGAAATGTTGCTTCCTTGGAATCATCTACTACCTCTGGCTCTTAAAAATTGTTCTGTTTTTTCCCCCAATGAATCCCTAAGCCTTGCAGAGAGGATTTTGACAAAGATATTCCATTTAGGAATGAGAGCTCCAAAGTCTCTCAAGTCTGGAGATTGTCTTGTTGTTGGACTCTAAATTAATTATCATCTTCCCTTACAGCTTTTCTATGATGGATTTATTGCTTCTTAGAAAACCATCACTGATACTGTGGATATCAGCAAAGCTTCCATTATATTAAAATCCTAGTTTGTACTCAAAGACAATTATTAGAGGGGATATGGACTCAGTGATGAGTTAGAGGCATAGATGGACATGCATTTATCATCAATAATAAAACTGAAGATAGAAGGTGACAGGCTTCAGAGAAATCAGCTCTAGATGAGCCTACAGTTCCTGGCATGTATTAACTAAGACTAACACACACAAACACATTTCTGTCCACGACCCCTAGGCTGGCTCTAGATCCTTATTCATCCCCTATGCACTCCCATCCTTAACAAACAAACAGCATTCAACTCTCAGACACATATTCATTATCTGCCATGAGTCAAGTGCTATGGATAAAAAAAAGCGCCTCAAGCAGTATTAAACCTCTTAGGGATGGAGCACAAAGTCTTGGGGTATAAGCCCATGTAAAATTTTATGGAAGGTTGCTTTTCTATGTACTAACCATCAGACTTAGTCAACTTACTCAGTTGTTAATGTCTAGTTTCCCTATCCTGTAGTTAAGATACTGGTTTCAATTGGTGATTAAAATGGTCTCCAGGAGGCAATGAAATTAAAGGAAAATGTGTACACCCAGGAGAAAATGCCTGATGTGGAACGTGTAGCTGAGATAGACCCTGGACCCCACCTGTCAGTTTCAGTCAAAACTTTGCAGAATTTCAAGCCAAGTTGGTATCATTAATCAAATTGAATATTGATAGGAGAAAACATGTGAATTTTCTGAAGGGATTTCAGGACCAAAGAACAAGGAAATTAAAAGTGAACCATCTTGAAAGACCTCCTCTGTTGATAAGAGAGAGAGAAAGCAAGAGACCAGATCTTGGAGAAATCACAATAAATGGACTTGTAGTGCAATTAAATGGAAGCAATTAGGAACAGAACCTCAGGCACTCTTCAGATTTGCACACACATTTACTAAAGAACTAACCTGCACCACTAGACAAACAACAAAGTCTTGAGAAGTGGTTCTCAACCTATGAGCCCTGATCCCTTTGAGGGTCAAATGATCCTTTCACAGGGGTCACCTTAGACCACCAGAAAACACAATTTTTTGAATGATTATTACATTGATATAGATTCGTAAAATTAATGTGGTGGCAGTTAGTCCTTAATCAGCAAATTCCCCAAATAACCACACTAAAAGTCTAACATTTTTTACAGTTGCCTTGAGGCAAACACTGAGAAAGTATTACTCCATTCAAACCCTCCAAGCTAATCAGGCTTCCTCCCAGGCAATATCTCCACATTACTTGCATTTTTCATCCTTTCTTGTTCCAGCTCTCCTGCTGATGCTTCCTCGACCTCTCTTTGTGACTCCCTCCCTCCCTCCTTCCCTTCCTTCCTTCCTTCCTTCCTTCCTTCCTTCCTTCCTGTCTCTTTCTCCACTCTTCCTCCCTCCCTGGAATCGGAAGTCCCACCTTATTCTCTCTAAAGTTCTATATTAGCCTTTTATTTATTAGCTATTTATTTATTTAATTCTATTTTACCCTTTAATTGACAAGGCAGAGAATGAGTAAGAATCAATGTTTATACAAACTTGAGATAGAAGCTTCTAAGAATAAACATAACAAATCCATGTCTGGATTGAAAACAGAGAGTAGGATAGAGAAATCAGCATTTGAAATAATTCAATGGCAAAGTATATAAACTATACAAAAATATTTTGCCAAGAACAATTTATAACAACAGTAAAATGACAGTTATGAAGTAGCAACAAACATAATTTTATGGTTAGAGATCACTACAACACGAGTAACTATATTAAAGCATCAAAGCATTAAGAATGTTGAGAACTACAATTCTACAAAAAGAAAAATTGTGTGCTGAAAAATCCCCAGGTACCAGGTACATGGAAGAGAATTCATGAACATGTGAAGCATCTACTGATGGAAATATGATCTGAATCCTTATTGAACCATTCAAAACAGGAATAGTCATTCTGCTTTACTGTGGCACAATGTTACAAGATGTCTACAACATGTCTGAAGTACCATGCAGTACCAAACCTTATATACTTTTTTCTTATAAGAACTGGAAAGCTACTAAATGTGTGTTTTTTTTTAAGTTCATCAGTTTGAGAAAAGCAAACTGATTCACCAGTAATCTATCTTTAGGGGAAAGTTCACATACTATAAAACAATTGAACAAAACACAATATGCAAAAGTATAAAAGCAATCTGGCAACCATCAAACCTACTTCACACTTGGAAAAGCCAATGAAATAACAATTGACAAAAAGACCCAGAAATCTGATAGACATTATGGTAATTGTAGACAAAGATATTTAAGCAGCATGATATAATTTAATCAGATCAACTGAAGGTTAGCAAGTCTGGGAGACAAGCTATAAACTTGGAAATATAACAGCAGAAGCTATTCAAAATATATTACAGACTAAAATGACTAAAATAATAAGAGAGATATAGATCTCCAAACAACTTCAACTGTCTAATAGAGATACAAATGAAGCCCAGAAATAAGAAAGGGGAAGGCAGAGTGCATTAAAAATGTGGCAGACTGTATAAAACACAGTGATGACTACAGTACTCTACCACAAAGAATCCAAGCACAGAAAACAAAATTTGTTTTCCAAACACAATGACAAATATACAAATTGGTAGGTAAAAGTGTAATTCAGTGTAACAAAGATACAATTGGCTGAAGACTCATCTCTCCATACAATGATGGATTAAAACACAGAAATGACTGAAAGAAAAAGTGACCTGGAAATTCTCCATCTAGCACAGTATCTGCTAAAAGTAGAGAAAGATGGTACCTTCAAAGAAATTAAAACAGAGAATATTTGTTACAGGAAACCTTCACCATAATTAACATTAAAGAAAATTTATTTAAAAGGTGCATATTTTCAAAAAAGAAATGAAAAGGTCAGAAAATGAAATATATGCATTCTATCAGAGATAATTTTGTCACTTAAAACCTTTGAAATGTATTTGGGTGCTAAAGACACAATAGATTGGATCCTTCTACAGGACCCAGTGAAATGGTCTGGTGTGTTTTTGTATGTGGTGTATGTGGAGTTGGGTGAGGGGAGAGAACTTGTTGGTTTTTCTTCAGGGTTCTCAGATGCTACGTCCTGTAAAGTGGCTGAGAACCTTTATTTCCCTGGTTTTATTCTTTTATGTTTGTCCCAGATGAGGGGTTCCTGGTCCTCTACCTTCAATTAAATACAAAAGAGTTTTGATAGACATAGAAATGTGAAGCTAGAGGTGTCTGTGACACTCCATATAGACCAAAAAGTAATAAAGATCTGAGTGTGGAGTAGAACAGCAATCATCACACACCTCGGCAAACCTGCAGTGCTTGCAATTTTCTTCAGGATAGAAAGACTAATCATTTAAATACCTGAGATTTAGAAAACGGTGGGATGTTTCCACTCCCTGTGTGCCTTGAGAGGTCCCTCATACAAAACACTTTCCATGTGAATAATAGTAGTATGATTCCTGTTCTCAGCAAATCTGACTAGACTCTACCATACACATTAAGGGATGAGTCTACTCAGGGCTCCTGTGACTCCTTTTATTATCTCTCTTTCATATGGTCAAGTTGAGTCTTATATGTAGCTATTTATGTGGCAGTTTTCTAGTTAGTTGAAGAAAGCAGGGGAAGAGAGTGACTAAATTAGCAGAATCATAAACAAAATCAGCACCATGACTTAGTAGTCACTTTTAAGGAAAATCATACAGGGCTATTGAGGTTCTTTTTGCTATCTTGTTAAAAAAAAAATAATGCTTTGCTTGATTGCTTGATGCTTCAAAATGGATAGCTTTGGGTTTTGTTTTAGTTTTATATGTACATGTATATTTAGTTTTATTTTATATTCTCTATGTATGCTATGAAATGGATTTTGAAGGCTTCTTTATAAACAATACAATTCCTGAGCACCACTGACTGCTGGGCAAATGAGATCAAGGGAAGGGGCAGAGGCAAGAGCAAGCATCACCGTCTGCAGCCCTGCTACAATCAGCGTGAGTTGGTTCACAGCCACATTGATCTTATGTCTATTTTTCTCAATGAGCTCCCAGTCTTGGGATATGTGCAGCTGCTTGATTAATGAGCCTTTGAACAAATGTAACTGCTCTATTGTGTTAAGTAAACTGACCTAAAGGAGACAGGATTACTTTTTTTTCTATATTTTTTATTTACATTCCCAATGATTTCCCCTTTCCCGGTTCCCCCCTCCCCAAAAGTCCCATAAGCCCTCTTCCCCCTGTTCCCCATTCAACCCCCTCCCGTTTCTCTGACAGGGTTACTGTATTGCCATTCCAAATTAATCTACAGATTCAAAGCTCTAACTCAAACTCCCAACAAAGTGTGTGTGTGTGTGTGTGTGTGTGTCTGTGTCTGTGTGTGTCTGTGTGTGTGTGTGTGTGGGTGTGTCTGTGTGTGTGTCTGTATGTCTGTGTGTGTGTGTGTGTGTATGTGTAAAACTGGAAAATATTTGTAAAATTTATATAAAAATGATCAAGTAAACTGAATAGCATCCTCTTGAAGACATCACAATCTATGACAAAGAGGGCTGTTTGTAGTCAACACATTAATGAATTGAGATTAGATCATCTTACAAATGGAAGAAAACAGTAAAAATGAGGAACTTGATCATATGATCAACTGATTTATGATGACAGAATCACTTGGTACACAGGGAGGAAAAGTCTGGCCTTGTCAATATATGCTACAAAGCAATCAGACATCAATGTGGTGACTCTGGGCCTATCTCCCTCTCAGACAAAGATGACCCTTGCTCTTTTTTGTTTTTTTACTTTAGTTTTGTTGTTCTCATCATGAATAACTTCAACAGCAAATACAATTGGAGAGGGATTTTAGGCCTGCATGTAATATGCAATCAATAAAGCATTTTAGAGACAAACAGTTCCACGAACTTTAAATAAAAATCTCCCTGAAATTATATAAGATTTGTGAAACAAACTTACAACCATGACAATTGCCAGGAGTAGGGGATGGATCTCAATTGATAGAGTTCTGTCTGGCATTCATGAAGCCCTGGGGCACTATGTAAACCTGGTGTGATAGCACATATCTATAATTCCAGAATTCCATGTGTAGAGTCTGGGCCAAGAATATCAAAAATTCATGGTGATCCTCAGTCATGTACCAAATTTGAGGCCAGTCTACCTTAAAAACCAATCAAACATTCAAAAACAAACAACAAAATTTGGTGATGGGTTCAATTCTACTATAAATAACTTTGATAAAATTTAGTTGCAAGATATTTTCTATCCAATGACACTGAGGCAGTAAGAGGCCTGTGATTAGAGAGGAAAGAAGAGGCAGAGCTAGGGTTGGGAGGTCAAGGAGGGAGAGATGCATGAGCACAGGGGAGAGTGAGGCGCGTGAGAGGTTGGAATCTCAAGATGGAATTAGATGTTAGATTATCAAAAGGTTAGAAATAGGGATAAGGCTTTTATCATTGTAAATTGTCATCTTGTATTTGTGAGTTTAACATATATAAATCTTTGGCTAACTATTAAGATTAAGAGTCGTGCTTTACCCAGTAATTGGAATGAGTGGGCACTGGGTGGAAGCGAGATGAATATGGTGGAAACCACACCAGTAGCGCGGGACCTCTGCTGGAGAGATGGCCAGGCTGGCAGGACTGCCGGGGAACTTGGGTCATGTGGAGTGGGACCCTGTTGGGACATAATGTTAGAAATTGTCAGGCTGACACATCTCAAAAGTGTGGTCAGACACCAGGGAGAGTTGGCAGGAAGGTTCTTTTTTAATATTCTCGATACCTTTACCCAACAATGGCTCATGTTTAATAGAGCTGAAACATTCATAATATAAATAAGAGCAAATAAAGGTCACTGAAGAAAGAATGCTTGAGAGGAGAAATGGTGTTTTCTAGGTGTCCATTCGCTTGTTGATAGCAACATTTATTTGCATTGTTAGGCATCAGAGACACATATTAAAAGCACTACAAATGATTACTTCAACCTCTCCAAACACTGGAAAGGAAGAAAAAGTCCTACCAATAGCAAGTAACCTGTGTGAGACAAATGTGAGAAGCAAAAGCTGAAGAGGAAGCTACACAAAGGGAGCCAATCTTCTGTAAACATTCTAGAGCATTCCAGGGTGGCAGTGAAGGACACTCCTATGGTACTATTTACCATCCTTTTAGGCCAGTCTTACATGTCTGACTCTCAGCTTAATATCTATCTATTGCCAGATAAGCCTTTTCCAGGACAGCCACACACCACACACCAGAACCTCGACATATGCTAGATATTCCATTGTCCTAACACCACATATTGAGCAGAATAGTATTGCATTCCTCCACTCTTAAAGACTCCAAAATTGACATCCACTGGGATCAAATAGTCTTATGTGTTAGTGGTTTCTCCTATGGAAGTTGGCCAGAAAGTGGGTGTCATACTCTGAGTGTAGTGAGCACATTGAGAGACTTGCTTGAGTTGGTGATGGCTCATAGACCATCCTGCTGTAGACCTGTAGACATTATACCCTCCATTAACTTCCATATGATGGTAGCTTCTGAGAACCACTGGCTCACTCAGCAGAGTTTTAAACTAGCAGGCTTGGATGAACCTGATGAATACGTCTCAAGTGAAGAAGACTGGCTACAGAGTGGTCTGTGGGCTATCTGGTGCTTAAACCACAGTAGAGGAACAAGACTTGCTGAAGATGAAGTGTTAATGAGGAACAAAACCTACTAGTTTGCTTTGTGTGTTCAAGAACACACATTCCCAGAGGAAATGAATTTCACAGCCAGAAGTACCTCTCTTCTCCAGACACCAGAAAAAAAGACTACATAGCTGAGACCCTTTTCTATGCAACTCTTAAATGGCTTTGTAAATCTATAGCCACTTCAAACTGTGAAGGATAATGAATTCCAAAACTCAAGGAGCATTGCCAACTTTATCCCTTTGATTAACAAGAATTCAGACTGTTCTCCTAAATGATCCCAAGAATCAAGCAAGAGTGATTTAGGAGTAGAACTCCTCAAGTATTGATAAATCACAAAAAAGAGCAAAGAAGTTAGGGGTCTGCTACTGAGCCACATTTAGCTTCAACCTAGATGGAGACAGAATACTAGAGATGGCCATATTAACCATTAAAATCTCCAAAGAAACATACTATGGGAGAACATGATCAATTTGTGGAACCGATTGTGTGAGCAGTACATTAAAGTGCAGAGTGGAGACAATGTAAGGACTTATTTTCCTGGCATTTTTGGAAATTTCAACTAATAATCTTTATCTGTTTGTTGATTCTAGGCCCATACCAAGGGTTACTCTAATGAGTGCTGGAACATGTGGCCAAAGCTACTCATTTTATGATGCTCAGGAATCCAAGGGCCAGGGAGTACCTTCCAAGGCATACCCATACTGACCTTCTTCAACCTAAACCAAATTTCTCAGAATAGCTACAGAATCCCAAAATAGCATCACCAGTGAGGGACTGAGCATTTAACATGTGATCCTAAGGAAACATATTTAAAGTGTAAAGGAGCATCTTCAGGAGGAAATGAAACTGTCAGTTTCTCAGAAAACATATAAGATGCTACACCTAACCAGACCTGTTAAAGATAGTGACACAATTTTGGAAAAAGCTATTTGGGGGCTAGAAAAATTGTTCAGCAGTTAAGAATATGGTATCATTTAATAACTGCTTTGAACATGAACAAGAAATACATATTGTTCTTCCAAAGGACCTGAGTTTGGTTTCCAGGACTCATTTTTTTTTTAAATTTTATTTTCTAAGTTTTTTTTTATTTACATTCAAAATCATTTCCCCTTTCCCGTTTCCTCCCTCCCCGAAAGTCCCATAAGCCCCCTTCCCTACCTCTTTTCCCCATTCAACCCCCTCTCGCTTCTCTATCCTGGCATTCCCCTACATCCAGTCTTTTGAGGACCAGGGGTCTCTCTTTCCAACTTCTTAGAAATCTATTGATATGCGAATTGTGTCTAAGGTATTCCGAGATTCTGGGTTAATATCCCCTTATCAGTGACTGAATACCATGTGTGTTCTTTTGTGATTGGGTTAACTCACTAAGGATGATATTTTCAAGTTCTGACCATTTGCCTAGGAATTTCGTGAATTCATTGTTTTTAATTGCAGGGTAGTATTCCATTGTGTAAATATACCACATCTTCTGAATCCATTCCTCCGTTGAGGGACATCTGGGTTCTTTCCAGCTTCTGGCTATTATAAATAAGGCTGCTATGAACATAGTGGAGCATGTGTCCTTATTGCATGCAGGTAAAGCCTCTGGGTATATGCCCAGGAGTGGTATAGCCGAATCCTCCGGGTGTGTCATGCCCAGTTTTCTGAGGAACTGCCAGACTCCTTTCCAGAGTGGTTGTACCAGTTTGCAATCCCACAAGCAGTGGAGGAGTATTCCTCTTTCTCCACATCCTCGCCAACAACTGCTGTCTCTTGTGTTTTTGATCTTAGCCATTCTGAGTGGTGTGAGATGGAATCTCAGGGTTGTTTTGATTTGCATTTCCCTAATGACTAAGGATGATGAACATCTTTTTAGGTGCTGCTCAGCCATTCGATATTCTTCAGGTGAGAACTCTTTGTTTAGCACTGTACCCCATTTTTAATAGGGTTACTTGCCTCTCTGGAGTTTAACTTCTTGAGTTCTTTGTATATATTGGATATTAGCCATCTGTCAGATGGAGGGTTGGTAAAGATCATTTCCCAGTTAGTTGGTTGCCGCTTTGTCTTTTTGACAGTGTCTTTTGCCTTGCAAAAACTTTGTAATTTAATGAGGTCTCATTTGTCAATTCTTGATCTTAGAGCATAAGCTATTGGAGTTCTATTCAGGAAATTCTCCTCTGTGCCCATATGTTCAAGGTTCTTCCCTAGTTTCCTTTCTATTAGTTTCAGTGTGTCTGGTTTTATGTGGAGGTCCTTGATCCACTTGGAATTGAGCTTAGTACAAGGAGATAAGAATGGGTCAATTTGCATTCTTCTGCATGTTGACCTCCAGTTGAGCCAGCTCCATTTGTTGAAAAGGCTATCTTTTTTCCACTGGATGGTTTTAGCTCCTTTGTCAAAGATCAAGTGACCATAGGAGTGTGGATTCGTTTCTGGGTCTTCAATTCTGTTCCATTGATCTACATGCCTGTCACTGTACCAATACCATGCAGTTTTTAACACTATTGCTCTGTAGTACAGCTTGAGGTCCAGGATACTGATTCCCCCAGAGGTTCTTTTACTCTTGAGAATAGTTTTAGCTATCCTGGGTTTTCTGTTATTCCAGATGAATTTTTGAATTGCTCTTTCTAACTCTATGAAGAATTGAGTTGGGATTTTGATGGGGATTGCATTGAATCTGTATATTGCTTTTGGCAAGATGGTCATTTTTACAATATTAATCCTGCCAATCCATGAGCATGGCAGATTTTTCCATCTTCTGGGGTCTTCTTCAATTTCTTTCTTCAGAGACTTGAAGTTCTTGTCATACAGATCTTTCTCTTGTTTGGTTAGAGTCATGCCAAGATACTTTATATGGTTTGTGGCTATCGTGAAGGGTATCATTTCTCTTACTTCTTTCTAGCCTGCTTATCTTTTGAGTATAGGAAGGCTACTGACTTGCTTGAGTTGATTTTATATCCGGCTACTTTGCTGAAGTTGTTTATCAGCTGTAGGAGTTCTCTGCTGGAGTTCTTTGGGTCGCATAATTATACTATCATATCGTCTGCAAATAGTGATAGTTTGACTTCTTCCTTTCCAATTTGTATCACTTTGACCTATTTTTTTGTTGTCTAATTGCTCTAGCTAGAACTTCAAGTACTATATTGAAAAGATATGGAGAGAGAGGGCAGCCTTGTCTAGTCCCTGATTTTAGTGGGATTGCTTCAAGTTTCTCTCCATTTAGATTGATGCTGGCTACCGGTTAGCTGTAAATTGCTTTTACTATGTTTAGATATGGGCCTCGAATTCCTGATCTTTCCAAGACCTTTAGCATGAAAGGATGCTGAAATTTGTCAAATGCTTTGTCAGCATCTAATGAGATGACCATGTGGTTTTTTCTTTGAGACTGTTTATATAGTGGATTACATTGATGGATTTCCTTATATTGAACCATCCCTGCATTCCTGGGATGAAGCCTACTTGATCGTAGTGAATGATCGTTTTGATGTGTTCTTGGATTCGGTTGGCAAAAATTTTATTGAGTATTTTTGCATCGATATTCATAAGAGAGATTGGCCTGAGATTCTCTTTCTTTGTCAGATCTTTGTGTGCTTTTGGTATTAGTGTAATTGTGGCTTCATAGAATGAGTTGGATAGTGTTCCTTCTGTTTCTATTTTGTGGAACAGTTTGAAGAGTATTGGTGTTAGGTCTTCTTTGAAGGTCTGATAGAATTCTGCACTAAACCCATCTGGCCCTGGGCTTTATTTGGCTGGGAGACTTTTAATGACTATTTCTATTTCCATAGGGGTTGGTATTAGGTATCTGCCTAGAAAATTGTCCATTTCATCTAGATTTTCCAATTTTGTTGAGTACAGGCTTTTGAGAAAGGATATAATGATTTTTTTCTTCATTTTCTGTTATTATATCTCCCTTTTCATTTCTGATTTTGGAAATTTGGATACTGTCTCTGTACCATCTGGTTAGTCTGGCTAAGGGTTTATCTATCTTTTTGATTTTTCTCAAAGAACCAGCTCCTGGTTTTGTTGATTCTTTGTATAGTTCTTTTTGTTTCTATTTGGTTGATTTCAGCCCTGAGTCAGATTATTTCCTGCCATCTACTCCTCTTGGGTGTATTTGCGTCTTTTTGTACTAGAGCTTTCAGGTGTGCTGTCAAGCTGCTAGTGTATACTCTCTCCAGTTTCTTTTTGGAGGCACTCAGAGCAGTGAGTTTTCCTCTTGCCACTGCTTTCATTATGTCCCATAAGTTTGGGTATGTTGTGCCTTCATTTTCATTAAATTCTAATGTCTTTAATTTCTTTCTTTTTTTTTTTTTTTTGGTTTTTCGAGACAGGGTTTCTCTGTGTAGCCCTGGCTATCCTGGAACTCACTCTGTAGACCAGGCTGGCCTCGAACTCAGAAATCCACCTGCCTCTGCCTCCCAAGTGCTGGGATTAAAGGCGTGCGCCACCACCGCCCGGCTTATCTTTATTTCTCCCTTGACCAAGTTAACATTTAGTGGGGTTTTGTCTGGCTTCCACGTCTGTGTGGGCTTTCGGTTGCTACTTTTGCTATTCAAGACCAGCCTTAGTCAGTGTTGATCTGATAGGATCATTGGATTATTTCATTCTTCTTGTAGCTCTTGAAGCCTGTTTTGTGACCAATTATATGGTCAGTTTTGGAGAAGGTACCATGAGATGCTGAGAAGAATGTATACTCTTTTGTTTTAGGAGGAAATGTTCTATAAACATCTGTTAATCTATTTGGTCCATAACTTCTGTTAGTTTCAATGTCTCTCTGTTTAAATTGTGTTTCCCTGATATGTCCATTGATGAGAGTGGGGTGTTGAAATATCCCACTATTATTATGTGAGGTACAATGTGTGCTTTGTGCTTTAGCAAAGTTTCTTTTATGAATGTGGGTCCCCTTGGATTTGGAGCATAGATGTACAGAATTAAGAGTTCTTCCTTTGATGAGTATGAAGTGTCCTTCTTTATTCTTTTTTAAATCTTTTGGTTGAAAGTTGATTTTATTTGATATTAGAATGTTTTCCAACCCTTTACTCTGAGGTAGAGTCTGTCTTTGGAACTGAGGTATATTTCCTGTATGCAGCAAATTGCTGGGGGTTCTGTTTAAGTGTTCAGTCTGGTAGTCTATGCCTTTTTATTGGAAACCTAAACAGGAGCCAATATTTTGCTACATGCAGGAAATGCACCTCAGTGACAAAGACAGACACTGCCTCAGAGTCAAAGGTTGGAAAACAATTTTCCAGGCAAATGGCCCCAAGAAACAAACTGGAGAAGCCATTCTAATATCGAATAAAATAGACTTTCAACCAAAACTTGTCAAAAAAGATAAGGAAAGACACTTCATACTGGTAAAAGGAAAAAAATCTACCAAGATGAACTCTCAATTCTCATCATCTATGCTCCAAATGTCAGGACATCTGCATTCATGATAGAAACTTTACTAAAGCTCAAAACACACATCACACCCCACACAATAATAGTGGGAGACTTCAACACCCCATTCTCAGCAATGGACAGATCATGCAAACAGAAACTGGACAGATACACAGTGAAACTAACAGAAGTAATGAGCCAAATGGATCTAACAGATATTTATAGCACATTTTATCCTAAAGCAAAAGAATATTCCTTCTTCTCAGCACCTCATGGTACCTTCTCCAAAATTGACCATATAAATGGTTACAAAATAGGCCTCAACAGATACAAGAAGTTTGAAGTAATCCCATGCACCCTATCAGATCACCATGGTCTAAGGCTGGTCTTAAATTTCAAAAAACATTGGCAAACAGACATACACATGGAAGCTGAACAATGCTCTACTCAATGATAACTTGTTCAAGGAAGAAATAAAGAAAGAAATTAAAGACATTTTAGAATTTAACAAAAATGAAGACACGTCATACCAAAACTTATGGAACATAATGAAAGCATTGATAAGAGGAAAACTCATAGTTCTAGAGCTTTTTTTACCCAAAAGAAAATGGAGAAAATTTACACTAGCAGCTTGACAGCACACCTGAAAGCTCTAGTACAAAAAGAAGCAAATGCACCCAAGAGGAGTAGATGGGAGGAAATAATCAAACTCAGGGCTGAAATCAACCAAATAGAAACAAAAAGAACTATACAAAGAATCAACCAGACGAGGAGCTGGTTCTTTGAGAAAATCAACAAGATAGATAAACCCTCAGCCAGACTAACCAGAGAGCACAGAAACAGTACCCAAATTAATAAAATCAGAAAAGAAAAGGTAGACATAACAACAGAAACTGAGAAAATTAAAAAAATCAGATCCTACTACAAAAGGTTATACTCAACAAAATTGGAAAATCTGGATGAAGTGGATGATTTTCAAGACACATCCCAGGTGTCAAAGTTAATACTGGATCAGATAAACCATCTAAACAGTCCCATAACCCTTGAAGAAATAGAAACAGTCATTAATAGTCTCAAAAAAAAAAAAACCCAGGGACCAGATGGGTTTAGTGGAGAATTCTATCAGACCTTCAAAGAAGACCTAATACCAACACACTTCAAACTGCTCCACAAAATAGAAACAGATGCAACACTACCCAATTTGTTCTATGAAGCCACAATTACACTTATACCTAAACTTAACAAAGACCAAAGAAAGAGAACTTCAAACCAATTTTCCTTATGAACATTGATGCAAAAATACTCAATAAAACTCTTGCCAACTGAATATGAGAACACATCAAAAAGATCATTCACTATGATCAAGTAGGCTTCTTCCCAGGGATGCAGGGATGGTTCAATATATGGAAATCCATCAATGTAATCCACTACATAAACAAACTCAAAGAAAAAAAATCACGTGATAATCTCATTAGATGCTGAAAAAGCATTTTACAATTTTCAGCATCCCTTCATGATAAAAGTCTTGAAAAATCAGGAATTCAATGCCTATACCGAAACATAGTAAATGCAATATACAGCAAGCCAGTAGACAACATCAAACTAAATGGAAAGAAAGTTGAAGCAATCTCACTAAAATCAGGGACTAGACAAGGCTGTCAACTCTCTCCTTATCTAGTCAATATAGTACTTGAAGTTCTAGTTAGAGTAATTAGACAACTAAAGGAGGTCAAAGGAATTCAAACTGGAAAGGAAAAAGTCAAAATAACACTAAATATCGTTATTTGCAGATGATATGAATGTATACTTAAGTGACTCCAAAAAATCCCACTAAAGAACTCCTAAAGATAATAATCTACTTCTGCAAAGTGGCTGAACATAAATTTAGCTCAAACAAATCAGTAGCCTTCCTCTACTTGAAGGATAAAGGGACTGAGAAAGAAAGTAGGGAAATGACACCCTCTACAATATTCACAAATACTATAAAACACCTTGGTGTGACTCTAACCAAGCAAGTCAAAGATCTGCATGACAAGAACTTCAAGTCTTTTAAGAAAGAAATCAAAGATGATCTCAGAAGATGGAAATCTCATGGGAGATCTCCCATGCTCATGGATTGGCAGAATTAATATAGTAAAAATGGCCATCTTGCTGAAAGCAATCTACAGATTCAATGTAATTATCATCAAAATTCCAAATCAATTCTTCAAAGAGTTAGAAAAAGCAATTTGCAGATTCATCAAGGAACCCAGGATAGCAAAAAAACTATTCTCAACAATAAAAGAACTTCAGGGGAATCACCAACCCTGACCTCAAGAGGTATTACAGAGCAGTACTGATAAAAACTGTATGGATTTGTACAGAGACAGGCAGGAAGATCAATGGAATAGAATTGAAGACCCAGAAATGAACCCAAACACCTACAGCCACTTGATATTTGACAAAGGAGCTAAAAACATTCATTGGAAAAAAGACAGCATTTTTAACAAATAGTGCTGGTTCAACTGGCAGTCAGCATGTAGAAAATTGAAAATCAACCCATTCTTATCTCCTCGTACAAAGCTCAAACCCAAGTGGATCAAGGGCCTCCACATAAAACCAGATACACTGAAACTTATAAAGGAAAAAGTGGGGAAGAGCCTCAAAACATGGCACGGGAAATTTTCCTGAACAGATCACCAATGGCTTATGCTCTAAGATCAAAATCAACAAATGGGACCTCATAAAATTGCAAAGCTTCTGAAAAGCAAAGGACACTGTCAATAAGACAAAACAGCAACCAAGAGATTGGGAAAAGATCTTTATCAACCGACATCCGATAGAGGGCTAATATCCAATATATACAAAGAACTCAAAAAGTTAGACTCCAGAGAACCAAATAACCCTATTAAAAATGGGGTGCAGAGCCAATCAAAGAATTTTCAGCTGAGGAATATAGAATGGCTGAGAAGTACCTAAAGAAATGTTCAACATCCTTATTTGCTAGGGAAACGCAAATCAAAACAGCCTTGAGATTCCACCTCACACCAGTCAGAATGGCTAAAATCAAAAATTCAGGTTACAGCAGATGCTGGTGAGTATGTGAAGAAAGAAGAACTCTCCCCCATTGCTGGTGAGATTGCAAGCTGGTACAAACACTCTGTAAATCAGAATATTGGACATAGTACTACCTGAAGACCCAGCTATACCACTCCTAGGCATATACTCAGAAGATGTTCCAACATGTAATAAAGACACATGCTCTACTGTGTTCATAGAAGCCTTATTTATAATAGCCAGAAGCTGGAACGAACCCAGATGTCCTTCAACATAGGAATGGATACAGAGTATGTGGTGTATTTGCACAATGGAGTACCACTCAGCTATTAAGAATGATGACTTCTGAAATTCTTAGGCAAACAGATGGAACTGGAAAATATCATTCTGAGTGAGGCAACCCCATCACAAAAGTACACACATGGTATGCACTCACTGATAAGTGGATATTAGCCCAAAAGTTCTGAATATCTAAAAAATAATTCACAGTCTACATGAAGCTCAAGAAGGAAGACCAAAATGTGGGTGTTTCAGTTCTTTTGAGAAGAGGAGTAAAATACTCATAGGAGCAAATATGTTAATAAAATATAGAGACTGAAGCAAAGACCAACCAGAGACTGCTTCCACCTGAGGATTCATCCCATATATAGTCACCAAACCATGACACTATCATGGTTGCCAAGAAATGCTTGCTCAAAGTAGCCTGTTATGTCTGTCTCCTAGGAGGCCCTGCTAGAACCTTAAAAATACCCTTAGTCATTAGGGAAATGCAAACCAAAACAACCCTGAGATTCCATCTCACACCAGTCAGAATGGCTAAGATCAAAAACACAGGAGATAGCAGTTGTTGGCGAGGATGTGGAGAAAGAGGAACACTCCTCCACTGCTTGTGGGATTGCAAACTGGTACAACCACTCTGGAAAGCAGTCTGGCGGTTCCTCAGAAAACTGGGCATGACACTCCCAGAGGATCCTGCTGTACCACTCCTGGGCATATACCCAGAGGTTTTCCCTGCATGCAATAAGGACACCTGCTCCACTATGTTCATAGCAGCCTTATTTATAATAGCCAGAAGCTGGAAAGAACCCAGATGTCCCTCAACGGAGGAATGGATTCAGAAGATGTGGTATATCTACACAATGGAATACTACTCTGCAATTAAAAACAATGAATTCACAAAATTCCTAGGCAAATGGTCAGAACTTGAAAATATCATCCTTAGTGATGTAACCCAATCACTGATAAGGGGATATTAACCCAGAATCTCGGAATACCCAAGACACAATTCACATATCAATAGATTTCTAAGAAAATGGAAGGAGAGACCCCTGGTCCTGGAAAGACTGGATGTAGGGGAATGCCAGGACAGAGAAGCTAGAGGGGGTTGAATGGGGAACAGAGGGAGGGAAGAGGGCTTATGGGACTTTCGGGGAGGGAGGAAATGGGAAAGGGGAAATCATTTGGAATGTAAATAAAAAAACTTAGAAAATAAAAAAAGAAATACAGAGGCAAATGCTCACATCCAACCATTGGACTGAGTGTGGTGTCCCCAATGGAGAAGTTAGAGAAAGGAGTAAAGGAGCTGAAGGCCTTTGCAACCTCATAGGAAGAACAACAATATCAACCAACCAGAACCCCCCCGGAGCTCCCAGGGACTAAGCCATCAACAAGGAGTACACATGGCTCCAGCTGCATATGTAGCAGAGGATTGCCTTGTCAGGCCATAATGGGAGGAGATGTCCTTGGTCCTATGAATGCTTGATAGATGCCCCAGTGTAGGCAAATAGAGGCCTGGGAGTTGGGAGGGGGGGTGGGTAGAGTAACACTCTCATAGAAGTAGGGGGAGGGAGGATTGGATAGGGGCTATCGAGGAAGGGGGTGGGGGAAACTTGGAAACATTAACATTTGAAATGTAAATAAAAAATATACCCAATTTAAAAAAAAAGGATCCCATTCAGAAGGAAGAAAGGTGTGTGAGAACTACTCTGTAGTGTGAGAGCTTCTGTCATAAGAGCTGTAACACTGCCACTTGAGAAGAGGTCTGCTCTCTGATAATGCCACCAGAAGTTCCCCTGTACTCCTTGCTGGCTAGTTGATGGCTTGTTGACTCAGCCCGAGCTGACTCAACACATGGTGAAGAGTATAGCCTCTTGTACAACTGAGGAGGCACAGGCAGAGACTGAGGAGGAGGCAGCTGCAGCAGTGGGAGCAGTGGAGGTGACTATCCCTCCCTGCTTGCACTTTTTCCCTTTTGCCTCAACCCTGGCACCCTACTGGGCCAGTGCCAGAGATCTCCATGGAAAGCCTCCAGTACACAGGCCCACATCTGGCAATCATGTGGAGCCCGAACATAGACACAACTGCACTGAATGGATACTGCGGGAAGGTGCCTCCCCCCCCAACCCCAACTCTGGAGACAAGTAACCTGTCCTTTCCTGCTGTGCTTTAAGTCAGTGCCATTGCATGGATTTGGACAAGCTGAAGGGACAACTGAAGCCTCATGGACAGACCTACTCTCTGCTGTTGGCTTAAGGTCCCTCTGGTCCCTGTCTAAATCCCCGACAACCTTCAACAGGTGTTTGGCAAAGACTCTGTATCTAACTTCTCCTTAAAACAACAAGAAAACCTGGTGATGCAGTAGCCACTTAAAAGCCACAGTACGGCTGCCAGTTCTTAAATCTGCGGGAAGGCTTAGTGTTTTGAACCTCTGTGGAATCCTACAAAGCCAATAGGCCAAGGGGAAAGTTTCCATTGGACAAAGCATTTCTCCTCTTTTCTGTCTTAGGCAACTCACCATTACATAAAAAGATCACCCCAGGCCAGAGAAATATGTGCCCTACTAAAACCCCATGGAATGTTTTTGGAGGAAGCCCTTCAGATAGTGCCATGTATGGCTAATGATAATTTATAGCCTGGACTCAAGGATCTGAGTAGCTTCTCTCATCAAAAACAGAGACACCCGAGAAGAAAAAACACCCTCTCTAATTTTTTGTTGATCTTAGCTGCAATTTGGCAATACATAGGACCATCTAAATAGGACAGGCTGCTAGCAACTCAGCTCCTGAGTCCCCCCAGTCAGATGAACCCAAAGATCAAGATCCTAAAACCTACTCTAATTCAGATCTCACAGCCCTTAATTAATAAGGGAAATAAAATCTGTCTACCCACCCCTGCCTCCTTATGCCTTGGAGAAAACACTAAATAAACCATCTTCTCCTCCTGCCCCTCCCTCTCGCACTCAAGGGCAAGGCTCCATTAAAGAAAGGAGCTTCCACTTACCTCTTCCCCTACTCCACCTCCCCCCATCCAACCAGAGAGAGGCATCTCCTCCCCATTCTCCAAGCTATACAAGCCAAAGACTCAAAACTCACTTGGTCAAGTTCCATAGTCCCTTATCCCCATCCATCTACCACCCGACAACTTTGTAATTTTTGAGACTCTCTTGCAAAAAACCCAATCCCGCCTCCTATGCTACTCAGGAATCTGATATGGAACTAGAAACCCAAAGTGATTAAGCATTCCTGGTTAATATCAACCCCAGTCAAACTGAACCCACTCCAACTGGTACCCACCCTAAGCCTCAGACTTAAAAGTACTCAGGCAGGCAGTAAAGGAAGATGGCATCCACTCACCCTAGATAAAATCTCTCCTACCGAGCCATGTTGCCAACTTAAACACCCCCCAAGATTAGAGAGGTATTTGTAGTTCTTCCCTTCCTGGCCCAATATTTTTAGAATGGGAAGCCATATTTTGAAATGAATGCTATCAACAAGTCAGGCAAAACTGGAGCAGAGAAGACAACCCTTGGGGTTTTAATGAACTCTTTGGCTAGGAAGACCTTTCTACTGGAGCATAGCAGGCAACTCAGCCAGTCTGAATCCAGACTAGCTTTCTAGGGTTTCCAGGAGGAGCATCACAATAGGTGGATTGTGACAACCCACAATATAGGAACCATGTCACTCCAGATTACATCTGTGACTCAGGTATTTGTAGTAGCAGTAAAAGCAGAAAGAATCTGCTTCAAATGTGGAGAGACAGGACATTGGAGGAATGAAATGCCCACAAAACTCTCTCCCCATAACAGATCCTAATCTCCCTAAGAAAATCTGTCCCCACTACAGAAAAGTTTTCCACTGGAGGAGATACTGTCTCACTGTATATGATAAGAATGGTAAGCCACTGGAACCTTTAAACTTCAGACAGGGTAGCCCTCAGCCCCGACAGTAAGAGGTACAACTACTCCCATAGAAGTCTTATGGGTGTCCAGCATCTCAGGCTCCCATCCAAAATTAACCATTAAAATAGATAATAAACTAGTCAAGTGTCTTATTGATACTAGAGCAGACAGGACAATTTTAAGACAACAAGAGATCCCATGTGAGTGTCAACTGATCCCTGGGCCCCAGCTCATAGGCATAGGGGGTATCTCTCATGCATTCATCACTAAACAGGCCTACAGGTGGGAAGACCTAGACGGAGCTACTGACCTCATATGCCCCCTGGTGGCTCAAGTAGCCACCAATCTTCTATATCTTGCACACCTTAGAGGTGGTTCTTACCACCCAACCAGCAAGAGACCACATTACAATAGAGGGCATTATCTATAAATAAAATAATACCCAAGGAGACCCTAAAAACCTTCCTTCAAATCACCCCCAATTCTAGGGGCCACTGTTAGATTTAGTACTCTATGCCTTTGTTGGCTCTCCAATGAAGCCATCTGGGTCCCACAGTGTCCTCTATTAAGGGAGAAGCTTAGAACCCTCACACAGCTGGTAGAACAGCTGTGGCTATTATACCTCCACCCCTCCCACTGTCCTTGGAATACCCCTGTGTTTACTATAAAAAAGATCTCAATGGGATGGAGATTATTACAAGATTTGAGGGCAATTAACAAAACCATGCAAGTCTGGGGCTCTCCACAAAGAGGGCTACTCCACATCTCAGCCATTCCTGTCAATGATCCCCTGTTAGCAATCGACAAAAGACTGCTTTTTTTTCATCCCTCTTCATCCCAGAGACTGTGAATGTGTTTCATTCTCAGTAACCCCCATTAACAACTCTGGCCCAGTCTCATGATATGAATGGACTGTTCTGTAGGGAATGGCTAACAGTCCAACCATTTGTCAGGAAGCTGTAGCCACTGCATTCAAACCCTATTCAGACAAAGGACTCAATATATACCATTATATAGATGATATGTTAGCATAGGAATACTTTTCCACCTCCCCCTCCGAACTTAAGGACTAGCTAATACCTTCCCTATTTGCCCTAGGATTCAAAATATCCCCTCACAAAATCCAACTTATTCTGCCCATTGCATTTTTATGAACAGAAATCTCCATTACCTTAATATGCTCCCTCAAACCCACACTTTCCTTCCCTCAAAAATTAACTCTCGCCTCCCTCCAGAGCTTTTTGGGCAATCTCAGTTAGCTTCAGCCCTGGCTCCCACTTCCCACAAGCACCCTTCAACCCCTCTTCAACCTCATGAAAGGAGACAAAAATCCCTCCTCTCTGAGAACACTGTCCCTGGAAGCAGTCCAAGCTCTAAATTCTGTCAATGCAGCTCTAAAAGATAAGGCTCTTTCTAGGTATGACCCAACAATACCTATTCAGTTCCTTATCTTTAACTCTTACCCTACCTACATTTGTGGGAGCCCTTTACACACTTCAAGGAATGCTGGAATGGCTCTACACCCCGATGGGTGGTGCACTGCAAATTTTATATGAGGTGGATGCACTTGCTAGCATGATTACAAATAGTAGGGATAGAGCCCTGCTAACCCTAGGGAAAGAACCTGACATTCTTGTCACCCACTTCTCCTTCTCCGACATTCAGTGGCTAATCAAAAATCACTCCTGCTTTGCTCTCAGCCTAATAGGATTCCCAGGACAAATTGACAACCATTATCCTGACAAAAAATGAGCTTCTGCCCTCCCTCTGTTGTGATGGCTACCTCTCAAACTATTCTCAAAAGAGCCCATAGTGGAAGCCCCTTCAATATTTACCAATGGGGGAAAGTAGGGAACCTCTGGCAGTAATATTTCTCTTTCCTGAGGATGAACCCCCTATCTTCTGATTCAAAGAGCTACCCCATCACTCCTGCCCAATGTAAAAAATTATATGCCATCTATAGCGCTAAAAGAAGCAAGGGTTACCTCACTAAGGATGATATTTTCAAGTTCTGACCATTTGCCTAGGAATTTCGTGAATTCATTGTTTTTAATTGCAGAGTAGTATTCCATTGTGTAGATATACCACATCTTCTGAATCCACTCCTCCATTGAGGGACGTCTGGGTTCTTTCCAGCTTCTGGCTATTATAAATAAGGCTTCTATGAACATAGCGGAGCATATCAATAGATTTCTAAGAAGATGGAAGGAGAGACCCCTGGTCCTGGAAAGACTGGATGTAGGGGAACGCCAGGACAGAGAAATGAGAGGGGGTTGAATGGAGAAAAGAGGGAGGGAAGGGGGCTTATGGGACTTTCGAGGAGGTAGGAAACGGGAAAGGGGAAATGATTTGGAATGTAAAGAAAAAAAAAACTTAGAAAATAAAAAAGAAATAAAGAGAAAAAAATAATAAGTTCAAGACCAAAAAAAAAGATGTCAAGGGCCCTTTTAATCTCTTTTCAGACAGTGTATATGCTGTCAATTTGCTCCCCTGGTTGTCAAGATCCTTTGTCAAACTAGACACCAACCCACTTTACCCTCTACTCATACACCCTCCTACAAGAAAGAGCCTCCCCATCTACATCCAGCATGTCCAATCTCATAGTCCCCTGCCGGGTCCTATATCTGAAGGAAATGCACTTGCTGACCAAACTGTTGCAACATCGACATTCATGGCCTCAGCTGAACAAGCAGATCAATTTCATTCATGTACACATACAAATATAAAGGGGCTTCATGCCCGCTTCCCCCACATCCCTCTTGTTCAACTCCAAAGGATACTAAAAACATGCTCCTCTTGTGCATCCTTCATTACCACCCCAGCTTTAGAAACGATGGGCACCAATCCCTGAAGTCTTAATTCCAATGCCTTATGGCAAATTGAGGTCACCCATATTCTCCAATTCGGTAGACAGAAATATGTCTTTGTCACCATAGATGCATACTCACATTTTATATGGGCTACAGCCCACACAGGTGAAAACTCAAAAAAGTTAATTCACCATATGCCCTCCACCTTTGCCATCATGGGCATTCCTCAACAGATAAAAACTAATAATGGCCCTGCCTTTACTAGCTCTCAATCAAAACCTTCTACACAGACTGGGAAATTGCCCATCATATGGGAATTTCATACAACCATCAGGGCCAAGGGATAATAGAAAGAACACATCAAACACTAAAGGCTCAATTCCAAAAAAAAAGAAAACCACCTAAGCCCCTAATGTACAATTAATGATGGCTCTGACTACCCTAAACTTATTTAACATCTACAAAAACTTCAAACATCCCTCTATCTCCCTCTATTGGCACACACCAAAATTAATTCCCCCTATCCTAGTACGATGGTGAGATCCTTTGGACAGAATTTGGAAGAGTCCAGAATCCCTCCTTACAACTGGGAGGGGATTCCCTTGTGTTTTTCCACAGGACAAGCCTAAGCCTATCTGGGTTCCTGCCAGAAATGTCCAAGACCAACTCACCAACCAAGAAGATGACCCGCCTCTCGCTGGCAGATCAAGGACAGAAGAGGAAGAGGCAGAAGAAACACCACATCCAGAAGGACAACAAGATCTCCTGGAAGGACATCCATGACCTGGTGACTGTTGTCCCGGCCATGTGCCCTCCACAAGCCACCCTCTCTATTTTGTTGGCTATTTTTGTCATTCTTCGTGTTAACTCTGCTACCGCCCAGCCTCTCCCTAGCCTTCCCAACACCTACCACTTGTTCCCATTCAGTTTCTACAGCAGCAGATGAGTAGCATTGTAAAAATCACTGCCTATCAGGTCTTTGTTCTGTATCAAACTTTCCAACATAGGAGATGGTTATTCTGATGACACCTCTCCCTTATAAAAAGAGGGTGTTGTGGGTGTTGGGCTGTGATAGGCAGCCTGGTCCTTGGTCGAGCTCAAGTGTGAAACCCCAGTGATCCTGCAGGTGACACTGCAGGGGATAACCCTTCAAGGAAAGGTAAGCATTTTGCCATGCTCCTGAGTCCCTGGCTCCTGTCATATAGCTATAGCCCTCACAGCCCCCTGTAGAAATATCTGTGGCTATCATTTACATAGGAGCAGCACCCCAAACCCTCCCACATGCAGATAAAGTATCCCCAAGCTCTCAGACTAAGCCAATGGGAAGTACCTGCTGTCAGACTCTGACCTACCCCAAAACTGTATATAAGAATTCTATCCAGAAGTAATGAAGGTGTGAGAACTACCCTGAGAGCCGTCATTAGAGCTGTAGCACTTCCACTTGGAAAGAAGTCTGCTCTCCAGAAATGCCACCAGAAGCTCCCCTGCACTCTTCACTGGCTAGTTGACATCTCATCGGCTCAGCCCAGCCCCAACTCAGTGCAGGGTGACCATTCCAACCTCTTGGAGCAACTGTGGTAGCACAGGCAGAGACAGAGGTGGAGGAAGCTGCAGCAGTGGAGGCAGTGGAGGCAAACTCCCCCTCCCTGCTCTCACTCTTTCCTTCTCCTTTGCCTGAACCTTCATACCCAGCAAGGCCAGAGATCTCCATGGAAAGCCTCCAGTACACAGGCCCACACTCAATAACACTTTATAACAGTGATTGCAGTCTGAAAGAGTAAGTCACTAGCCTCCCAGGGTGAGGGATTGGGTTTACATCATTTACTCAGCAGGTGGGCAGGGAGATGGCTTTCAACTTTCAGGTAGACAGGATACAGAACAGTTACACTTGGTAGCAAAATCAGTGTTCTTTGTCCATAAGTCAAACATGTAGACATAATACCTCCATGGAGATTTGTCATAGTGGGTTGACTAGTTTCTCCAGAAGATTGCCCTTTACCTACCTTCTGACAGTGAAAACATTATCCAATCAATCGTTCAGTTTAATATAACCAAGCCTGAAGTAACCCTTTCTTCACTTGGTATCACTATGCTAAAAGTAGGAGCTGGGGTCACTGAAGATCAGTACATGATCTTTATCTACCCCAAGAAACTTTTCATCTAGAGAATGAAACTGGTTAAGACAATCTAACAGGCATTTAAATAACTTGAGTCAGACTATGATTTATCCAATCATAAAAGGTTTACAGAAAACTCAGCTAAGAATACTAAACATAATATTCTCAGTGAGTTGTCTTCACCAGCTTCCAGAGCTTAGCCGTAAGATGTGAGTTCAACAGTAAAAAGCTGGTGTGTGTTGCTTTTGTTGAAGGTCCTCTCATATTTCCTCTGCCAGTGAACTGTGACTGTTTCATAACAGAGGATATTGTTGACTAAAGTTCAAAGAATGAGAAACATTGGCCTTCCACAGGTGCCATGGCAGTTATGAAACACCACATACTCTCCCACAAATCAATCTGCTGCCTATTAGCAAGCTCTTGCTATTCCACCAAGCCCAGCTCCCACCTACTACTCCTTTGTAGGCTACAATAGAGAAGGCATTGACTAGAATTTTCTGGCAATACTAAAAAGAATTTTGTGGAAACAGCACATCCATCCTGGTCCTTGTGCTCTGGGACATGTTTGGTTTTATGTGGATAGCTGGTTGGTGAAGAGAAGGAAGGACATCACTCCATCTTTCTAGAGTCCTTACCATATCTGTGCTGAATTCTGAATTTCTGAACAATCACTGTCTAGCATGAGAATCATACAGGATTTCATACCATTGCAAAGGCCTCACATGGAAGCATATTCCTACTGAAAAGCTTTCAGTCATTATTCAATTTAAAGACAGCTGGGAATAAACCTCAATTCAATATTAAATTAGGACTTAGATTCAGGATTATGAAATCTTATTGGATTTTGAAAATGCATTTCTGAATGTGTTATAGGTTAAAATAAACAAACAACAATAACAAAAAAAATTAATTTGGCGAAAAGCTTGTATTTATGTCCTAAGAAAATGTGCTCATCAATTGAGTCAGCCAGGCACAAGGGATACGTAGCTAGAAAATTAGAATTCAAGGTAGACACATACTTCTGTGTACAAAAACAAGATGACCTTGAGTTTATGGGTAGAAGAAGGTTTGATTTTGAGCTTGTGAATTAAGAGGACGAAAACATAAAACGTGTTTATGGAAATGACATGCTGGGGGATATGTTGCTGTGAAATGCTCTATTTACACTTTCCTTCATAAGAGATTTGCAGAGATTTCCAAGTCTAGGCTTAAGCAAAAATGTAGGAATTGATATGACCTGCTATTGGAGATACTGAGCTGTTGTTTATTATAAGAAGTATCAAAGAGATGAAAAACTAGTATAGCTACCTTCAGATAGTAATACTGTAATAAATTGCTGAGAATAACCAATACCAATTTATTGAGCTTGACACAAAATGGAGGACTCCCTCTTCTTAGTCAGGTTTCCTCTTCTTTGCATAATCTGAAAAGCCCACCCTTCCATATCCTCTTCCTGAGGAGTGTCACATAGTCCTTGGCAAAATTACAGATTCAACTTTTTCTCTCCAGATAAGAACCTACTCAGCAAGCACCTGGATTCCTGGAATGCCTCTCCATGCAAATGAGATATCCCCAGTACCTTAAGCTCCAGCCAATGACTTACATTCACACTGAGAACTTCTTCCTATTCTCAAAGGTTCATGCAGTTTTTCTTCACCCCAAATAAAGTGCAAAAGCTGTTTCACCGAACATCATCTAAGAGAGCAGTTTCACTGATTATCCAAGTAAGTTTTAATACTAAAATCCAGAGAGAGGGCCTCCCCCACTCCTAGTATCCCTAGCCAGAACTGAATTCTGCCTATCTCACCCATTCCAGGCTCTGTTTCAGCCTGGTGTGCTGCATAATGTTGTGCCAATTAAAAACTTCTGGCATAGTTAAAAGAAAGGCTATAGAGACTCTCTTGGTTATTGGTAGTTGATAGATACTAAGGAAACAGGAGTCACTTCTTAGTTAAGAAACTGCCACTGGAAAGTTTTCTAGGTCACATTTGATGGCTTGACAACCATGAATATATTGACAACATATAATCACACTCAGTGAATAACAACAACAGCAACAATAATAATAATATCACCCAGATCTTGCACATTTTTCACAAGGGTCTGTCTGGCTTGACCAGTCAAGAAGGAACATCCTGTAACTTGCCTCCAGGTACTTTGTGCATATCAGACACAGAACTAATAGAACAAAGCTACATGCCAGATCTCAATGAAAAAAATACAAACTATATGAAATTCAAAACCAAATGCTGTACTAATCCATCAGTACTCTAAAAATACTTCCTCCTGGGTTTAGTAATATCCAACTTTCCTCTATCCAAGTAGTATATTTTACAATTTATCTTATTAGATTATTATCTTCGTTAGAAAAACTATTCTCGTTCATCTCTGTATGTCCTTAATACAGATGCACTTGTTACACAGAAGATGTACAACAAATGTATGTTATTTAGATGAATAAACTCTCATAGAACTGCAAAAAATACTGATTAGTGAGAATTACCTAAATGGGCATCATTCAAAATATGGGTCATAGAGGTCATTAATTCAAAGAGTTTAAAAGAAAATGCAAAGAAATAGATAAATGAACTTAAAGAGAATAAAGTTAAAGAGAAAAAGCACCTGAGTGATGTCCAAGAAAGCAGAAATGTAAGGATAATGGAAATAATGATGGTAGGCAAGAAATTGAAAATGCAATTCAATATAGAGATAGAGGTATTGAAGGTGACAAGATGATATGGATATGGAATTGAAAAACCCAATAACTATTACTTTACCAGAGGTGATATCTATTGTTGATGGTAAAGTGTGTTTCTTGCAGAAAGGTGCAGCAGACAGATGGATCTGAATCCTGTTTTATTTTCTTTCTCCTCCTCCTGCTCCTGCTCCTCCTCCTGCTGCTGCTGATCAAGGTCCACTGTGTAGATCTGACTGTTGTGATTTTTTTCTTACGCAGGAAAAGCTGAGTTCCATCTGGCTCTTACTCCTGACTGTTGGGATTGAAGGTATGCACCACTACAACCACTAGAATCTGTTTTCTAGTCTAATCTTGTTGTCTGTGGTTTTTTTTTTTAAACTGGGGAAACAAGCCAATTAATATTAGAGTTACCAGTGATTAGTGTTTACTGATTCTTATATTTTTCTTGTGATGATATGAAGTTATTTTCTCCCTCTTCTGTTCTGAAATTATTTATTCTAGTGGTAAACTTTTTAGAGCAAAGTTTTCTTTCCAGTGTCTGCTATATAGCTGGATTGATTGATAGATAGACACTGCATAAATTTTGTTTTATTGTGGAAGGTTTTTCTTTCTCTGTATATTGTAATCAATAATTTTACTGGGTATAATAGTATGGGCTGGCATCTTTCATCTCTCAGAATTTGCAGACTCCTATATAGGCCTTCTAGCTTTTATGTCCTTCACTGAGAAATCAGGTGTTATCCTAATCGGTCTTAATTTATATTTTACTGGGTCTTTTCCCCTGCAGATTTTAATATTCTTTCTTGGCTTTATATATTTAGTGGATTTGCTTATTATGTGTTCTTGGGTATTTCTTTTCTGGTCTAGTCCATTTGGTGCTGTTTGCTTTTATACCTTGATAGACAACTATTTCCTTAGGTTGGGAAGTTCTTATTCTATGATTTTTGTCAAAAATATTTTCCATGCCATTAAAATAGGTTTTCTTGAGTTCTACTACACCTGACATTTGTATATTTGGTAATTTCTTAGTTTTACATATTTTGTGGATATTTTCAGCCTAAAATTATTTTAGATTTAACATTTTATTTTAGATTTAATATTCTATTTTTGTTATTTAATTTTTTCTATCTTATCTTCAATGTCTGAGATTCTCTCTTCTAATGTTGATATTCTGTTGGTGAGGCTTACCTCTAAAGTTTTTGCTTCACTTCCTAAAATTTCTTCTTTTCTTAACTTCACTCCACTGTTTAACTAGAATGTTTAACGGGGTAGATTCAGTCTATCCAATGTCCAAAGATGTCCAAATCCAAGTCCAAGAACATAGAACGAGATAACTATCACCAACAAACACAAAGAAAGACAATCAATATACAGTTCATCCCTTCCAGGGGCGCAGTTACAGTTAATCTCTTCCATGGATTCAGAACAGTCAAGACAACCAGGAGCCCCTACCAATACAGCAGGAACCAGATAAAACTGGTTCTAGCAAGACTTGGCTCCCGCCGATACTGTCTTGCTGTTTCCAGAAGGAGAGGAGCCCTCCTGGCTCCCTCCAGGGTCTCTGGAGCATCCCCCAGATTCCCTGCAATTGTGACTTTAAGGCACATCTTTCCCTCCACACTTGACCACACCAAACACCATAGGCTCTCCAAGCCCCCTGACACTTGGAAGCAAATCAAAAGTTCAAACAAACTTAAAGACTCAGACTTTGACAAACAGCAAGACAAACAAGAAAGAACAATGGTTCCAGCTTGAAACTTCTGAATCACCACTCTCTGGTGTGTCGCCACAGGGGGCTGATGCCAATGCACCAAAGGTAAGACTCTGACAAGCCTTAGCTTACCAGGAACCACTCGAGTCAATAATGCAGAGTTGGGGATTGATGCAAAAGCAAGAGGAATTTATTGTTCCAGTGTGTTGTGGTTGCCCTGCACCCAAAGGAGAGACAGCGACCTCGGGCAGCCTGTTAGGCCAGTTTTTATACAGTTTTCAGGGGTAGTAGAACAACAGCCACTAGGCACAATGTGATTGGCAGAATAGTGTGACTTTTAAACTGATTGGTCCTTAGGGAATTAGGTAACAAGTGGTTCCCTTATCTGTGGGTGGCTAATGGACCCACCCTGAGGAATGTGTCTGTGAGTTCTGGGCTTACCTCATCTGCAGGTGACTGAAGGTCTGTCCTCCCTGTGGTCTGAGGAATGCAATTAGCCTCTCCCTTCTGGAGGGGATGGGCCTATGTGCTCTATTACCTTTCTCTTCCAGGAGGAGAGGGGTCTGGTGGAATTTTCCAAATTTCTCAAGCTCACCTCTTCAAGACCAATGTATCCATCAAAACTATCTGTCATAGCTGAAGGATATGAACAGTTTAAAAATATTATAACCTGTAGAGAGCCTTACTTGACATTGACAAAGGTGAAGTTCCTCTCCCAGCCTTTGAGTGGGAATTCCTATGTTAACCGTAATCCCCTCCACCTGGGGTGGAGCACTCAGACCAAGGTGAAGTCCATTGTTTTCCAGATCTACAATTTCCTGAATTAAGCAGGTGACCCACCCAACTGCTTAAGCAGTAGAACCAATGCACAGTGAACAGTCAAACCAGTTCCCCTGAACACACCCTGGAATGTCGGGAGGGGTCTTGCCTAAACTTTAAATTCTGAATCCTCCATTAAACCTTGAGACTTTGAACAGCAGCTATTGTCTTGGTCTCATTTTCTTCTCGCAGGCCCATTCTATTTCATCCCAGGCTTTCCTTCCAGGTAACCCTTTTGATGTAACTGCGGGCAGTTTCAATAACCAACAGAGCAAACCTATATAAAGCAGAAAAGAAGAATGAGTATGGTGAAGAGGCTATAGAAAGAAAAGAGCCCAACTATAATTAATATGAACATACTAGTGAAAATACACACACACACACACATACATGCGTGCACAGACATACACATCAACAAAATAACTATAGTCAACACACAACTTTAAATACTAACTTTAAATACTAATGGGAAAATGTTTTTCCCATTCTACAGGTTGCTGATTTGTCCTATTGACTATGTCCTTTGCCTTACAGAAGCTTTTCAGTTTCATGAGCCTGAGCCATTGGAGTTTTCTTTAGGATACCCCATATCCAATAGAGGGCTAATATCCAAAATATATAAAGAACTCAAGAAGTTAACTTCCAGAAAACCAAACAACCAAATCAAACTATGGGGTATAGAACTAAACAGAGAATTCACAACAAAGGAATCGCAAATGGCCAAGAAGCACTTAAAGAAATTTTCAAGGTTCTTAGTCGTCAGGAAATGCAAATCAAAATGACACAGAGATTCCACCTTACACCAATCAGAATGGCTAAGATCAAAACTGAGGTGACAGCATATGTTGGTGAGAATATGGAGACAAAGGAACACTCCTCCATTGCTGGTTGGGTTGCAAACTGGTATAACCACTCTGGAAGTCATTCTGGAGGTATGTACTCACTAATAACTGGATTTTAGCCAAAATATAGAATACCCAGAATACAATGCAAAGAACTCAAGAAGGTTAACAAGCAGAATGGGCCAAGTGAGGATGTCTCAATCCCACTTGGGAGGGAGAAGAAAGCAATCACAGGTCAGAATGAGGGAGGGACCTGTGTGAGAGAGGGGGCATGGCAGGGAAAAGGAAAACATGAACAGTTATTTGGTGGGTGGGTGGGGGGGATCAGGAATGAAGCTCTGAGGCCCAGCAGAAAAAAATGGAAACAGACAACCTCAGAAGGTAGAAACAGGTACCCTCTAGAATGTACCAGAGTCCTGGGAGGAGATAGACTTTCAGGAATTAGAGGGAGGGACCTTAAATGAAATGTCCAACAGTAGAGAGAGGGAACTTGTAGAATCCACCTCCAGTAAAAAGACAGACCATCAAGTGGAAGTATGGGGATATAATCCCACAGTCAAAAACTGTGACCCAGAATCGTCTCCGTATAAAAGAACTTTAGGGACAAAACTGAAGAAGAGACAGAGGGAAAGGAGGTCCAGTGGCTGGGCTAAACTGAGATCCAGCTCAAGGGGAGGCCCCAAGGCCTGATACTACTATTTATGGTATGATGTGCTTACAGATAGGATCCTAGCATGACTGCCCTCCAAGAGGCCCAACAAGCAGCTGAAAGAGTCAGAAACAGATACATATACTCAACCAATGAACAGGATACACTAGCTGATACGAGGCATTTACACATATAGCAGAGAACTACCTTGTCTCGCTTTAATGACAGAAGACATCCCTAACTCTTGAGAGACTTGAGGTCTCAGGAAGTGGGGAGGTTTAGTGAGGTTTGGGGACATCATTTGGAGATGGGGAGGAAGAATGGGATGAGGAACTGTCAGAGTGTGGACTGTGAGGGTGATAACAACTGGGCTGTAAAAAAGATTTAATAATAATAATAATAATAATAATAATAATAATAATAATTCCTCAATTCTACAACAAAAAGACACAGGTCAGCTGAATGTATCAGGAAACAAAATAGATATATTGGTTGTGTATGAGTGACACATCTTAACTTTGGAAGTGGGTACCACCTGAGAGAGAAGGGGGAGAGGAAGAGGGGGAAGGGGAGAGAGAGGGACAGGAAGAGGGAAAGGAATAGGGAGAGGAACAGTAAGAAGAAGAGGGAGAGGGAGAGGAGGAATGAGAAAGTACCACAAATCAATCAGGAACTAAGCAGTTATCAGATATCACTGTCAATATCTGACAAAGTAAAACATCAATCTAAAACTTATCATAAAAGACAAAGAAGAACACTTCATCCTAATCAAGTGAACAATTAACCAAGAAGGCATTACTATCATAAATTTATATGTACCAAACTATGGTATACCTAATTTACTTTGAAAATATGTACTGCCAGAATTAAAAATATAGATGGGCATCACCCATTAATAGTAGGTGATGTCCTGGAAAGACTGGATATAGGGGAATGCCAGGACAGAGATGCGAGAGGGGGTTGAATGGGGAAAAGAGGGAGAGAAGGGGGCTTATGGGACTTTCGGGGAGGGAGGAAACGGGAAAGGGGAAATGATTTTGAATGTAAATAAAAAAAAACTTAGAAAATAAAACAAAACAAAACAAAATAAAACAAAACAAAATAGTAGGTATGTCTTTTCTCCACTTTATCTTATAGACATGTCATCCAGAACAAAATACAAGCAGAGAAATATACTAAAAAGATATCATACATTACATAGAATTAAAATATGTCTGCATAATAGTCCATCCCGACATCAAAGAATATACATTATATATTCCACTAAACCACACATTGAAGTTTTTTCTAAAATAAACAATATCCTGTGACATAAAAATATCCAGAAATACTGAAATACCTCCTTTTATCCTATCTGATCACAATGCAAAAAACCAAAACAAAACAAAACAAAAAACAACAACAAAAAAAACCTTAAAATTAACAGCAAAGAAATCAAATTCATGGAAATTAACCAAGTCATAACTGAATAATGGATGCCACAAAAAAGAAATAAAAATGTCCTGAAACTAAGTGATGAGGAGAACACAATACAACAAAACCTTGGAGATATACTGAAAGCAGTCTGATGAGGGAAATTCATAGCCCAAGTTCTGACATTAAGAAATGAGAAACATCATGAATAAATGACTCAGTGATGCAAGAAAATATTTGGAAAATAAGAACAAATTAATATTAAACCCACAATTATTCAAGATATGAAAATCAGAGCAAAAATTAATTAAAAAACAAAGAAAACAATGGAAAGAATCAATGAATCAATCTAACTGCTACTTAGTAGACAAGACAAGTAAGATTCATAGACTCTTCACCTAAGCAAAAGAAAGAAAGTGAGAACTGGGATTAACAAAATTAAAATGAACAGAGAAACAGAACCATAGACACGAAAGAAATACAGAATACTATAAGGGAATAATTTAAAATCCCACACTTCATTATGTTGGAAACTATAGAAGAAATATATATTAGTTCCTAAATTTTCACCAAATCAGCCAACATAAGTAAGGAAGACATGAGCAACCTAACAAGACATATAACAAACAAGGATATTAAAATAATAATCAAAAGCCTTCCAAATGAAAAACATCCAGTCCCAGGTAGATTAACAATGGCAATCTGCCAGACTTATAAGGATATCTTCAGCTCAGGCTTATTAAACTACTACAAAAAATAGAACAGTTTGAGCAGTTTAAAATTTCTTCTCAAAGAGTCAGAATCATGCTAATACCAAAGTGAGGTAAATACACTACGAAATAGAAAGCTATAACCAAATACCCCTGATGAATTCAAATATAGGCAATAAAATACTTGCAAAGTATTACAAACAAACATAAAAGAGATTAACTACAATGACCCTGTTGGCATCTTCCCGGAGTTATACCTGTTTCAACACATGTAAGTCAGTAATTGTAATTAAACACCTAAAAATATTTAAAGACAAAATATCACATAATTATTTCCATAGATGCAGAAAGTCATGTGACAAACATGTCATGTTCTTATGATAAAAACACCAAAGAGGGTATGAATAAAGGGAACATACCTTACTATAATCAAAACTATATTTGGGACTATGGTGCTTTAAATATCGTTGTCTTTTTTTTTAATTTTCTATTTTTTTTATTTACATTCAAAATGATTTCCTCCCTCCCCAAAAGTCCCATAAGCCCCCTTCCCTCCCCCTGTTCCCCATTCAATCCCCCTTCTCACTTCTCTGTCCTGGTATTCCCCTACATCCGGTCTTTCCAGGACCAGGGGTCTCTCCTTCCATCTTCTTGGAAATCTATTGATATGTGAATTGTGTCTTGGGTATTCCGAGATTCTGGGTTAATGACATTCCCAGAGGATCCTGTTATACCACTCCTGGGCATATATCCAGAGGCTTCCCCTGCATGCCATAAGGACACATGCTCCACTATGTTCATAGCAGCCTTATTTATAATAGCCAGAAGCTGGAAAGAACCCAGATGTCCCTCAATGGAGGAATGGATTCAGAAGATGTGGTATATTTACACAATGGAATACTACTCTGCAATTAAAAACAATGAATTCACAAAATTCTTAGGCAAATGGTCAGAACTTGAAAATATCATCCTTAGTGAGGTAACCCAATCACAAAAGAACACACATGGTATGCAGTCATTGTTAAATATGCTTATCCTATTAGGAGGTGTGGCCATTTTGGAGTAGGTGTTGCCTTATGCATCACTGTGGAGATGGACAATGAGACCCTTCTTCTAATTAAGTGGGAGCCAGTCTTCTCCTAGTGGCCTTCAGATGAAGATGTAGACCTCTCAGCTCCTCCTGAACCATGCCTGGCTGGATGCTCCCATGCTTCTGCCTTGATGATAATAAACTGAATCTCTGAACCTGTAAGCCAGCCCCAATTAAATATTGTACCTGTAAGAGTTGTCTTGGCCATGGTGTCTGTTTACAACACTAAAACCCTAACAGAGACAGAAACCCACAGTCAATATCATCCTTACATGGAGAAAAATCTTGAAGAATTTCCACTGAACTCATGAACAAGACAGGACTGCCCACTATTTCTACTCATTTCCAATATTGTGCTCAAAGCACTAGCTGGAGCAATAAGGCAACAGGAGTAAATCAAAGGGATACAAATAGGAAAAGACATCAAATTGTCCCCATTTGCAAATGACAACATGACATTATATATCACAGATCCAAAAAAAATCATACCAGAAAACTTCTGGAAATGTCCAACAATTTCAGCAAGTTGACAGGATATAGAAACAAAATGCACAAATCAATAGTTTTCTAGAAACAGCCAACAGACACACACACACACAGAGGTCATGGACACATTCCCATAGCCTCCAAGATTATTAAATATTTAGAATAATTCTAACAAAGAAATTAAAGGATCTCTCTACAATGAAAACTTTCAACCTCTGAAGAGAGAAATAGGGTAGGATACTGGAAAATGGAAAGGTACCCCATTGACATTAATGGTAGTATCAATATTGTAAAAATGACAATTATACCAAAGACAATTGCAAACACAATATACTCTTATTCAAAATCCTCATCTTACTTTTAACAGAAATAAAAAAAATACTTTGAAATTCATACAGAAATACTCTGGATAATCAGAACAATCTTCACACACAGACACAGACACAGACACACAGACACAGACACAGAAAGGCATGTACACACACACACACACACATTCTTCACACATGTATGTGTGCGTGTTTGTGCTAGATGGATTACCATTCCAGACCTCAAGATATATTACAAAACAATAGTATTAAAACAAGATAACACTGGCACAAAAACAGACATATAGACCAATGGAAAAATCATTAACTTTCCAAACATGAGCACAGACCTCTGATATTGGACAAAAATGTGAAAAGTATACCCTGGAGAAAAGAGAACATCTTGAACAATTGGTGCTGAGAAAACAGGGTGTTCAGATGCAGATGAATAAAATTAGACTCATATCTATCACATTGGACAAAAACTTACTCTAAATAAATCAAAGACCTAAATGTGAAGCATAGAACAGTGAATCTGCAAGAAGAAACACAGGAAGTACCCTACAGGACACAGGCTGAGGAAAGGAGTTTTGGATGGAATCGCATTTGCCTTAGACTTGAAGCCAACAATTGACAAATAGAACTTCACAATATGAAAAGGCTTCTTTACAAACTAAAGATGCAATTAGTCAAGTGAAGAGGAAGCCTACAGAAATAATGAGAATATTTCACAGCTATACATACAATATCTAGAATATATACAAAACTCAAAACCAGAGTTAAATAAAAAGAAAAATAATATTCCATTTAGAAAATGGGTTTGGGATCTAACACAGAGTTATTAAAAAATAAATAAGAATGACTGAGAATGTTCATCATCCTTATTAATTTGGAAAACATTGATTAAAACTACTTTGAGATTTTATCTCATCCCAATCTGAATGGTAAAAATTATCAAGATAAACAACAAAACAAGATCAAAACAAGACAACAAATGCTGGAGAAGATATAAGGGTGTGGGGAGGGAAGTACCCTCTTCCCTCTTGATGAGACTGAAAACTGGTCCAGCAACTCTGGATATCAGTTTGGAGAACTGTCAAAATCTATAAAATTTACTATGTGACTTATCTATGCCACTATTTGGCATATGTCCAAATGTTTCTACATTGTACTCCACAGATACTCAGATACTCAATGCTCATTGTCCTTCTAGATACAATACCTAGGAAATGGAAACAGTCTATATGTTCCTCAACTCACAAGTTGAAATGTGATATATACATACATACTGTTGAATAAGTACTATTCAAATGTAAAGAAAAATGAAATCATGAACCTTGCAGGTAAATAGATGGATTGAAAAAATATCAGAGTTAGTAAGGTTACCCAGACCCAGAAAGCCAAGTATCACAGGTTCTCCTTTGCCTGAGGCTCCTGGCCCCAAATCTTCACATGGCAAGCAAACAACAAACAACCCCTCCCCAAAAAATAGGAATATAAAAGGGGACCATAGAGTTTGGGGCAACAGACAGAGGAAAACACAGTATAAGAGATTTAAATTTGGAAAAAGGGAGATGGATTTAGCTGTGGAGTAAAGAATGAGATAATTAAAAAAAATAACAGGCTGTCTAAAAAAGTAATAAGAAATAACATTACTATCTATCTATAATTACACATGTATAATTATATATACATTATGAAATTTCACACACATATACATATATAATATAGAATTTTATACATATATATATGAAATTTTCCCATCTGAACTGACAGAGCTCCCACGCCACCAGAGCCATAGACTATGTAGTTAAAAACCCCAAAACCACATATGAGAAGCTCCCTTTCGAATTGTTGGTTGAAGTTTTCAAGAGATTCCCTAATCACTATATGCTATTGCAGTTGTCTATGGCCATATCATAGAGGTATAAAGACCTATTGTTGAAGATATGATGCATAATGTACACTCAAGGCAAGGCATTGGAGATACCAAAGTTTACATGGTATTTTGTTTGTCTTCATTTTTTAGGGACTGATCTCCATAGTTTGTACTTTTAAAAATATACTTTAAATGACTTGAAAAAAAACGTACAATTTGTATGTGTAGATACAACACTACATAATGCAGCTGAAGCCATGGATCCCTCCATGTGTTCTCTTTGATTGGTGGTTCAGTCCCTGGGAGCTCTGGGGGATCTGGTTGGTTGATATGGCTGTTCCTCCTATGGAGTTACAAACCCTTTCAGCTCTTTCAGTCCTTTCTCTAACTCTGCGATTGGGGACCCCATGCTCAGTCCAATGGCTGCAAGCATCTACCTCTTTATTTTTCAGGTTCTGGCAGAGACTCTCAGGAGACAGCAATATCAGGCTCCTGTCAGCAAGCACTTCTTGGAATTCATAATAGTGTGTGGGATTGGTAACTGTATAAGGGACAGATTCCCAGGTGGGGCAGTCTCTGGATGGCCTTTCCTCCATTCTCCACTCCACACTGTCTCTGTATCTCTTCCCGTGGGTATTTTGTTTCTCTTTATAAGAAGGACCCAAGTTTCCACACTTTGGTCTTCCTCTTGAGCTTCATGTGGTCTGTGAATTGTAACCTGGGTATTCTGAGCTTTGGGGATAATATCTATTTATCAGTGAGTACAAAACATATGTGTTCTTTTGTGATTGGCTTACCTCACTCAGAATGATATTTTCTAGTTCCATCCATTTGCCCAAGAATTTCATGAATTCATTGTTTTTAATAGTTGAGTAGTACTCCGTTGTGTAAATGTACATTTTCTGTATCCATTCCTCTGTTGAAGGATATCTAAGTTCTTTCCAGCTTCTGGCTATTATAAATAAGGCTGCTATGAACATAGTGGAACATATGTCCTTGTTATATGTTGGAGCATCTTTTGGGTATATGCCCAGTAGTGGTATAGCTAGGTCATCAGGTAATATTATGTCCAATTTTCTAAGGAACTACCAAACTGATTTCCAGAGTGGTTTTACCAGCTTGCAATCCCACCAGCAATGGATGAGTGTTGCTCTTTCTCCACATCCTTGCCAGCATCTGCTGTCACCTGAGATTTTGATCTTAGCCAATCTCACTGGTGTGAGGTGGAATCTCAGGGCTGTTTTGATTTACATTTCCCCAATGACTAAGGATGTTGAACATTTCTTTAGGTGCTTATCAGTCAATTGGTATTCCTCAGTTGAGAATTCTTAGTTTAGCTCTGTACTGCCCCATTTTTAATAGGGTTATTTGGTTCTCTGGAGTCCAACTTCTTGAGTTCTTTGTATATATTGGATATTAGCCCTCTATTGGATGTAGGGTTGGTAAAGATCTTTTCCTAATCTCTTGGTTGCTGTTTTGTCCTATTGACAGTGTCCTTTGCCTTACAGAAGCTTTGCAATTTTATGAGGTCCCATTTGTCAATTCTGATCTTAGAGCATAAGCCATTGCTGTTCTGTTCAGGAACTTTTCCCCCATGCCCATGTATTTGAGATCCTTCCCCACTTTCTCTTCTATTAGTTTCAATATATCTGGTTTTATATGGAGGTCCTAGATCTACTTAAGCTTTGTACAAGGAGATAAGAAGGGATCAATTTGCATTCTTCTACATGCTGACCTCCAGCTGTACCAGCATCATTTGTTGAAAATGCTTTCTTTTTTCCACTGGATGGCTTTAGGTCCTTTTCAAAGTTCAAGTGACCATAGGTGTGTGGGTTAATTTCTGGGTCTTCAGTTCTGTTCCATTGATCTACCTGCCTGTCTCTGTACCAATACCATGCAGTTTTTTTTGTTTTTTTTTGTTTGTTTGTTTGTTTTGTTTTTATCACTATTGCTCTGTAATACGTCTTGAGGTCAGGGATGGTGATTACCCAGAAGCCCTTTTATTGTTGAGAATAGTTTTTGCTATCCTGGGTGTTTTGTTTTTCCAGATGAATTTGCAAATTTCTCTTTTTAACTCTATGAAGATTTGAGTTGGAATTTTCATGGAGATTGCGTTGAATATTTAGATTGTTTTAGGCAAGATGGCCATTTTTGCTATATTAATCCTGCCAATCCATGAGCATGGGAGTTCTTTCCATCTTCTGAGATCTTCTTTGATTTCTTTCTTCAGAGACTTGAAGTTATTGTCCTACAGATCTTTCACTTGCTTGGTTGTAGATGATATGATAGTATACTTAGGCAACCCCAAAATTTTCACCAGAGAACTCCTAAACCTGATAAACAACTTCAGCAAAGTGGCTGGATATAAAATTAACTCAAATCAATAGCCTTCCTCTACTCAAAGGATAAACAAGCTGAGAAAGAAATTAGGGAAATGACACCCTTTACTATAGTCACAAATAATATAAAATAGCTTTCAATACATGCGTGCATTTTCTGGATTTTTATTCTGGCTGCCATGGGCCAAGCTATTACCTCTATCCAAGCATAACGATACCAGCATACTGACAGGGAATACTTTGATTGCCTGTCCTGCTATAAGGCATTTTTATTGCTTATTCATTCTACAGCACCTGAAGAAAGCTCCTAGGTGTCACATATTGATTTTCTGATATTCACTAACAGAGCTTCAACTGAATTGTACTCTTAATATGTGTTTTCAGTGAATTATCAAATTCCAGGTATGTAGTCCATGGTGATGACATGGTACTAATTTAAGGGCCTTACACAGACCTAAGCTTATGATTTTGCTGTCATGAATACTCATGTAACCCATCAGGTTTCACTTGGTATTCATTTTCTATATGCAGCCACTTGTCTCTAAAATAAAGAATTTCTTATCTACTCCTGAGAAAAATACCTTGACCTAGATCAGTGTCAGGCCTTCTCTTAGTCAAGGTCCTCTGACCAATGCTACCATATGATCTTTTGCGATTGCTCTGGTCTGACCACTTCTCTACCTGGTCCTCATTCCAGGAGGCTAGGGATCTGTCCTGGATGCTATTTATATAGCCTAGCAAGAGCACTCCTGAACCAGAGACTAGCTGCTTCTGACTCCTCCTACCTTCATAGCTCTGAGTTCCAGGCTGGTATCTAACGTCCTACTGTATATTGATGTAATACATTGATGCCAATCACATAGGCTTTGGGCTGTCACACTGTGTCAGGTGATATTTTTTCTACTAAATCTTGAGCTCCACTTGGGTGGACTTCTAGCTATTCCATTGCCGTACTCATTTGGAAACCATTCACATTCAACAAGTTCAGCTCAGTGTTAGCAGCTATTCTGCCGTGTTTTCGATCAATCAATAGAGCCCTGTTAAAATATATCTTGCTATCCCTCTACTTTAATGGCTAACTGTAACAGAATTTAAGATAAGATTTAATCTCATGAATTAACCTGCCTAATTAAACTCACCTCACTAGGCATTTGTCAGTCACCCAGAAGTCCAATCACATCTGACATGAGGGTCCAGTCAATCCCTTGTCCTACACGGTCCCTTAAGACATTCTAACCTTTTCAAAAGTTTAGTAACTGAGATGGAGAGACCATGGTACATGGTGGTAGTCCGACTGTCTAACCTGAGTATAAGATCTTGTGTTGTCTTCTTGTTGAACACTCTTAATCTTAGAGAAGGTGTAAGGTTCATTGATCATCCTCACAAGGAAAGTGTCCATTAGGAATGAATAATGGGCCAGAAGCAAGCATGAGTGACAGAAGACAGCATCAGAATCAATGTCTGACTAAACTAACGACAATCTGATAATAGTGCCTTAAAATTAGCATCTTCTTCACAGATACTGCAAATTGTGCAATAAGAGAGGAAGTCTTGGCTGAATTAATCACTACCTGGGAAACAATTTCACAGTAGAATAAACAAGTAGAGATAAAACGTGATAAATATATTATACCATCCAGGTTTTGGCCAGAGCAGTTTCTTTGTAAAGCAGAAGAAGGAAGAGAGGATGAAAGGAAGGCAGGATACAGTAGGAAGGCAGGAGGAGGTGGGAGGGAGGGAGGAAGACGGGAAGGGATATAGGGAGGCAGGAAGGCAAGGAGGCAGGAAAGAAGGAAGAAAGGAAGGAAGGAAGAAAGGAAGGAAGGAAGAAAGGAAGGAAGGAAGAAAGGAAGGAAGGAAGGAAGGGGAAAGAAAGGACTGGAAAATAGGAAGGGGGTGGGAAAGATGGAGAAAGGCAGGTAGGGTGGGATGGAGGGAAGAAAGAAGGGAAGGAGAGAAGTAGACAGGGAGGCAGGGAGGAAGACAGGAAGGTGGACATCAGTGACAAGCTAGCCTTGCTTAATCAAACAGAAAAAGGAGGTCTTTTAGAGGAAAGTTTATTCTTACAAAGGGTAGTCTAAGATGACAAATACTTAATGTAAAGCCATTTTTGAGCCATTGGGTGCTACAGAGAAGTACAAGGCAGCTTGGTTCCACTTCCTGAGCAGAAGACAGAGAATAATTGGTGGAGAATATCACAGGAAAGGCAGATCTATTGGGAACTATGGCAGTGATTATAAAATATAGTAGAAAGCACAGAACACACACTTCCAATGAAAGAGACCCATTTTCTCCATGAGTTTGTTAAGTTCTTGTTTTAAAATTTTAGGCATCATCTTGAGAAGATTGCAGGAAGAAAATCAATAGGCAGGAAGATGCCCTTGTTTCTCAAAAATGAAGTGACTGTCCTTCATTTTTCTCTGCTGGAAGGTAGAATTCTCTGCATTAAAGCTATATTACTCACAAAACAGAACTGAAACTATTCTGTCATAATATGATGGGGTTTTTATCATTTTAGACCCATAGTGGGAAAATAAAAGCCTGTTAGCCATTACAAATCATGTTGGCTTCACGGAACAGTGGATACTCTGGTTGTGACATTTAACTGGAAACAGTGGGGGCCAGTCAGATGGTACCCTTGGCATGGAAGACTTTGTAATAAACTAGGATGGCTGCATTATATAAATGCCCTACAGATCTGTGTCCTCTAAACCTGCCCAGAGTTCCTTGACATGGTATAGAGTTTCCGGCTACTTTATAATTTAACACACTCATCTGTTTGTTTCCAGGGGCATGCTGGAGAATGCTCTAAGAATCAGTGATGTGTGCAAGCAATCAAAGTTGTCTCCAAGCACACACTGCCAAGATAGCATGGGTGTCTCAGGGATTATGCTGACTACTGGATTAGTACAAGAACACTTATAAGAAAAATGATATTTACTAATTCAAGCAAAGTCAGTCTTGTTCAGAAATTATATTAAAGTGAGTTTTATGTGGCTAAACTAGAGTCAGATTCTTTTGGTTTTATTTTAATATATGTTATAATATATACTCTTTAACATATGTCATAGTATATATGGTACATTATGTTATAATGCATATTATATATGATATATTTTATACGTAGTATTTTATATTATATACACATATACACGTGCGACCAGAATAAATCTCTAGGAAAATGCTGGGCTCCAAATTCTCTATTTCCTTGTTACATCATTCATGGGAAAAGGTATGTATCCCAGTCATGTAACCAGTTATATTTTAATACATGTATAATGAGAGAAGAGGAAATTCAATTAAAAGTTTGGAGACTGAAAGACTAGGAAATTTATATTTGGGTGTGAAAAACATTGGTCAAATTCTTCTCAGCTTTTATTTACAATATCAATTAAGGTAAATCTTCTAAGAGAAATACTCTGATATCCCTTCAATAATGCACAGAAAGAATAGAGAAAAATGCAGTGAGAATATGGAAATTTTGAAATATATTCACAACCAATGTGATATAATTGACAGTGATGAATATTATATTTTAAATAACATAGTAGGCATTCTCTTCTGTTTCAAGTAAAACACTTTCACCATGGAAGACATTGCATGCCACTAAAAGTGTCAAGTGGGCTTGGGGGTTTCTTTTTTTTCTCCTTTTTTGCTATTAATCATTTTATTTCTTTACATTTCAAATGATATCTCCCTTCCCACTCACCCCTCCACAAACTCCCCATCCCATCCCCCCTTCCACACTCCCCTTTGCCTCTAAGAGGGTGTTCCTCCTCCCACTCACTCTCTACCATCTCACTGCTCTAGCATCCCCCTATGCTGGGGTATCTAGCCTCTACAGGAACAGGGGCCACGCTCACTTTTGTCAGATAAGGCCATTCTCTGCTCCAAACAGGATGGGGTCATATATATTGTACATGGAGCCATGGGTCCTTCCATGTACAATATTTGGTTGGTGGGTTAGTCTCTGTGAGCTCTGGGTGATCCAATTAGATGATATTGTTCTTTCTACAGGATTGAAATCTCCTTCAGCTCCTTCAGCCCTTCCCCTAGCTCTTCCATTGGGGTCCCCGGGCTCAATCCAATGGGATGGTTGGGTTTGACTATCTGCATCTGTATTTGTCAGATGCTGGTTGAACCTCTCAGAGAACAGCCATTTGTAGAGACTACCTCCAGGAGTCTTGAGGGATGGGACCACCCACCCATCTCAAAATTGTTAACCCAGAAATGTTCCTGTCCAAAGAAAAGACAGGGAAAAAATTGGAACAGAGACTGCAGGAAAGACCAACCAGAGATTGCTCCACCTAGGGGAGCTATCCCATCGGTAGATACCAAACCCCTCCACTATTGCTGATGCCAAGAAGCACTTGCTGACAGGAGCCTCGTAGGGCTTGGAGGTTTCAAAATCTCAGTGTTACTCTCTGACTGCTGTCTGTAGATAAGATATAAGATCTCAGCATGTAGTCCAGTGCCATGTCTGCCTTGCTGCCTGCTATCATGCTCCCCACTATAATTGTCATGGATTTACCCTCTGCAACTATAAACATTCCCCCAATTAAATCCTTTTTAATATAAAAAGTATCAATCAATTGAAAAGACCAAAATAATATGTAAAATATACCTTTATTGGCAGATGAGCTGTCTAAGTGGGTAAAAGTATTTCCTATACAAGCTTAGAAATTTAAGTTTGATTCTTGGAACTCATGTAAAGATGTGAGATTGCTGCCATAGAGTTTTCTTCTAACATTCACACAAATACCAAGAAATGCTTGTTCGTGAACACACATACACACACACACACACACACACACACACACACACCTCTCACTTTCTCTCTCACACACATACACATATATACACGCACACACTTTTAAATAAAGGTGTTTGAGGCATAGTAGTGTTTTATTAGAATCAATAAAAGAAATTTATCTTAAATATTTCCTACTGTTTAGAAATTAAAGAATGTTATGTAAAGCAATTCTTCATGTCAAAGTAGAAATCAAAAGAAATAAATACTTTATTGAGTTAGATAAAATAAAAGCATATTAATTTCAAAGTGATTTTATGACACTCATACTAGTTATTTCACTCATTTCTGTGACCAAATTTCTGGCAATAAACACCAACCTCAGGGAGCTTTACTTTTGCCTACAATTTGAAGTGATACAGTCCATTATGGCATGGAAGGAGTAAAGGAGTAGTGGCTAGGGTAGTGGTCATATTGAATCTGCAGTCAGCAATCAGAATAAACAGAGTGATGTCAGGCTTAAGAAGTTTTCATAGTGGCCTGCATCCTATAGTGAACCTTCATCTTCTATTCCCTCCTTCCTCCTAGCCTATACTTCCACAGTCTTCCCAAACAAGACCATATGTTCAAATGCATGAAAGTATGATGAACATTTCACAGTCCAACCACAACAATAAAGAATGATATAGATTGGAGATGAAAAGAACAGGGCAGGAAACAGTACAAGAAACAGAAATTAAATAGCTGGCTCTTTGAGAAGATAAAAAATTTCATTTCTAAATGTCATTACAATTTTTCTCAGATAATTCAGAAAAAGCAATAAATTGTCAATGTGAGATTGAACAGATGACACCATGACAAAGTACAGGCTGAAAAAGGAGGATGATAGACTGTTACAAACAGTATGCCAATAAATTGGGCAATTTAGACAAGGTAGACAAATTTCTTAAACAATAAATACTACCAGAGACAATGCAAGAGTAATTATCTGACTTGATTTATGCCTACATCTACCTGATAAATTGAATTTTCAAAGATCCTCCCATAATGAAAATTATAGGCTTAAGTAGTTTGACTAGAGAATTCTATAAAATACTTCAAGGAGAAGTTATACCAAAATTTCATAAACTTTTAACAAAGTGGAAAGGATAGATTGTTTTACAATGACTTGTTGAAGGCAGAATTACTTTCACACTAAAACTACACTAAGATATCAGAAGAAATATAACTATAAAGCCTACCCTCCACAAACATATATTCAAACATTTTAAATGAAAATATTAAACTATAATGAATTATGACCTAATGGAATTCATCCCAGGACTCTAAATAAACTTGGCTTACCATTACAGAGTTCATGAGTAATGCACATCTATGTGATTCACCAGCCTCTAGATCATACTTTAGTTATTCTGAGAGATGAGATGGTTCAGGTTATATCTCTTCACTAAAAAGACCAGCAATGTGATTATAGGGTAAAGTCTTGAAGATATACTAACTTCTGAGAGGCGAGAGAGGTAGAGAGGTGGAGCTCAAGTATCTGCTTGAATTAATCACAGAATCAATGGAATATGCTCAAATAATGAAATTCACATGCCAGCCATTTACTCTGAAGTTACCTGGTTACACACATGATGTGCCAGGACAATAATGCCACTGACTCCACACAGACAGAACTTGGCCTGTTGCTTTCCCGTATGCATGTATGGTTTTGGCTGGTTTCAATTTATATCCTTCCTAAGAAAATTATGATAATGACACCTTCCTAAAGTTTATATGCTGTTGTACTTAGAGATTGGGCTTGAAGATGACTGGGGAATCCTCTGGACATGTAGTTATTAGATGGAGTATGCATGGCCTGGTGAGTCCTACAAGGTTGTTGCTTTATCAGTAAGGGCAATCTCAGTGTGGTTGGTTTATCAATAAGGGAAATCTTGTGGAGGTTGGAGTCCATAAGTTGGAGGTGGCTCCCATATTCATTTTATGTTAATGAAAGCAACTAGAATAACAAGGTCATCATCTTATCTGAGCCTGGGAAGTATTTAGCCAAATATAGCATTTGATTCTAATAAAAACAGTTCTCAGTCTAACAAAAAGCATGAGAAATCTCTCTGTGTTCAATTGTGAAATATTGAGTATGCATTACTACAATTAATAATAGAATTGGTTCTCATTTGCAAAAAAAAAAAAGGGAGTTCATCCAAGTCACAATTAAAGCAGATATTTATCCCTCTCCATCTTCCCTCATCTACCCTGACTTCCCATTTGCCACAATTTTAACTCTTTCTGGTCCATTATTCCTTTTATCTCTTTATACTATTGCATCCATCAATGTCTTCTGAACAAAGCAGGGCAGCTGCACTTATGAGCTTTTAGCAGTTATGACAGCAAGCAAAAGGGCTATGCAAGTCTAGACTCAATCAAACTCAACCTATTCTCAGCTTGGAGAGGGGAGTCTGGAATGAAGCCCTGCCCCTAGTCAAGAAGCAGTTGTTAGCTGCTGGGGGGAGGAAAGTCAGTTTTCAATAAGAGTGTCTACAGCCTCTTGTAGGTCAACCATGTTCCTGTGGAAGGCCACACATTCAAGAATATTTGGGCAGCACAAATTCGTCTTATGGATTCTAAATTTAAAGGAAACAAAGTTGTGTGGGTAGAGATGGAAGCATGGATCTGGGGAGAGTAGGTGAAGGGCAAGTAAATACAATCAAATAGATTACATAAAATTCTCAAAAAATTAACTTATAAAAAGCAGAGATAATTAATTTAAAGACAACCAGATGAAATAAAGGAAAATCTTCCTGTTTTTGCAGACAGCATGATTATTGAAACTGGAAACCAGAAAACTACAGTATGCATGTACATTGAACGTGCTAAACAAGTTTACTGTGTAAGAGTAAATTCAATATATAAAAATTGATTGCACCTTTTTCTAATGTTTTGCTTTTTAACTATCATTCTCCAAAAGAGAAAATAATTGATTCTAATATTGAGTAGTATCATAAGTTAAAGAAGTTCTGAAAAATCAATCAAAATGAAAAATAAACAAAATAGAAACGCATCTGTGGGGATTTGTCAATGAGACACAGGAGCCAATTTAAAATGTATGTAATGTTCAAAGCTAGTAGAAAATTGTGCAGAAATTAAATTAGTACATTCTGAGTTAAACAACATATAAATAAATGAGAACATGTGACAAAGGCATTATACAGAAGAATTCCAGGTATGTTATATAAATGCCTCATTGTTAAAATGGGGGTACCAAAGCCATTACAGAAGTGTGGGCAGAGCATAGTAATTTCATCCCAGAGAGTTCAATGTATTGAAATTTTAAAAACACTTTGCCTGCTAGGATATCAAGGCTAACAACAGTGATAACTCATGTTGATCATTTCTATCCTTGGTATGATGTGACAAGAATGGCATTTTATTTTTGTAGTTATCCATCCTTCCTGAAATCTAAAAACCAGATCTAATCATGAAGAGAACAGAAAATCTCAACCAAAATTTACAATATACCTGGCTAGTTTTCTTCCTGACAATGAAGCTCATCCAAAACAAGCAAAGACTGGGCAACCATCAGCAGGGAGATTAGAAACATGAAACCTAAATACCATAAGGCATAATGGAATAGTGGAACTGTGACAGAATAAACTGACAACATCAGTTAACAATAATGTATGAAAATATGTCCTTTACCTGTGAGAAACCCACTTTGCAAGGAAGGCATTAATAATAAAGAAAATGACATTCATTTTATGAAGATTCTCTTTTCTCATTTTATTAAGAATGGTAAAACTGTAAAAAGTCTCCATTAAAGCATGTATTCCCAATCAGTTTTTTTTAAACTATCAAATAATATTTGGAATTTAAAATGTTTAAAATATTATTTAGCATAATATTTCTAAACATGATGCACTGTTACACCAGGTGAAACATGTGCAATATTACATAATGAAACTGTTTTGTATTATTTCTTCTACTTTTGAGTTAGTAATATAATTTTACCATTTCCCCCTTTCCTTTCTTCCCTGCAAACCCTCCCATATCTCGGTTCTCCTTCAAATTCATGACCCCTTTTTCATTAATTTTTGCTATATCACATATGTATATAAATATTCTCTCAAGGATATGAATATATCCTGCTAAGTCTGTGTAATATTATTTCTATGCATGAAACTATTACGGAATTGCTAAAGAAAATTAAAGGGGAAAATATTAAAAGAGGAAATCCATGTGTCATAAGACTCAGTGTTCTCACCAATATGCCTTGAGCCAACCTAGAGATTTGATGCTATCCAAAGTCCTAGAAATACTGTTTTAGGAATAACTAAATTACTTTTATTAAACTTGTAATTGTTTTTAGTGCTTTTTAATTGACAAATCAAATGCAAATTCATAATGTACAGAAAACTATTTTGATATATGGATCCATTTTGGAATGACCAAATCAAATTACATAATATATTATGAATCATACAGTAAATTTTGAATTTATCAGGAAACACAAAAAGCAAAGTTGAAGACCTGATTGGAAATGGAATACAAAGTTGGAGTGCAGCAGTGTAGTCTTGTCATAAGTACAGGCAAAGTGTTCCGTGGGAAGAGGATAGAATCCAGAAATGAACACGTATCCTCACTAGAGTGCAAAGGAAAGTCAATAGAGGAAAAATGACTTTTCAACAAGTAAAACTCCAGGCTATCTATATTATTTCAATGTCCTTCTGACCTCGTATATAAAATGGTTCATGGCGAATCTTAGGAGCAAACACAAAGCCGCAAGTGTATAATCCTTAGGTAAGCACACAAGAGAAAAATCTTTATAGCTGGTCTAGCTTGATGGTTGTCCCTTAGGCTTCAGACAACCTAATCCTCTGCTGTGGACTATTCTTAGGACCAGAACTGACCTGAGTTTTCTCCTGTGCTCCATATAGGCATCTTCCCACTATCTAGGGAATAGTGTGTGTCTCTGTGTTCAACTTTGCAGTCTCTAGGGGCCCTAAGCCAAGGCAAATATACTATTAGCAGGGACACAGGTAACTCTTGCTGTGGAAAAACAATTTCTAATTTATCCTCCACAAATCCCAGTATTAGCTGATCTTGTGCCTGCCACTGTTCAGCTGTGTTCAGAATATAGCTTCTCTCATCAGTCAGGGCTCCTATAAACACTGTGGGAAATTGTCACGGACCTAAGTGCTCACCGAGCTCATGCACATATTCAATTCAAAGTACATGAGCACACACACACACACACACACACATCCATGCATGCGAGTGTGCATGTGCATGTGTGTGTGTGTGTGTGTATGTATGGAGTGGCACACAACACAATACACATTACTTCTTTGAAACTGTTTTTCTCCTGCTTATATTGGTTCTCAGATCTAAGTTCCCTATTCATTCATAGACCTATAGGTGGTGACCATTTCTAAGTTAGAAAAAAAATCTCAGTTCTCTTTTTCCAAAATATGAATGCCTGCTTTATAGCCATGCGACTTTAATAATTGCATGTCTTGGAATCTCTGTGTTGTAGCTGCCACAATTTAGCCACAAGATGTCAAAATTAGAGAGGAGATTATTATTATGACTCAGAGCAAATATGTTGTGCCAGTTGAATGAAAGGTGAGACATTGAAAGTTTATAAAAGGTACTACAGGCCAGGGAGGCAAAGACGGGAAGACCTCCAGATCTCTAGGTTCCTGCTTATGACTTGCATCCTACAGACTGAGCATCTCAGGGTGGGTCTGTTGGTCATCGACAATGTGTGTCTGACTTACTGCTATTGGTAAAATCTTAGGTAAGAAAATGAGTTTTCATCTGAGCATCAGTGCCAAGTGTTTAGGCAGTAGACAGGAGAAGAACCTATTGTGCCACTTGAATGAATGATGATAGTGAAGCTACCCTACATAATTTTCTTTATACAACTGTAACCTCATGGCTCCCATAGCACAACCACATGTATACATGTAGATTTCTATAACAAGTCACTTGTTTGGAGTGGAACTGGAGTTACATTGGAAATATACTTGTCTTCAAAGAGTATTAACCATTAGCTAAGAAACCAGTGAGTCCTGAGGTCTTTGCAAACAGTGGTACCATGAAATGCAGGAGCACTTCAATCAATTCTACCTGGAGTACCCTTCTTAGTGGAATATGTGGCCAGGTGACCAAGCACACAATACTTATGAGGTCTAAAACAGGAATTTGAAAGATTTCAAAGTCTATAATCTCTAGTATTCACATTCCAAGAGTGAACGTACATTCCCACATTCACAGACTTATTTTTCTTTTCCTTATCCCACTTTACCAACCAGATAGCACACAACTGTGCCCAATTGTCTGTCCACCTCATAGTCTGAATGAACTTCTGAGTAGCCTCTGACCCTTGTTTCCCACACTCAGCACTCTACACTGGTCTTCCTTTTGCATGGGCAGCACCTAAGCGTAACATCAGCCTTACTCTGTGAGAGACTCTCATGCACTTGATTCTGTGTTCACACCATCCTAGCACTGGGCCTTCAGAGGCATTGGCAAACAGGAACCCAAAAAGAAAGAGTGTTCAAATGAAGTGAAGGCAATGGACAGTTCTGAGAGACTATTGGGGACAGGTGCTGTTTGTTCTGATGCAAATCTATCTCCAACCTCATGACATCTGTCTCAGCCTCCTCGAGGTCAGAAAATCTGGTACAACAGGGATAAAGATGATTTTGTTAGCTCTCAGCTTCCTTTTATTCATTTCCCAAGGAGCTAGCCTAACCATGAAGTTTACTAAATCTAATTATTCCTCAAGAGTACCAAGCATTACCACACCAAATCAACATAATTCATTGAATTTCATTGATTAATTAATTTACTTTGGAACACATATTTATTTCCTGCATCTTCCCTTGGGCCACATTTTGTGATGGCATCATGGAAGCTGTTTCATGTAGCATTTGTTACCAGACAATGTTTTGATATATTCTGCCAGAAGCCTGACTGTTATCTGGTCTGATCTGCAAATGTATTACAAGACCCCATCAAAGCTGGTTTATGTACAGAATTCAGCCAGACATGGAGAGCCCTAAGGGACCCTGGGGGCCCTCAGGGAGAGTTCCTATCTACACTCTTCCTGAGAGCATCAGAAAACTAAAGTTTCCATTAATATAACGTAATTGTGTAATTAATTGTGTTTGGAAATGGCCTCTACATGCTGTCAGATGCTCACGTCATGAGTAGAAGATTTGTCTCCATAGTCTGGACCTCAGAGAAAGCTGTTCCCAATTCAGTGCTAAAATTGACTGCTTTATCTTCATCCCATGCCAATCAGCAGAAGTTTTTTTTATGCTTATGTTTCTCAATAAAACTAATGTAAGCACTAAGAAAGTGGAATAACTAAGCTCCTGAAAGCACATGTATTCATCACAGGGCAAGGAGCTTGGAAGATGCTAAGTCATTTAGATCTATGGAAGCTAAGCAATTTACTCAAGATCACAAAGGCCACGATCCAAATTCAGATTTTTCTCAGTCCAACCAATATCCAGGCATTTTTGTTCATACCCATGCTGTGCATCATTATTAATTCTCAAAGGGAGGTAATTTGAATTAGGGAAATACCTCTGTCAGCAAAGTCCTTGCTATGCATATGAGTTCAAAACCCAGTAGCCATGTAAAAGGAATCTGGCCATTGTGGTCTGTGCTTGTAAATCTAGTGCAGAGACAGGTGAGTCCCTGGGCCTGGATGGCAAGCCAACAAGGCTGAACTGGTTAGTGTGAGTCCAAATGAGAAACCTGTATCAAAGACAAGGTGGAAGGCACTTGGAAAACAGAGTTTAAGCTTGAGCACTGGCAGCCACACTAGTCTTCACTTGCACACATATGTACACATAAATACAAACATACATATAATCTTAAATCTAAATTCCTTTCAATTTGAAAAGATAACTCCCAGAGCAGTTAATTTAACTTCTGTTTGTTTTTCCTATCTTTTCTCTGCTCTTCTCTCATTTCAGGCAGAGACATGGACAATTTCATGCTTTTATTTCCTCACATAAAGGTTGTTTAAGACATGATAGAAAATGTTGGAATTCAATAACTTAGAATTTAATTTGTCATAGAAATTTTTCTGTAAATGAAATGACACTTTGCATAGACTGACCAACAAATGAAGGTGCTATAGGTCAAGGGAGGAGAGAATCATAAGGGAGCAACCCTCTAAAAGGAAGCTGAAAGATGCAGAATTACATCAAACAGAATGTTTCATGCATATCAGACTCTTGTCTCCTTAGAAATGTTAACAAGGTTACATTAGAATTAAAGCACACTTGTCCATGATGCTGTTAGGATGCTCATCTAGTGTTAGGTATGAATTCATGAACACCACAGTAGTTCTATTAGGTCACCAAAGCAATATTACCCTATGAGTTCTTTCTAATCACATGAAGCTGCACCATCTAGGGTAAATGATACATATCATGATGTTGATTAAACGTTGATTCAAGTGGTGGTAGGGCCAGAAGCACAGTCGTGGATAGATAAAACACTGTTGGCATGTGTTTGGGTATATAACATAGATACCAAAGTAATGTGCACATACATAATGTGAAGTAAAGGGAGTGGTGGGGAAGCAGAATCCATAACAAACTAATGTGCACCTATCCAAACCATTGGCCTAGTCAAACCTATAGAGTTTGAACATAATCCCTATGAGAAGGTGGTTGGAATAGGAGGTTTGTGAGGAAACAGAAAAAAAAAATAAAGTACAGAATACCAAGAGGAGGTTATTTATCAAGGAAATAAGGGTGCCACACTCAGGTGGGGAAGAGTAGACTCCTGCTCCCACAATAGTTCTAGTCTACTGATCTGCTCAACATTCCAGATGGGTATAATTTATAAGACATGTATCTTGCACTTTAGAAACCTGACTGCTGTGTTTATGTGAACACCAGAAATGCATCATTAAGTTCTTGACATGCTGAGCCCTACCTGAGCTTTCTCAGCTATGACTAGCATAATAAATCAGAAAAGAGAAGTGAGAACATAGGTTAAAGTTGATGGACTCAGGAAAAGGTCAGGGCTTTCTTTCTGCACTGGCATTTTGTAGTCCATATCCTAGTGTGACCACTCAGGGTTTAACTGGGTATATCAACCACACGCCAGGGCAAGGTCCATGCCTTTGGGGTTTTTTTTGTTGTTGTTGTTGCTGTTGTTTGCATGGTTTTTTTTTTGTATATGCTTTTGGCTTGTTTTGATTTTGTGGTTTTTGCCTTACTTTTTGTTGTTGTTTTTATTGTTGTCATTGTTTTTCTTTGAGAAAGGACATGAAGTAGAATGGGAAGGGAGTTGAGGGTCTAGAGGAGTTTGGGAGATAGAAGGAAATGCAATCAAAATACATTGTGTGAAAAAATTTACAAAATAATAAACAGAAAGGAAGATAAATGAAGCTAGAAGGTAATCAGGCTAGGTAAAATATCTTAAATAAACATAATGACAGTTTCCCTGTGCCACTGTAGAAAGACCCCTAATAAAGCATGAAGAGAAGATATAAGGGGAGGGAAGGAAACACAATTGGCCCATAACACTTAGGCCATATTTGAAATCCCTAATTCTCACATCACATTAACAATATAGTATTTGACATTATAGCAGCTTCAGTGTCAGCTTGACTCCAGGGTCTACTGCCAGGGCTCATGGAATTTCAGTCTCTGTCTTTGACTTCTGTCACTGAGGGCTCCCTACCACAAGCACCCACCTGGGTGACCATTCTATGACTTCTATCTCTTTGCTATCCACAAACTCAACTCCCTGATACTCACTAGAGAAACCTATCATTACAGACATAATGTGAGATCAGTTATGGATTGCTGATTTTCACAATTAATGGTAAATCTGATAAATTTAAATGCAAAGTGATTTCCCAGATTTATTGATAATACAGTTGACAATTCAAAGGTGTAAATTCTTATACTATATAATGAGATGGTATAAGGAGTACCATAATCACATCACATAACTGACATCCCGACATCTCATAGTTATTCTGTTTATTGAGAGGACCTTGGTCATTGGTCATCACTGGCCTGAGCTGGACATTTATTGTCTGTGTCTGACATGAAGTTAAAAGTTGGAATGTGAAGATGAAAATAGGCAAAGCCAGAGAACAAAACATATTTCTCAGAGAGAGCAGGGTTTGCAGTGGTCCACTAGGGTGTTCTCTAGCTGTGTCTTAAGAGTTCCCTAAAAGCATGAAGAGTAGTGCTGGGAAACACATGCATGGAGATTTTCTTGTGAAGGCTAAATAAAGCAACAATACAGAAAGGTACAAGGATGAAAACCTTAATTGCACATTTGGGTCTGAAACAAAAATTCCATCTCTTCTATTTCTAGAGACTCAGTGCAGAGTAGCTTTGGGAGAATTGCCAGGGTCAGCCAAAGAGCATTGATTGGGCTTTGGAACTGACTTCAGAGATCACTGGGACCAACCTGAATGATGACTGTCCCAGTTTGTACACAGCTTCCTTTACTGAATTGCAACTCCCAGGCAGTATTGATGTCTTGAGCTGGCTATAGACATTTGGCTCCATGCAGAAGGGTGGCAGCACGTGGGATGAGGGCTGGAATTTCATTTCATTTGTCCACACAAAGCAAGGATCAAGCCTTAGGACCTACTTGTTCCCTTTCCAGACTCAAGTAAACAACAAGTGTGCCCTGCTCTCGCCTCCCCTCCCATTTCCCCTCTCTTCCTCTCTTCTCTCCTTTACTCTTCTGTTCATTTACAAAAAGAGTCATGAATAATTCTAATGAACACTAATATATTTTCCTTTAGAGGGCAAAGTGACATTACATAAAGACCCAATTGTTTCCCCATTGCCATCTTCTCAAGTGGAGGAATTTGGCAATAATTTTTAAAAGTTACAATAGGTGAGGGAAGAAATAGTACTTGTGGAGTTACGATGAATAAGTTAAACTCTTGTGGCCATTTTCTCTCCAACTCACATTCACTCATCATCATCAGCAGCAGCAGGGGGAACTGATAATATAACTTTTATTTAGCATCATAGAACGATTCCACACAAGTGAGTAGCGTTATATCATTGCTGTGTTTAAGAACACAGACTTGCCTGCTTCTCATTGAGCATTATCATCACCCCTAAGTGCATCTACATGTTTAGCATATGCAGCCTTAACATGCAGTTTCTCAGAGTCTCTAATCCCATCCTTAAGAGAGAGGAGGGGTCTTCAGGTCCTTTAGCTGGGCACAAGTCCTAAGAACAGCTTAGTATGCATTTTGACACTATAACTGAATATCACATTCTGGAGAAAATATTTAAAAACAAAAAATCAATAACAAAACAAAAATAGAAATTCATTTTTATTTCTGGAATCTGGGAAGTCCAAACAGCATCTGATTATAATCTTATTTCATCACTCCATGGAAAAGACAAAAAAGCAAAAAGATGGGAGAGGGAGAGTTATCTGTCCCTGTCATTACATTCACTGTCATGAGTATGTCTGTTCCCTTCACCTCAATTGATATGGCCACCTATCATTAGTGCCTTCTTACACTACTTTAAGGAATGAGTTTCTAGTACATGCTTTGGGAGCCACATTTCATTGAAACCTCAGTAGCTCTAGTATCCAGCATTCAACTGACACAACAAATTATGTACTCTTGATTCAATATCCTTCACAGTGATTTCATGTCTTTGCCATTGACAACATGTGCTTCCTTGACAGTGACAAGGCTTGTGACATTTTGTTCCACAGATAACACAAGACTAACAAGGTCACTAGGAGAGCAGAGGACCCCAAGCTCAGCCTCCTCAGCTCTAGACTGACCAAATGTATCTCCTGTCATTACAAAGAAGATGTCTTCTCCTGCAGACACACAGACTCCAAGATCTAAATGCTTGTGTATTTGCTGTTTAATGCAATTTTCTTTTTTTAAAGATTTATTTATTATTACTAAGTACACTGTAGCTGTCTTTAGATAAACCAGATGAGGGTGTCAGATCTCATTACAGAGATGAGCCACCATGTGGTTGCTGGGGTATGAACTCAGGAGCTCTGGGAGAACAGTTAGTGTTCTTAACTGCTGAGCCATCTCACCAGCATCAATTTTCTTCATAGTTCAGAGATGTTGCCTTCTCCCCATGCCCTCATACACTGGAATGAGAAGTTTGCCTACTCTTGAAGGACACTTAAACTTATAACACCTTATGGCCATAAGAGTTCTGCTTTTGTGACCAATTCACCTCTAAAGTCACCTCCCTTACTAAAACAACCATGTTGAGGATTAAAGTTTTTATATAGAACCCTTGGTCAAACATAAGCATTCAAACCATAGGATATTTTCCCTGTACACTCTCTAAAATGTTTGTACTTCTCTCATGCAGAATATAGTCATTCTATCCTAATAGCTCTAAATGTCTTAAATTATTCCAGTACCAAAGCAATCTAGAGACCAAAGTGTTATGTAGATTGAATTTAATGTGAGAAACATGATCAGATAATTCCAAAGCAAGATGCTCTCCCTCTGGAACCATATATAAACTTATAAGTTATTGCTTCAAAAATACAGTGATAGGAATAGACATAGTATAGACATTCTTATTCCAGAGTCAGAAACAGGAGAGAATAAAGGGATATCATGTTCCAAGTGAGCCATAAAGCTAAAGTTCCAGTGTTCTGCCTTCCAAGTCTACTGGGGCAGGAATCCTTTTTGAGCATGTAAGGGTAAAGGATTTGCCTTTCTCCTTCAGAAAAGTCCTGTACCCACAAATACTCTGTTCCTGGGTTCCATACCCAAGGTGCATCTTTATAGTGGCCTTCCCTCTACAATTTCTACTTCACTCATCACAGTATCAGGGGACTGTAATCACATATTCATGCCTCTACCAGTCTGGGCATTGCCCTAAGAATAGTAAGAGAATAGACTCTTACTTTCTGAGTTTATTATGGAAGAGATATATCCCTGATGGATTATAAATTGACTCAGGATTATTCTTTATTGTCTTGTACAAAAGATTGTTACTTTTATTTTTCATGACTGGATAATTTCCTCACAGTCTGGATGAGCCATTCAGCTTCCATTATAGATTAACATAATTAAGTCATAACTGACTCTCAAGATTATACATTCCCTAAGGGCACAACCCTAGGTCTAGGAACTCTTGTGTCTATACTGGAGCCATTTGAATTAAGAAGATGACATCCTATATATCCACATAAAGAGAAGGCATCTTCTCAATAAAGATGCATCAGATGGGTCAAAGCTACTGAGATAGACCTTGAGTTTGTTTACTGGTCCTAAGGGCCTCCTTAATCTGGTGATAATAAGTGTACTTCAAGCCAATATTTTTCTTAAGATTAATAAGCTAAGGAGATACTAAAAATAATAAATGTTGGTAAAGTTCACTATAGTTTGAAAAGATACCATCACTGTAACAACTGTCCAACCAAAAGAGTCATGTCTCACACATCATCAAGGACGGAGAGTATTACTGAGTGTAGTTTAGTTCAAGGCCATTCTACATTTGCCGTCTGCCTTTTTCAGTAGCCTCATCTGAATATATAAAGGGATTTGATCTAGGGAAATAACATCAACTTTTTCTTTATTTTATCTTTATTTTGTGATACTTTATCTTTCCCAGCTGTAGGAGAAAATGGAGGCATGATCTGGCAGTCAGCTTACCTGGCACATTGTGCCTCTAAGTAAGAAGCCCAGCACACCACATTCCTGGGTGTTTCTGGAAGTCAGAACAGTAAATTTTTAAGTAGTATGAGAGGCTTGTAACTAGCCTACTATCAAGTTTGTTCTCTCAATTTCTCCTTTTCTCTGGTTCTTCCATACAGAGACCCTGGTGGTATAAGTACTTACTGTCCAGTCTAAGGTAAAGTACTAACCAATCATAGTTGATTGACTTACATTGTGTAAGTATTGCTCATGTGCAATAAAATGGACACTGTTCCTTAAACTATCTGCAGAGTGGTTCATTTTCATACCCTTTACTGACCCACCAACACTGCAGTCTTGTTGAGGACCACCCCAAAGAAAGATCACACACACACACACACACACACACACACACACACACACACACGCACACGCACACGCACCCGCACACACACACACACAACAAGCTCCAACTTCTGAGAAGTAAGACTATGAGAGTAGGGAATGCTTTGATTTAGCATGTATGGGGTCCTCCAAATATTTAAACTCTAGCTACGTGGAATGTTGATGGTACTGTCTAATGAGAAGTTTGGAAAGACTGTGTGCCAGCCTGGACCAGAGATGGACAACATACCTTGGATTGGATAACAGTTCCAGACCACTGAAGTTTTCAGCAGTACACCCTTCCTTTAATACAGAACCTGAGAAAGGAGCTTCAGGGTGTTAGCATTTCCTTCTATAATATAATCTTTAAGATCAGACATGAACCCTTAAAAATTCTTATCAAGTATGCTGTATGACTGCCACTATCTGCCCCCAAGTATAATATCTTCTGTATCCTCATTCATAGGGAACATATTAGAGACTGGCAGATGTTTGATGGAGATTAAAAATTATCTGGATGTAGCAAGGTAGGGGAATACAAGAACAGAGAAGTGGGAGGGCCTTGACTGGGGAACAGGGGGAGGGAGGAGGGCTTATGGGACTTTTGGGGAGGGGGGAACCAGGAAAGGGGAAATCATTGGGAATGTAAATAAAAATATAGAAAATAAAAAATAAAAAAAAAACTTAAAAAAAAAGCTTAAAAATTTATCATCAAGATGTTGTAAATACCAACTAGTTCTTTAATATTCTTCTTACCTGGAGGTACTAGAGAACTAACAATTGAAAATTCAAACATAACTTAAGAACAGTTGGACAAGTTCTGAATTTTTTTAGTAACCATTGTCCACTATAGAAACAGATACCTTTCATGGAACCCATAGGCCCAGTAACCCTATATGAGGAAACACAATAGTTAGGGAGAATTTTAACAGAAATCAAACTTGAACAGAGATGTAAGTATCCTCTCTACTGAATGATATTTGTCACACTGGAAGGTATTACACAGGCTGCTGGTGGAGAATTGTCATCAACAGTTCTGCTCAGCTAGGGACCTCCTTGTGTGTTATGCTACCAGCAAGTCAGACAAGATCTAACAGCTAAGGAGATGCTGAAAAGAGGCAACAAAACAAACGCTTTTAGAAAAGTTTTACCATATGTGCCAATTGTTATATCAAAAGAGCAATGTCTATATTGCCTGGGTGTAAATACATTGGTGTTCCTATTAGGTCTTTGTTTGGGTGTCAAGAGTTGTGCTATTTGGGAAGTTATAAAGAGAGGTCTGCTCATTCCAGATAGAGCAATCATAGATCAACCAAAGGATTCTGTTAAAGTCTATCTTTATGAACTCATTAGCTCATTGTGGTTAATTACAGAAGTATTGGTGACGTAAAGGCCATCCAGACCATCCTGCTTCTGATTACTGAATAGTCTCTCTCTCTAGTCAGCCTTGCATTTTCTGTATACTCAAGTCCCACTAGAAGGTATGCAGATGAGACAGTTAGGAACGGTGACTGGAATTTCAGCTGAGGACTTGGTAATAAGTCAAATTCCATTGTTTTAATTGTTTTTTCATTGTTTTTTTGTATTTATGATAATCTGTTAGAATGACACTAGAAAAGCAATACAAACCCCCGATGGCAAACAACTCAAATATCTATGTCTAGTTCCAAATTCCACCTCTCTTCACCAGGGTCCACAGCTCTTCCTCTTCCCTCCAGATCATCAGACATGGCTGCACGCCAGGCTGAAGGGGAAAACAGAGTCTGGTCAAATTTTGTAGTCTTCTGCTTTCTCTCTCTGTACCTCTCTTGGTGTCCAGATATTGCTACACACTGGGCCAAAAGAATGAGGCAGTGCCTAGAATGGGCAGGATTCTGGTCTGGTTGGGAAAGAGTGAGAGTGTGAGGGATTTGGCAGAAAGGAGGTTCTCCAAGGTTACAGTTCCTTTAGATGAAGGCCTTCTCTGATAATCTTTAATGAAGCACCTCTCTGAGACAATCTTAACTTTTTCATATTTCTTTATTTGGGATGGGTTTGAATGCATAAACTTTATTCAGGGTGAACCAAGGGATATATAGTTTAGGGGAAGGTTGTGAGAATATTCAGGGAGGGAAAAGGTCATTGGCTGAAGGTTAAGGCTTCCAAGATGCCTAATTTACATGGGGAAGAATTCTAAGTTCCATGCTATGTGACTGACTACCTGTGACAGAATGGAAATTGGGAGGGAGTTAGCCCCACTCCTGGAAGTATCAGAATGAGATTCTAATCTCAATTTTTTAGATTTCCAAGATTTTGACATGCTCCAACTCTGCAGTCCCATGCTAGTTCCTCTAGCAGCATGGTCCATGTTCCCCACATCCAATGACATATGAATAAGTTTATTTTGACATAGATATAAAATGGAAAATAATTTAGTAACGAAATCTAGCAATCTGTTAACATGCATGATCACACAGATTGATCTGGGTGGTGGTGGTGGTGGTGGGGAAACTCTAGTGTATGACTATGGGAATATGTGAGCACATAAGATTGATACACGGGACCCCAAATGGAAGGAGCTTCTGAGAAAAATTGCTGAGGGCTTTTCTAAAATGATGATTTACATCAAGGTATATTCAAAAACATATTGAGAACTCCCCTGATTTACTATCAGAAATCCACTCAGGACTATGTTACACATGTAAAATTAGGAGTTCAGATAATCTGCATACAGTTGTGGGATTAGGAGTCCAAAGTCTTCCATGACAAAGGTGATGTCTCAGTTATGGGGTCTATTGTTGCAATTGAATACCATGACCAAACAGCTGGGGAGGAAAGATTTTATTTGGGCTTATATTTCCATATTGCTGTTCATCATTGAAGAAAGTCAGGACAGGAACTCAAACAGGGCAGAAGCCTGCAGTTAAGGCTGATTCACAGTCCATTAAGGGTTACTGCTTACTGGTCTGCTCCACATGGCTTGCTCAGCATGCTTTATATATACATAATCCAGAACCACCAGCCTAGGGATGGCCTCCACCCCCACCCCGCCACACACACACACAATGTGCTGGGCCTTCCCCCATCAATCGGTTATTTAAAAAATGCCCTATAGCTGGACCTTACATATACTGATTTTTAAATGCCCTCATCTTATAGAGCTCTGAGAGAATGCCTTCTACCATTAGGCTGTCAGAGTGGGTTGTTAAGAAAGAAAGGCTAATGCCAAATTTGGAATCTCTCCTTAAGCCAAAGGGATTTGGATGATTAGCTGAGTATATCAGGATGGTCCAAACTGAGAATCCTACCACTTTCTGGAGACGACTGTATGCCTGGAGGGATATGTACATACGCAAGACTAAACCCTGGTGGATACACAATATTTGTCAATTTATCCAGCAGAAAGGTGTTTTCTGCTACCACTTGATGCTTCAGGGCAAATCTTTACTATCAAAGCATTGAGGGCAGTGAGGAGGGGAAAACCTCAAACCTGACATTGTTCTGGCAATGCTATCATGTTCCCACTGTCATTGCCATCATTTGGGCCTGAGTGACAGAACAGAGGAATTTTCTAATGTCAAGCCCTGGTATATATTGTAAGCTGGATAGAAAGAACAGGTGAGAGACACTCAGTGCTCAGGCTTCAAAATCCTGCTTTCCCTGAAAATGCTGCTGCTAAGAGATAGGAAGAACCCAGCCTGAAGCCTACCTAATTTAGCAGTGGCCGGTCTCCTTTTTAATTAAAATGTTCCTACAGTTGATGAACTCACACCTTTAGTGTGATCTCACGGATGTTGATAATTTAATCTGCATGTTTAACTACAATGTCTGTGATGACTGACAGAGCAGAGGGCCATGGTAGAAAGATCCCTGAGCAAGTTGTTCTTCCTGTGACTCATCTGTTGCCCTGAAACTGTGCTCCTCTGTATGCCTGGAAAGATGACAAACCAATTCCTGACTGCCTTTCTCCATGCGGCCCTGCCATGCAGCTGGAGCTAGGTACCAGTTTCTCCCACATGATCGCCAGAAACTCCTACATTTGAATATTTGGCTCTAATTGATGGAACTGTTTGAGAAGGATTGGGAAGTATGGTCTTGTTGGAAGATGTATGAACTGGGAGTCAGATTTGAGGTTTCAAAAGCCCATATCATTCTTAGTTAGCACTCTACCTCTTGCTTTGGAATAAAGTGTAAGCTCTCAGCTACTTCTCCAGGGATATGTCATCCTGCTTTCATGATTTGTACCCAGTTGGTCATGGATTATAAAACAGTAAACAATCTGCAAACATTTTCTTCTATAAGTTGACTTTGGTCATCATGTCTCTTAGCAGTAATAAAAAAGACGATCAGTATAATGAAGGTCATATCGAAGAATTAGTCTTGTAAAAGATTTTCCAGATGGCCTTAGTCCTACTTCCAAATTTGCATACTCCAGAACTGTGATCCCATTGGAATTAAAGGCTTCCTTCATACTTCCCCAAGAACAATGAAGAAAGAGGAAGTACCCCAGTCCCAGAAACCTAAGAATAGACTAAAGCCCAACTTTTCTGTGTTTGACCCACAGGGGGATGCACCAATAGAAATAAGTACAAGAAGTCTTTTGTGGAATCACAGTGAGCACCCGTGACAAACACACTCTGTAACGTATGCTGCCAGCTCATTAACAAAAGTCAAATGCACTGAAAGCATTAAAATAAAGACATTAGTTCCAATTATCCCATCAACAGCAGTTGGGACAGGTTGTAAAGGGTTTATTTATTCATTAGTTTGGACAGAAATTCAGTTGCTCCTTAATTATGCACTGATTTTATATATATATGCTTATATTTCACCTCATCCTCTCCTAACATATTAAAAAGGAAATTGTGGATAGTTTCACTTCTCCACAGTGTAACAGCTTGAGTTGGCGATGCTAGACAAGAGGCCTAGGAAGCTTCCCTTACTCTCTGTGCTCTGCCCTTGGACCCCAGCCAGACCCATGCAGCTGTTATAATTGACAGTCAGAAAGGACTGCACAGCTGTTGGATGGTTATATGTGCTCAGGTCCTCTCTGTGAATCCAGGAATTTGGACCTTTCAACTGCCCAGTGCATTTCTACTTACCCCCAAGTCTTAGTGTCATCACACAGTTACGGAGCCAACTATGGAAAACTGACACTCTTGAAAAGATTCTTCCTCTGTACAGTTTGCATATCCTCGGCCACAGATCTCATGCCTTTCAGGCATGTCTATGCGGTGCCTAAATTAGACTTTCTTGTCAATCTCCTTGATGTGGTGGAAAGAAAATTTATGGCACCCTGGTTATGGCCAAGTGGTATCTCAGCTCCCAGTGTGATCAAAGGACTACAGTCTTCAAGTGGAGGCTAAGTTGAAGTATTCTCTAGATGCTTCTCCCTGTTTTTATCATTTTCCTAGTGCTCTGTTTTCCCCTGTCTCTTCCTGGGTTCTTGTGGCTAACTAGGAAGTAACACTATCCCCAAGTACCTAAGGTACTTCAAGTTAAAGGAAGACATCATCCACACTCAACGTAAATGCTGCTGTCCCACAGAGGCACAGCAATACAGTTACTCTAATGGTGCTGAAATTTGTAAGAAGCTGTGAAAGGCAAGACGAATTTTGGGTTGAAGGTTGTGGTGTATTGATGTCCACTTTCCTCCTCTGGAAGTTCTGCCTAGCTACAGGAGGTAGATGTTTTAGTCTGTATATACCTTCTAGTAGGAATTTCAGCTGTGATCACCACCATAGACACCTCATATCCTCCCCCATCCCAGACCTCCAGCTAGACCCAGAGATCTCCCCCACCCATTTCTATTCTTACTCCAACCCTCTCTCATCACCCTTTCAACATTCCAGTTACCTTCCTCACACCCCCTTCTACCCAGTTCCCTATCTCCACCCACCTCTGGTAACTATTTAGTTTCCTTTTCCAAGTGAGATTCACTCTGGACCTCCTGATTACCCAATTTCATTGGGTCTGTGGATTGGGTCTGTGCATTTTATTGTTTTGCATTTTATGGCTAATTTACACTTAAAAGTGAGTACATACCCAACATCTTTATGGTTCTGGGTTACCTCATTCAGGATGATAGTCTCAAGATCCATCCATCTGCCTACAAAACTCATGATCTCTTGGTTTTTAATAGCTGAATAGTATCCCATTGTGTAGATGCAGTATATTTTCTTTATCCATTCTTCAGATGATAAACATCAAGGTTGTTTCCAGTTTCTGGCTGTTATGAATAAAGTTGAACAAGTGCCCTTGTAATATGGTGGTGTATCCTTGTCTCCTGTACCAATGCGTTCATGGCTATTGCCATTTCTGTTCTGTTAGATTTAATGATTCTATTTGAAGCAGAGACAGAGGGAACAACCAACCAATAACTGCCCCCACTTGAGAACCATTCCATGTGAGAGAGCCACCTCCTGACTCTATCAATAATGCTCATTTATGTTCGCAGACAGGAACCTGGATAAAAATATCAATCTTTGGAACCCTATAGCAGATATTTCTCTGATTTGCTGTAACGCCTACCTGAAGTTTCTACCAATGAAAATGAAAATCAAATGCTTCAGTGTATGGCCTTATTTTCTAACTATAGAAATATCACAAACTGCTTCCACATCAGGACATCTTTTATGGGCCAATCTGAATTAATGTTCTATGATTATGGGCACACATATTTGATTCAGTGATGGATTAAACTCTCTCTTATTTTCTTTGAAATAAGAGCTGTGTTTTGAGTAGACATGGGAAATGGGAGTGTCAGGGAGGCTGCCAAACCATTCCATAAGCTATGCATTCACCTCTTCTAAGACACGAAGACCATGGAGAGTAGGACTCCTATGATCCTCATGTAGAAACATATGAAAACCTCCTTTTCTCTTCTCCTGGTGGTCATGCATACTTCACACAGGAATTGGAAGTGTGGTGCTATCTTTATGTAATAGCATCTTTATAACCTTAGAGGGAGTCTAACTGGGAAAAGTGGGAATCTGTGGGAATTGAAAGGGGGTAAAAGAGGTATTAGGGGTAGATACAGTCACAGTACATTGTAGACTAAGATAGTGCTGTCAAAATTAAAAGGATTTTAAAAGCTCTGAAATGTGTATTCATTTTAACATATTTAGCAAACTTTAAGCTAGTAAGTTTGTGAGTATGTTTGAGAGCATTACTCTTTCATTTCTTTTTCTGAGGCTGTAATAACACAAATAATAAACTTTTTGTCACAATGGGATTACAGTCCTCAGAACTCTGCTTTGCTTTCGTCTGTATTTTCCCCCCTCAGATAAATCTTACTCTTCTTTCTTTGCTTTCTGTGGTTGTCCTGCCTGCCATTTCTCTTCTACTGTGCAGTCTACTCACTTGACTTCTAATATGGGTTATTGTATTTTTCAGGTATAAGAAGAAGTATATTTCATAGTTTATATCTATTGTTTCCTCAGTGGAGTTTTCTACTTCTTTTGTTGAGGTGTGCAATTTATTTTCATTTATTCATAACTGGTCACTAGAATAATCTTGTGAGAATTGATTTAAGACCTTTACCACATTATTAAACCATATCTTTCATTTCTATATCACCATCATTTGATTACCTCTTTTTTCTTGCTTTGAGATACTACTCGGTATGAAAACTGTTTCTTTTAATTGACAGCTGACATTTTTTATATTATGCTATAAGGCTCTAGATTTTATTTCTACTCACAAGCCAGGGTAGGCAACACATACTTGTTTTGTTTTAGTATTTTTAGTGTTTGGCTGCAATACTGTGGTTATTTTCTTAATAAACTTTATTATAAAAATTTTAAAATAAAAATTTCATATACTAAATCATCCATATTCAAATTCTGTTCAATTTAATGTTTACTACATACAGATAGAACTGACATTTGAAGTGGAAGCTGTGAAGCTTCACAATAAAATGTTACACTTTCAGTATCAAATGTATTTTATGCACTTTTCTACTACCCAGATGAATTAAAAATAGAACAAACCATGAAGGAATTAGAATTTAAAAAATTAGCTTTTTATCTTATTTGATATTTCTGTTTGACCAGACTTTCCCTTTCTTCTCCTTTTGGATAGAGAAAATGGCTGATTACAATTTTCCTTGCTTAATTTCCCAACTCTTGATCTGAAAAATGTGAAGTCTATACTTATCAAAACAGTTCTCCATATTTCCATGACTTCTAAGATTCCCAAGCTCTTCTCTTTTCTTTTTCTTTTCTTTTTTCTTTTTTTTTTGTTGCTTTATTTTTATTTTTCTATTTACATTTCAAATGCTAAAACCTTTTCCAGTTTCCTCCACTATTATGGACGACAAGAAGTGCATACCAAAAGGAGCATGTCATGGTTTTTGGTGGTGGGCAGGGGAGTACCTGCCAGCGCCTTACACATACAGAGGCAGATGCTAGCAGCCAACTATTGGACTGGGCGTGGAGTTCCCAATGGAGAAGTTGGAGGGCTGTCCGTAGGAGATGAAGGGGTTTACAGCCCCATGGTAAGAACAATGATGTTTTCCTCCCTGAAAACCCCCAACCCCTCCTCCCACCCCCTGCTTCCAAGTATATGACCCTCCAACTGACCCCCTCCACCCAACCCCCCTCCTCAATTTCCCTTTGTTTGGGGCATCTATTGAGCCTTCACCAAACGAAGGACTGCTCCTCCCACTGATGCCCGATTAGGCATTCTTCTGCCACATTTTTTGGCTGGAACCACGTGTACCCTCTTGGTTGATGGTTTAGTCCCTGGAAGTCCTGGGTCATCTGGGTGGCCAACATCATTGTTCTTCCCATGGGGCTGTAAACCCCTTCAGCTCCTTTGGACTGCCCTCCAACTCCTCCATTGGGGACCCCACACCCAGTCCAATGGTTGGCTGCTAGCATCTGCCTCTGGCAGCCCGTGCTCCCAAACCCCCCACCCTCACAAACAACTATGACATACTCTTTTTGGTATGTACTTCTTGTCGTCCATAATAGTGTCGGGGTTTGGTGACTGTTTATAGGATGAATACCCAGGCATGGCAGTCTCTGGGTTGCCTTTACTTCAGTTTCTGCTCCACACTTTTTCTCCTTTATTGCTCCTGTGGGTATTTTGTTCCCTTTCTCAGAGGAACCAAAGCATCCCCACTTCAGTTCTCCTTCTTGAGCTTCCTGTGGTCTGTTAATTATAGCTTGTTTATTTTGAGCTTTTGGGCTAACATGCACTTATCAGTGAGTGCATACCATGTGCATTCTTTGGGATTGGATTACCTCGCTTAGGGTGACACTTTCTAGTTCCGTCCATTTGCCTAAAAATTTCATGAATTCTTTGTTTTTAATAGCTGAATACTACTCCATTATGTATATATACCACAGTTTCTCCATCCATTCCTCTGTTGAAGAACATCTGGGTTCTTTCCAGCTTCTGGTGATTATAAACAAGGCTGCTATGAACATAGTGGAGCATGTGTCCTTATTACATGTAGGTAATATGCCTGGGTATAGGCCCAGGAATGGTATAGCTGGGTCCTCGCTGGATCAACTGGAGGTCAGCATGCAGAAAAATGCAAACTGACCCCTTCTTATCTCCTTGCACAAAGCTCAAGTCCAAGTGGATCAAGGACCTACACATAAAACCAGACACACTGAAGCTTATAGAGGATCTTGAACACATGGGCACAGGAGAAAATTTCCTGAATAGAACACCAATGGTTCATGCTCTAAGAACAAGAATCGACAAATGGAACCTCATAAAACTGCACAGCTTCTGTAAGGCAAAGGAAAAGGTCAATAAGAAAAAAAGCAACCAACAAATTGGGAAAAGATCTTTACCAATCCTACATCCAAAAGAGGGTTAATATCCAATGCATACAAAGACCTCAAGAAGTTAGACACCAGAAAGTCAAATAACCCTATTAAAAAATGGGGTACAGAGCTAAACAGAGAATTCATTACTGAGGAAACTCAAATGGTTCTAAAGCACCTAAAGAAATGTTCAGCATCCTTAGTTATCAGGGAAATGCAAATGAAAACAACACTGAGATTCCACCTCACACCAGTGAGATTGGCTAAGATGAAAAACTCAGGTAACAACAGATGCTGGAGAGGATGTGGGGAAAGAGGATCACTTCTCCATTGTTGGTGGGATTGCAAGCTGGTAAAACTATTCTTTTTATTTTCTAAAAAATCCAAAACTTACAGTTATAAATCATAGGAGTAACAGAAAGAATTCGTGTCTTTTTCATGTATTGGAATTTGTGCTCTGGAGGTAACCTGTGCCACAGGTCTCTGAACCACAATCCTTCTTAATAATAACTAGTCTCCCAGGAGGCTAGCACATCTAAGTTTATAGGTGATACCACAGCTACAACCCTAATACCTGGCCCCAAGTAGGACCCAACTCAAGCTCGCAGGATCCAAGAACTGAAGAACAGCTAGGGACAAGATCATTCCAGTTCCCATCTGTGTCCCAGAGCTGACACTGTGCCACAGCTCTCCACATGCCAATTCCACTTGGTGATAGCTTGTCTCCCAGGAGTGCTGATTCACCTAAGTTCACAGGTTCACAGGCTAAAAGAAGGAACAAGCTCCAGTCAGAGACAGCAAGACCAGCTTACACCAGAGATGACCAGATGGCAAGAGGCAAGCGCAAGAACATAAGCAACAGAAACCAAGGCCACTTGGCTTCATCAGAAAACAGTTCTCTCAAAAAATCAAGCCTTGGATACCTCCCCGAACATACCTGAAAAACAAGATTCTGATTTAAAATCACATCTCCTATGATCATAGAGGACTTTAAGAAGGACATAAATGACACCCTTACAGAAATGCAGGAGAACATAGCTAAACAGCTTGAAGCCCTTAAAGAAGAAACACATAAATTCCCTAAAGTAATATAAGAAAACACAACCAAACAGTTGAAGGAACTGAACAAAACCATCCAGGATCTAAAAATGGAAATAGAAACAATGAAGAAATCACAAACAGAGACAACCCTGGAGATAGAAATCCTAGGAAAGAAATCAAGAGTCAAATAAGCAAGCATCACCAAGCTACAGAACAGAGAATCTCAGGTGTAGAAAATACCATAGAAGACATACATTGACACAACAGTAGAAAAAAATGCAAAATGCAAAAAGGTCCTAACCCAAAACATCCAAGAAATCCAGGACACAGTGAAAAGACCAAACCTGAGGATAATAGGAATAGAGAATAGAAGAGAGTGAAGATTCCCAACTCAAAGGGCCAGTAAACATTTTCAAAAAAATTATGGAAGAAAACTTCCCTTATCTAAGGAAAACGATGCCCATAAACATACAAGAAGCCTACAGAACACCAAATAGATTGGACCAGAAAGGAAATTCCACCTGTCACATAATAATCAAAACATCAAATGCACAGAACAAAGAATATTGAAAGCAGGAAGCGAAAAGGGTCAAGTGACATATAAAGGCAGACCTGTCAGAATTACACCAGACTTCTAGCCAGAGACTTGAAAAACAAGAAGATTCTGGGCCAGTCTCACACAGACCCTCAGAGAATACAAATGCCAGCCCAGACTACTATACCCAGCAAAACTCTCAATTACCATAGATGGAGAAATCAAGATATTCCATGATAAAACCAAATAACACAATATCTTTCCACAAAATCCGCCCTACAAAGGATAATAGATGGAAGACGCCAACACAAGGAGGAAAACTATACCCTAGAAAAAGCAAGAAAGTAATCTTCATTTAACAAACCCAAAAGAAGATAGCTACAAAAACATAATTCCACCTCTAACAACAAAAATAACAGGAAGCAACAATCACTTTTCCTTAATATGTCTTAACATCAATGGACTCAATTCCCCAATAAAAAGATATAGACTAAAAGACTGGATACATACAGAACTCAGAATTTTGCTGCATATAGGAAAAACACCACAGTGACAAAGACTGACACTACCTCAGAGTAAAAGATTGGAAAAAAATTCCAAGCAAATGTTCCCAAGAAACAAGCTGGAGAAGCCATTCTAATATCAAATAAAATCAACTTTCAACCAAAAGTTATCAAAAAGATAAGGAAGGACACTTCATACTTATCAAAAAAATCTACAAAGATGAACTCTCAATTCTGAACATCTGTGCTCCAAATGCAAGGGAACCCACATTCATAAAAGAAACTTTACTAAAGCTCAAAGCACACATTGCACCTCACGTAATAATATTGGAGGACTTCAACAACCCACTCTCATCAATGGAAACAGAAACTAAACAGAGACACAGTGAAACTAACAGAAGTTATGAACAAAATGAATTTAACAGATATCTATAAAACAATTCATTCTGAAACAAAGGAATATACCTCCTTCTCAGCACTTCATGTTACCTTCTCCAAATTTACCATTAATGCAAAATTACTAAATAATATTCTCACAAATCAAATCACAAAGAATTCTATTCACAAAGAATATATCACAACATTCATTCACCAGGATCAAGTAAGCTACATTCACAGGGATGCAGGGATGGTTCAATATATGGAAATTCATCAACATAATTCACTATATAAGCAAACTCAAAGGAAAAAAAACATGATCATCTCATTAGATGCTGAAAAAGCATTTGACAAAATCCAACACCCCTTCATGGTAAAAGTTCAGGAAAGATCAGGAATTTAAAGCCCATACCTAAACATAATAAAAGCAGTATACAGCAAACCAGTAGCCAACATCAAACTAAATCAAGAGAAACTTGAAGCAATCCCACTAAAATCAGGGACTAGACAAGGCTGCCTTCTCTCTCCCTATCTATTCAATATAGTACTCAAAGTTCCAGCCAAATCCAATAGACAACAATAGGAGGTCAAAGAGATATGAATTGGAAAGAAAGAAGTCAAGCTGTCACTATTGGCAGATGATACTTAGGTGACCACAAAAATTCCACCAGAGAACACCTAAACCTGATAAACAATTTCAGCAAAGTGGCTCGATATAAAATTAACTCAAACAAATCAGTAGCCTTCCTCTACTCAAAGGATAAAGGGACTGAGAAAAAAACTAGGGAAACGACACCCTCTACAAATTTCACAAATACTATAAAACACGTTGGTGTGATTCTAACCAAGGAAGTGAAAGATCTGTATGGCAAGAACTTCAAGTCTCTGAAAAAAGAAATCTAAGAAGATCTCAGAAGATGGAAAGATCTCCCATGCTCATTGATTGGTAGGATTAGAGTAGTAAAAACGGCTATCTTACCAAAAGCAATCTACAGATTCGATGCAATCCCCATCAAAATTCCACCTCAATTCTTCACATAGAAAGAGAAATTCTCAAATTCACTAGGAACAACAAAAACCCCAGGATAGCAAAAACTATTCTAAACAATAAGAAATCTTCTGGGGGACTCACCATCCCTGATCTCAAGCTCTACTACAAATCAATGATTAAAAATCTGCTTGGTATTTGTACAGAGAAAAGAATGTAGATCAATGGAATAGAAACAAAGACCCAGAATTAAACCCAAAAACCTATGGTCACCTGATCTTCAAAAAAGAAGCCAAATCATCCAGTGAAATACAGACAGAATATTCGACTAATGGTGCTGGCTCAAGTGGTGGTCGGTATGTAGAAGAATGCAAATTACTCGTTGATAAGTGAATATTAGCCCAGAAACTTGGAATACGCAAGATACAATTCACAGACCAAACAAAGCTCCAGAAGAGGAAAGATCAAAGTATGGATAATTTGGTCCTTCTTAGAAGGGGAAACAAAACACCCAAGGGAGGAGATACAGAGACATAGTGTAGAGCAGAGACAGAAGGAAAGACCATCCAGAGATTGCCCGACCTGGGGATCCATCTCACACAGTCACCAAACCCAGACACTATTGTGGATGCCAACAAATGCTTGCTGACAGGAGCCTGATATAGCTGTCTCCTGAGAGGCTATGACAGTACCTAACAAATACAGAGGTGGGTGCTCTCAGCCAACCATTGGTCTGAGCACAAGGTCCCCACTGGAGGAGCTAGAGAAAGGACCCAAGGAGCTGAAGGAGCTTGCAGCTCCATGGGAGAAACAACAATATGAACCAACCAGTACTCCCAGAGCTCCCAGGGACTAAGCCACCAACCAAAGAGTATACATGGAAGGACCTGTGGTTCCAGCTGTATATGTAGCAGAGAATGGCCTAGTTGGACATCAAAGAGAGGAGAGGCTCTTGGTCCTGAGAAGGCTTGATGCCCCAGTATAGGGGAATGCCACGACGGGGTGTTTTGGTGAGTTGGGGGAGACGGGATATGATAGGGTGTTTTCAGAGGGGAAACCAGGAAAGGGGATAAAATTTGAAATGTTAATAATGAAAATATCTAATAAAAATTACAGAAAAAGGGAATGCAAATTGATCCATTCTTATCTCCTTGTACAAAGCTCAAGTCTAAGTGCATCAAGGACCTCCACATAAAATCAGATACACTGACTGTAATAGAAGAGAATGTGGGAAAGAGCCTCAAACACACTGGCACAGGTTAAAATTTCCTGAACAGAATACCAATGGCTCAGAGTCTATAAGATCAACTATAGACAAGGGGATCTCATAAACTGAAAAGCTTTTATAAGGCAAAGGACACTGTAATCAGGACAAAACAGCAACCTGCAAATTGGGAAAAGATCTTTACCAATCCTATATCCAATAGAGGACTAATATCTAATATGAACAAAGAACTCAAGAAGTTAGAAGATGGAGAATCAAATTGCCCTATTAAAAATGGGGTTCAGAGTTAAACAAAGAATTCTCAACTGAAGAATCTCAAATGTCTGAGAAACACCTAAAGAAATGTTCAACATCCTTACTCATCAGGGAAATACAAATCAAAATGACCCTGAGATTCCACCTCACAGCAGTCAGAATGGCTAAGATCAAAAACTCAGGTGACAACAGATGCTGGCAAGGATATGGAGAAAGAGGAACACTCCTCCACTGCTGGTGGGATTGCAAGCTGGTACAACCATTCTGGAAATCTGTCTGGCAGTTCCTCAGAAAATTGGACATAGTACTACCTGAGGACCCAGCTATACCTCCTAGACATATACCCAAAAGTTGCTCCAACATATAACAAGGACACATGCTCCACTATGTTCATAGCAGCCTTATTTATTTATTTATTTATTTATTTATTTATTTATTTATTTATTCATTCATTCATTCATTCATTTATTTTATTTTATTTTTCCTAAGCTCCAAATAATTTCAGTTGTGGGTTTCTACATCTATGCCCATCCGTTTTTGTGTAAAGGCCTGCCCTTTTCTGAAGAGAAATGGAGAAAGTATGGATGAGGAGAAGGGGAAGAAGGGAGGTCAGATAAAGGAACTGGGAGGAGAGGACAGAGGGGAAATATGGTCAGGCTACAAATAAATATGAAGATAAATAAATAAATAAATAAATAAATAAATAAATAAATAAATAAGTTAAGTTCTTGACTTCTGGACTCATGATCCTCTAGGCTTCAAAGGACCTGGGCCACTTTTACACTGCCCTCTGAAGCATACAGTTTGTCTTCTAGTCTCAGGTCTTTTTTATTCAAAAGTGACTGTTCTTCTTGGTGGTCTTCCTATAGTACTGGCATCTCCAAAATTTTCATGTGGATCTTCAAGTACTCTAACCCTGCCACATGCTACTGAGACTCAACTTCTCTCCATGATCTTTTCAATCCTGGAGCTTTTATGTCAACTAAGGCTTTGTATATATCAAATCTCACAGTGCCAAGTAGTACCTGCTCTCCAGGAACCCCCACCAATGACTTCAAAACCAATAACACCACAATCCTGCAACTAATTTCTGTCTTAGTTAAGGTTTATATTACTATGACAAAATTTCACATCCAAAGCAATTTGGGGGAAAAGGGGTTTATTTCTCTTTTTACTTGCATGCCATAGTCCCTAATCCAAGGAAGATAATGTGAGAACTCAAGGGAGGAACGTGGAGACAAAAATAAATAAATAAATAAATAAATAAATAAATAAATAATAAATAAATAAATAATAAATAAATAAATAAATGAAGCAGATACTATTGAAGAGTGCTATTACTAGCTTGGTCCCATTCTCCTGCTTGTCTTGCTTTCTTATAGCCCCCAGGCCCACAGTGATCTGGGCTCTATCACATCAAGCATCAATCAAGAAAATGGCCCTCATGACTAAGGATATTGAACATTTCTCTAGGTGCTTTTCAGTCATTCAAGATTCCTCAGTTGACAACTCTTTTTTTCTAAGTTTTTTTTTTTTTTTTTACATTCCAAATGATTTCCCCTTTCCCGTTTCCTCCCTCCCTGAAAGTCCCATAAGCCCCCTTCCCTCCCTTTGTTTAGTTCTGTACCACATTTTAAACAGGGTTATTTGGTTCTCTGGAGTCTAACTTGAATTTTTGGTATATATTAGATATTAGCCCTCTATCGGATGTTGGATTGGTAAAGATCTTTTCCCAATCTGTTGGTTGCTGTTTGGTCTTGGCTACAGTGTCCTTTGCCTTATAGAAGATTTTTCAGTATTATGAGATCTCATTTGTCTATAGTTGAACTTAGACTCTGGGCCATTGGTATTCTGTTGAGAAAATTTCCCCCTGTGCCAGTGTATCCAAGGCTCTTCCCCACATCCTTTTTTTTCTTTTTTTTACATAAACAATTATTTTTATTAGATATTTTCTGTATTTACATTTCAAATGTTATCCCCCACTTCCTTTTCTATTAGTTTCAGTGTATCTGGTTTTATGTAGAGGCTCTGTTAGAGCTCTGCAAATACAGAGTCCTATGCTCACAGCCAATCATTGGATTGAGCATGGAGACCCCAATGGAAGAGTTAGAGAAAGGACTGAAGGAGCTGAAGGGTTTTGCAACCTCATAGGAAGAACAACAATATCAACCAACCAGACCCCCCCCCCATAGCTCCCAGGGACTAAACCACCAACCAGAGTACAGTTGGAGCAACCAATGGCTCCAGCTGCATATGTAGCAGAGGATTGCCATGTCTGACATCAATGGGAATAGAGGCACTTGGACCTGTGAAGGCTCAATGCCCCACTGTAGGGGAATGCCAAGGCAGGAAGGCAGGAGTGGGTGGGTGGGTGGGTGAATACCTTCATAGATCAGATAGGGGGATTCTGGAGGGGAAGCTAAGAAAGGGGATAACATTTGAAATGTAAATAAATAAAATACCCAATAAAGAAAAAAAAATGCTCCTCATAGCTTAGCCCACAAGTCAAATAGCCAATACATTTTCTTAGTTGAGTCTCTCTATTCCCAAATAATTATATCTTGTCGCAAGCTGACATCAAACCAGTCAGCACTACATTGTTAACTCAGTGTAGTGCTTCCTACCACCAGAAGGTTCAATTTGCATGATTCTGACAATGAAATCATGTGACTTGCAGAGAAAATTTTGTATAAAAGCCACGACTAAGTCAATTGTCTAGATCCACAGAGGGATGATAAATAGTATATATCTAGTTGTACTTTTTTCTCTTATAGACATGGGAGGCAGTCGGCAGCCACCTCAAATGACTCCTGACATCCTTTACTCCTGTTGTTGAGTCAGTCCTGCTCCAAATTTAAACCTGCACAGGAACTGTTACCAACCCAAAAATGTAGACACTCCGAGTATCCAACATCTTTATCAGGGTGGCTTGGTTTTGAACTCTTCGTTTCCAATACTGTGCTTAGATTTAGACTGTTTCTATCCGGTTAAACGACAATTAATTACCAAATTTTACTTTAAAGGAAATCAAGTCAACTATGCTGAGGAAAAAATAATGAAGATTGTAGTTGGGGATGAAATCTATTTTTCTTACTGAAGTAAAGCCTTGAGATGAGGCAGAAAGGTAAATCCAGTTCAGGGCAAGCTCTTCTTTATGCCAAGATGAAGACTGGGCATCACATCCTTCAGAGATATTTTTCCAACTAGAACCCTGTGTAACAATGAAGGGACTATTCAAGAAGCTAAAATCATTTGCTGTAAATGTCTAAACTAAGGGACTTGAGCTTCCCAAGTCAGGCAGGTAGACTTTCTCTGATTTCTTGCTTTTCCTAAGAATCAGAGTAAATTTGAACTCAAGTAAAAATAATTCCACCAGATTTTCTGGCTGTGACTGAAAGCTGTAATATGGAAGCATATGATGTATGGATTGTCAGAAATGGCTACCTCAGAATCACCACCTGGAATAGTTGACTGTGATCTCAGGGTGATTTTATTGTGTGTCTCCTTGTTCCTTTGTGGATGGCTTAAATCCAGTTTCTAAGAAAAAGTTGGGAGAACAGAGGTATACCCACGGAATAGGACATCCTCTTTCCAGATTGATTGAATCAATGTATGAGCAACCTGGGACTGCTCATCTACAGAGCTGTCCTATGGAGACTAGCTAACTCCTTCCCTTCTGTTGTGCATAATAATCAAACTGAAGTTTAGGTTGCTTTGTGATTGGTGCTAGTCCACCAAAGTTCACACAACTACATAACCCCAGATTTTCTGTACCTGCGTCTGTTCTTTCTTTATCCCTTTAGCAGATTTGTTAGGTTTCTGGGATTCAAGCCATAGTTATTAGTCTTTAATATCAGACTGCACTATCAATCACACCTAAGAAGGGGAAGAAATATGTCAAATGGAAGTGGAATGCTCACATACTTCCTAGACTCTAGAATTTTGGGCAATATATTGCTCTGGTTTAGAAGTTACCTGATCTAATACAATTTACTATAAGAAAATAAGGGGGTTAAGACAGAAATTATTATTAAGGATTAAATAAAGCTCTAACAAAATGCCTAAAGGGCAAAGAATTTGAGGGCTCATGCTAATGAATACCCGAGATGCCTTTATAAATTGCTAAGGATGATTCCAGAGGGCTCTCAGAAGGCTGGAGTAAGCCAGAAAGCTTGTCTTCCTAGAGGTACCCCTCTGTATGTCAGTAGAATGCCGGTAGAAATGTAGACAACAAAAAACGTTCTGAAGAAATCTCTGATGGAAATAGAAATGAAGAGCATATTCATAGGTATCAGAGGAAAAGTGACCTTTGTTGCAAATTGGTGAAAAACTTAACTGAATCATGCTTTTGGCTAGTACTGTGTGCAGCATAGAGGCTCTAATCAATGATGTATTTAGTGGAATAAATATCTGAGCAAATTGTTGAAGATGTATTACAATGTTTCTTTAAATGCTCATAGCAAAAGGTCAACAAAAAAAAATCAAAGAAATAAAATTATAAGGGTAGCAGGATTTGCATACCTGGATAATTCCATTTAGTCTGCAGTAAATAATGAGTAGTCATGTTCAGGAGAGAAAACCAAAGCTGTGAATTAATCTTTTAACAAAGAGATTATCATGGATCAATGGAAGCCAAGTATGCTCATCAAAGCAGTACAAGGCCAAACTAGAATGTGGTTCAGAAGTCTTCAACTGTCATAATCTCAGTGCTGGAACACTCACTAATCCTAAAGCAGCCATTATTGGTCATCTTTGCTGTGTGTCACAGGATCCCAGGGATATCTTGGACTTCTCACTAGAGGGTACAAATTCTTTCCTTTGCCAAAATTGGCTTGGTGCATCTTCTTTGTTATACAAACATTTCTAAGCTGTGGGGGCATAGATACCACCCCGGCAGAATAAAAGGGGGGTGTTAGTCATGAGACTTGTATAGAAACTAATACACAGATAAGTCCACCACAAGGAGTCCTCACTAGGACAAGATGTACAAGTCCCATGTGAAGGGAGCAAGGCTACCTTTGAGATATTAGACTCGTGCAGCCACAGTATGCAATCCCAGGCATTTATGTGTCTAATCTGTGTGCATGTGACTGTAATGCATGAGAACTATTGGGATAACTGTGCCTGGTGAAATTACAAAAGCATGCTCTCCCAGCACCTTGTGCACAAAATACTCTACAGTGAAACTAGAGTCAGAGAAGAGTATCCTCTAGTCATGAGATTTGACTCTGGAGAAGTGATGTACCTCCATACTAGAGTTCTGTCCTAGCATGTATGGAGTTGAGTTCCATCCAAAGCAAACAAATATATAAATTTAGATGTAAGTAAATTTGTTATTGCTTGCCTTGCTAAGTTTTGGGTTTAATCTAAACCAGTTAGCCCTTTTTCTTTCCTACATATCTCTTTCAGAATGTAGAACAAGCAACATATGCCTACCCTACCATTATGATTCCAAAGTACATATTTTGTTTGACCATGGGGTCATAGCAAAAGAAAATATTGCCTCATAGTATGAGTGTCTTCAATATATAATTTATATATCTAGTAAATATTCTAGTTTTAGACATTTTAAAAACTGACTCAAGCAACAAGAGACATATGGGGCTATGGAGATGAAGTTGAAATACTGGGTACATTAAAAAATGATTTGGATGGACTAAAAATAAAATCCTGTGTTCTGCATATATATGCTTCCCAAAATTTGTATTTTGAAACTTACCTTTCAATGTAGATGACATTGATAAGGAGCAGTGGTCTTTGGGAGTTGGTTAAATCTTGATAGAAGAATAACCTCTACAGTGATTAGGAATAGAAGAGTTAAGTCACTTTGTAAAGGTCTTGCCTTGCACAAGGACCTGAGTTTGAGCTTCAAAACACGTGATAAAAAGTGGCTGCTCATATTTATAATCATGGTACTAGGGATAGGGAAAAGAGATAGACAAACATCTAGAAGTTGTGAGTCAATCTAGTAGTCAAGAGAGATTCAGGCCTATGAAAGACACTGTTCCAAAAATAGTGGATGATTTTCCTTTAGGATGTTGTCTGACATCCACACACACACACACACACACACACACACACACACACACACAGGCACACACACAGACATGCACACACATGCATTGATTTAACTGACTAAAGAGGAAGAGTGACAGCATTTCCTTGATTCCACTGTATAAGGACTTGTGGAAGATGCTAGTTATGAGAAACAGGCCATCACTAGACAACAAAGATGTTGGCACCTTGACTTCAGACTTTTTTGACCTCCAGAACTACAAGCAATAAATGTCTACTGTTGGTAACAAATTGTTGGACAAAGGGATCTGATGGGAATCCCACAAACAACTCAGGCTATTGTCAAGTCTATTGGTTGTTCTTCACAAACTGATGATAAGACCCCATTGCTGAAGACAACAGGCACACAACTCATTGAACTTAGAAAAGTCAAGATGGTACCTACTTTGAGCCTTCACTTCTCTGGATTAGTAGTTCGTGGTACTGGAAGGTTCTATACACACTACCACAGGAGAAAGGTAAACTCCAACCCAGCTTAAAAACCTTTAGTCTACAATGGTATCTTGCCTGTAAAATATGCTGGTGTAACAGTGACAAAAATCTTGTGGAAATAACCAAACAATATCTGATTTGATATAAGGCCCATTCTATGAGATGGAACACAGACCTGGTGCTGATGCTGTGGTGGCCAAGAACCTGAGACTAGATGGTCCAGGAACCTAAGGGGAAACCAAATATTACACTTCTGCTGAAGGAACATAGCAATACAAAGACTCCCAACAACAATTTCTATATTCATATATAAGTGTCTCTTGCTTATCCACCATCAGGGGAGTTTCCTTCTGTAACAGATGGGAACAAATACGAACTCCAAAAGACAGAAAATATGCAAAGTGTGACAACCCTAAATGAGATATCTCCATCAAATCGCTCCTCTCAGAGCTCAGGAAATCCCAAAGAAGAAGATGGAGGAAGACTGTAAGAATTAGAGGAAATGGAGGACAGCAAGGAAACAAGACCCACATACATGATAAACATAACCTCACAGAGACTGAAGCAGCATACACAGAGCCTGCCTGGCCCTGTACCAGATAGAGTCCTAGAGCTAAAAGGTTAAGTGGACACATAACCCCATCCCTAATGCAGAAACAATCTCCAATTGATAACCACTTGCAAAAAAGCAGTCTACAATTGATAACCACTTGCAAACAAAATATTAGTTTTCTGCAGTGGATTCTCAGTGGAAACACAAACCTCATTTAAGAGTAGGTCCAGCCAAATAAATTCAATGGTAAATTTGGAGGTCCCTTGTCTCATGATGTTGAATCAGGCCTTTTGCCCCCTCTACATGTCCTTTGCATGTATATAATGGCTTCTGGTTTTGTGTTCTAATGGGATTACTCTGTGGATGTGTGTTTCTTCAACTATATATTCTTTTTCTTTGGGTTATTCTTGTTGCTGGCTTTTTCTTGTTATAAATTTTTAATGATATATTGTATTGCCTTGCCTTGCATTGCATTGCATTGCATTGTTCTTTAGATGACTGTTTACTAAGAAAAGACAGAAAGTGAATCTGAATGAAAGGGAATGTGGAGAGGAACTGGAAAGAGTAGGAAGAGGAGAACTATAATCAGAATATATTGTACAAAAAATTCGTTTTCAATAAAAGAAAAATTATAATGTATAATGCGTAAAAGGAGAATATGAAAGCAACGAAATTCAGACTTACCTTTCTAAAAAACAGAATAGTTTTAGATTTTCTTTAAAAGCCTAGTAGAATTCTGTAGTGAACATCAGGACCTAGGTATTTGTCAGTTTGGAGACCTTTTATTGTTACTTTAATCTTTTTGCTTATAATAAATCTGTTTAAATTGATTATTTCAGCTTGACCAAAATTTGATAGGTCATATTTGTAGGGAAATTTATACATTTCTGGGTTTTTTTGACTTGATAAAGTATAGAATTTAAGGTATGTCTTTTTGTTTGTTTATTTGTTTCACTGGTATGTGTTATAATGTCTCCCTTTCCATTTATTAATTGATTTCTCTCTCTCTCTTTGGTTAATTTGGCTTAGAGTTTGTCAGTCTTAAACATCTTTTAAAGAACACACTCTTCATTTCATTGATTAATTGTTTCTCACTTATTTCATTAATTTCTTCTGTGATTTAGTTATATTTTGTTATTTCCTATTTTGTTTATTTTTGAGATTCTAATTTAATTAGAACATTTCTTCCTTCCCTTTCCTCCATCCAAGTACTCCCATATATCCCCTCTTTCTTTTCTTTTTTCCTTTCTCCTCTTTTTTACATTAGATATTTTCTTTATTTACATTTCAAATGTTATCCCCTTTCCAAGTTTCCCCTCTAAAATTCCCTATCCCACCCCCCATCCCCATACTCACTAGACCTACTCTCCACTTCCCTGACCTGGCATTCCCCTAAACTGGGGCAATGAGCCTTCACAAGTCCAAGGGCTTCTCCTTTCATTGATGTCTGACCAGTCCATCCTCTGCTACCCATGCAGCTAGAGCCATGTGTACTCTTTGGTTGGTGGCTAAATCCCTGGAAGCTCTGGGAGTAATGGTTGATTCATATTGTTGTTCCTCCTATGGGGCTGCAAACCCCCATTGGGGACCCTGTGCTCAGTTCAATGGATGACTGAGAGCATCCCCCTATATATTTGTCAGGCACTGACAGGGCCTCTCAGGAGACAGCTATACCAGGCTACTGTCAGTTAGCACCTATTGCCATTCACAATAGTGTCTGAGTTTGGCAACTGTATATGAGATTGATCCCTTGGTGGGGCAGTCTCTGAATGGTCTTTCTTTCAGTCTGCTCCACACTTTGTCTCTGTATTTCCTCCCATGGGTATTTTGTACTCCTTCCAAGAAGGACCATCTATCCATATTTTGTTCTTCCTTCTTCTTGAGCTTCATTTGGTCTGTGAATTGTATCTTGGGTATTCCGAGCTTCTGGGCTAATATCCACTTATCAGTGAGTGCATACCATGTATGTTCTTTTGTGATTGGGTTATCTCACTCAGTATATTTTGGATATTAGCCCTCTATCAGATGCTGGATTGGTAAAGAGTTTTTCCCAATTTGTCAAAATATCACTGTTTGCAGATGATATGAGAGCATGCTTAAGTGACTCCAAAAATTCCACTAGAGAATTCCTAAACCTGATAAACAACTTCAGCGAAGTGGCTGGATATAAAATTAACTCAAACAAATCATTGAACTTCCCCTCTTTCTCTTTCAAACTCATAGCCTCTTTTTTATCAGTTGTTATTGTATTCATATATGTATATGCATATATTCTTAAATATAATCTACTGAAACCATATAATGTTACTTGCATGTTTTCAGGGTTGACAGGTTGACACTAGTCAGACAGTTTGTGTGCACTTTCCTGAGGAAGACTATCTCTCTTGCTCCCAGCTTTATTCGATTGCCTATAATACTTTGTGTGTGGTAGATGCCTCTTTGGTTTTGTCCTTTCCAGCTTGGCACATTTATTGTGTCAGCATTGTTCAGCTCATATTTGGGTAGTCATGTTGATGAGACTTTACAGGTATGGGTTCTTGTTTTCCTAGAGGACAAACTCCAAGATTATTGGGCTCATCAAGTACATGTCTCCTTGTAACAAATATCCTTTGTTAATAATCTATTAGTTGTAAAACAGATTTGTACAAGCTTCTAGAATTTCTTATTGAACATACTGAGAAAGAAATTATGATTACAGCACCATTCATAAGAAAACTATATAAATACTGAAGAAAGAAATTGAAGAAGACACTAGAATCTGAGGGGTGGGTTACATACATGTTCAAATATTGGAAGAATCAATACTGTGAAAATTACAATCTTCCTTCCCAAAAGCAATCTACAGATTCAGTATAATCCCAATATAAATTCTAGTACTCTTTTTCACAGAAATCAAAAATCAAGTCATCTAACACCTCACATTGAAGCAAAAAGTAAGCAAGAAAACAGAAAAAAATCAAGGTACTGCAAAGCAGCTTTTAGCCAAAAGAAAATACTGGGAATATTGTCATACTAGCTTTCAAACTATACCACAGAGCCAACTAAATAAGGCATTAGGTTACAAAACACAAAACCATACATGTAGATCAATGAAGTAGACTATATGATTAGATACAAGACCACACAACTTCATCAATCTGATGTTTGGCACAGATGACAAAGTGCCCTTTGGAGAGAAGATGTCTTCAATGCACAGTGCTTTCCCAAGTTTGATAACTACCTATAGAAGAAAGAAAATCAAATCTGTATCTCCCGCCCTTAACAAAAATGAACTCCAAATGGATGAAAGGCTTCAACATAAAGCCTGACATACTAAGATCTTTGACCCTCTTAGACTTGTTTTGTGCAGGGTTATAGGCATGGGTTTATTAGCAGTATTCTAAATACTGACATCCAGTGAGAAGAGCACAATTTGTTGAAGAAAATTTTTTTCATTGTGTATTTCTGGCTTTTCCATAAAAAATCAGGTGTCTATATGGGGGTGGATTTATGTTTGGGTCTATGATTTGATTCCATTGATCTGTCTGTTTTTATGCAAACACCGTGTATTTTTTTATGATAACTCTGTAGTACAGCTTAAATAAAAGGATGGTGATAACTCCGGATATCCTTTTATTTCACAGGTTTAGCTATCCTGGGTTTTTTGGTTTTCACTATGAAGTAGAGTATTTTCCTTTCAAGGTCTGTAAGGTATTGTGTTGGAATTTTGATGGGGATTGCATTGAATTTGTAATTTGATTTTGGTAGGGTGGCCATTTTTACTATGTTAATCCTGCTAATTCATCAGCATGGGAGATCATCCCATCTTCTAATATCTCCTTCAATTTCTTCTTCTTAAGACTTGAAGTTTTTGTCATACAAGTATTTCACTTCCTTGGTTGGAGTTATCCCATGATATTTTATATTATTTGTGGCTATTGTGAAAGATGCTGCTTCTCTTGTCCATTTGTCATTTGTGTATAAGAGGGCTATTGATTATGTTTGGTAAATCCCATATCCAGTGGTTCACTGAAGATGTTTAATCAGCTGTAGGAGTAAGGCAACAGACACCAGCAGTAAGACAACACATCAGCCTACAGTATGGAAAATTTTTTTCATTAGTACAAAATTTGACAGAAGGCTAAAATCAAATATATAAAGAAATCAAGAAACTGGACATCAACAAACTAAACGATCCAATTAAAAATAGGGTGCAAATCAAAAGAGAAAATTATCAGCAGAGAAATCTCAAATAGCTGAGAAACTCTTAAGCAAATGTTCAACATCCTTAACCATAAGGAAAATGCAAATCAAATTGACTCTGAGATTCTATTGTATACCTGTCAGAATGGCTAAAATAAAAAAACACAAGTGGCATCTCATTGTGTCAAGTATGTGGAACAAAGAGAATATTTCATTGCTGATGGGAATGCAAATTTCTACAGCTACTTTGGAAGTCAACACAGTGGTTTCTCAGAAAATTGGTAGTTGATCTACCTCAAGACCTAGCTATACCACTCTTGGGCATATACCTAAATAACACTCCCTTCCTACCACAAGAACACAGGCTCAGCTATGTTCACAGCAGCTTTATTCATAGTAGCCAGAAACTCAAACGACCTAGATGTCCCTCAACTGAAGAATGGATAAAGAAAATGTGGTTTGTTTACACAATAGAGAATTATTCCATGGTTCAAAACTATGGCATGATAAAATTTGCAAGCAAATGTATGGAACTAGAAAACATCATCTTGAGTGAGTTTACCCCGACCCAGAGAGGCAAACATGGTAGGTACTTACTTAAAAGTGGACATTAGCTGTTAGATAAAGGATAATTATGCTAGAATCTACAGAGTCCGAGAGGCTAAATAACAAGGAGAGTTCAAGGGGGACACATGGTTCTCACTGAAAGAGGAAATAAAATAGATTTTGAAGGTGGACTGGGGTAGGTGGGGATTGGAAGAGGAGGGATCAGGCAGGGATGGGAGTGATGGAAAGAGAGAGTACTGGGAGAAGCAGCTGGAATTGGAGGACATTTGGAGGGCAATGTAAAAACCTAGTGTAGTGGAAACTCCCTGAAATCTCTGACAGTGACTCTAGCAAAATCTTCTAGCGGTGGATGATACAGAGCCTGAACTGGCCATCTTCTATAGAGAGGTTGGTTAAATTGTAGGTTGAAGGTTTTGTGGCTTGGTTGAACTAGGACATCAACCTATCCACAAACCCTTCAACCTGTCCTGTCTGTAAAATATGCTGGTGTAATGGTGATGGACAGAAAATGATTGATCCAACTTGAGATCCACACAATGAGCATGAGAGGGAGCCCATACTCGACACTGCCTGGGTGGTTAGGAACCAGGGGGATGACAGCCCAGAGATCCAGGGTAGAATCAAACAGGACAGGCAAAACAAAAATGTCAATGAAATACTCTGCTGTATTCATAAATTGGTGCTTACTCCAGTTTTCATCAGAGAGGTCTCATTCAGCAACTGATGGGAGCAACCAAACACTCGGTGAAGCCATGGGAACTCTGCAGATGAGGGAGAAGAGAGATTATGTGACCCAGAGGGTTAGAGGACACCATGAGAATACATCCCACAGAATCAACTAAGTAGTGATAATGGGGACTTGCAAAGACTGAAGAGAAAATCTCAGACCCTGTTTGGGTCTGAGCTAGGTCTTCTGCATATATGTCATGGTTGTGTAGCTTGGTGTTCTCATGGAACTACCAACATTGGGAGTAGAAGGTGTCTTCAACTCTTTTGCCTGCCCGTTTTTCTCCCACTGAATTGTCTCATCCAGCCTTGATATGAGGTTTTGAGTCTGGTCTTACTGTAACTTGTTAAGCCATGTTTGGTTAATATCCCTGGGAGGCTGTCTCCTCCTCCCTCTCCTCCTCCTCCTTCTTAATTAGATATGACTCTGGGGTAGATGAGAAGTAGAGGGACAGACAGGAAGGCATGGAGGGAGGTGAAAGTACAGTCAGGATATAATATATGAAAGAAGAATTTTAAAAAGAATAAAAAACAAACAATAAACCAAACAAAACCAAACCTGAAATGCTGTAGGGAAAAGTATGGAATACTCTATTACAAGTTAAGAAGTGTAGACAAAACTTTGTAAACAGGACTCTGGGCACATAGGAAACAATTGACAAAATGGACCTCATAGAATTTAGAATCTCAATAAGAGGAACCTTCTTCTGATCAAGACAATAGGATGTGGCCTGGGTGGAAACTAGTCATTTCAAGTGTGCTAGGTCAATCTCCTGGTCAAAGGACCACCTCTGAAACAGCCTTTGGAAGTCTTAAATTGTGCTAAAAATCAGATGGAATAATTAATTTCTCTTAGATGCTCACTAGGACAGCATAAACCTCAGTCACTTAGCATAACCATAATTAACTTTTACTAGAGAATTTGGAACTTCAGCATATGCTGGCTGAGTTTGAAGAAACAAAAATGAAAATGTACAATAAAGAGTGGGATTGTGAGGGGGGGAAATTTTTCAAAGATATCTAGATTGTCAAGAGCCAATATTTCATAAATCCCCCATATTTTAAAACTTTGTGCATCTTTTATATCTCCATTATGTGGTAAAGCATTTGTTTTTTTACACGAACCCTGCCCTCCACCCTCACCCACCTGTATTCCCAGAACATGATGGCCTTGATTTGCCAACTCTCCACCCACACCAGCTGCCCATTACTTCATTTCTGATGCACCAATTCTTTCAAAACTAGTCAATCATGAAACTGTGAGGTCAGACCCCACTAAGGCAATAGGGAAAATACAGTCACCACCTCCACTAGAATAAAAACAAAGTGAATTTCCCACCCCAGTAGGTCTTGGCACACATTTTGTAAAAAGAAATTGCCTTGCTAGGCTTAAAAACAATAAACTTGCACAGCAAAGAAACTGTCAATCAAGTGAAAAAGCAGTCCCCAAAACAGGAAAAAACCCTCTTCCAGCTATACATATGGTTAATAGGTAGAACACAAAAGGAACTAAAATAAACAAACAAACAAATGCTGAATAATAAGAAAGTAAACAATCCACCCCCCCCCAAAAGTGCCTTGGTTCTTTTTTTTTTCAACTTTTCTAAGTTTTTTTATTTACATTCCAAATCATTTATTTCCCCTTTCCCGTTTCCTCCCTCCCCGAAAGTCCCATAAGCCCCCTTCCCTCCCTCTTTTCCCCATTCAACACCCTCTTGCTTCTCTGTCCTGGCATTCCCTTACATCCAGTCTTTCCAGGACCAGGGGTCTCTCCTTCCATCTTCTTAGAAATCTATTGATATGCGGATTGTGTCTAGGGTATTCCGAGATTCTGGGTTAATATCCCCTTATCAGTGACTGCATACCATGTGTGTTCTTTTGTGATTGGCTTACCTCACTCAGGATGATATTTTCAAGTTCTGACCATTTGCCTAGGAATTTCGTGAGTTCATTGTTTTTAATTGCAGAGCAGTATTCCATTGTGTAAATATACCACATCTTCTGAATCCATTCCTCCTATTAAAAGTACAGAGCTAAACAAAGAGTTTTCACCGGAAGAATATCTAATGGCTGAGAAGCACCTAAAGAGATGTTCATCATCCTTAGTCATTAGGGAAATGCAAATCAAAACAACCCTGAGATCCCATCTCACACCAGTCAGAATGGCTAAGATCAAAAACACAGGAGACAGCAGTTGCTGGTGAGGATGTGGAGAAAGAGGAACACTCCTCCACTGCTGGTGGAATTGCAAGCTGGCACAATTACTCTGGAAAGCAGTCTGGCGGTTCCTCAGAAAACTGGGCATGACACTCCCGGAGGATCCGGCTATACCACTCCTGGGCATATACCCAGAGACTTTACCTGCATGCAATAAGGACACATGCTCCACTATGTTCATAGCAGCCTTATTTATAATAGCCAGAAGCTGGAAAGAACCCAGATGTCCCTCAATGGAGGAATGGATTCAGTACCTTGGTTCTAAACAGTAAATTCCCAAACAAAAATAGCAATGCAAAGAGCTAATAAATATAGTAAAGAGTGTTAATGTAATTAGCCACAAGAGGAACACATGTTAAAACTACGGTGAGTTTTCTCAGTCCCTTGGTGAAAATGGCTATCATCAAAAATTACAGAGTTGGATGCCTGCAGCCAACCACTGCACTGAGTGTGTGGTCCCCAATGGAGGAGTTAGAGAAAGGAGCTGAAGGGATTTGCAACCCCATAGGAAGGACAACAATATCAACCAACCAGACCCCCTGAGCTCCCAGGGACTAAGCCACCAACCAAGGAGTACACATGGCTCTGGCTGCATATGTAGCATATCAGGCATATGTAGCATATCAGGCATATGTAGCATATCAGGCATATGTAGCATATCAGGCATATGTAGCATATCAGGCATATGTAGCATATCAGGCATATGTAGCATATCAGGCATCAATGGGAGGAGAGGTTCTTGGTCCTATGAAGGTTTGATATATGCCCCAATGTAGGGCAATTGAGGGTGGGGAGGTTGGAGTGGGTGTGTGGGTGGGGGAACACCCTCATAAAAACAGGGGATGGGAGGATAGGAGAGGAGTTTTCTGGGAGAGGGGAAACCAGGTAAAGGAAAAACACTTGAAATGTAAATAAATTAAAATAAAAAAAATAAATATAGAAGGAGAATTGGATCCTAGGATCATCGGGGGAGCAAAAACCAACAACAAAGTAGTAGTCTGCACAGCCTCTGTACCAGTCCAGCCTGGGGAGAAACCTCGGCCTTCTACCTCCCCATGATATTCCTGCACTGCCAGGGCTAGGTAGCATATCATGGCCTGTGTACCAACTCAGCCTAGTGAGTGCCCCAGAACCTCACCTTCTCACACTGTCCCATACTCTCAGGCTTAGCTGGGATTCTGCAGCTTGTGTACCATCTCAGCAAGGTAAGTAACCCAAATCATCACCCACCACAACATACCATCATAAGCAAACCCAGTCTGAACTCACATTTCCAAACTTTCCTGCTTACCACCAAAGTGGAATTTCCCTCACTCATTTCCTGATCAAAAATCATATTCATATGTTTATAGTCACAATTTTAACAGAGTTATGCCACTTGTAATAATGCTGATAGTGTTTCCCCAAGTGTCACTGCCTTACAAGAAGGTACTGGGAAGTGGTAGGAATGGGAAACAGCACTTTGAGTTGTTGAACAGGAAGATCAAAAGACTCTCCAAAAGCAATATTGGTTATCGCTACTGCCCTTGGTTGTCTCAAAGAATTTGAAGGTAAAACCCTATTTCTAAAGACAATGTACATAACACACGGCTTGGAGGAATCAAACTGGAACTGACCTGGAAGCCTTTTCTCTGAGGACTAGCTCTCACAGTATTTGAAGGGAGAATTCAAGCTGCCAATGAAGAAAAAGCAATAATCAGACACACCCACCTATAAAACCTATAAACCACACAATGACAGGCCTGGGAAGATACTCCAAGTGGGTGATTGGACAAATATCTCAGTAGTTAACAGCATTTGCTTCTCTTGTAGAGCTTGTGGTTTTAGTTCCAATCTCCCAAACTCACAAACATCCCTAATTCCAGTTCTGGTAGATCTGATGCCCTCTTCTGGTTCTGTATGCACCAGGCACTCCCCCCTCCTCCACACATGCATATGCAGGCAAAACACTCAATCACATAAAAGTAAGTAAGCCATTAAAATAAGTTATCCCTAATGGTACAGAGTACCACTTTTATCTTAAGGGCAAACAATATCTATCTAATTAGACTTAAAGCATACTTAATAGGAAGAAATTTACTCCTGGTACCATTAACCTAGCCAACTACTTGGGGCTATAGAGGTCACTGACACTAGAGAGAAACCTACTATTGCCATTTCCCTAAACAAATATAAGAATTTTATGCATTCATCCTTAAACCCACAGATAAGTATGGGTCTCACTCTTTATCAAAGAAGCTTCTTTTTATAACAGATAAAACTATTATAAAGACCACAACTTGTTCAAATGCAGACAGCAAGTGACCATGGGTTCTTAACCGTATCACTATTACTGTATCTACAATGAAATCCCCATGCCTAAGGCTTAGGAAACATCATGGGAGTGAGGGTGGAAAATTGTAAGCACAAAAGGACCAAGTCACCTTCTGCCAGACAGTGTCTGCTAGACTTAAGAGGACAGCTACTCTGCTCTACCATGAAATATGAATGCCTAATGAAGACCAAAATAGAGGTAACACATGCCAACCTGCCAACATAGATGGGACAAATTTTACCAGGCTTTATTTAACCCAGGTTGAACAGCTATAGGTAAGCAATGACTGGGGAAAGGGAGAATTAGTTTTCTCCAGGGATGAGCCTGCTGGTTGTTAGCCCTAAACACATGTATATAAGAAACAATTGTGTCTGTGTGTATGTGTGTGTGTGTGTCTGTATCTGTGTGTCTGTGTCTGTGTGTATGCTGAGTCCACAGCATGGACCGTAGACAGTTTTGTTCCCTTGGAACAGACCCAGTAGAACATAAACCTCTATGAGTGTTGATGGTTGCTGTAGACATAAGTCTTGTTTGTATAATAGTGTACATATTTTCACATTCCTCCTTCAAGGTTAATGACTCCATGGTAATCAGAGACAGCATAAATCTAGGAAGTAAGGACATGTCTATGTCTTAGCAAAATGATAGAATGCTGTGACCTCCCGGACAACCCTTAAGGAAAGAATGCAGAAAAATGAGTTCAAAAACATAAAATTCCTCAACTTATGCAAAATATAATGATGCAATATGAATTGTATTAGGAGCTTCACAGATCTAAAGGATCAGAGACAGGTGTACTATGAGCCAGAATGTCAGAAGAATACTAAGGAAGGAGATAAAGAGATTTAGGGAGTGGTGATCACAAGGCAAGATCCCTCCCAGCTAAGATTTTTATTTACGCTTACAAAGCAGGTGGATTCCTGAGTTCAAGGTCACCCTGAGGCAGAGCAAATTTAGGTCCAGGCCAGGGTCCCACACAATTATCTTATTGTCTATACTTGTGCTTGCTACCTCTTTTCTAAGAGTCACAGGTCTAAGGTCCTGGGAGGCTGATTCATGGAATAATCAAAAGGGAACCTGGGGTAAAGACTGAATTGATATGTAAATAAGACTGGGCTTTTGGTCTGCAAGAGATGAGCTATCCAGAGAATTTTTTAGAATAGCAAATGAAAGCTGTCTTGAGCAGAACACAGAGAGCAGCCTAGAAAGCTGTTTCAAGTAGAACTTAGGCCTGTAGACTCATATTTTTCAAAATATGACCTGCTACCATGATTTGATTCTGAGTTGTTTTGCCTCTCTCAAACATCCCTTCTGTCAGGAAACTGGACCTAGCCAAGGCTGGTCATTGGTATGTGCATGCTTATACGTATGCATACGTGTATGTGTGGATGTGTGTGTACAAAATGATAATTTGAGAGAGAGAGTAACATGGCCACATGGGGAGGGTTGGAAGGGTGAAAAGGATGACTGAAAATTAAGTAAATACAGTACTCATATGTTAAGTTCTCAAGAGAATAAAACTTAAGCTAGCCAGCAATGCTAAGAAGGATGTAGGAAAAGAGGATCCTTATTCACTGCTGCTGGGATTGTAAAATGATGTAGCCATTATAAGATTCATTATGGAGGGTTCCCAGAATTATAAAAATAAAGCCACCATATGTTCCTACAGTTTCATTCCTGGGAATTAACCCAAAAGACTCCACATCTTATGACAGAGACACATTCACATCATGTTCATTGCTTCTCTGTTTAAAATAGCTAGAAAATGGACTCACCTACTCATCAATAAATGGCTAGATAATAAAAATGTGGCATATTTGCACAATGGAATTTTATTTGCTGCAAAGAGAAATGAAACTGTGAAAATTTTCATAAAGAAACTTATGGAATGGAAAGATCATATTGAATGGAGTAACCTAGACCCAGAAAAGCAAACACCATGTGTTCCTTCTCATAAGTGAATCATAGCTTTGGATTTTTTATGTTTCTGTGTTGAAATTGGAGTATCTGTAAAGGTCACAGAATAAACAAAGTGACGTGAAAGCTGCAGTGGATATCTTGGGTGAGGGACAGTAAAAGACATGCAGTATGAAAGTGAAGGGACCACAAGGTGGCAAAGGTTTAAATGAGTATTGAGAGAGTGGAAGGGAAATACTTGGAAGCTTGTCAACCAAAATGTAAACTATAGGGAAAGCCATATAGAAACCAACTAAGTTATAAAGCAACTAAAAGATAGATTATTTTTTTTTAAATAATGTTACAACAGAGGCATTATACATGGTTGGATAATGCCCTTTCAAGGATCTTTTAACAAATATTTAAAAGGTCTTTAAACAAATATTTAAGTGCCAGGTATGGGCTCTCTTCCTGAGACCAAGAACTCCCCAAAAGCTCCAAAAATAACAAAGGTTATTACCATTGCTCTGGATACTGACAAGAACCAGGTAGAAATATGTTGTTGCTGAAGAACCACATAGTATGAAGCTCATAAACAACTCAAGCTGGAGTTAAGCTGGAAGCCTCCACCCTACCAACTACATTCATAGAGCTGAAAAGTGTTATGCAGGGTGCTAGAGAAGAACTTTCAGTATCCTTACCTAGCTGTGGTTCATGAGTACCATAATATCAACCTTCTAGGCAATATGTCCCCATTGTGAAATCACTTTGACATCTGGAAATCACAGGTCAAATGGAAAGTGTTTCCTTGACATTATGATGGGGCTTTCTCCTGGGAATTCTCCACAGGATAAAGAATGAAGTCTTTTAGACAGCATCCCTGAGGAGTCCTTGCCATTAGCCATTTCTCCAACCCTCTTTGACTGCAGGAATACTGCCACATGTATGTTATAGCTAGCTCTAAACTGCTGGACCCTGAAAGAAGTTGGCCTTTCACATTTTCCACATTTATGCTGGTTATTCTGCAGCCAGCAGGGTACAATATAATATGGAGAATTTCTGTGTTCTGCAATCAAAGAATACTGAAGAAAAAGAAAAGATGGAAGGGAGAGAAGTGGCATTTTAGTCCTGCTCTTGTTTATCTCAGACTATTCCATCATATTCACAAACATAACCCATATATCATCAATAAACTTTCTTACAACCTTCTCAAATTTGCTGTTTGGTTTTAACATCTTTCCTGCCTAGATCAGTCAATCTCTGAAGATGACATCTGTTGTAACAGGTGGGTATTGTTCTGGTCATTATAACTGTGGGCTAAAGTCAAGATTATCCTGGTATAATGTGTGTTATATTGTTAAAGAATCACGAACTGTTTGAACTCCTTGAGAAGCTGGTTCTGGAAACAGATTTCCCCCCACACCCTGCAGACCGATACATTTTTATGTGAAGTATTTTTCAGGACCCTTTATCCTGGATCATTCTTGTCTTTTTTGCTTTGTACTTAATAGAGATAAAACAACAAGCAGCTAAGTGTATTTAAAAATTGAGGGTTTGAGAATAGCTGGATGGTGAACTATTTCTATCTGGAGTGACTATTGTTTATCTCATAACATGAAAATGCCTGCAGTAGGAAGTAGAAGTTGGACAGTCATTCAAAGAGAAGACTCTGACTACCTCAGCTTTCCCACTCAGTTTATGCTGGCTGATTCCAAGCACCTGCTTTGATAATGTCATCTATCTGCTCTGATTGGTTCTTACACTTAGACACCTCCCCCTTAGGGACACTGCTCAAGACCTTTGATCAAAGACTCCAGATGGTTGCTTCAGTGGGTATAATCCAGTCACTTTGTGCTGGATGTTTGTAAGCCCCTGATTGGATTATGTTATCTTTATTTGCTCTCAACCAGGTTACTCCAGATGCTGTAAGCACCCGACTTGCTTTTAAAAAAAAAAGTCTGTGACTTGCAATTAATGCTCTCACTGTTCTTTGTTTATACTTAATAAACTCACCAATTCTAAACAACAACAACAGCATAAACAGTGTGGTGATTATAGATTATTCAATGGATCAACAGAAAACCACAGGAGAAGGAAAAGGGAGAAATTATTTCACACTTGGCTCCTGCCCTTTCTTTCTAAACCTTCTATCCTTATCATCTAAACGAAATGTTAATGAAATGTAACAAAAGACAGTTCTGGGAGAGAAAGTGCACCCATAGCTGAATGGCAGACTGAAGAGATGTTGGTGAAGAACAGTTTCAGTTTATATTGGTGAAGTAAAGCTGCAGCCTCAGTATTTGGCATTTTGTATTTAACTCATATTTAGTTCTTATTTAAGCATATGGGAAGGTACACAACTTCCGAATATCTCAGCTTCACCTTGCTTGATGATTCGAATTTATGTGTTATTCTTAAGACTGGAGTTGAGAGGGTTAATGTGTGGCAAGCACTTAAAACAATGTTCAACGTGAGTAACAAATATATGCATATGTCTAGATGAATATATCCAAGGCTCACTGATTCTTAACTGCTGGCACTTCTTTCTCTCTAGGCCCTCAGTTTCTTGCTCCTCCACTCCTTATCATAATCTAGTCTTCCAGCAAATCTGATGTTTCTGTAAGCTTTGTTCAACTAAGAATTCTGGATATAGGATCCAGCTAGGTTGGTTTTCAAAAGTCTGTATTCCAGCCCTGACTTTCTCTCTAGATTCTAATGAACTTTGAGAAAAGATTTTCATCTATTCTGTGCCCTTGTTCCCTGGGTTGACTACAAATCAAGAAGCACATTTTATTTTAACTCCAGTAAAGTTAGTATGGAGAAGAAATACAAATGACAAGTAAGCCCTCACAGCATTTTAAAAGTGTTTAACGTTCTCATCCATCAAGGAAATACAGATCAAAACAACTTGATATAACATCTCACATCAGTGCAGCCACTTTAGAAACCAGTCTGGAGCCGTCTTAAACCCCACCCCCACCCCCCAAAAAAAAAGAAAAGAAGGAAGATAGCTACCATATGGCACCACTATTCTGATTCTGGGCATATACCCAAAGGACTCCATACGCTACAACAAAGATTCATGTACATCCACCTTTGGGGTAGTTTGAATGGGAAATGTTTCCCAAAGGTTCAGGCATTTGAGAATCTTTTATTCAGTTGGTGCCTCTGTTTGGAGAGGTCACAGGGCAGTGTATCCTCACCCACCTCCAGTTTACTCTCTTCTTCATGCTTGTATTTGATGTGATCTCTCAGCTTCCTGTTGCCTACTGCTTACTGCTAGGCCCCCTCACCTGGTTGACTCCTATCTTTTAAGGAATGTGAGTCCTAATAAACTCTCTTTTCTTGAATTGCCTTTGGCTGTGACACTTTATCACAGCAACAGAAAGGTAACTAATAAAATGATCATCATTGCTCTAGTCATACTAGCTAGGAAACAAAGCCAGCCTACATGTCCATCAACTGATGGATGAATAAAGAAAATGTGGTTTATAGATACACAAAGCAATTTTATTTACTGCAAAGGAATATGCAGTTGTGAATTTTATACAAAAATTAGTAGAACCCAGGACACATGTACACATGTGCATGCCCGTGCGCACACACACACACACACACAAGTACTGAATGAGGCAACTCCTGGAAATATAATGCCTCTTGTTCTCTTTCAAATGTGGATCCCACCTTTGAATATATAGGGTTTTGTATATAATTTGGAATACTCCTTGATACCAGGAAACTAGAAATGGGCCATATAGTGGAGGAGGTATCTGAAATGAGGACAGTAGAACATCTGAAAGGAGTGGAAGAATATTGGACTGACAAGGTTTGACATGGATGGGTGTGGAAGGAGAGGAGGTAAGTAGAAACTCAGCAACTTGATACGAAGGATGATGATAGGTCTTTTTATACAGCTGTGACAAATAGACTCTAGAAGAGCCAGTGGGTTTGTATTAGACAATATCATAGCCATTTGAAAGCAGTAGTCGAAAGATGTGTTCAGTGTCTGCTTGGTCCAGTTTGAACACACTTGGACAAAGCAACAGCATAAAGATCAGAATTGGGCTGAGGTGGTTGCTCAGTGGTAGAACTCTTGCCTTGAAGGCATGGGACTCTAGGCTTGATCCCTAGCAATTTATTAGGAGGAAAAAGTGGTGAACTGGCAAGATGACTCAGGGTAAAAATGAATGCTTTACAATCCTGACAACCTGAGTTTAATCCCCAGTTCCCACAATAGGAGAGAATCGACTACCAAAAGCTACGTTCTGGACTCCACCATGCACAGACTGTGGTTCCTGTGAACACATATACACACACATACCACACCCCCACATACCCCACACATATCACATACTTACCACATACACACACACACACACACCACATACATACACAACATATATACACAAACTACATTCATACACACATACCACATATACAGACACCACATACCAAACATACACACACCACATGCATAAATACCACATACTCACATACTACATACACACAAACCACATACATAAACACCATATACATACATATCACATACACACACCACATACAAACATACACACAATAAATAATAATAATAATAATACACATAATAACATAATAATAGCATTTAAACATAAAACAAAGGTCAGAAGTATTTGGAGGTGTGTTTTCTGAACTCTGAGGAGAATCAATTGAACTTCTTTCAGAACAAAACAAAACTGAACTAGAGACGGATATCAAATTGAACATAAAAATTGTGGGCAAAGAAAATGAAGGGTTCATGCAAAAGTGGGGTACAGAAACAGTGCTAGAAAGATATGAAAGCATAAATTGCAGCTTTCAAAATCAGTAACCATAAAGAATAGACTTTGTGATTTGCACCCTGAAGACTTGGTAGTTGACCTTCATTCACAAGAAAACTGTCACATATAAAATAAATGTGTTAAAAGCAGGCCTCTGGGACTATCACCCTTGAGAGAGAGAGAGAGAACATATGACCTTTATGGCCCTCCTGCTTTCTTCCTTGAAATGTTTCTAGTACAGTAAGTAATCCTTAGACACAGCAACAAAATAAATGAGGAAGTTGTGTAAGTGACCACAAGGCCTATGATGAGCATTCTAGGCTGTCCCAGTGACTGGGACTTGTAAGAAATGCTAATAAGAAGGAGACTGTATACTAACTGGAGGCTCAGGTGCTTGCAACAGGTCTCGAGGGCAAGCAATTCTAGAAGTCAGCAGTTCATATGCAAATAAAATCATGTTGTCAACATGGCAGTTCAGTATGAAAAGACTAGAGTAAGAGAATTTGGGGTGGAAGACCTAAAGAGTGTCTTTCATAAGTAGAGTATCAAAAAATGGGCAGTACCTAATCAGAAATGGTGGAGACCAGACATAAATGTGATGTTTTATAAAATACTGTGTTATATACAATATTCTGGAAAATGTCATGCACTATTTAAATTTACTGAGAAACTGGCTCTGAAATAGGGTAGACTTCCCAATTTCAGGTTCAAGTAGGTTTGTCTCAAAGTCTCCTCCAAACCCTTGTCCTGTGACGGTCTGGTTCCGTGTAACAGGGAGATGGAGAAACAGCAAACATCTAAGACAACTGAGCACACTGCACCCTTGAGAACAGGTAGAAAGTAAATCATCTCCAAGAACATCGCTATTGTTTATCACAAGGTCTAAAAATGCCTGTGGTGGGAAAAAGAAACATGAAGCTCATCTTAGGAGACAGGTCTTAGTTAAGAGCTTCAGTCACTGGCTCCAAATTCCCCAGTGAATTCCTTGTAGATGTTTGTAGGCCCTTGCTTGACAGCATTTCCTCATTTTCTCCCTCAGCTGGGGTTTCTTCGTTATCTCTGCTGGATGTTATAAATTACTGATGGGATGTTTTGCTGTTCATCTGCTGTTCTATCTGCTACTTGCTATTTGCTCTTTTTCTTTTGTTTTCTATGTACTTCATGAATTCATTCATTCAAAACCAAAGTACAGCTATTCTAGATTATTGTTCAGATCACACAGAACATGTTCATTCATCACCTATGCTGAATGAAATGAAGGAGCATGGATGCCCTGGGCACTAGCAGTGAAGTCGCAATACACTCTGTTCTGCAGAAGAGAATGTCCTCCAGCTCTACGGATTGAAATAAAACATAAAAGTAGAAGCAAGCTATTTAACATACAGTATCCATACTGCATTCAGAATGTCAGCTCCCCCTCCATTGACTGCAAAGGAGCTAAGAACCAAGAAGCCTAAAATGCCCATTGTGCCAGCTCCAGCAATCTTCTGTACCATTGTTATAAGAGGCCAGGAAAGAATCAGCTCAGCTTTGCCAATGCTTTTTGCAACTAGATTGATTTGTTTGGTTTAAAAGACAGGGATCCATAAATGTACATTATAATCTACACATTCGATTCATTTGGACCAAAGGGACACTCCTCTACCACAACCAATCACATACAGAAAAACAAGACTTGCCAGTGGTACCAAAATAAAATTCAAGCAAAATTCCTGTGTTATTTGGCATCACAAAGTCAACCAACCACTCTGGCTGACAATCGCCTTGATTTCAACAACCTATCCTCTGGTTATGGGTTTTTACATAATATGGAGTATATCATTTTATATGAGAGTACCTTTTTTCCTCACAATGACATTTCAGAAATTATCACTATGCTGACAACCTAATAATTTATTGCTTCTGACTGGTATGCAGAATGCTGCTTGTGAATACCCCAGTTTATCAGTTCCTCCACTCCTGGACTTGTAAACATGTTTAGCCTTAGACTGTTACTAAACACTAAATGTTCTTGGAAACATTTTCTCCTTAACTTACTTACGTTGTAAATATTTCAGATGTCTATGTAGGAATGGAAATGCTTGATGGTGTGTTAGGTATTCAGTTTTAATAAATGCTATTAAAAGTTTTTAAATCAGTTTTGCAAACTTAACTTCAGTATGCAGGATATAAACGTTTCCCATTGTGCTGACTCATAACAAAACGCAGGTAAGAATTGCTATGCCTTGATTTTGCTGTTGTTTTCAGCCACATTTTCAGTTGTATAATAAATGCTATGGTACTTTTCATTCATATCTCTCACATGAATAAGAAATATGAGGGACTCGTGTGTGTGTGAGTATTAGCTATTTGGCTAGAATCTTCCATGAAGTGTTGCTTCTCTGTTGTAGTCTTTGCCTTTTTCTTACTTATTTGTTGTTCTTATATACTCTCATGAGTCCCTTGCTAATGGGTGCATTTAAATGGTTTCCTCTTTATTGAGTTTGCACTGCAAGGTGCCTTGTTTAGTTTTTGTTTGGTTAGATTTTTTTTTTCAGTTTTTACACTGACATCTGCTCAGCAATGCAAACTGAGCTGTCATAAGGTGATTACTGATATCTTAGCGATATTTGAACTTTCCAACCGTGACCATGAACTTTTACTTAGATTTTTTACTTAGATTTTTTTACTTGGTTTTTTAATCCTTGTCAGTGATTTATGGCTTCATGAATAATGATTTCTAAATTATCTTTCAGATTTATGCCTAAGATTTGTTTTTTGGTTTTTTTTTGATGCTATCAAGTCACCTTAGTTTTTAATTTTCCACATGCTATTGGTGATATGTAAGAAGATGTGGTATATTTACACAATGGAATACTACTCTGCAATTAAAAACAATGAATTCACGAAATTCCTAGGCAAATGGTCAGAACTTGAAAATATCATCCTTAGTGAGGTAACCCAATCACAAAAGAACACACATGGTATGCAGTCACTGATAAGGGGATATTGACCCAGAATCTCGGAATACCCTAGACACAATTCGCATATCAATAGATTTCCAAGAAGATGGAAGGAGAGACCCCTGGTCCTGGAAAGACTGTATGTAGGGGAATGCCAGGACAGAGAAATGAGAGGGGGTTGAATAGGGAACAGGGGGAGGGAAGAGGGCTTATGGGACTTTCGGGGAGGGAGGAAACGGGAAAGGGGAAATGATTTTGAATGTAAATAAAAAAAACTTAGAAAATAAAAAAAAGGGAAAAAAGATATGTATTAGATAGTTTACTTCTGAACTTAGATTTACTATGTGAGGATTTGCTTATTACATCTCTGTCTTCCCCATATATTCATCAAGTTTTTGTATGTTTACTGTCATGACACTGTTCCTTCCTCTCTGTTCCCTCTATATGTTCATTCTCAACCATGCATGGCTGAGAATGGAATGACTGCATGATGCCAAATGGAAGTTTTGATGGCAGATAGACACCTGCCATCACATGTTCAGTGCCTCTCCTCTTAGTATACTGCCAATGTCATGGTTTTGATTTAGGATGATCTATGTGGTCATTAGTTACAAACATGCTGAGTGACATATTCCATTAATGGCTATGGCATAATTGTGTATTTACTTGTTCATTGACAGACAATTGGGTTATGAGCAGTTTTATCTATCATAAATCACTCAAGGGCATAAACATATCTCCTTATATTGAGCTGCAAAAGTCTTTTACATTCTCATGTGAGTTCTACTGTAAGCATATTGAGTTTTCCTGGTTAGCTAAATAGGAAAATCATACCATATTGTAATTAAGGACATGTGTTTATTTAACTATGTAAAATGTGGCCAGATTTTAAAAGAAGTCATACTAATTTATGTTTCTGCAAGAAAACCATGTGATACTATAAAAACGCTATAAGAACACATGTCTCATCCTAATGAAAGCTTAGTAAATTAATTTGTTTTTAAATTTAGAGGGTATATCATATAAGGGAGAGGACAGACAAGAACAGTGCTTGCTTTAAGGTTGTTTTTATGAATAAATTTCTAGAATATGCCAACTTTGGTAGAAAATATGTCTGTCTTCTACAGGCTAAGGCTTTAGGAAGAGATGTCATACAGAGGTCTATGGAGATACTTCTTGGCATAAATGAAAATTCAGTTCCATAGGTGTAGTGATGGCTATATCACCCCCTTTAATCCGCAGACTCACCAATGTGTACACTGAGATCTGTTGAAATTCATTGTGTTTAAATTGTTCATACAAAACAGCAAATTATAAAAATTAAAATACAAAAACATGTTTGCATTTCATAAACAACCATGCAATCTTTAGCTTAATTCATCATATCTTTACGTTTTGTCCACAGTAGTCCCTATTAAGGCCTTGACAATTTTTAGCTTTTGATTTTAATTTTTACATTTTTTTTATTATTGTGCATTATATGGGATGGGTACATGTTATCACGGTACACATGTTTATGCCCGAGGACGACATAGAGTCTTTCTCTTATGCCATGCAGGTCCCAACGATATACACAGGTCGCCCATCAAGCTTGATGGAATTAAGTCATTTCACTAGCCCAGCACCTTCTTTTGTTTAAACAATTATGTCTGGTAAGAATAAAGATAGTTTTACTCTTCAGTAAATGTAACATATTTTACCACTTGGTGTTTATTTGATTATTTCAGTACATTTTTGAGAATTTGTGTTTGTTTTGTTTGAGACAGAGTCTTACTATATAGTTCTGGCTGGCCTGAAAGTCACTTTATTGACCAGGCTGACCTCAAACTCATAGAGATCTGCCGGTCTCTACCATTATGACAGCCATTTACACAGTGTCTTATACATTTACTGGAGGTTCACTCATTTCCTTCTTATCACAGTCCTTTGTGTCAGGAACTACTCCTATTCTACTTTCAGAAACATAGACTGAGGGGGGCAGTTAACTGACTGCTCCCCACATTAGTGACCCAGTGGAAACTTAATGGCATTCTTTAAACCAACTGCCTGTTTATTAAATACTACAAGTGTTCATGCAGTTCAGGTTTTATATTTTCATGTTGACGTTTTAATTTGCATAAAATAGCTCCATACTTTTGGGAACATATTGAACCATTGCCTAAATTATGCTAGAAACTTTCCAAAACCTCAAAAATTCCCTCATACTGTCCTTATACAAACTATACTCTTACAGCAACTACCTGAAGCAACAACTAGTGGCTTTCTGTTCTTATCATTTGTCAACATACAAAATACTATATAAATAAAATCATATACTTTGAATCTGAGTTCCATTTCTGTGCATTATTACACATATAGTTATAGATAATAATGGGTTTCATTATATGTTCATGAATATATAATGTATTTTGATAATGTTAAGCTCCCACCATCCTCTCTTCTCCCTCTTCCATTTCTGATCTCCTTTCCTTTTTCTAAGTAGCAACTCTTTTACTTTCAAGTCTTTTTTCAATGAGTCAATGAGTTTCATTGGAGAAGTTTTTGGAGGCATGGATGAGGGATTACTTTCAGGAGCATAGACACCATTCTAGTGACTGAAGAAAATGTGAGGCTTCTTGTGCTCAGAAACACTCAATTAGGCTTTCTCTGTGTCTTTTTGTGTCTTATTTCTTGGGTACTTATATTGGCCAGTTTTTATTGTTAGCTTGACACAAAATAGAGATGCCATGGAAGAGGGACCTCAACCAAGAATTGCCTCCTTCAGATTGGCCTATGGGAATGTCTATGATGTACTGTAATGATTGTAGTTGAGGGTCAATATAAGAGGTCCCACCCCACTGTGGGTGGCATTACTTTTATGCTAGTGGGAATGGACTATATAATAGCATGCTAACAGTCAAAGAGAAAAAGCGAGTAGCAGTGTCCCATCAGAGTTGTTTTGAGTTCCAGTCTTGATTTCCCTAGATAGACTATATCATGAAAGTCAAATAAACCCTGCCTTCCCAAGCTTCTTTGAATTGTGATATTTATCACAGTAACAGAAAACAACCTAGGAAGGTAAAGTTTTTCTTTCTTGCTAACTGAAGGACAATAAAGTTCCAAGTTTTTGGCAATATTTTTTCTATTTAGTTGGGTAAATACCGGACCATAGTATCTAGTTCCTATCACTAGGAAATACGGAGGCTTTTAAAAAGCTGCCAAAGTCTTACAAAGTATCTGTACCACTTCACATGCCCACCAACACATCCTCTCCTTACCAGTATTTGGCCTTGGCCATCTTTAGCCTTTAATTATTCTAGTAAGTATGTAGTAGTATCTCACTGCTTTTTAACTTGTATTTCCCTCATGACATCTGATATTGAGCCTATATTTTTACTTTCCCTTTGTGTATTTTGATGAATGTCTATGCAGATATTTTACATGATATTCCACTGGTTTCCTTATTAACTCATTGTTGAATTTTAAAAGAATTTTTTGTGTATTTTTGATGTTGTTTCTGTTAGATAATTACTGCTAACAAACATTCTTTCCAAGGTATGACTTGTCTTTCCTTTTCCTTAATGGTGTCTTTCACAGAGCACAAGTTTTAAATTTTAGTAAGGTCCCATATGGCAATTGCTGGTGCATTGTGCTTTGAATTTAATCCTGTTTATTAAGGAAGGATTTTCTGAGCTCTGCACTAAGCCATGAGAAATCAGCCTGCCATTTTGTATATTATAAAGGGTACCAGACACCATACTGAGCAACTTGCATCCCGCACAATGCTAAATCCTTCCAATATCTTTACAGAATGGATACAAACTTAAATCTTTATTTTATTCCACAGTGGGTTTAAGACTGATCAAATTGCCCGATACTGCAATGATAGAAATCATGAAGTTAATGTTTTAGCCTAAACAGTCTGAGCTGAAGTCTGTGTAACTTGTCACTGTGCTGTCCTGATGCCTAGAAACTGAGATGCTGTCAGGTCAAGCCCAGTACCTAGAGGTGGGGTCTTCTAAGGCTTGAAATGATCATTCCTCTAATAGTTCTGCTTTCTTTAAGCCTCAAGTTCCAATATCATACTTTTCTACTCTATCTCATTTTTAAAACATATTTTCAATTTAAAAAATAATTACATGCCCATTTCTATTGCCATTATACTGGGTTAGTTTATGTAATTATTTCTAGGATAGACTCTTTCATATCAAACTTCCCAGTATTCTGGCTCTTATAATCTTTTGCCCGTTATTTCATGATATTCCCTAAATAAGACCTGTGATTTATTTGTATCTGTTGGTTCCAAGTTTCTTACAACTGATATCTGCATTGGGTCCAGTTGTGATTTTCTGGCTTTCTTTTCTTTTTTTTTATATAAAACAATATTTTATTGAAAGATTTGTTCATTGAAAGATTTGTAAAAAAATTTGTGAGAAAAAACAAAACCAAAAACCAAAACAACAATAACAAAAACCCAAACAAACAAACAAAAAGCAAAATACAAAAACAAAAACAAAATCAGAACACCTAGGCTTTAAGATAGTTCTATCCAATTGAACATTCTTCAATGGCAGAAATGTCCATAGCTGCTTTGTCCAAAGTAGCTGTCCAAAGTACTTCATAATTATATATTTAACATTGTAATGGTGAGGCCAATTTTGGGCTTTTAAATTTTATTTAACTTTAATTAATTACATTTATATTAATTAAATTTATGAATAGCTACTGATTGTCACACTAAACTGGTTTAAATAATCACACAAATGGTACAAAATTTTCAGATTATACAGATATTAATAATAGGATAAGATGCCATCAAGCTTAGGTGCCAGTGCATCAGATGTAGGCATCAAGGATTTGGTGGGTGAATAGGATGCAGAAGATGAGATTGGTTACACTTAGCCATCTCAAGCAGAAAGTACAAGATGTATTGTGTGGGCTTTTATTCTGTAAAGACATAATTGTCTATTTACCTAAGGCATCAGCAGTAGATGAAAGAGATTCTCCAACCTGCGGTGTCCAAGATGTTCTAGAGTGAAGGAATATAAGACTTTGACAAAGGCAGACATTGCAAGAGCTTCCCTTCCCAGGCTTTGATAGCCCATTACCTGTGAGAATGACATTTGTCACCATCTGGTACCTGCTACTGACTAGACAATATTCAATAATTATAACATCAAGGTATATAAATCATGTTTTTCTCTTATATTCTATCAAAGCATGCATATAATAAACAAAAGGGTGAATTCTGTAATTACTCTTAAGTAATGATTACACCTAGTAGAAAACTGAAGCTCAATAAAGAAAATCTCCTTTTTCTGACTTTCATTTGCAGAGAATAGTCTTCATTTTATGCAAACAGAGGCTTCTGTGATGAGGAATGGTAGCTACTTTATCTCTGGGTATAAGGATAAGATTTATAATGTAGTAAAGAATTTATGCAACCTAACAAAGTAGCATCACTGGACTCTTCACTAAGCCTACTAGACTTGGGAAGAAAACTAGGTACCCAGTAGCAGGCATGATTGATTATCTGTTAAGTGAACTTCAAGTTCAATTAGACAATTTTTAGGAACCACTGACATGTGAGTATAACTCATTGAACCTTTATAGATATCTTGTCATGCTGGTCATTGTCATAGTTCAAAGGTACAGCTAGGTAGACCATTTTGCTCCTTTTCTTGGACACTTGCGTAGAGTTTGCTTTCAGTTCAAATCCAGCTGGAATCATCTGAGTCCTGTGTCAGAAGTGTGCCATGTCTTCAGCAATAGTGGTCCACCCTCAAACTATGAGAAGAATTCATGGGATAAATTGATAGTCTATATTGTTTTGGGAGTTTCTTGGAATAACCTAACCAACCATTCAAAAGAAGGTTTCTCATGCATGGTGGTGGGCTTTTTGCTAGTTAATGGTTCTTGTGGGGGAACTCTTACCATCCACATCCATTTTACTTCCAACAAGCTCACCCACCAATGGCTGACCATAGAGCACTGGATACCCTGGACACCTCAAATGAAGTCTACTGTACTCCACGGAGCTCAAACCATGAATATCAGCCTGCTTCTATTTTCTCTTTTCTAAAACATTTTTTCTTGTTTAAAATTGAGAACCATCAGTCAGTCTGACTCTCTGTCTCTGTCTCTGTCTCTGTCTCTGTCTCTGTCTCTGTCTGTCTCTGTCTCTGTCTCTCTCTGTCTCTCTCTCTCTCTCTCTCTCTCTCTCTCTCTCTCTCTCTCTCTCTCTCTCTCTCTCTCTTTCTCCAGCCAGCCATTAATCACCTCTGATTTGGTACCTGCTAGCTTCTCTTTGGAAATTCTTCCCTAGTAACTTGGCACAGTGCATTTTTTCTATCATTCTAGCAACAACACTCAGTCTGTTTCATTCCTTACTTCATGCTCTGATTTGCTCCTCTCACTTGAAGCTATACTGCTTTCTTACTTGAAACTTGCTGTGTTTCCCTGCTATGAAATGTGCCTCTGTGAAAGTGGATCTGGCTTAACTCTTTCCTCTTCCTGAACTGAAGCTATGTTTATTTTATCTATTAAATTCATAGTGCCAGAAAAGTATCTAGTACAACAAAAGGGTTTTTTGCTGTAAATTTCTTTTCAGTGCTTAGAACTCCCAACTGTTATCAATGGTTCATTCCCTGACACATATCATATAGATTTAGGAAGAAAAAATCCTTCCTCCATCATACTTTGTGTAAATGTCTTTTGGATTTTTCCTTTGTACAGTAGATCAGTAGTGTTCATGTACATTTATGGGTCCCCTTAAGACTCTACCAACTGAAGTCTATGGATTGCTCTTTACTCATACTCCCTGATATGCGATCTTTCATAGATGATTGCTCACTTCCAATGCCCAGCACAGCATCTGGCACATAAATGATACTCAGAGAGTTCTTTCTGGATATATGGAAGAATAAACAAGCAAGAGTTTATTGGATGCCCTGTTTAATGGGTTCCCTCCACCTGCACACTTGACACAATCTAGAACAGTGTTTCTCAACCTCTGGGTTGCAACTCCTTGGGAACACAAACAACCATTTCACAGAGGTCACCTAAGACCATATGGATATCTGGCATTTAAATTATGATTTATCATGGTAGCAAAATCATAGTTATGAAGATGCAAAGAAAATTATTTTATGGTTGAGGCTCCACACATGAGGAACTATATTAATAAGATGCAACATTAAGAAGGTTGAGAGCCTGGTTTTATGTGGAGATCTTTGATCCACTTAGAATTGAGCTTAGTGCAAGGAGATAAGGATGGGTCAATTTGCATTCTTCTGCATGTTGACCTCCAGCTGAGCCAGCACCATTTGTTGAAAAGGCTATCTTTTTTCCACTGGATGGTTTTAGCTCCTTTGTCAAAGATCAAGTGACCATAGGAGTGTGGATTCATTTCTGGGTCTTCAATTCTGTTCCATTGATCTACATGTCTGTTACTGTACCAATACCATGCAGTTTTTAACACTATTGCTCTGTAGTACAGCTTGAGGTCCGGGATACTGATTCCCCCAGAGGTTCTTTTACTCTTGAGAATAGTTTTAGCTATTCTGGGTTTTCTGTTATTCCAGATGAATTTTTGAATTGCTCTTTCTAACTCTATGAAGAATTGAGTTGGGATTTTGATGGGGATTGCATTGAATCTGTGTATTACTTTTGGTAAGATGCTCATTTTTACTATATTAATCCTGCCAATCCATGAGCATGGCAGATTTTTCCATCTTCCGAGGTCTTCTTCAATTTCTTTCTTCAGAGACTTGAAGTTCTTGTCATACAGATCTTTCACTTGTTTGGTTAGCGTCATGCCAAGATACCAGACACACTGAAACTAATAGAAGGGAAACTAGGGAAGAACCTTGAACATATGGGCACAGGGGAGAATTTCCTGAACAGAACTCCAATAGCTTATACTCTAAGATCAAGAATAGACAAATGGGACCTCATTAAATTACAAAGTTTTTGCAAGGCAAAAGACACCGTCAAAAAGACAAAGCGGCAACCAACTAACTGGGAAATGATCTTTACCAACCTTACATCCGACAGAGGGCTAATATCCAAGATATACAAAGAACTCAAGAAGTTAAACTCCAGAGAGGCAAGTAACCCTATTAAAAAATGGGGTACAGAGCTCCACAAAGAGTTCTCACCTGAAGAATATCTAATGGCTGAGAAGCACCTAAAGAGATGTTCATCATCCTTAGTCATTAGGGAAATGCAAATCAAAACAACCCTGAGATTCCATCTCACACCAGTCAGGATGGCTAAGATCAAAAACACAGGAGACAGCAGTTGTTGGCGAGGATGTGGAGAAAGAGGAACACTCCTCCACTGCTGGTGGAATTGCAGGCTGGTACAACCACTCTGGAAAGCAGTCTGGCGGCTCCTCAGAAAACTGGGCATGACACTTCCGGAGGATCCGGCTATACCACTCCTGGGCATATACCCAGAGACTTTACCTGCATGCAATAAGGACACATGCTCCACTATATTCATAGCAGCCTTATTTATAATAGCCAGAAGCTGGAAAGAACCCAGATGTCCCTCAACGGAGGAATGGATTCAGAAGATGTGGTATATTTACACAATGGAATACTACTCTGCAATTAAAAACAATGAATTCACGAAATTCCTAGGCAAATGGTCAGAACTTGAAAATATCATCCTTAGTGAGGTAACCCAATCACAAAAGATCACACATGGTATGAAGTCACTGATAAGGGGATATTGACCCAGAATCTCAGAATACCCTAGACACAATCAGCATATCAATAGATTTCTAAAAAGATGGAAGGAGAGACCCCTGGTCCTGGAAAGACTGGATGTAGGGGAACGCCAGGACAGAGTAATGAGAGGGGGTTGAACGGAGAAAAGAGGGAGGGAAGGGGGCTTATGGGACTTTCGGGGAGGGAGGAAACGGGAAAGGGGAAGTGATTTGGAATGTAAATTAAAAAAATAAAATTAAATTAAATTAAAAAAAAAAAAAAAGAAGGTTGAGAGCCACTGTTCTAGAGTTATCTGGGAAGAGGAACCTCAACTGAGACAAATGTCTTTATCAGATTTGTCTGTAGGCAATGTCTATGGGTATATTTTCTTAATTAATGATTAATGCAGGAAGGTCTAGCACACTGGGGCATTGCCACCACTAGGAAGATGGCAATTAGTTGTATAAGAAAGCAGAAGATGTGGTATATTTACACAATGGAATACTACTCTGCAATTAAAAACAATGAATTCATGAAATTCTTAAACAAATGGTCAGAATTGGAAAATATCAGCCTTAGTGAGGTCACCTAATCACAAAAGAACACACATGGTATGCAGTCACTGATAAGGAGATATTAACCCAGAAGCTTGGAATACCCAAGACACAATTCACATATTAATTGATTTCCAAGAAGATGGAAGGAGAGACCCCTGGTCTTGGAAAGACTGGATGTAGCAGTGTAGGGAAATATCAGGACAGAGAAGTGGGAGGGGGTTGACTGGGGAACAGGGGGATGGAAGAGGGCTTGTGGGACTTTTGGGGATGGGGGAACTGGGAAAGGGGAAATCATTTGGAATGTAAATAAAAAATATAGAAAATAAAATATAATAAAAAAGAAAGCATGTTGATCAAGCCAGCAAACTATGTTCCTTAATAGATTCTGCTTCAACTCCTGCCTGCAGTTTCAAAACTTGGGTTTCTGCCTTGACTTCACTTCATGATGGTCTACAAACCGTAAGATGAAATAAATCTTCTTTCCCTCAAAAGGTCACGGCCTTTGTCACAGCAACAAACTCTAGTAAATTAAGCTAAAATTAAAGTAAAACAGAAATAAATTTAGTTAAATGTGATTGGATATAACTAAGTATTTGAGTTTTAGCACTATTTGTATCATAAGGTAATTTATGTGAAATATGGTTGTCATTCAAAACTACATTTTCCTAAAATCTATCTATTCTCAATGAACATTGTTTAGATTGTATCTCCAGACTACCCCTCCAGCCTGAGATGCTGACACTTACCCACATAGACTTGCACAAAAGCCTGATGGGCTCCTCAACCGCTGGACTGAATGTTTTGCTTGTGAGGACAGAGCTAGGGAAATTCATTCATTGACGTCCAGTATTCCAAGGTGTTAACAAAGCATTGGGGACTGAGAACTTGAAGACAGTTGATCCTATCCACCTGTCTGTGCATAGATCTAAAAAAGCTTAATAGCCACATATCACCACATCCAACTAATCCTCTTTGACTTCTGGATACTATAACACAAGAATGTCCAGTTTTCCATCCCAAATCCAGGCTCATCTCTATTATACACAGCAACAGTTACTTTTATTGCTATGATAAACACCATGACCAAAATAACAATAGAATAAGAAAAAGGGGGTTGGTTTACAGTTGCAAAGGGGAAGTTAATAATAGTGATAGAAGTGTGATAGCAAGAAGTGAGAGAAAGAAGCTGAGAGATCACATCTTCCACCACAAACTCAAAGCAAAGAGCATGTACTCAATGTCAGTGAGATATAGACTCTCAAAACTCATCCAATGATAAAATTCCTCCAGCAAGGTTCTCCCCGCTAAATGTGACATTAACCAAGGACAATGTGTTAAAATACCCAAACCAACGAGTGATAGTTTTCATTCAAACCACAGCATTCCATACCCCAATTCCAATAGACTAATGGTCACATCATAATACAAAATTAATTTAGTCTAATTTCAAAAGTCTCTGAAGTCTTTGATAGCTTCAACATTAAGAATCCAAAATCTCTTCAGAGTCTCAAGGCAATCTCTTACATGTGATCCCCTCCCCAAAATGTCAAAAGGAAAATTACAAACTTCTAATATTCAATGGCACAGAATATAAATTACTACCCCATCAAGGGGAATATTAAGGAACTATAGCAGCAAACCAAAATGAAACCGAACAGGGCAAATGCAAAATCCTGTAGCTCCATGCTTGATATTTGGGATCTTAGTTTCAAAGAGCATAGGTGACTCCAACCCTTAATCTTAGCTGCCTGAATCACACAGTTTATCTCTCTCTTTGACTGATTCCACTCCATATTTGCAGATCTCCCTTGTAGAGGTCTGTAGTTCTTGCATTTCTAATATTTGGGGTCTCCACTACAATCAAGGCTTCAGTTTTGTTGTTTTACTCAATGGCTTTTCATAACCTTTCAGACTCTCTCTTGATACATATCATCTGGCCTAAGTATGGAGTAAGAATTTACATTTCCTAACCCCCTACTCTTACATCTTTTATACCAATAAGTCAGACACTTCCAGGTTTAACTTCCAGCTTGGAATGGACCCAGGCCCCCTGAATCACATTAGGAACATCTTTTGTATGCTATTGTTGATAAGAACATAGAACTCCCCTAAGTCTTCTCATTTCACATTTGAAAGGTCAATCATCTTGCCCTAAGAATACTTATTGTCTAGGTTCAGGAGAGGATATTATTCCTTCATGGTGCTAATTTTAAAAACTATAGCTTCTCTTTTAGTATAAGCCTTGGCTTTAACACTAAATTCCTCAACTGCCTTTTTTTCTCCAAATTACATATTTAAAAAATTCTATTTCATTTCTTAATTTTCATCATAGATCCACATAAGAGATATCAGTAATAACCATTCAGCAAGCTCAATGTTGTGCTGTCTTGAAATTTCCTCTACTAAAGATATTAGTCCATTGCTTTTTAATTTAGTCTAGGGCATGTACATAGGACCCTAGAGGAGGCAGTCAAAGTCTTTGTTAAAATATCACAGTCACAGTTTCTAGCCCACTTATTAACAGAGACTGTTCTCCTCTGACACTTCTTGAGCCAGTTCTCCACAGTATATATTACTGTCAGCACTACTTTGATGTGGGACAAGGCTAAAAAGCCTTTCAGGTTCCGTCTAGAATAATCAATTAAACCCTACTTACACCACTCAAATGCTTTGCTAGTCCAAATTTGAAAGTCTGCCACATTCCTCATCTAAACCAACATGGTCAGTTTCTTCACAGCTATAACACTACCCTTCAGATACCAACTCTGTATTACTTACTTGTTATTTGTTGCTTTGGAAAAACACCAGGACCAGAAATGACTTACATATGAGTTCATTTTGGCTTATGATTCCATGGCAAGAGAATCTATAATGACAAGGGAGGTATGACATTAGGTGTACAGAGAAGCTGAGAGGTCACTTCTTCAGCTACAAACATGAAGCACAGAGTCAAAGTGGATGTAGCATCAGGCTATAAACTCCTAGAGCATGGCCCTATGAACATATTTTTCCCCCAACTCTTCACTTCCTAGAGTTTCCATAAGATTTCCAAATATCACTCCCTACTGGAGAACAAGTTTTCAAATACCTAGTCTATGGATACAATTTCTTATTCAAACAACCATGCATTCAGACAGTATGATATAACATGGATCCTGAGACTCTCCCATTTTCAATTCCAGTGTATGCAAATGAGAACCAATCATGCCATAGGCTATCCTACCTCATATCTCATCCCTAAGGTACATTCCAACTCCCCTAACTTTTTTGAATCCCTCAGTCATAAAATAATACTGAGGCACACAAGGTGAGACAAATGTAACACAGGCTGGGAGTTGAGCACTGATGATAAAGATGTGGCCATCTTGTTGACTCCCAGTGTTAGGATCACAGATCACAGTTTGGTGCAGCTTCTGCCTCCTTCCTGATTTCACGATCTTAGAAATACAGGTTGCTCAGTCAGGAAGTCTCCATAGAAGTTTTTGCTTCTGAAAATTCATCTTGGCCGAGAGATGAAAAATCTGAGCCAACTCGTTATCTTCCTCAGAGCATATGTGGATGTTGGTTCCAAGCCTGTCTTACCAGCTCTTTCTGGCTCCAAATGAAAATGAACATTTGAATTGCCAAGGTTCAGATTCAGTGTATGTAGCCCAAGGATCAAGGCACATTGAAAGTCAATGGTTCAAGATCGGATTTAGATTTGGGCACTGAGTGAAAGGTCATCTCGATTTATCAAACTCCCCTCCCCTCTTCTTTCCATTCCATTGCCTCTGTCCATTTAAGGTCTTTATTGCATATCTTCTGAGACATGACAGTTTTTTTTCCCCTCAGGGAGATCTCCTGTCTTTAGCCTGGCCTCATTCATGACACTCTTCACAGTGTACAAACTTGAATTCCACTAATGCAAATCACCCTGTGACAGAAGCCTCCAGGAGCCAAGTATTGCCTGAAGAATACATGTGTGTAGCATAGAATAATTAAAGCAAGTTAATTTGCATATTTATTTGTGATAAAATTTGAATTTTTTTTATTGGACATCAGAAGATGGTTGATTCAGTTCAGTGATTACCTTGGAAGAAGGATAACTTGAATTTGATCCACAAAACCATGAGCATAGTGACATGTACTTGTAATCCAAACATGAGGGAAGTGGTGATAGGCAGATACGTGGGGCTTGCTGGCCACATATTATAGTCTAATTGGTGAGTTTCAGACAAATGAAGTCTCTGTCTCCAAAGAAGCATTCCAGAGATTAGCACTTAAGTTTGCTCCCTAACCTCCACATTCACAAGCACCCAAGTTCATGAGCATGTGTACACTCATGTGTACACACACACACACACACACACACACACACACACACATACACACACACACACATGCAAACCAGATATCTCCTGTAGTAATTTTTGAATATCATTGTTTACAATGGACAAAGCTGTCATGCCTGGCATAAAGTTCCTCAACATCCTTCCCACGGTTCTCTATATTACACATATTCTTTCACCTCATCCCCTACATCCTTTACCACAGGGTATGGTCAGAACCAGAATGGACAATTCTTTCAGTCACATGCACCATAGAATTGCATATATGTAACTGTATCTCTATCTAGATATGTATCTCCATCTCTATGTGTATATGATGTATCTCTGTGTGTGTGTGTGTGTGTGTGTGTGTGTGTGTATAAAACTTAGAAGTGAGTCACAGCAAATCGTTCATTCAAACTGTGGTTTCCTTGTTTGATCACAAATATATAATTAATTGAATCTTCCATAGATTGATAATCTCTAGTGAGACCTTACCATGTAGCTATCTCTGCAGTCTAGACATAATAAAGGATACCACAGTGAACTTTATCAGTGGAAAGAAGGAATAAACCAAAGATGAGATGCAAGCAGACTCTCCATCTTCACTATTTGTCTAAAACTGAAGCAGTAATAGCAAGAACACAAGGCTTTTCACTTGCTCCCTCTATTCTTCTAAGAAGAATGTGTGTTTCCACTTTTGCAATGATGCTTCTCAGCGCAGCAGTGGTTTTATATGAACCTGAGAGTAGACTTCACTCCTCATACACTTCCCCACAGCAGAGCATACAAAAAAGCAGAAATGCTGAGGTTTAATACATCATAAATAAAATGATCCTGATAGACATTCATAGATTATTTTACCCAAACACTACACAGTTCAAACTCTTCTCAGTATCCCATGGGACTTTATTTAAAATAGATCATATATTATGACATAAAACAATTCTCAACAAATATAGGATAATTGAAATAATTGCTATTTTACTTTTTATTGATGCTTTGTAAATTGCACATCATGCATTCAACCCCATTAATCTCCCCTTCCCTATATATCTGCCTTTTGCTTTTGTAGTCTTCCCACAAAAGAAAAGTAAACCAAACCAAATCAAAACAAACATAAAACCCATCTCACCTTGGAAGCTGTGATGTGTACATGGTGTTTCACACAGTATACCATTTTGTCCAAACATCTTTACTTGCAAATGTTCATTGCAATGAGTCATTGGTCTGGTTCGAGACCCCTGGCTTCTGCTACCCTATCAATATTGGATTCTCAGCAGGAGTCCTCTCAGATATCCTCTTGTTGCCCTGTGTCATAGAGATACTGCAGCTTTGGATCTGCAGGACCAGCCGTTTCCTGTGCCCTAACAGTTCACATATGATGTGGATGATGAAGTAGGCCAACTCAAAGCCCTAGATCCGGATCTATGTAGCAGCTGAGTGAGTCAACCTGCCAGTTCTTCTGCATTCACACCGTGAGAGTCAGCTCTCCCACACTCACACAAGGGCCAGCTCTCCAGCACTACCCTGGTAAGGGAGGAGCTAGCTCTCCTGAGTGCCACAGTCATATTCTGACCACAAAGTAATTAAGATAGAATCAATAGCAAGAGAATCTATAGAAACACACACACACACACGCACACACACACACACACACAAACACACATACACTAGTGGATATTAAACAACCTGCCACTGGATCTTGAATGGATCACAGGCTAAATCAAGAAGACAAAGATTTTTGGAATTGAACTAAAATGAAACATAATGTATCAGAATATATGGTACACATTGAGAGAAGTTGATAGATCTCAATGTCTATATTTAACATTTTAAAGCATAGGAGATGAAGAAATGGTTCAAAAAATAAGAGAAATTGCTATTCTTCCAAAGCACACAGGCTTGACTCCTACCATCCACACAGTGACTCACAAACATCTGTATCTCAGTGGGTATCAAGCACATGCAAAACACACATACACATTTACATGCACATGTGTGCAAGCAGGCACACGGTGTGTGTATGTGTGTGTTTGTGTGTGTGTAGGTTGTGTGTGTGTGTGTGTGTATGTGTGTGTGTGCATCTTAAGACCTTACAAAAACAAGAATAAACCAAATACAAAAGTAATTGGTGGGCCGGGCGGTGGTGGCTCACGCCTTTAATCCCAGCACTTGGGAGGCAGAGGCAGGCGGATTTCTGAGTTCGAGGCCAGCCTGGTCTACAGAGTGAGTTCCAGGACAGCCAGGGCTATACAGAGAAACCCTGTCTCGAAAAACCAAAAAAAAAAAAAAAGTAATTGGTGGAGTTAAATAACATCAAAACAGAAATTACTGAAATATAAATGAAAAACAAAAAATAAAGTTTCAATGGTTCAACTGCTCTTGGAGTAAAAGGTGCCCACTCTCTCTACTTGCACTAATACAGTGTTTGAAGACTTAGCTAGAGGGGTAAGAAAAGCTAAAGAAATAAAAGGGATACCAATAAGAAAGGAAGAATTTTGAATATTTGTATTTGCAGATAGCATAATTATACACATAAGAGTCTTTACTGATTTTACTAGAAAGTTCCTAGAGTTGATAAATAATTTCAGCAAAATGGCCATATACAAAATTAACCTACAAAAACTAGTAGCTTTTCTATATACTAATAATAAATATATGGAGAAAGAAATTGGGGAAATAATCACATTTGCCATAGCATCAGAAAATTAAAATATCTTGTGATAAACTTATCCAGGAAATTTAATGAACTCTACAATTGAACATGTTAAGACCTTGAAGAAAGAAATTAGAAAACATGAGAAAATGGAAAGAACTCCCTTGCTTTTGGAACAGAAGAATAAATTTTGTAAAAATTTGTCATCCTACCAGGAGCAAACTTCAAACTTCCAAGACCATTCTTCACACAGCAAAAGGAATCTCTGAATTTATTTTAGAGAAATGATGGCCTAAGCTACTCTGAACAAAAAGAATACTGCTGAAACATCAACATATCCAATTTCAAGTATTAAAAAGCCATACTAATGAAAACAGTATCACATTGACCTAAAACAGACATTAATAGACTAGAATTGAAACTGAGTTTAAACCAACAAGTATACAGACAACTAATTTTTTTAAGTAATTATCTGTGTTCATTGATAATTTCCCTCATTTACATAATGCATACTGATCACTCTCACTCCCACCCTCTCCCATTATCTCTATCTATTCCCCCAGTTATTCTCTATAAATATTTCTCAGTTTAATATTTATTCTTGTTGTTTTATGACATAGTAAGTTTAACATGTCATCTGTGTGAACACTCATTTGGAGCTGTCTGTTGGAGCATGCTCAGCAGTGGGTATACAACTTAAGACAATGACTTCTCCTTTCCAAGAATCTGTCAGTAGCCAATAGTCTAGTAGTTAGAGTAAGAGTAAGGATCCATAACCACCCACCCCCAGTCTGTGACTGAGTGAAATGGCATTTCACAGTCCTTTACTTTATCCTCTGGCTCTTACATATTCCCCTCCCCCTCTTCTTCAATGTTCATGTAACCTCAAAGGTATGGTGTAAATGTCTTGTTTAGAACTAAGAACTCAACTGTCATTTATTTTCACTGTCTTTGGCAGCTAGTAGTCCTAATTCATCACCTTGCAAAGACAGGTTTCACTGACTAAAGCTGAGAGTAGCTTGTCTTTATGTTGGCAAAGACACAGAGATTCAGAAGCATTTTGATGTTATATAAACATAGTCAAAAAAAAACAGTAGTAAATCACCCCTCCCCAACACTGTGCTTAGGTTCATGACCTCACTGGACCTGGGTTCCCTAAAATGGAGGCAGCCTCATTTCCAGTAAGAGGTGGTTGATTTCATTATTGTACAACTTTCCTGACAACTTAATTTTGTGTTTTGTAAAGTTCAGAGCTGGGTTAAGGTGCTGATGCTTTGTTCTCCTAGCAGCTTGAATAGTACTTGAAGCATTTTGAAACCTACAGAGAGGGAGGACATTTCCACCTCAGTTCCAGCCTGATTTCTCTGTATTTTGTGATTGTGTGTAGTGTCTTCAGCAAATAAAACTCATTTTCTAGTAACCAAGAATACCATCAAGAGTCTGAATTGTCTGGAGAAATGCTGGGACCTCAGAAATACTCTGAAGTGTCATGAAATACACTATAGTAATATACATTACTGAAACAGAGAAGGAAAGCTGTATTATCTTCATAAAGGATGTCAGATTCTCATTAAAATACTTAATTTAAAAATGAATGCAATAAAATTAGATATTTTCCAGTAGTCTTAAAAAATAACACAGCTAGGTAAATAATGTATAGCTTTATCCATATAATGGTCATGAGGGCTAGTGTACTCTAAGGCTTAGGGGACATTACATATGGGTACATAGCTTATAAACAGTCAACCACAGGGAAAGCATCGCTTTATCTAATAAGCAGAAAAACAGCTATACAAACTGTGTTCAGTGATGCTGCCCCAAGGGAGATATTTGCAGCCTATAATTCCATGTACTTACTCTAAAATGCAAAGATAGCGGCTTGTAATTAAGGATACACAGTTATACAGCTTGTTGTTTGTGCCACTGTCTCTTTTGAATGCAATGACTATAACACATCAAATCCTTCAAACTAAAGTTATACAGAAAGCAACATAAAGAAGGAAGAGAAGGGAGAAAGGAGAGGGGAAAGGAAGGAAGAGAAAGCAAGAAATTTAAACTGGAAAGTGGTAAGGAGAAGATAAGGAGGAAGAGAAAGGGGAGGAAGAGGAAAGGAAAATTTGAGGATGTAAATTGGAAAGCATCTAAGGAAAAGGCATGGCCAGAATGGGTGGCTTCCTAGAATTGGCCCTCGGTTCTTATGCTTTGGTACCAAAATCCACCCAGAATTTGGACAGGCTAATTTACACAAGTGCTGAGAAATGGTGTTCCACAACCCAGCATCATTAAGAACAGAGGGCATGCCAGTTGTTTTTTGGGATCAGTGCTGCACCTGTTGTCTTACTCTCATTCAGAGGGCTGCCCATGTTGTACAACACGGTGAGCTAGAACATGCCATTACCAACCTGAGGTCCCACACGGCACTTGACAGGCAGGCAGTCCTTGACTACTTGGACCTGTAAAGACATGATTAATTTTGCACCTTAAACTCAGCTACATCATTCCAACATCAGGCTGCAAATGCCTGTCTACTTTAGGTTGCAGCTTAAATTGGATTTGACTTAACCACTGTCAAAAGTATGTGGCTGTTAATTGATGCAATCGACAGAGAAGTCTCAAACACATTTATAGGTTGAGGATGGGCTGTCAAAAACATAGAAATGTCTCTAGGGAACTCTCTAAAGAAAACCACAAGAAGCCTTTGTTGTGCTATTAGTAACCCATAGCTGTAGTATGAGTGGCCCTACATGTTGGTAGTCCCTACAGTGGCTCACTGACCGGCAGCTGAACTTGTGATGATCCTAGGCTCATGGGATGATGGCATGCTCTGTCCTCCTCTCCAGCTCCATTGGGGACTTCGTGAGACAATGCTTTAGGAGAGGGGCAGGTACCCATCAGTGACCCGGTGTCTACTTGGATATTATCTAGGAGTAACCTATATAGCTGATCTTGTCCTTACACGGTGTCTGGGTCTCCAGGTCTCAAAGACTGCTCTTCAGCTCACTCAACTTATGCTCTGAAGGGCAAAGAACCTGTCTCTATATATTCTCTCTCTCTCTCTCTCTCTCTCTCTCTCTCTCTCTCTATATATATATATATATATATATATATATATATATATATATTTCAAGTATTGTCCTGGGTACCTCAGAAGACATATCACCTCAGAAGTCTTTTAAAAAACATAACTATTAGGTTGGTCATTATTACATTATTCAGTAAGTTAAGAGTAGATAGGATAAAACTAAGAAATCAATTTATATCTCATTTCTTGAAAACAATTAGCTATCATTGAAACAACATTTATTTTGCTGTGCATCTAGAACTATTATTATCTTATTAAAGACCATGCATGAAATTTAGTAAATGTGCCCCTCATTCCATAGAAAGGTAAAGTTGTCACAGTCCTTTAATGTCATACCAAGCCTCAGGGGTAGTGGGACTGGGATGTGAGTTCTGTATTTGATCCTAAAGCCACACTCCACAGGGTTAATCCAGTCCATGGAGAACTCCTCTGAGTCCAGTCTAGATCCTCCCCATCTGCCTAATATGCTTCTACCCCAGAGCAGAGTCTTAATGAACCATTGACAGTTCCAGGTCCTGTTGCAGAGATTCAGCTGCCCCAGCCTCAGCAGGTGGCTTCATGGCAAGCTGCTCAGCTTCTAGTCCAAGGGAAAGGACAGAAACACAGGCAACAAAGCCAGAATGAGGAGGCTCTAGGGGTCAGGATTCTTCTTCAAGGAACTCACTCTCACCTGAAGTCTCATTCTCTTGCTTCTGGCTGCTGATAAGAGGGAGGATGCAGGGCTTGAGAGATAGAGGCAAGCCAGAAAGAGGAAGGGTTATCGAGAGGCCACTGCATAGGGAGAGATTTCTGGTAAGAACCAGAGATGAACTGAGCTAGCAGGTTCCGATCGTTTCAGTGGAGCAGCTTCATTGGTCCTGCTGTGAGGTAGCCACAAGGGAAAATTGAGACCCAGGTGGAAGGGCAAGAGTTAGATGATCTGTGGGAAGCCTACAAGGTTCTGGCTGGTCTCCCTTCTTTCACACAAGCACCACAGCACCTGAGAGAGAACAGAGGGTATGTTAAAGTCTGTGAATCAGCCTTGAATGCAGGCTCACAAGCACAGGAAATAGGACATGTGGCAGGGAGTATAACATGCAGGGATCCTTCTCCTAACCTCTTTAAAAGGCCATTTTCATTGGGCTCTACATTACCAGTCTTTCCACTCTTCCCCTGAGGGAAGGACTCTGTTGGATGATGGTATCCACATGTATTTGTCCACCTCAACTTGAGACTGAAAGACATGTCTATTCAGTGCTGCTGATGAAGCTGGGACCTGCAATCTCAGAGCAAGCCCTGTGTCCCTTCCCAGAGATTAGCACAACAGGTAAGACCCAAAGGATAGAACATGTGCTCATGGGGCTGGCCTCTGAATGCCACTCTGAGAGAACAGACATGGCTCTCTTCTGTGCTGAAAGCTCCAATTGGCCATTCTGGGAACTCTTCTATTCGGGTATCAAAAAGCACTTGGAATCAAAAAGTTTAATCTCACAGAACTTCCTGCTGATTCCAGGGAGAAATGGAAGGAGGATAGAAACATGAAAGAGATGCAAATAAAACCTGAGGGCATTCTGGTAGGAGACCCACATTGGTCATTCTGGATACTCTTCTGTTAAGGCACCAAATAGCACTTGGGAACAAAACAGTTCATATACTGAAACTTCCTGCTGATTCCAGGGAGAAATGGAAAGAGGATAGAAACATGGAAGAAATGAGAATAACACCTGAGGGCATTCTGGCTGGCCTAATTATCACCAAGGATAATGTCAAGGGAGACACCTGATGAGTGTTTGGTTCAAAGGACAAAGCATTCTCCGGGATGGATAAACTGCTGCTCAACCGAGATGGAAACAGTCCATGCTTGGTAGAATCTGCATCCATTCACTGGTGCCCCTGGGCTGAACTGGCTGGCTTTTTTGGTGTGGGAGCCAAGCTAGAGAGTAAAGCTTGCTAAGGCATTCCATCTGCAGCAGTATGCTGTCATTGGCACTGTAAGTCGGCTTCGAACATAACAGCCCTGCTTGTGAACTGGGGAACTTTCTCCAAAAAGCTCCTAACAAAAAATGTGTTTATCAAGATTGAATAAGGCTGTCTGAGCAGTGTGGGCCAGACCTGGGTTCCTCTAGGGCTCAGGTGGAACATTCTATTGTAATCTGTGTGTATTCACAGCTCCTTTAATTAGGCAGAGCCAATATGGCCATGCTTTGAAAGCCAGTGAAGAGACTTCTGGCTCATCTTTGCTATGAAAGTAAGATTACTGAACCACCACCAGTCCTCAAATCAGTCCTCAAATTTAAAAATGTGGAGCTATTTTCTGTATATAAATCAGTACACTGAAACCTCAATACACACATTACCCAATATGGCAGAATTGTGGCTAGAGTGTCACCGTTCAGGAAATCCCTACAGGACCATGCCGTGCCTTAGAAGAATACCACGGAGCTCAGTTGACATGAACTTCTACTGTCATTTGTTCTGGTCACATTCTTCCCTATATGCAGAGAAATACAAACATGTGTATGTGCATGTGTGTGCATACATTTTCAGTTTACAGATACTGAAATCTGTAACACGATCTTTTTTTCTGTATTTGAGACATTGTTTCAAAGTTGATGTCTTACATATCACACAAGAAAAGTCCCTGAGAAACTTAATGTAAGACTTTTGTTGTCCTCATTCCCTATAAACATATATTTGCTGTAACACATCTAAACTCAGCATTTGAGTGATGAAACGTTTAAATAAAGCCAGACTGGGAAAAAAGGAAGGGGTGATTGTCCTTTGTTTTGTGCAGCAGCTGGAAATGGAGGCAAATGGCCCTGACTGGAAGGACAGGGTGCAGCCTATTCTAGAAACAGGAAACCCTGGGTTTGGGGTTTTTTGTTCGCTTGTTTATTTTTATGCATTTTCATTTTTTTTTAATTCTAAGATAATGTTTCCTTAATTATTACTCATTTTTTTAAAAAGAAACAGTCCTTCATTGCTGGTGGGATTGCAAGTTGGTAAAATCACTTTGGAAACCTGGCAGTTCCTCAAAAAATTGGAACTAGTTCTACCTGAAGATCCAGCTATACCACTACTGAGCATATTCCCCAAAGTTGCTCCAATATATAACAAGGATACATGCTCCACTATGTCCATAGCAGTCTTATTTATAATAGCCAGAAGCTGTAAACAATCCAGATATCCCTCAATAGAAGAATGGATACAGAAAATGTGGTACATTTATACAATGGAGTACTACTCAGCTATTAAAAACAATGACTTCACAAAATTCACAGGCATGTGATGAAACTAGAAAATATCATCTTGAGTGAGGTAATCCAGACACAAAAGAACATACATGATATATATTCACTGCTAAGTGGATATTAGCCCTAAAGCTCACAATGCCCATGGTACAACCCATAGACCAAATGGAGCTTAGGAGGAAGGAAAACTGGGATATGGATGCTTCAGTACTGCATTGAGGGGGGAACAAGATCATCATGGGAAGTGGAAGGAGGGGGTAACCTGAGAGGGAGATGAGAAGGGGAAAGAAATAAGGAGGGGCAGTTTCATGTACTGGAGGGAACAGGAGAGAGGTACAGAGGGTCAGGAAATCGAATAAAAATATGTAGTAGTGAGGGGAATAAGGAACTGGGGGTAGCCACTGGAGGGTTCCAGCTGCCAGGAAAGCGAGAGGCTCCCAGGACCCAACAAGGATGACTTTAGCCAAAATGCACAAGGAAGGGAAGATAGAAACTGTAGAGACCACCTCCAATATATAGGCATGGACTCCAGTTGACGAATAGGGCCACCCATCCATCTCAGAATTTTTAACCCAGAAATGTTCCTGTCCAAAGAAAAGCCAGAGACATAAAATAGAGTAGAGACTGTAGGAAGGGCTAGCTGGGAACCACCCCTCTGTGGATCCATACTGTCTGCAGACACTGTTGCTGTTACCAAGAGATGCTTGCTGACAGGAATCTGATCTGTGGCTGTTCCTTGGTTCTGCCAGCAACTGACCAATACAGATGTGGATGCTTGGAGCCAACTATCAGACTGAGCTCAGGGTTTGGTATTTTAACAGTTGGCAAAGGAGAGGAAGGTCTACAGGACATTTCACATCTTTTCTACGGTCAGATAACCAGTTTGCAGCTTTGAGCTCTAAGAAGACCCTTGAACAGTCAGCTCTCAGGGTTTGTGTGTGTGTTGTGTGTGTGGAGAGGGTGGTATGCATACTCGCATGTGTGTATATACATGCTCAGGGTAAAAGGTCCTAACTTTCCAGAAAAAAAAAAGTGTGCTAATATCCAGTATGTAGTAAAGTACATACACTCACTCATTTATGCACTTTCACTCCATTTTTTCTTCTCCTGTCCTTTTAACTATATCTATTGAACATCTTTTATCAGCCATTACACTGGGGTTGATAATTCCTGCTCTCTATGGTAGGGTAAGCATGCATTATATAATATGAACTTATGTAAAAGAATATTCACAGTAAGATTATACACTCCAGAGGCAGATCTTATGAAGTGTATGTATGTGGATGTGTGTGATTGTGGATGTGTGTGTGTGTGTGTGTGTGTGTGTGTGTGTGTCATTAGGCCTGACCTTTCTGAGAAGGTAGGATTTATTCATTCACATGAAATTTTACAAGTGATTAGAGAATCCACTATATAAGGTGCTGACATAGAGCCATGGCCCAAGCCTTTTCATACTAATGTTAGGAGCAAAGTGCTTAGTCTCAGCTCTTAGGAAGCTTCTGGCTGATATATCTGAGTCTAGCTCCAAGGACTACCGCAGTTGGAAGGGTGTTGTTTACCAATGAATGGAGCATCAGTCAGTGCAACTGCCCATCTAGCCCATAAAGAAAGGAAAGAAAATTTGGGATAGAACATATAGGAGTTTACACACAGTGAAAATGGATTGTCCAGTTAGTCATGGGGCCAAAGAGGAACCAAACAAGATGAAATAAGACTAGTATGTCTTATGAAAAGACATATGCGTGGGCATATAGGGGCCAGTGACAAATAGGAAGCCTTTTTATCCCATGCTAATGTTCATGCAAGATTCCCAGATCAGAAGAGGCATAAACAATCAGGTTGACATTGAATGAGATCCACTGAGGTCTGCTCTGCCACTGGAAATATGGAGAAGACTCATTGTGGTGAAGGGAAAGGAGGCAACTTAGCCATCTAGACCAACACTGAGCACAACTGGTTAGCCCTGTATGCTAGCATTCTAGGCAAATCAACAAATCAGTCCTGTAGGTAGAATGAATATATATTTCAGAGAGAAGTGTCCCTTTCTACCTACAGGAATGGACAAAGCAGCATTATAGCCCTTAAAACATACTTAATTCAGTGCCAAAGAGCCATGTTTATAATGAATAATACTTGCTAATATGAGGTGATTGAGCAGACCAATGGCTGTGGAGCTAACGACCCAGAAGTTTCCAGGCAAAGTATTGAAATCACATATTGAATGGATGGCAGAGCTGATGTCCATAAAAGGAGGGTGGATACCCCTTCCATATGCAGTGCACACATCATTTATCTGTCACTGTCATCTCAATAGGCAGAATAAATTAGATAGGATAGAATAGATTGAAGAGGAGATATCCTGACACTTCCAGTAACCCACTTAGGTAATATCATCTTACTGTGTTTGAAATCTCAGGATATATGGATCCCTAAATAAATGCTTTCCCAAAGGAATAGAAGAACATACTGAGCTATGTGCTGAAACTGTCATTTAGCACTGAATACTTCTGATTTTAAGGGCATAGGCAACCAGTCGGGAAACTGCAGTTGTGCATGTTACTTGATGTTGTTGTTAGCTGGGCAGATTGCTGTTCCTGTACAAGGAAGACAGTAGAAAGCATGCACACAAGACAGCTGACTGCTTCTGGGACGCCAGGTATTCCTTTGGCCAACTTTGATAGCAAATGGATGAAAGAAGAAAGTGAGATCAGAGAATGCAGACACTGGGTGCTCAAACCTGTGAGGATAAAAAGTCCAGGATCTAGGTTCAAAGGGGCCACTGAGATGAACTTGGTTGCATATAGTGCTTAGAAGAAGACAGTAATGCCACAAACAGACAGACAGACAACAATATTCCAGGGGCTTTGAAGTAAGAAAATCAGAGCTCTTGTGTCAGAAATGGGAGGATCTGTCCGTGTGTGTGTGTGTGTGTGTGTGTGTGTGTGTGTGTGTGTGTGTGTGTGTGTGTGTATGTGTGTGTGTGTGTGTGTGTGTGTGTGTGTGTGTGTGTGTACATATACATATTGTGAATGGAGTAGTTTCACAGCCCAGGCCTCCAGTCAGGTTCTATGATTTACAGTCATTAGTCCAGGAAGGGGGAGAGAAGAAAGTGTGTGTCCACTAACACCCCTTTAGTGTACACTCACTTTCCCAGGTGAGATATGTAGACATTTGGACGTCTGTTAGCCAGAGTTTCATGGTGTCTTCTTAATAGGGTGCCTGTCAGCAGCCGAGAGAAGCGCAGGATGCTGCATGTGGTGTCGCTTGAGCAGCCACTGGGTTCTATTATTACATTCTTAAGGAGGAACAAGGACTTACCACATCAGGCTACTGAGGCCGAGCTGAAGTCAAGTTTGGTATGGGGAGTTACACAAGGGGCTGTCTCCGTCTTCACTGAAGTCTTCTCTATCTCTGTGGATGTCCTGCAGGTCTGTATGAAGGGAATGAAAGTTCTGCCTTCAAATGTTCCTCCTGAACATAATGTATGTAGCTAAAGACTGCTAGACTTCATGGTGGTAGCTGGCAAGAAATTTAAAGCCATGGATTCACAGAGAATGGCTTTGGAATAATTTACTAACTCAAATCTAAGCATGTGGGGTCAAAGCCCTCCCATTCCCATATCTGTTGGTCATAAGCTCTGTGACTGTGGACAAAACACCTTCTTTAATATCAAAACTTAACATTAAAATAAACAATAAATTGTTTTCCCCAATAAACTTGGGAAGGATTATTAAAAAACATAAATTAAAATAAGAAGAAACTCTAAAGAATCACTTCACTCTAGAATATTCAGCATTGCTTTCTTCTTCCATGCTTTCTATCACTGATTCTCAGCCTTCCTAATATTGTGACCCTTTAATATAGTTCCTCATGTCGTGATGATCCCCAACCATAAAATTATCTTTTTGCTATTTTGTAACTATAACTTTGCTACTGTTATGAATCAAAATGTAAATATCTAATGTGCAGGATATCTGATATGGGAGCCCAAAGGGGTCATGACCCACAGGTTGAGAACTGTTGCTCTAGTTACTACAATTTTTTGGAAGAACTTTATTCTAAAAACATTTTAAAATTAAAATAAATAATAAAAAAAAAACAAAACACCAAGAACTTTTTTCTCAAACCTCCATGTAATTGTATGTGAATGATGGCATTGACAATGATGAGTCTAGAGATTCTGAGTGTGAGGAGGAACACTAAAGGAGTCAGAGAAAATGCTAATAAAGGTTTATTGAGGAATGGCATGTTTAGGTTCTCATGGGTTTGTTCATCTGTTGATGGCTTTTTAACCTTACCATAGTTATACGTTTAACTATGGAAAACAGGTTCAAACTATAAAAGAAATGTAAGTTAAATAGGAAAAAAAGATTCTTACATAAGAGCAGAATGAGGGCATAGAAAAGCATACAGAGACAGTGTACAGCATTCTGAGGGAACAGTTGTAAAAGCAGATATGAGCTGCTTTTGTAGAGGTAGAGAAAGCTGTCCAGACCTGGGCTGAACATTCCAGAGGAAAAGGAAAATAAAGAGTAGAGCAGAGAGACGTGGCTCCTCACCTAGTTCTTTCCATTCTGCTTATGAAAAGTGTAAATGCCTCTGCCAGAGTACTGGAAGAGACTTATTCATCAAACCCAGTTTCTAAGATGAACCAATATGTGAAGGAAAATGCAAGTAGGACTGACTGGGGATTGGTACTACTGATGGGATGGAGCTGTTCTCTCTGCTCCACAGGGTGCCTTCCATTTGAAGGCTTTGTCCCAGTACAATAAGGACAGGACATTCTCACCCCCTTATTAATCCCCTACTTTTGCTGAAGGTCCTTCCTCAGCAGCAGAATGGCAACTGATGCCAAACTTTTCTAAAGTGATGGTTTCTATGGGAACAGAGGGTTCCTTGGCAGATTCTCCAATGGTTTAGCAACCAAGAAGGCTCTTCATCATTCTTTTGATAGTACTCAGATGCTTGTCTGGGTGAGGAATGGATCTTATCAATGGTTTCCTGAGTGACCACAACTTCCTCTCTGAAATGGGAAAGTACTCTCTGGTTTATAACTAAGCTCTCACTGGCCCAGAGCTCTGAGAGATGAAGCATAAGACTTGGTCTGGCCCTTCCTGAATGTGCTGTGTTCACAGGAATAACAGTTAGAAGGTATTATGGATGAAGGATATAGGGGCTAGCCATAGCAATGATACCTATTATCTATGCAAGAACATATGTTCAATCCCCACCTAGCACACATGTAGGCATGCACGTGCAGCCCACATGTGCACAAGCACAGGCCCACACACACACACACACACACACACACACACACACACACACACACACACAAACATATATGACAAAGAAAATTCAAAGAGAGAGGGAGGGAGGGAAGGAAGGAAAGAGGAAGGAAGGAAGAAAGGAAAGGAGGGAGGGAAGGAGATAGGAAGGGAGAAAGGAAGGAAGAGAGACAGAGAGAGTCAGAGAGACAGAGAGACAGAGAGAGAGACAGAGAGACAGAGAGAGATACAGAGAGACAGAGAGGGGGGTCAGGGGGTGAAGTCCTAATTAGTCCTGATTAAGTCAGCACTAATGTGAAAAGTTCTGATTCACCTGATCAAGGGTTGGGGCTCCAATTCACCTGGTAAAAGATTGAGGCTCCAACTTTTACTGAAAAGCAGACAAGAAATTACTGAAAATCCAGTAACTATATTTAGACAATAAAAATTTGCTAAATAAATCAATTGTGATGGCACACACTTTTAATCCCAGTATTTCTGTGGCAGAGGATGGTGGGTCTCTGAGTGCAAGGCCACCTTAGTCTACACAGCAAATTCTAGCCCAGCCAGGTATACCTAGCAAGACTGTTTCCAAAAACAACCACCACAACAACAATTGGCCAGTAGATATCCAGGCATAATAGTTCATGTCTATAATCCTGACATTTGGGAGGATTGCCATGATTTTGAGACCAGTCCGGGCTACATAGTAAGTAAAATTCAAGCCAGAACTACATAGCAAGATGCTGTCTCAAAAACATTGATAAATAGAAAGAAATGGAAGGAAATAAAGTAGATGACAGGTGATATTCTGGAAGTCATGCCCTCTTACTCTTCACTGTTTGGCTGACAAAACACGGATTGGCTTTTGCAGTCTAAGTGCAGCTGCTTCACACAACACTGCAGGAATGTAGAATGCTGCTTCTTCCTAGCGTGCGGCATATGCTTTGGCCTCCCATTTTTGCCTTTTGTACACAGGATCCTATTTTCTTGTGGTACTGAACATATGGATGCCTACCTTTACCAACCCTCTAGTATCAGTCCTCACATCTCTGTAGAACCAGCCATAGTGCAATATACTGTAGTCAGATGGTTGTGTAGAATGGATGAGAGACACTACTCCAAGTGTCGGCTACCTTCAACTAGCATATAATCTTAATTCTGTTAAAACTCTCCATGTATTAGTCCAGTGACTTTTTGCACCTGAATGCAGCAACAACTGTGAATTAATGACATTTCAACCAGACCTTCTGAGCTCCCTAATTTGTTACCCAATACAAAGTGGTCAGCCCTGTCCAGCACACACAAACCATATTAAACTGATTCAGCAAGTTGTATGTATCTATTTATGCATTTATGTGTGAGTGTGTGTGTGTCTAACAATTACAATCAAAATAAAACAGGCTACTAATTTGAGAGGCAGGGGTGGAGGGGACATGGGAGAAGTTTGAAAGAGATGACATGGGAGGGTTAGAGGGAGTAAAGGGAAGAGGTGGAATGATGTAACTGTGTTTTAGTTAAAGCATAAAATAGAAAGTTAGCTAAGCATGAGCCTGGAGTCTGCCAAGTAGCCAGAGATAGCATTCCTTTATGGGTATTTTTGTTTTGTTTTTTCCTTTTCCAGGTTTCTGCTTGAGGTTGTGCCCTGACTTCACTCAGTGATGAGATGTAACTTATATGCTGAAATAAACTTATTTATTCCTTAAATTGCTTCTTGTCAGAATGTTAATTACAGTGAGAAAGGAAACTAAAGCACCACCATGGAGGCATTTCAAAGTGTTCCTCTAATGAGAAGTTACCTCCCTGTGACTTATCTTCCCTTGCTCTCATTCTCACATTCAGTGGGACATTCTTTAGCTTTCCCATGTGGGGATTCTATTACCTTCCAATTTCATAACACTCTGGGCTTGGGCACCACTCTGATTTTCTCCCACACCTCCTGGTAGGCCACTGTGCAAGAAGGGAATGTGGAACACAGTGAGCAATTGCTCAAGATACATTAAGAGGAGAATAGAGGGGAGGGGAGGTGATAGGAAGATAGAAGAACATTACTGAGGCTCCTCTAGAAATCTATACTGCTTGTGTAGGGTTTTTCTGAGCTTCTTTGGAGCCCAAGAGTCAAGATATCGCATATAACACCTAAGCATTGGTTTTGTAATGTCTTTATTTTTAATTCTTATAACCAAATGGTGAGCATAGGTTGTTCCTAGCCAGAGTCTGGTCCCATTGTGGGTATGATTAGACTCTCCTGCAGTGGTATAGTGGCATTAGCCACTAGATGAAAGGTATAGAGATTCTCTGGCTGAGTTCTCTCAGGCTTCCTATAGCTAAAGGAGGAGGGCTTTCCTGCCATGTTTTTTTCTGTTGTAGGAAATGTCTTTGCTTGCTGTGTGCTTATTAATAATGGTGGGTTTTTTGGGGAGGATTCTTCCCATATGGTCCTCTCCCTACCATCTGCTTCATCTCTCACAAAGCTGACTTACTATTTTGTGAGGGTTCTTACTAGTGGAAGATTGTAGACTTCCTATTCTTCCCTTCCACCCATTACCTCAGCCTAAACTCAGGTAGACTACAGAGACTCCTTGAAACAAGGTTTGGGATTGAGACACGGTCTCCTTTCAAACATAAGATATAGAACATTAACTAAAACTTTTTCGAACAAATGGCTCAAATTATTTTAGTTTAAGTTTGATTGGAAAGCATGTATTTCAAGGTAGTGATGATTTCAAGAAAATAATACACAGCCTCCTAAGAGAGCATGCCATCTGGAAGACTTGCTTTTGTTTCAACTTTTGAAGAATATTTAATGTCAAATTATCATAGAATATATTCATGCAGTAGAATGTGACAATAATTGAACATACATACACAGTATATAATGATTATCACAATTAAATCAATGAACAAATATGTCATCAATCCCACTCAGCTTCAATTTGGCCAGAACTTGCCCATCACTGACTGAAAGCTAGCTCCCTCTGGCTGACAATTGTCCTTTTGTCCTAACATCTAGCCTCTGGCAGTCCCGAATCTGGTCTTTGTGTCTATAAGTCATACCATATCTGTCTTTCTGTGTCTGAATTATTTTTTTGTGGTACCACATCTTCCAGGGTCATGTTTGAGTTGCACATGCTGTGATCTCCTTTTCATTACAGTATATCCAATCGTATACATTACTTTCATCACATATTATCCATCCATTGATGAACCAAGAGATAATAAGAGTTGGCAGAGGCATGGAGAAAAGGGAATCTTTTATGGGACATGAGTGGTAATGTAAAACCAATATATCCATTAGGGAAAGCAGCATGGTAGTTCCTCAAAATTCAAGCACAGAATTGTTATATGATCCAAAAGTCCCACACGTAGTGAAGCATCATTTCAATTCTTAAATTTTGAAATGATCTTCAATTTTAATGTTTTTCCATATATTTTTTCAATTTTATCAGAAATATTTTCCATGTAAATCTTCAATTTTATCAGAAAATGTTTATAATTCTACTTTCAATCAATTTAGGAATATTTTAATTCCTACCAATTTATCTATATAAATTTCTTCAATTTATCAAAGATATTTTCCATGTAAATCTTCAATTTTATCAGAAAATATTTTTATTTCTACTTTCAATCAATTTAGGAATATGTTTATGCCTACTATCTTATCTGTATGATTTTTCGTGAAATAGTTTTAACGTGTTTTTCTATATATTTCTTGAGTTTTATCAGAAATATTTTCCTTGTAGATTTTCAATTTTATCAGAAAATGTTTATAATTCCACTTTCAATTAACTTAGGAATATTTTTATGCCTACCATTTTATCATAATTTTTCCATGAAATAGTCAATCTTAATGTATTTTTCTATATATTTCTTCAATTTTATCAGAGATATTTTCCATGTATATTTACACAATGGAATACTACTCAGCAATTAAAAACAATGAATTCATGAAATTCTTAGGCAAATGGGAACAAGGGGAGGGAAGAGGGCTTATGGGACTTTCAGGGAGGGGGAAACTGGGAAAGGGGAAATCATTTGGAATGTAAATAAAGAATATAGAAAATAAAATAATAATAATAATAAAAAGAAATTGAGAAAAATAACGAAAAAAACAGAAAAAAAGGAATTGAAATGAATGTTGAAGATACAGCTCTTTCCTATGTTTAATGCAGCATTATTTATGTTGCCAAAACAAAGAAATAGCTGTTTTAATCCATGTATAAATGAATAAAATTTGTATTTGTGTTCCATCTAATAGTCTCAATCCCTCTTCTTGTCCAATGAGCTACTTTAGAACATCTTTGCTATATGCCATCCAACTCTCTATCTCAATCCCTGTACTTTATACTATAAGGACCACTCCACTTGTGTAAGAACTACATAGAAAGTCTTAGTAGACAAACAGAACCTCTTTTCTGCCCCTGTTTTAGGAACCTTCATTCATACTCCTGACCCATTTAGAATGGTGGCATTGGACAAGTTCACTGATATTCTTAGAGATACTCAGGGTCATCTGAGGAGTGGATATCCTCTTCCATGTACCAAATAAAAAAAAGATAAAACAGAAAGATGTCAAAAGGTGACTGAGGTGTTCTGAGTTTGAAATCTAGGAAAGATGGTATAGACAGGAGTGAATGATGATACAGATGGAAGTAGATAATTACACTGCATGTTGATGTGTCCAAATGCCCAACAATAAGCAACATAAGACAGGGAGAATTTATTCTGCTCACAGGTTAAGTGCTACAGTGTAGGAAGGAAATGTGTGTTGTTGAGAGAATTAGGCAGCTGGCCCTACTATAATGAAGAGATACATGGATGTGGGGCTCTGATCACTTTCTTTTTCTTTGTTATTCCATCTTAGAGACCATCACATGGAATGCTTTTGTTCACACACTGGACCTTCCATATATAATGAAGCCTTTCTGGAAACACTCTCAAAGACACATCTGAGGGAGTCAGTTGTTGCATGGTGAATACAAACCTCAGCAACTGAGGATCAAGATCAACCATATCAAGAGTGTGTGAATTGTGTATTAACAAAGCTATTTTTCAAATGTCCTTAAAACAAAGCAAATTATCAGTTGACTCTTATCTGTCACAGTGTTTGGTACCTCCAGACATAGGAAACACTTTTCTACAAATGAAAATGTATGCTTAGGAGAATGAATTTGGTTGTTTCTGATAACCTATGGAAGCTTGATTTTCCCTTCTCATGAGTGAGGTTGCTTCTCTGTTCTTAGTGGAGTAGGCTACTTTTAACCTGAGAGCATGGCTGCTGAGCCCAGTCCCTTCTCATGAGTGAGGTTGCTTCTCTGCTCTTAGTGGAGTAGGCTACTTTTAACCTGAGAGCATGGCTGCTGAGCCCAGGCTGGGCTCCTGTCCCACCTCTTGCTAGATGACCAGTGGTAGTCATGCAATCTTTCCTTGTCATTTAGGCTTACTTAGAAACTTTAGTTAAAACCAAAATACATCGTTTTTCTTCTTGCCTTTTCTCCCTCTAACCTTTCCCATATATTCCCCTTCTTGTTCTTTCCCAAACCCATGATCATTTTTACAATAATTGTTGATGTTTGTTAGTTCTCTTTAAACTTCTTTCAACAATGGTTTGACATTTTACACTATTGTTGAATTTACTTGCAATTTATTTATATTATTTTACTCTTCTGTTGGTATGAATTAAATCATTTTTACTCTTGGATTTCTTTTAAATTATGGAGAAATATAATTTTATATTTATCTGCATCTCATAACTTTAATGGACCTATTTATCACAGTTCTTATTAATAGACACTGCTGTTTAGAACAGTTTTAAATTCAGAGCCAAATCGAGCAGACAGTAGAAAATTTCGCTTTATCTCTGCCCTGGCATAGCAGAGCCTACTCTTTTATCACACATTCCACCAGAGTAGTACATTCCTTACAACTGATTAATCTACATTAACATATCATTATTATCCAAAGTCCATGGTTTACATTGGGATTCATTCTCAGTGTTTTATAATCTATAGATCTGAACAAATATATGAAGACATGAACTCCTTTGTGCTACCCTTAGTCATCACCACCCCCTGTAACCCATGGCAACTACTCAGCTTTTTTTTGCCCCCATAGCTTTACTTTCCTATAATGTCATACAGTAGAATACTACAACATACAAGCTTTCACATTGCCTTCTCTGACTTAATAATGTACACACTGCATGCCTTGCTAACTCATTTCTGTTTTTTCAATGAATGATAGTCCATTACCTATATGTACCACAGTTTACTGTTCTGCTCATCAGCCAAGGAAATCAGTTGCTTCCAAGTTTGGGCATTTTTGAGTAAAGCTGTTATAAACATCTTTGTACAGGTTTTTTATGTGAACATAAATGTTCCTCTCCTTTGATAAAATGCAAAGAAGCTTGATTGCTGGACTGGTGGGGGTTGGGGTAAGATCATGTTCATTGCATAAGAAAGAACCAGACTTCCATCTAAGAAAATTATACCACTTTTGCATTCCCATCATCAATGAATGAGCATTTTTTTCTTTACATTCTTGGAATCATTTGGTGGTGTCAGTGCTCTGCACTGTGGCCATCTAAAAGGCACATAGCTCAAGCTACTAATGGCTTTAATTTTGTTCCTCCTTGATAATCTACAGTGCAGAACATCAACCATACATTCTTGCTGGTAAAGCATTTATCAATGTCCCTAGCCTGCATTTTTTTTATTCCATTAAGCTATTTATTTATTCACTTTGCATCCTAATTACATCCTCCTCCCTCCTTCCAATCCCCCTCACATAGCCCCTCCCACATCCTGTCTCCCTTTCTCCTCTGAGAAGGGGGATGCCCTCCTCCCACAAGTATCAAACTGCTCTGGCACATCAAGTCACTGAAGAACTGGGCAAATCTTCTCCTAGTGAGGCCAGAAAGGCAGTCCATATAGGGGAAAAGGATTCATAGGCAGGCAACAAAGTCAGAAGCATCTCTCCCATTCCAGTTGTTGGGAGACCAGCATGAAAATCAAACTGCACTTCTGATACATACATGCAGGAAGGGGGGGCATTAAGTCCAGCCCTTGCAAGCTCTTCAGTTGGTGGTTCATTCTCTGGAAGGCCCCAAAGTTCCAGATTAGTTTAGTCTGTTTACTCTTTTTCTGGAGTCCATATCACCTCAAAGTCCCTCAATCCTTCCTCATACTCTTCCACAAGACTCTCCAAGCTCCTTCTAATGTTTGGCTGTTGGTCTCTGTATCTGTTTCCATCCACTGCTGGGTGGAACCTTCCAAAAGACATTCATGCAAAGATCCTGTCTGCAAGCATAACAGAGTTTCATCAATAGTATCAGGAATTGGTTTTTCCCCATAGGATGGGTTTCAAATTAGGCCAATTGTTGGTTGGCCATTCTCTCAGTCTCTGCTCCATTTTTGTCCCTGTACTTCTTGTAAGCAGAACAATATGGGTTAGAAGGTTTTTTGCATAGATGGGTTTCCTTATCCTTATTCATTCTTCCTGTCTCTCTCCCTGGCTCAAAACATCTGATCCATCTCCCATTCCCTTCTCCATCTCCTCTCCTACCTAGATCCCTCCCTCCATCCACCTCTGATGACTCTCTTATTTCCCCTTCAGAGTGAAATTCAAGGGCTCCTCCCTAGAGCCCTCCTTGTTATTCATCTTCTGTTGGTCTGTGGATTGCATTGTGGGTATCCTATCCTTGATGGTTAATGTCTACAAATCAGTGAGTACATGCCATGAGTGTCCTTTGGATCTTGGTTACCTCACTTGGGATATTTTCTAGTTCCATCCCATTTGCCTACAAATTGCCTGATATCAATCATTGTTTTTAATAGCTGAGTAATATTACATTATGTAATGAACTGCATTTTCTTTATCCAGTCTTGAGTTGAGGGGCAGATAGGTACTTTCATATTTCTGGTTATTATGAATAAAGCTTCTGTGAATATAGTTGAGCAAGTGTCCTTGTGGCATGGTGGAGCATCTTTTGGGTATATGCCTAGGAGTGGAATAGCTAGCTGGATCTTGATTTAGAATTATTTCTAAATTTCTAAGAAACCACCAAATTGATTAGCAGTGTGGCTGTACAAGTTTGCATTTCCACCAACAATGAAGGAGTGCTCCCCCTTGCTCCATAGCCTCACCATCAAGTGTTGTCACTCTAGCAGTTTAGCCATTATGATGGTTATAAGGTGTAATCTGAGTCATTTTGATTTGCATTTTCCTGATGACTAAGGACATTGAATATTTCTTTAAGTGTTTCTCTACCATTACAAATTACTCTGTTGAGAATTCTCTATTTAGCTCTGTAGCCCATTTTTTTAATTGGGTTATTTGGTTTGTTGAAATCTAACTTCTTGAGTTCCTAATATATTTTGGATAATGGCCCTCTATTGGATAAAGGGTTGGTGAAGATCTTTTCCCAATCTGTAGACTGCCATTTGGTCCTATTGATGGTGTCCTTTGCCTTACAGAAGCTTTGTGGAAAGATATTGTGAAAATTTGGTTTTATCATGGAATATCTTTGTCTCTCCATCTATGGTGATTGAGAGTTGAAGCCCCATTTATTAATTGTGGATCTTTGTATCTGAACTATTGGTGTTCTGTTCAGGAAGTTGTCTCCAGTACCAATGTGTTCAAGGCAGTTCCCTCACTTTCTTTTTTGATTAGATATAGTGTGTCTGCTTTTATCCTGAGGCCTTTGATCCACTTGGACTTGAGTTTTGTGCAGGGTGATAAATAGGCATCTATTTGCGTTCTTCCACATGCTGACCTTCAGTTAGACCAACACCATTTGTTGAAGATGCTTACCTTATTCCACTGTATGGTTTTTGGCTTATTTGTCAAAAATGAAGTGTTCTTAGCTGTGTAGGTTTATTTCTGGGTCTTGAATTTAATTCCATTGACCAACCTGTCTGTTTCTATACCAATACCATGTGACATCTATTGCTATTGCTCTTCAGTACAGCTTGAAATCAGGGATGGTGATATCTCCAGAAGTACTCTTATTGTACAATGTTGTTTTAGCTATCCTAGATTTTAGGTTTTCCATATGAAGATGAGAATTATTCTTTCAAAGTCCCATAAATAATTGGGCTGAAATTTTGATTGGAATTACATTGAATCTGAAGATTGCTTTTTGTAAGATGGCCATTTTTGCTATGGTAATCCTACTGATTCATGGTCATGGGAGATCTTTTCACCTTCTGATCTCTTCTTCAATGTCTTTCTTCAGCACTTTGAAGGTCTTTCACTTCCTTGGTTAGAGTTACATCAAGATGTTTTATATTATTTGTGGCTATTTTCTGTTTAGCTCATTTATTTTTTTTTATAAAGAAGGGCTACTGATTTTTTTAAAGTTAATTTTGTATCCAGTCACCTTGCTGAAGGTGTTTATCAACAATAGGAACCAGCAGGAGTTCCCTGGTGTCACCTACATATACAATCATATTATCTGTGTATAGCAATACTTTGACTTCTTTACCAATTTTTACCTTTGGTATCTCTTAGTACTCTCATTGCTCTAGCTAGAAATTTAAATGCTGTGTTGAAGAAATAGGGAAAGAGAGAAAAGCCCTGTGTTGTATATTGCATTTATTGTGTTCAGCTATGGGCCTTGTATTCCAGATCTGTGCAAGACTTTAACAAGAAGGAAGGCATTGTATTTTGCTAAAGGCATTTTTAGCATCAAATGAATGGTTTGTGTGGTTTTTTTCTTTCAGTTTGTTTCTATGGTGGAATTCATTGATGAATTTTCATGTATTGAACCGTTCCTGCATCACTGGGATGAGTCTTACTTGATCCTGGTAGATGATGTTTTTTATGTGTTCTTGGATATGGTTTGCAAGTATTTTATTGAGTAACTTTGCATCAATTTTCTTCCTTCTCCTCCTCCTTCTCCTCCTCCTTTTGTTGAGAGACTTTTACTAATCGCTTCTACTTCCTTGGGAATTATATGACTATTTATTGTTTACGTGATCTTGATTTAACTTTGGTAGGTTGAAGTTACCCAGAAAATTATTCAACCCATTTATGTTTTCCAATTTTGTGGAGTACAGACTTTTGAAATAAGAACCAAAAGACTTTTGAAGTAAGACACGGATTTCCTCCGTGTCTGTTGTTATGTTTCCCTTTTCATTTCGGATTCTATTAATTTGGATATTGTCTCTCTGCCTCTTAGTCTAGCTTAGGAGTTGTCTGTCTTGTTGATTTTCTCAAAAAAACAAGTTCTTTGTGCTTTTTTTATTACTTGTATTGTTCTCTTTATTTCTAATTGATTTCAGCACTTAATTTGATTATTTTCTGCCATCTACTCCTCTTTCGTGTGCTTGCTTCTGTTTGTTCTAGAGCTTTCAAGTGTGCTATTAAGTTGCTAGTATGAGATCCATTTTCTTTATGAAGGCACTTAGTTCCTCTTAGAACTGCTTTCATTATGTTCCATAAGTTTGGAGATGTTTTGTTTTTATTTTCATTGAATTCTAGAAAGTTTTTAATTTCTTTCTTCTTTGTCATAATGGTCATTGAGTAGTTATTCAGTTTCCATAAGTTTGCAGGCTTTCTACTGTTGTTCAAAGCTTTTATCCATGGTGATCTAATAAGATGCAAGGGGTTATTTCAATCTTCTTTTATCTGTGGGCTTCTTTGTCATCGAGTCAATTATGGAGAAAGTTCCTTGAGGTGATAAGAAGAAAGTATAATCTTTTGTGTTTGGGTGAAATGTTCTGTAGTTATCTGTTAGGTCCTTTGATTCATAATGTGTGTTAGTTTCATTATTTCTCTGCATAGTTTCTATCTCTATGACCTGTCCATTGGTGAGAATGGGATGTTAAAGTCTCCCACTATTAATGTTTAGGGTTTGATGTGTGATTTAAGCTTTAGTAATGACTCTTTTATAAATGAGGATGCCCTTGCATTTGTGACATAGATATTCATATTTGAGATGTCATCTTGGTAGATTTTTTCCTTTGATGAGTATGAAGTATCCTCCATCTCTTTTGATTACTCTTGGTTAAAAGTCTATTTTATAAGATCTTAGAGTGGCTACTCCTTGTTTCTTGGCTCCATTTGCTTGCAAAGCCCTTTTTGGACCCTTTACTTTGAGGAAATGTTGCAGAGGTGTGTTTCTTGCATGCATCAAAATGAAGAATACTGTTTTTGCATCCACTCTGTTAGCCTGTTTATTTTTATTGTGGAACTGAGGCCATTGTTGTTGAAAGATAGTAATGAAATAGTTGTTAATACCTGTTACTTTGATGTTGATGTTGGTTTTGTGTGTGTGTGTGTGTGTGTGTGTGTGTGTGTGTGTATGTGAGAGAGAGAGAGAGAGAGATCTTTTGTTTTCAGTGGTTTGGAATTATCTATTTCTTCTCTTTTGTGGGGTGTAATTGCCCTCCTTGCTTTGGAGTTTTTCCTCTTCTCTCTTCTGTAGGAATGGATTAGTGGAAAAATATTGTTTAAATTTGCTTATATCATGGAATAGCTTGTTTTCTCCATCTATGATAATTGGAAATTTTGCTGGGTATAGTAGTCTGGGCTGATATCTGTGGTCTCTTAGGTCTGCATGACATCTGCCCAGGCCCTTCTGGCTTTCAGAGTCTCTGTTGAGAAGTCAGGTGTAATTCTGATAAGTCTGCCATTATATGTTACTTAACATTTTCCCCTTTCAGCTTTTACTATACTTTCTGTGTTCTGTACATTTAGTGTTCTGATTATTATGTGGCTGGAGGTCTAATCTATTTGATGTTCTGTAAACTTTTTGTACATTTATAGACATCTCTTTATATTAAGAGAACTTCATTCTATGGCTTTGTTAGAGATCTTTTATAGGCCTTTGAGCTGATGATCTTCTCTTTCTTCTATTCCTATTACTCTTAGGTTTAGTCTTTTCAAAGAGTCCCAAATTTTCTGGATATTTCCTGGACACTTTTTAGATTTGGCGTTTTCTTTGACTTGTCCACTGATTTCTTCTATTGTGTCTTCTATTCTTGATATTCTCTCATCTGTCTCTTGTATTCTGATAGTTTCTGCTCTCTTCCTGGGTTTTCCATCTCCAGGATTCCCTCAGTTTGTATTTCTTTATTGCTTCTATTTCCATTTTCAGGTCTTGAACAGTTTTATTCCTTTCCTTCACCTGTTTGACTGTATTTTTCTGTACTTGTATTTATTCATTATCTCTTTAAAGTCATCTATAATCTTCATAAGATTAGATTTAAACACCTGATTAGACTTCAGGTGTTTTAGTATATCCAGGTCTTGCTATAGTAGGATAGCTAGGTTCTGATGGTGTCATATTGGCCTAACTTTTATTGGTTGCATTGATATGTTGACTTTTAGCCATATTGTTGTCCCTGGTTTTTGCAGGTTTTAGTAGTTCCTGATGGCAGCAGGCCTCTGGGATTTTATATAGAGCTGGCTGCCTTAGGTGGTAACCGGCCTCCAGGATGCAGGTTGAACTATTAAGTCACTGATGGTAACAGGCCTCTGAATTGCAGGTCAAGCTGTTTGTCCAGGTGGCAGCATGCTTCCAGGGATACAGACAGAGCTGATAGTATCTGATTTCCACAGTTATTTGGGGGCACACTCTCACAAACCCATACTCCACTGTGGTTACTTTTCCCTGGAGCTCAGTTAAATCGCTGAGAAATAGAAAACACCAGACAGTCTTAGTTTAGAATGAACAGATAACATAGTCACTGGGCACAGAATCTAACATCCAAAATTCATCAACTATTGTGTTAGAAATCTTCTGGTGGCAGATTCTAGTGGATTCTGCCACCCGAACTAAGAGCCCCAGCCTACATCTTGTCTGTCTTGCTACCGCCACTGTCCAAAAGGAAGTCCCCTCCTCCTGCTTTCCCTCTTTCTCTCTGGGATCCGGAAAGCCCACCTCCTTTTTGACCCGTGATTGGCTGCTTGTCGTCTTTATTATTTAATCAATTAGGGGAAAATTACTACATATAAATTAGTAAACTATGTACTCATATCATAAAACACATAAAAGATTCTTACCCTCATTTGTAATACTCTTATACTACCTTGTAGATTTTTCTACAGTGGAAGACATACTAAGAATTTCGGGGAGGGAGGAAACGGGAAAGGGGAAATCATTTGGAATGTAAATAAAAAATAGGAATTAAAATGAAAAAAAAAAGAATTTCAGTCATTATCACCAAGAGACTGTACTTGGTTCTATCCTGATACTATCTTAATTAACCTCATAGCAATCATCATGATGTCAATATAGATTTCCTAGTCTTATAAATGAGAACATTGAGTTCAAATGATATTAACTCAAATTCATTTCCCTAGTTCATGATACATTAACTTCTCTGAAACTTAATCTCTTACTATGTGAAGTGAGGACCATGTGCTCCCTACTTTAGAGGATGATTCTGATAAGTTAGGTGAATGCAGGTAAGTGTGATGTTCCTTCTATTACCTACAAGAGCGTTTCTCTAAGTGATGTATTCTAGTATAAAACAAAAACATCATGAAATTACATCTCAGAAATGTCACATTAGACCAGCAAATAGCCAATGTTAGCTTTACTAAAATGTTCTGCTGTTTATTGCACAAGTATTTGTGAAGCACAAGCAGACTGTTTCCTCATTATCAAATCTTTTACACCTTCCCACAAGGCAGTATAGAGGCACGTGGTATTGGCACAAGACATCACTTTTGTGAAACAAACAATCCTCCTTTCATCCTGAAGTTTTTCCAAGCAACAACCTGGAATTATGCCATGCATCATGGGCTATGATTTGCTATTCATTACATGTACGTAGCCTACACTGAGATCAAACAAGCCCCCATGGACAAGGTGCAGGACTTAGGCCTGAATCCTAATGTATCTCTGTGCTATTACTCTCCTTACAGACGTAATAGCATACAGTTCACAGGAAAATATGGGGAGCACTGGAATCCAAGGACAGCTCTGTTCTCATTATTATCTCCTTCAGTTCAGAGCCTTCAGCTTTACTGTGCTGTCTTTGCCCCTGCTCTAACTCTTGGGTGATGTGTGCCTTCCCCTCTCTCAACTTCAGGGTCAGAGACACACTGGCTCATCCAAAATGGTTCATTGATAAAAAGGGGGGGGTGCCTCTCATTAACCAGCACCTGGGAGCCCTGAAGTATCAGAGAAGAGAAGCACAGTGTGTTTGAAATGGACTCAGAGAACCCTTTTACTCCATGGTTTTCCCTGAAGTCATGTAGCTGCAGGAAGGATGGGAGAATCCTTCACCTTTATAGATTGCCACTTGCAGAGGAGTGCCTATTACACTAGTGGCGAGTGAAGATGGAAGCATGAAATTTAGTTATGAAATCCTATTAGAACACCCTTCTCATCTTTTATCCTCTCAAGGGTCTATGTCTCTCCATTCTCCAGTGTGCTTCTGTATCACTTGTCTTCAGAAAACTCCATTTGGGAACAAAGTCGTGCTTCAAATAGATGAAATGACAAAGAATCAAAAATGAGATTTTTTTTTGACTGTAATAGGTTGAGGTGCATATCATTCAACAACAACAACAATAACAATGCACACACACACACACAGAGAGAGAGAGAGAGAGAGAGAGAGAGAGAGAGAGAGAGAGAGAGAGAGAGAGAGAGAGAGAGAGAATTAAATAGGAAGAGGAAAGGACTTTAGGACTTCGTATGTGCACACGCACACACATTTATGTTTACAGGTGATCTTATCTCTGAAGATGAAATTCCATGTCCTGGACCTTGTACTGTGACACCTACAGTTTAGTGAAGGTAAAGGAGAGTCAACAAATCAAGGGCAGACACACCTTTAAAGTGCACTTTGCCTGTCATTTATGTGGGTATCTGGGGAGCATAAAAAGGAAGTAGCTGATTCCTGCTTAACGAAGAGATGGTTGGAACAAACAGAGGAGAGAAATCAAATTCCCACACATGCCATACAAGAGCACCACAGTCCTACTAAGGGGAGAAATCTAGTTGAGAAGAGAGAATTGTATGTCTGACCTGAAGCCCTTGGTTGAAGAAAGGACAGGGAACCTGGAAAGAGGCAAAGGGCCATAAGATCCCTATTTAGGGACAAATACCACCCCTCACAGCTGGGGTCCTGATAGTTCAAGATAAACCTGGAAATATTCCACAATGTGAAAAAAAATTGAATTCTTCATTTTATATTTTCCTTTTGAGTTTTTAGGTCATAAGCTTCACCTATGGTGGTCACGACTCTGGAAAGTTAGGGTTCACTTTGGTTTGAATAATTGATCTTTTTCAAATCCTGTGGCTTCAGGTCAGTAAAAAAAACTTTCTTAGCTGATGTCCCTGAGTAAAAGCCAGATAGCAGGCATCTAAAAGAATCCCCTTGAACTGGCAAGCTTTCCAATCGCAAAGCACCCTTCCTGACAGATAACAAACCCCAGGAAGATTCTGTAACTTCAGGGTAGAAAGTACTGCCTCGCCTCCAAGGAGACATGAAAAGAAGCTTTGTCTGTCCTGTGTCTCACAGAAGAAAAGAGCCAGGGAGCCCTATGCCAAGGAGATTTCTCCATAAAGCAGATGAGCACAATTTCAGGGTAAATTTCCTCCCATGATTATACTGTATTTCACAGCCATTAGGATAATATTGCTATTCTTTCCATGTCAGTGACACCTCTGCCTCATTTACATGTTCTGTGAGTTCTTCCAGTCTTCTGCTGAGAAATTGCCCTGTCACTGAAGGGCGTTTTGAAAGAAATCATTAGGAAGCATTTTGCCAAAGTCAGACAAGGAGCAGCCCTTTTCTCGTTTCTCCTCCCCTTTCATCAGCACCTCCCAGATATGCACAGCATCTCTCAATCCAACTAATCCAGGATGAAATTGCTCTCTCTCTCTCTCTTTCTCTCTCTCTCTCTCTCTCTCTCTCTCTCTCTCTCTCTCTCTCTCTCTCTCTCTCTCACACACACACACACACACACACACACACACAGACAGACACACACACACACACAGACACACACAGACACACACAGACACACACACACACACACACAGACACACACACACACACACACACACACACACACACCCCATACTGATTTTTTTTTCCTGTTTGATATTTTGGTTCTTGACTTACAATTTTCTTCTATCTATTTATTATTTCCTGTGTTTGTTAAAACTCTAATTAGGTAAAAATTCAGCTTTGATTTAAGGTCCTTCCACTGATATTAACCTCTCCCTTTTCTCCCCTAGGCAGAATCTGCTCAAGTGACCCATGTTCTGCAACCTCTATCTCTCAAGGGCTGGTGATATACAAATCTAGTTTCTTAATTCAATGATTACTTTAACTGTATCCACAAATTACAATGCATGAACTTTGGGCATTGTCTTGTTCAAATGTGTGTTCTTTTTAACACACTGAATAGTTGACTTAATTTTTAATACTTGGGGATTACCCCACATATGTTCTTCTTACTGCTTTCTAACTTAGTTTCATATAACCTGTGAATAGCATTTATAACATAAATTCTTTCAAAATTCTTGACTTATTTTATGGCTCAGCATTGCTTCAGCATCTTGACCACATATATCTTTTTGTTGTATTGCTACCATGCTCTGTTTTGTTCATTTTGATTACTACATATGCCTCAATAATGCTTTTCAGACTTACATAAGTGTATTCATTTTCGGTCCAATGCTTCTATTAATTACAGTGAATGAAGCATTGGAGTCTCCAACTACAACTTTGGGTACAAACTGCTGCAGGATGCCCTGCTTATAAAGAATATTCTTCCAGATATTAAAATAAATTCTCAATAAATAACTTTCTAATTAGGCCTTTTTTGGTAATTTTTCCCTTTTCTTTGTTCTTAAAATTCATCTCTTATAATCAGTATATACTCAGGCATAATCTGCTGTGGCTGCTGTTGTTGTTAATATAGTATGCAAAATGTCACACAAAGTATTTAGTTTATGCAAGCTTAACTTAACTGACACTGGTCCTTCCAAAATCTCCTACTTGAGCATTTTCTTGAGATATATAAGCAATCTACCCAGCATGTACCAGCTGAGAATGGCTAAGCACACAGCTGACTCTCAAAGCGTGTAGTCTCAACTGAGTCTCTATTACCAACTCAGCTCGAAAGACTAAGTTGGACATTGCCTTGGAAGGTGTTTTTGCACTTAGGATAGCTTTAGATGTAGTTCTGTATCAAGAAAGGTAAAGGAAATTATTTGAAAATCTAAAACAATAACATTCTGCTAAACAGTAACGAACTGAACCTAAAGTAATCCCCCTTACCCTTCATGCTTCAGTTGTGATCTCAGAGTCCTATGGGATGATAACCATGTGATGACTGAGAAAAAAAAGAGGCATAAGCCATCTGTTGTTAAATTATTGACATAGAGTGACCTACTTCCAGACTTACTATAGAAAAAGTCAAGCCTACAATTATTGTCATTCTTACCTCTTGCTGATATGTCCCTAACTGACCCACATGTGCTCATGGTTCATCTACTACTCCGTTCTGACCCCAGGGAGCCAGATCAATGGAGAGACAAGAGTAGTTACTTTCCACACTTCTGGTCTTCCTCAATCTTGTAATAACCTATGTGTTTTAACTAGGGTCAGACTCGTGAGTTCTCTATGGTCTATGCTTTGTCAGAGCAAGGAGGAAAGAATTCATTTTCCTAAGAAAGTATAGATGAAGATGTTAGCATAAGGATGGACCGTGTCAGACCCAGATGGTCATTTTTGTGACCCCACTCCTCCACTTCATCCAGTCAGACATTTCTTTTCTCAAATTAGCTCTACTTTAGATGTATCTCAAGCCATTTCTTTATAACAAGGAAATCGTTCTCCACTCCCAAACCTGGTTCTGAGCATCATAGGAGAGTTTTTATGGTATGGGAAGGGCTATGAAAAGTTCTTCTTCCAAAGAAAAGAGAGGTCATTTCCAAAAATTTGGGAAGGACTTCTAAAGGAAGCACTTTCCATGAATTTTTTTTGTTACCTCAAATTAAAATGTTTCACCTCTCCCCTCAAACACCCTAGTTTCCATTAAGCCCTCAAAATTATACACACTGTTTGCAACATCTTATAATATAATTAGCAGGTTAATTTCCTCCAAATAATACTAGCTTCAATGTCCACTGCTGCATATACACTGCATACATGGAAGTCCAGTTGCTAAATTAAGATGCCTCTAGGATAGTAACTTCTTCTAACTGCCAAAGAGATGCAGAAACCCTAAAAGATGCAGCTAATGATGAAAGGAGAGGCCTCTAGATACTAAGCTCGTTGATGAGACTCCACTCCAGCTTAATAGCACACAGCTTCTACTGTGGAAGTTAGGGGAGTAGTCTCAATTCAGTTCCTCTAGGAGATGTAAGACAGAATATATAATCATTTCCTTTTATCCCTGCATCCCCTCCAACCCTTCAGAAAAGCTGAAGACCTTTTGTATTGGAGACTTAGTTATCCATGAAGGCTCATAATTTTTAATGTCAGCTGTGCTTTTCTGCTTTAGAAAATAGAGCCCATGAAGACACTGTTGTCTTGCTTTGGGCATGGAGCAAGCATTTCAGACTTTATCTTGCAAAACTCAGGTAAGAACTCCATTTCAGTTCTTTCCCCACAATATATAGCACAATTGGTCACTGCATACATTGATTTTGATGTTTTCCATGAGGAGTTCTTTTTGATCATTTGACCATTTGTCCAAAGTCCACATTCCTGATCTAGTTTCAACTATGAGGAATGGGTTTTTGAAAGGTTAAGGAATCAATGACACACATAGAATAGTTAATAGATTATCAGTGAACTACAGCTTTCAGAATCAATTTAACTTAGCAGTAGAAGAAATGTAACTATGGGTAAAATATCAGGAAATTTAATTTAAAATAATACTTATAATTGTTGTTAAAAGTTAGATCTGAATTTTATATCACTCTGGGCCCTACACTCTAGGTAAAAATTAAATAAGTAAATAATAGATATGGAAGGAAAGAACACATTCCTAAGTGAATGTAACAATATACATGGAACTGGAGACAGAGTTTTGGGACAAGTGCACTTTTAAGCTACTAGCCAAAGTTTGTCAAAGAAATTCTATAAACTTTCTGAGTACAGTTAGACCCATATACCAAGAAAAATAGAAATATTTATATTTTGATCCATAATTATCATATTTCAATCAGAAAGTATTAGTGATATAATATCACCTTATATATGCTAAATGAAATGAGATAAAGAAATGGTTATATAAATTACAGAGAAGAATTATATAAACTACCAAAAATGATTTGTACAAATGTTTAATGACATATGAAAAATCACTACAATTACTATTAAATCAAGTGAACAAAATTCCAAACTCCACATAAATAATGCCTTCAACTAAATTTCATGTAATTCAAAAATACTTGATGAATTTGTAGCATGCACAGAAGGGAAGGTTTTATCTTGCTGGAAGTAACATGTAGTGCTTTTCTTCTTTATTATCCTTACAGAAATTATCAAATTGCCTTTTTATTGGATTCTTATTAATTGTACAAAACCATGAGTTAGTTTCATTATGACATTTCATACATGTATATAATGTACTTTGATCATCTTCAATCTCCTATTATTATATCCTGTTCCCCACCACTATTCCCCTTTCCTTTCCACATGCCATTCTACTTTAATATATTTTACCTTTTATTTTCTCTTTCCCCTGAGGAAGAATAAATGTGCCTCTTTCACACTCTAGCTGTTTGTCTAGGGGTGGGGCCTAGTGAAATTTCACCTATTTGCATTGGAATGTAAACAGGTTTTGTCATTGTTTAAGACATAGTCTACTATATTCCTGAGGTTTCATGGATACAGCTTTCTTGAACAATACAAAAGACACAGTCTGTCAGAAGGTGTCCTAGTACTCTAGCTTTTATACTTTTTCTTCTTACTCGTCCATGGTGTTTTCTGAGCCTTTCATATAAGGGTTGTATTACTGATGCATCAACTGGACCTAGGATCTAAATTTTATCTAAATTTTGACTAGCTGCAGTTTTCTCTATGATCTCCATTGCTGCAAAAGAAGCTCTCTCTCTCTCTCTCTCTCTCTCTCTCTCTCTCTCTGTGTGTGTGTGTGTGTGTGTGTGTATACCTTAAAAGGAAACTTAATGCCAAGCTTAGAAAAAAATATTCTCCTTAGCTATGACATCTGAACATATACTTTTGACCCTAAGTAAAAGGACTGGAACATCAGATTAAATAAGATGTTCAACAACACCTTTTAATGTATGTGACATGCCTCATATAAGTGCTGAATGTGTTGATAGAAACTATTATCAAAAGTACCCTGGACAACATGTCAGGCATCTCTGAGAGGCATGACTGACATTCAGTTCTGAGATGCAGCTATGTGATAATTGAAACTCTTGTTATGGCCACACAGCTGTCTCTGATAAATGGAAGTCAGATATCTGTGTAATCTAATCAGAAGCTTGTAGCCAAGGTTGCATGCCTTCCTAGTCTTAAAGTAGATGTGTCCTCCTTTGAGTCCTCATCTACTCCAGGTCTCATCATGTTACTCCCTTGTTCCCACACACCTATAGAAGAAAAGTGGTCCTTTCCATCTATTATTCTATCACATGAGTTTTGTCCTTTTGTCAAGGCCTTTGTATCTAAGGGAAATGTAGAAAAAGTGATGATAACTTAAACAAGAATACTTACGTTACTTATAAAGGAGAATGTTTCTCTGAATTTGTTATAAAGTCTTTTACCTTCAAGCATATGCATTTTTCTTATGGAAATATGCCCTGTATAAAGTTTCTTCCTTATCACATTATATATATGCATATATGTATACATATATGCATATATGCACATACATACACACATATACATAATATATTCAAACATCCTATATTAAGTTATATATACTCAGATCTACATTTGCATGTTTGGACCTGCAAATATACATGTATTTACATGCTCAGCTTTCCCTGCTGTAGATCCATAACAGCTGTGTGACTGACTATTATATTGAACAAAAATATTAATTAATAAAATGAAAGCCAGAATGGTGCACATGAGTTCAAGGGCTACAATATAATTGTAAGTGTTCAGATTTTGACTCTATCATTTGTTACCTTGGAAACAGTATTTAAACTCTTTGTCTATTTAACATGAGACTCATTAAACTATTTTACTGTAAGCTTATCAAGAGACACAACTGACTTAACATAAAAATCACAACAGTTTCTGGCACATATGAGTATATGTCCTGAGTGGAATTTAACATGCAACCAAAGATGACATGCTTATACCTTTATGAATAACATAGGTATAATATGTCCCTCTCAAATATAAAGACATCTTATGGTATACAGCACAAACCACAGATCTCCATAATAAAACCTTCTTCAAACACCTGTCCACAATAAAACCTGCTTTAAACACCAAAATGTCCTGTCAGCCTGTTGTCTATTTCTAGCTCTGCTCTGTGATTCACCTGAAAGCATTTCCATGAAGAGCTGTCTCTGTGAGATAAGATAAACATGAGGGCATCAAGATATGAAAATAATCTCTCTCCTTAAAGGTCAACTCATTCTCTTTAGTCTGTTGAGAATAGAAAAGCCTTGCTTAATAAAAGATGCCTAATGATGGGAGTCAGAGGCTGTAAAATAAACCAAGTGTTCTCAAAGCTAATATTATTGAGTAGGTAAAAATAAATCAACAGTGTCAAAGATTTTTGCTAGAAACTAGCTTTGGAAAAAGCAATAACCTCAGCTTGCCAATTTGTTTTCAATTTAGAATTATAAAATGCCCATAATTCTAGCTACATCTATGAACCTTTGAAATAAATAAATAGAAATTGTGTTAGCAAACATAATGGCTGTTTGATTTTGTTTTCCTCTTAAGATACATTTTAGGGCCATGAAATGACTTACTTGATAAAAGTACCCAGTACATTGGCCAACACACACACACACACACACACACACACACACACACACACACACACTCCAAGGAGCAAACAAAAATATAAACCTACACCAAAGGAACAGATAAATTAAGACTAAAAAAGAACTTGAAAAGTAGACAAAGAGGCAAAAAGGTATATAAACAACAAAGATTCAAATGGCATCAGCATTGCTGTCAGAAGCCATAGAAGCTGGAAGACTGTAGAATAAGGTTTTTAAAGTACTAATGGCAAAAAGCAATTGCCATTAGAATGCTCAACATCTCAAGAATAAAGGCAAAGCTATTTTCACACATTTAAGTATACAAAAACTTAGTTACTAGTAGAACTTCAACACACACACACACACACACACACACACACACACAAATGAAATCCAAGGAGAGGTATATAGGAGGATTTGGAGAGAGGGGAACTGGTGTGATTATATAATAATCTTAAAAATTAAAAGAAATAAAGAACTAATTTAAGTTTTTCACTTAGAAGATAATGGCACATAGCAAACTGGGTCAACACAGGGGACTAGAGATTACAGCAGGAAATTCTAACTCTGCAGTTCAATACAATGCATTTCTTGATTCTCTACTCTCATTAAAAGTTAAGATTAAAAGTTGATTGAAAGTGGAATTATAAACATTTTCTGACAAAATTGGAGATTTACATGGAAAATATCTCTGATAAAATTGAAAAAAATATATAGAAAAACACGTTAGAGCAGTGTATTCTCATGAGGTCCCTGTACTGTTACTGAACTAATATGTTAACTGCAGACTGACTGTACTGATCTTACGTTCCTACTGAACTAATGGGTTAACTGCATATTTGCTAAAATAGGCTTAAAAGACAACCTCTAAAGAAATTAATAAGCAAAACAAAAGTACATAGCTGGCAGGGCCTGAGGAAAGGAGGCAGGATGAGCAGGCAGAGCCTAGCAGATGCTTTCAGAGCAGCGAAATCACTGGGACAAAATCACAGATGCATGCCATTCTACAGTATATCACTACTTGCAAAGTGTCCAACACTTAGAGTGACAGCCAGCAGAATGTGGGGACTTTGATTAATAACAAGATGCCAGAATTGGCTCATTCTTCCAGCAAAGAGCCACACTAATGGCATAAGGTAAGGGGCACCCTGAGAGGATGACTAAGATATAGACCTGTATTTTTTTCTATTTAGTTTTCTGGGTCTGGAACCAATATAGGCAATTAAAACATAGACTTTCACAGAATTTTCACCTTTTCTGCACTCCAGGAGTGATCAGTAAAGGTGTACTCCCCTTCTCTCTTTGCAGACCAGTGAATGATGGATCACTAATTTGAAACTAATGTCATACTGAAAATTTTCCTCAGAAACTCTCTACCTTAATACATTTTGAGCTCCTTCTACTATTCATTTGAATTTGCTTTCCATGTGTCTATTCTAACACAGTTCTTGATGTCCTTTAGTTGATGAGTCATGGAGAAGGAGAACAAGTGTTCTATGCTAAACTACCCAAATCTGCTCTATGCCACTTGGATGTGAACTTTCCACAGATGGGAATACTTATGAAGCCTGCTTGCACTTGGCTGTCTAAGTAGGCATTTTTAGAGACCTACATGATGTTATGTTATAGGGACAATGTTCTCAGCAGTCAATTCTTATCTCTTTGGGCATATTTCTAGTTCTACTTGCCAACAGCATTGATAGGTACTTTTATATTGTTTATATTTATATGTAATGTTACTGTAATAATGTTATGTATATTAGCTTCAGCTGTCAACTTGACACAAACCTAAAGTATCCACGGAACAGAACCTAAAGTGAAGAATTTTCCTCATCTGATTGAACTATAAGCTCGTCTGTGGAGCATCGTTGAGGTGTGAACTTGCTGTGTATTGCAATGCTAAGTGTAGCCTCTAAGACCTGGAGTCCACAGGTAGACTCAAGTGACACTATGTGACCTCCTCCTCAAGCTATTTCTGATTGGTAAATAAAGATGTCAAGAGCAATAGCTGGACAGAAGAGACATAGATAGGGTTTAGGATTCCTGGGCTTGGTGTCAGAGGAGAACCCCAAGGAGAGAAGAAGGTGAAAGAGGAGAGAGAAGTCACTATGGGTTAGGTGAGTCATAAAATTGTGACCCTGAGCATTATCCAATTGGAGTTAATAGAGCCCAGATGAAACATAGTAAGTAACAATTCAGGGTTATCAATATAAAAGAAGAGTCTAATAGTGTAGAGGGTAGATATCTGTTCAGCTCTTGTGCTGTTTAAGGCTTATTGTAAATATAAACATTGTGTGTCTCTTTATCTCTTTTATCTGGGAACAAAATAGTCAAAGACAGGATTGGAATATTCTTCCATGGTTACTGCTACAAGCTCCTCCTTGAGATCCTGCCTTGACTTCCATAGATAATGAACTATAATCTATTACACTGAATAAAGCCTTCCCTCCTCAAGTTGTTTTTAGTCATGGATCTTATCAGAGCAACTTAAATGCAAACTAGAAAGCTGCATGTCATCTAGGTTGCTAAGGTATAAATATATTAAATGTATCCATTATATATAATGATTAGTTTATATGAAGTTTCCAGCTCATCCCTCGGCAAACTGAAGCATATGATTTGCATGTTCAGAAAAACTGAGTCGTCCAAACTTCTGCTTCTTGCTTGTTCTAGAACTCTTCTCACTGGAACCAGGCCAGGCATTTGTTTTCAGGATCACAACTCTAAAACAAAGATAACCTATGTGGTAAACAGTCAACATGACAGTAGCTTTAACTACAACCATTAAAAACAACTTTGCATCATGTTGAGCACTCTCAGAGAAAGGCATCTCAGTCTAAAAGTACGTTGAAAGCTGAAGAGTAAGTTATTTTTCAGTGACTCACAAATACACTAGCTAGCATGATTCCATGTCTAGGAACCAGACATGGCTAATCAAATCACATATCAGATACTCAGCAATAGAAGTAATTAATATTTAATAAGTGTAAATCAGATGTGCCTCATAATCATTGAATCATAGTGAATAAAATAAACATTAAGAAGCCAAACAGTTGTTCCGTTCCTCTGAAACTCTAACCTGCATTCAGAGAAGCAGGTTGCTGATCTTTTAGGTTAGATCTATATATACCCTCTGAAATATAGATAAGGGAATTTCCTAGGGGAAATGAATTTACTGTTTAAGTAAAGTTACACATATTTTGTCAAAAGTAATTGATATGCATCAAGGATAAATTTTACTGTATATAACATTGATTAGAAAACAAATGGTCTTGTTGACTTTTCCTCTTGAGCTTCCCACTAGTGGACTGAATAGAGAGGTCTTCTAGATGAATGAAACACAGTAAGCCAAAACCACTCTTGCCTCTAGTTTAAGAATATCTAATTCTAAAGGTCATGCATATCAAGAGCAGTGCTAATCACCTGGTCTAAGCAAGGGATGATTCTTTTCCCATGATAAGAGATAAGATGGTTGTTATGGCTGTTCTTGGTTGTCAAGTTAACATACCAGGGAACAAAGAATTGAAACTGAGAAATGTCATTGATCAGTTGGTCCATTGGTCAGGTCTATGGGGCATTATTTGATTCTTAATTGGTATAAGAGGGCAGAGCCCTCCAGGTAGGCTTGTGGAACTGAACTGTACAAGAAACATTTGAAGTGAGCCAGGTAGTAAGCCAATGAACAGTATGCTATGGTTTCCACCTCAAGGTCTTGCCTTGAGTTCCTGCCTTACCTTCTATTGATGATGGATTTTAGTCTATAAGCCAAACTGTTTGCAATTCAATTGCTTTTGGTCATGGTGTTTATCATATTACCAGAAACCAAATTAGAGCAATGGCTAGAGTTGAGTAGTATGGTAACTTCATTGTTGGTAATCAGGTTAATCTTAACCACAGAACTAACAGACTATGACAAAACTCCTGCTTATCATTGCGGATGTTTCCTCTGAGGAACCCTTCTCTCTCTTGCTCTCTGATATCTCTCTTTCTTTCCCCATCCATTTTCCCTCCTTCTTTTCCCACTCCATCTCTTCCTCTATTTCCTTTATTTTCAGTATGTATAATATGAAGTATACATGTTAATGGAGAGACTTTTGGTGTCCTCAGTCTTTCACTAGTGATAAGGGTGATAAGGAATAAGAGAAATGCAGCCTTCTTCTCTCTAGTCTCTTTACCATATCTATGCCCAGACAGGATTGTTTTTTAGTAGAAAAGTGGTATTAGCTAGAATAGACAGCTCCTGTGCAAACCATGTTCCTCAGTACATAGCTTAATATAGAATTAAGAAATATTTGGTATCCTGGAAGTAGGCTCTACATTGTTTGGACAGAGGAAAGATGATGAAGGCAGGAGATAAAGGGGATTAGGATTCAGGAACAGAGACTAGAAGATTCTAGCACTGTGGTATCAGCTCAGATCTTCTCTCACTTGGGAGAAGTAAAGGAGTTGTTGCTTCATTCCTATCACCTGGCATTCTGAGCTGAAGTACACAATTTTCAAGGCACAGTTGTGTGTCCAAGATGGGAAAAAATAAGGGTTACTGATCATTAGATTTGTCTATATAGCCAATATCACTCCAAGTCACTTCTCTGGTGGAATGTGATTTGAGAGACCGTTGGAAGTTCACTATTACTTTTGGTGTGGTCTGTAGAGTGTCAGTGTTGAAAAGAACCTTTAAGTAACAAGGCCTAAAGCCTGGTAAGATAGAACATGTCAGTAGTTCCAGAACTCTAAAGATTCAGGCAGGAGGTCTACTCCAAATTCAAGGCCAGTATGAGTTTCATAGTAGGACCCAATTTTTCATTGTTGAAAACAGGACATTCTCTCATACAATACATTCTGACCACAGATTTTCCTCTCTCTCCACTCCTCCAAGCTTCCCACCTCCACTAACCCACAAATATGTCCCTCCTCCATTTCCATTCAGGAGGGATCAGGCCTCCAAAATACAACAACTAAAAATGAACAAACAAGATACAATAAGATAAGGAAAAAGGCTTCACATCCAAGCTGGGCAAGGCAACCTAATAGAAGGAAAAGAGTCTCAAGAGCAGGAAAAAGAGTCAGAAACATACCTGCTTCCACAAAACATCAAGTTAACAGCAATAACATATGCACAGAGGACCTGATGCAGACCCATGCAAGCCCTGAACTTGCTGTTTCAGCCTCAGTGAGCCCTTATGAGCCCTGCTTAGTTGATTTAGTGGGGATTGTTCTCCTGGTGTCCTTCATCCTCTCTAACTCCTACAATTTTTCCTCCCATTCTTCTGCAGAATTCTCTTACCTCCAAGAGGAGGAAGAAAATGGAGACTTCCAATTTAGACTCGCTCTCTCTCTCTCTCTCTCTCTCTCCACATAATGTCTTGCTGTGGGTCTCTGCACCTGCTCCCATCTGCTACTAGAGGAAGCATCTCTGATGACAACTAGATAAGGCACCAACTTATGAGTATAACAAAATATCATTAGGAATCATTTTATTGATTCCCTGATCCCACTTTGGCCAGTCCTGTTTGGTTCTACCCTAAGTCTCTAGGCTATCCAATATCCAGTTCCTGGCCACTCAGGCAGTATAGGGCGTGGGCTCCCTCTTGTGGCATGGTCCTCAAGTTAACTCAAATATTGGTAGGCTGCTCTCATGGTTCTGTGCAGTATTGTAGGCAGGACAGATTGTAGGTTGAAGGTTTTGTGGCTGAGTTGGTATCGATGTTTCCCTTTCAGCAGCCTACATAGTACCTTCCCATACCAAAGAGCCCAGAATGTAGGGGTAAAGGCTCCATGCATGCACCAGCTCAACTTCTCTATGCATAATTAAGCATGGATATTGTCCTCAGCAATGGGGCCCCACTGTCAGTTTTTAAACCTTTTGTCTTAGCATCAACCTGGGATGTTTGGGAACCTCTGTGGAATTCACTCAGCCAACAACTTAACAAAATGCAACCAGCCCACCACTGGAAGCTTTGCCTGGCTACAAAAGATATCCAGTTTAGAGTTCATATCCTTCAATACTAGGAGATCTCAGAAGTTACCACTTTACTAGGTTTCCACATCACCTCCAAAATGCCCCCTAATTCCAGCCATCTCTTCCAGAATTCTCTCTTACTCCATTTCCCTGACCCATCTGATCCTTCCTGTTTCATCCTTATCTGGCCTCAGTCCAAAAACAGAATTTCCCTTTCTCACAAAGATCCATGCATCAGCCCCCTGTAGAGTTTTCTTTACCAAACCTCTCTGGAACTGTAGACTGTACCTTGATTATTGTTTACTTAACTGTTAATATCCACTTATAATTGAATACATACCATATTTGTCTTTCTGGGTCTGGGTTACCTCACTCAGTATTTTTTCTAGTTCCATCCATTTTCCTGCAAATTTCATGATATTTTTTCAAAAGCCTACTAGTATTCAATTGTGTAAATGTATCAGGTTTTCTTTATCCATTCTTCAATTGAGAGACATCTAAGTTGTTTCCAGGTTATGGCTATTATGAGCAAAGGTGCTATGAATATAATTGAGCAAGTGTCCTTGGTAAAATAGAATATACTTTGAGTGTATGCACAAGAGTTGTATAGCATGGTGTTGAGAGAGATTGATTCTCAGTTTTCTGAGGAACGACCATTTCAATTGCAATAGTGGCTGTAAGTTTGAACTCTCACCAGCAAAAGAGGAGTGTTCCCCTTGTTCCACATCCTCACCAGTATGGTCTGTCACTTTGATCTTAGTCATTCTGACAGGTGTAAGATGGAAGGAATCTCAAAGTAGTTTTAATTTATACTTCCCTGATGGCTAAAGATGTTGAACATTTCTTTAAGTGCTTCTCAGCCACTTGAGATTCCTTTGCTGAGGATTTCCTGTTCAGATCAGTATACCATTTTTAATCAGATTGTTTAGTTTTTGTTTTCTAGTTTCCTGAGTTCTTATTTTGATATTAGACCTCTATTGGATGTACAATTGGTAAAAATCTTTACCCATTCTGTAGGGTGCTGCTTTGCCAAGTTGATGGTATCCTTTGCCTTACAGAAGCTTTTCAGTTTCATGAGATCCCATTCATTAATGCTTGATCTTAGTGCTTGTGCTATGGGGGGGTCTTCTGTTCAGAAAATTGTCTCATTTGGTTTACAAGTATTTTATTGAGTAGCTTTGTATTTATGTTCATAAGAAAAATTGTTGACTACTTTAAAAAACAAATAAAAATCTTCTAAGCAGTGCCTAATTGTTATTATCGGAGAGAGCCCTTACTAGTTCTCGGAAAAAGTCTTTTGTGGCTTTTGCCCATTGTATTTTTTACATTTATCCATGTGTGCTTGTGCGCGCACATACCAGAGTTAATCTGGAGGACAATTTGCAAGAATCCATTAATCTCCTTCTATAACATGGGCTCCAGGAATCCCCAAGCTTGAGAACTAATACTTTCTCAAGCTTGGCCCCATTCTTTTTTGAGATAAAGTCTTACACTGTTGCTCTGCTGGTCTGGAACTAGCTATATATCCTAGGCTAGCCTCAATTCTTTTACCTCACTCTCCCAAATTTTAGGATAACAGGCATCTATCACCAATCTGCTAAGAAGTTAGTTATAAAAGCCATATCATCAGATATGTTCATCTCCTGGATTAGAACCAAATCAACTTACACCTTGCTACTGCTCATGATGCGATGACCAGGAGTCTTTGTCTGAACTGACAGCATTCATTATCTTGGATTATTCAAAGAATGAAGAAACACACCCAAGTAGCGAAAGAGTAGGAATTTTCTTCCTTGCTGCTGTTGTTTTAATTTTTTGTTTTAAAACATTTTTATTAATATATGTGTGTAGATGTCTCTGGTAGGGCTGCCCATGAAGGCCAAAGGGGGTTTCAGGTCTTCTCAAGTTGAAATTACAGGTGTTTGTTAGCATACAAGTGTGGGTGCTAGGATCCCAACTTTTGTCTTCATTGAGCAGCCAGTTTTCTCAAGCACTGATCTATCTCTCCAGGCCAGAGGCTTCTTTAAAATCAGAAGTACTGAGTGGGTACACTACACAGAACTGTTGAATGTTAGTGAATTTGTTCATAAGCCCAGATTATTTCTCAGGGCTTCTTTTATGGATCCAGTGGGGAGGGATCTCTCTGTCTCTATCTCTATCTCTATTTCAGCTTTTTAAGAAAAAGAGCATGAACATACAAAAGAATCATGAAGAGGGTGGGTACTCCCAAGAGAACTGCTGAGAGCATCTCAGCTTTCCAGCTTAGGGTTGAATGTGGTTACCCAGGTTTCATCTGCATTTTTCCCCTGGGGAACAGTGTGTGTGTGTGTGTGTGTGTGTGTGTGTATGTTTCTGTTTATGCATATGTTTGTGTGTGTGCATGTAGGTATACATATGTATATGTATGTGTATGTGCATGTGCATGTGTATGTGTATGTATATGCATATGTATCTTTTCAGATTTATTCATATAAAATTATATTCCTCGGTAAGATACAAGGTGATTCCTTGAGGCCTTCAGTAAGTAGATTTAAGGCTTTGCTACATGGAAGAGCCATTCCCACCAGGGGCCTACCTGAATCTGAGCAAGATTCCCTAAGAATTTTGGCTGCCTATACTGATGGTTGTCATTGGATGATCAATATGTCCCCTCCTACTGCCATGCCAACTGCCCTAAGGAGCTCAGTTAAATCTCTCCCCAGTAGAATGAAGGAAACTGCTTACTTAATGATGGTGAATCCCTTTTAGTCTTAGAAATTTAAAGAAGTCTTTTCTAAAGCAATAGAAATATGTGGTGCTGTATTAGCTAAAGAGCAGGAAAATCTCCAAAAGGGAAGTAGTATTATATAAGTCTTTTGTTCCCAAATCGAGTAGAGGTTCTGTAAGTCAGAGAGCTTGGCTTGTGAATGAGAAATGTAAAGTAGAGTTGTCTGAGATTCTGTGTGAATCCAACCATTTTGACAAATATTAAGCCTTACTTTTAAGACCCAAGGTAAAATGACAGGCCCATATCTCTAAATCTGGCAGGATATAGTTAACCTTTGTGCTGCTAAGTTAGTTCAAAGTTATTCTTAGTCTGAATGTCCACTCTTTGTTAGTTCAGTCAGAGTTCCTCTTTTAGGATTCAGTGGGAACTGGAAAGAGCTATAGTAATAGTAAATGAGGGAAAACAACTGTCCTTAGTAGACCTTTGTAGAAAGGTGTAACATTGGAAAGGCTCAAGGTGGCCTTGCCCCGGAGTGTCTCACCAACTATTGGACAAGTCAGAAGAGGTTGTAAGCAGAAGGAGCAAGGAAATGTAAGTAGTTTTGACAGACTATTCATGAATGTCTTTGAGCTAAATTCTAATTGAGCAATTAACCAATTTAGGGTTTCTCATTTATGAGACAGGCTTGTAAGAAACACTAGTAAGATTTTCCATCCAGGGATATGAACACCTTTTGTTTCATAAATAGAAAAAGAATTGTGTGGGTGAGTCTCAAGTTCAATATGTGATTAATGGTCTAGTGGGAAGGAAAATGTTTCTTTTGGTAGTGAGTTCAAGAATGGGATATCCATTTAAGTACATTTTCAAAAATCCTTTAAAGGCTTCTAACTTCACCTGGAAACCCAAAAAGATTTGGTTGCAAGCTCCTTGTAAGTGGTCACTTCCTTAGGCCAAGCCTTGGCACGATGCTAAGCACACAGAGCATGAGCTTCGTGTAGAAGCACATAATCATGTGGATTTGGGAAAATTTCAAAGAAAGTCAGTTTTATGCTCTCTATAACTAGAGCATAAAAGGGAATAGAAGGGCTAAATAAAGATGGTGATAAGATACTGGGACATAGCATGTTCATGAACTTACCCATTTGATTCCAGAGATGTCTCCAGCCCTCTCTTGATTCAGAGGAATATTTCTTTGCAGCATTTTCCTGAATTGCCCTGGAATTTGAACTCCCTGAATGACTTGCTTGATGTTACAGAGGTGAAATCAGCTAATTGCCTCTGTATTACTTTTTTAAAGATTTGTTTTTAATTCTGTTTTATGTCTATGAATGTTTTGTCTCTCTTAATGTATGCATGTGTAGTTCATTCATGCCTAGTACTCAGAAAGGCCAGAAGAGGGTATCAGATCCCTTGAAGCTGGAGGGACAGAAGTTGTTAACTGTATAGGTTCAAGAGCAGCCAATGTTATCAACTCCTGAGCCATCTCTCTAGTTCCCTATTTCAGTTACTTTCTTTATACCTGTAGGGCTTGCCAGGATAACAATATAGGATCCCATCCATTTCACTGATATCTCTAAACTGAGAGAAGGGTTGTCTCACGCACATGGTTGGAACAGAATAAATCATCCCCATAAGAGGAGTTGATTTTGCTAGTCCATTCCATCAAGAGCATGTAGGTTCCTCAAGACAAGAATATCTCTGGACAGGGACAATGAGAGTTTCTCTAGCCTTTCTCAGTCACAATCTGTTTCTTTTGTTTTGTGTCACCAGGGCTTTGGTTATCAATCTTTCACTCAGAATGAAAGCATGCAATCTGCAATTTTCTGGTGCTGGAGAGTAGACTCAGTTCATTTACAAAGACAATAGAAGGGTCATTAGAAAGTTAGTCCTTTGCCTAATGCTTTTTTAAAAAAAATTAAAGAAAATTCTCTCCTTTGAATTTCTCTGTGCTTTCTACATTTTGTTATAATGACCTGATCATGGTCATTATAATTTTGACTTTCCTCTTTACTGTTTTCTTATCTCTGAATTTTTGTTATTAAAGACGGCAAAGGCTATAACTACCCATTGCTTTAGATTGGTTTGGGGTTCCATGCATAGCTTTTGGAGAATTCTCTTTGTATTGAGAATGAACTGTGCAATTAAATGGCCTGTCCAGGGTTCTTTTCCCTCAGAAGATGTGGGATCAATATTGGTATATTTATAGCAAGATTTCTCAGGCTTGCTATAAAACATAGGAGAGTTTTCTCCCTTTCCATGGATGACAGCTCTTATATTTTCATAATTGACTATCTTTCTTCTTTCTCTATTCATTCCTTAGTAAATTTTGTTAACCATCCCTTAGATATTATAATCCCCATTGAGTAGTGAAAATGGGATTGGTTGTTATCTTGGATGGATATTGTCTGTATTTCTAACAAATGTCTTATCTTCCTCAATCTTAGTTGTCATTATGTTTTATTCTTTACAGAAGTCCAACAAATAGTAAAGATCAACTGAGTGTCCCTCTAGGACAAGTAAAAAGATATGGCAAAGTCTAGAATCTACTGGAAAAAAATACATGGATCTTCAGAATAGTTACTCAGTTTCATTTGCCCTGTATCTTAAGGTTACTATTACTGTTCTGAAAAGCCATAACTAAAGCAACTTGAGGAGGAAAGGGTTTATTTGACTTACATGTCCATATAATAGTCTATCACAGAAGGAAATCAGAACAGGAACTCAAAGAAGTCAGGAACCTGGAGACAGGAGTTAATGCAAAAACCACAAAGATGTTTCTTACTAGCTTGCTTTTCATGACTTGCTCAGTCTGCTTTCTTATAGAGCCTAGGACCACCAATCCAGGGATAGAACCAAATGGGATGGATTCACCCCATCAGTCACTACTTAAGAAAATGCCCTACAGCAGGATTTTATGAAAGCATTTTTTATTTGAAGTTATCAACTCCCAGATGACTTTAGCTTGTGTCAACTTGACATAAAACTATCCAGCACACACTGTTAAGTATCTTCTACTAAGATACTTGCTTTACTATGAATTATGATTCCATTGGAGTGTTCTGGAGGCTCAACTGAGGGTAGAAGTTCTTGTTCTTGAGAATCTTTAGAAGCACTGGGAAATACCAAGAAAGGAGAGTGATATTAATTCTCTCAGAAACAGGAGGTCTCCAAAGAATGGGAAATCTAAGATGTCTTTAACTTCTCAGTTACATTACTTCACCTGCAAAGAGAAGTGTGTCTTGGTGGAAGTCCATGAAAGCCTGGCCAAAACAGAGTTCATATCATTTCTCTTACAGAAAATATTTAACTGGAGAATAGTATTATAATTGAATTAACATCTTGAGGACATCTCTCTGTCTCCCAGTTTGTGTTGAGGCTAGACCTGTTACAGTAAAGATTTACTTGTTCCTATGTTAGTGTAAAAAAGACAATTTTTTCTCTAGTTACAATATGTACATTTGAGAAAGAGGCCAGATAGAATGATCAGTAATTTCCCTCTGATGACATACATTAGGAAGGAAAAGAAAAATTACTATGAATTTGACCTTCTCCAACAATGTTCCACTGAGAGAGAAGAGCAGATTGAATTTGAAGAACCCCAGGAGGCATTAGATGGGATGCTTGGCATCTCTAGCTTTAGGAAAACATCAGTGCCTCCTTTAAGGGGGTTGTCTACATAGTTTATGTCCTATCTTTGCTTGAAATACTGCTGGATGCAGACAGGAGCTTTTGGTCTCCTTTCACTTGGAGGATTTGTTCTTCTGTGAACATCTTGGAAAGATATTAGCTCATATGCCGAGTGACTGTCTGAAGGAGAGTTAAAGGAGAGGCCATGTTTATGAATAAGTCTTATGGCTCATTATAAAGACAGTCCTAGTAGGCCATAGGTACTGTTGAACAAATTCAGGAAATCCCATGATCAAATGGTGACTTCCTCCTCAAGGTATGAGTAGGAAATGAGAAAGGGGTAATTCAAAAGATGTTTCATAAGTTCTATCCATTTTATAAAGTGTTTCCCCTAAGTAAAGAAGATGAATTAACATTGATTAAACTACTAAACATACAGTATCCTTGCATCTTTGAGGAGAGGGATTGTCTTAATCTTGGAAGGTAATGTTCCCAGAATATAGCAATGAGATGTTTAAAGTAGTCAACTCAGGAAAATGAGAGCACAGACTTTTCAAGGTGGCTATACACATATTGACTTGATGAGCAAAATTTGTCAAGCTTCTGAATGAGCTTAATTTGTTCAGTTCCATGAGATAATTATTCTGTCAAAGGAGACTTCAAACTGTGTACACCTTAATGTTTTATTTCTTTTTTTATTGGATATTTTCTTTATTTACATTTCAAATGTTATTGCCTTTCCTGGTCCCCCTGCCCTGGAAACCCCCTATCCCATTCCCCCTCCCCTGCTTCTATGAAGGTGTTTCCCTACCAACCCACTCACTCCTGTCTCCCTGCCCTCACATTGCCCTACAATGGGGTATAAAGCCTTCACAGGACCAAGGGCCTTAAATTCCTGATCTTTCCAAGACTTTTACCATGAAGGGGTATTGAATTTCATCAAATGCTTTCTCAGCATCTAATGAGATGATCATGTGGGTTTTTTTTCCTTTGAGTTTGTTTATATAGTGTATTATATTGATGGATTTCTGTATATTGAACCATCCCTGCATCCCTTGGATGAAACAAAATTGATCATGGTGTATGATTGTTTTGATATGTTCTTGGATTCAGTGTGTGAAAATTTTATTGAGTATTTTCACATTCATATTCATAAGGGAAATTGGTCTGAAGTTCTCTTTCTTTGTTGTGTCTTTGTGTGGTTTAGGTATAAGTGTAACTGTGGCTTCATAGAATGAATTGGGTAGTATCCCTTATGTTTCTATTTTGTGGAATAGTTTGAGGAATATCAGTGTTAGATCTTCTTTGAAAGTCTGATAGAACTCTGCACTAAACCCATCTGGTCCTGGCTTTTTTTTGGTTGGGATACTTTTAATGACTGCTGCTATTTCTTTAGGGATTATGGGACTGTTTAGATGATTTATCTGATCCTCACTTAACTATAGTACATGCAATCTGTCTAGAAAAGTGTCCATTACATCAGATGTTCCAGCTTTGTTGTGTATAGGCTTTTGTAGTAGGATCTGATGATTTTTGAATTTCCTTGGTTTCTGTTCTTATCTCTCCATCTCTAGTGTTGTCTTCCTTTGTGATTTCTTTCCTTCTTTTTTTTTTTTTTTGTTTTTTTGTTTGTTTCTAATTTCCATTTTTATATCCTGGATGGTTTGGTTCAGTTCCTTCACCTGTTTGTCTGTTTTTTCCTGTTATTCTTTAAGGGATTTTTGTGTTTCCTCTTTAAGGGCTTCTACCTGTTTACCTGTGTTCTCCTGTATTTCTTTAAGGGAGTTATTTATTTCCTCCTGAAAGTCCTCTATCATCAACATGAGAAGTGGTTTTAAATCCGAATCTTGCTTTTCTTGTGTGATGTGGTATCCAGGACTTGCTGTGTTGGGAGAACTGGGTTGTGGTGATGCCAAGTAGCCTTAGTTTCTGTTGCTTGTGTTCTTGTGCTTGCCTTTGGATATCTGGTTATTTCTCATGCTACCTGCCCTTTTATCTCTGACTGGAGCCTGTCCCTCCTGTGATCCTGGTTGCGTCAGAACTCCTCAGAGTTCAGCTTTCTCTGTGATCCTATGATTCTGTGATCTTGTGGTCCTGAGATCCTGGGTATGTTAAAACTCTGGAGAGTCAAGTTGCCTCTGGGATCCTGAAATCTTGGTGTGACCAAGCTCCTGAAATCCTGTTGTGTCAGAGCTCCTGGGAGTCATGCTTTCTCTGTATTTTGCATGGATGGTTGGAGAGCCAAATCCCTGGATTTGCTCTGGGCATAGGTGCAAGCTGTAAGGAACCCATGCCTCTAGCTGGACTGAGGTTTGTGTTTGCCTGGTTCCGGTGAGCATCCCAGTTTCACCGGGTATTGGGAAAGATGCTGTGATCTCAGCTGTGATCTTGAGTGTGTCAGAGCTCCAGTGCTCCTGGGTGTGTCCAATCTCCTGGGAGTCAAGCTTCTTCTGTGATCCTATGATCTTGGGCTTTTCAGAGTACCTGGGAGTCAGGTTCCCTCTAGTTATTATAAGAGTAGGTGCAGAGTCAGCACCCCAGGTCTGCTCCAGGTGCTGGTTCAGACCAGAAGAAATCTGTACCAGTGCTGGACTGGGGTTCCTATATTCCTAGATCCTGGGAAACCCAGTTACTCTGAGTGCTGGGGCCAATGTTGTGGCCTCTCCTGTAATCCTGGGTGTATTGGAGAAGATGGGAGTATAGCTTCCTCTGGGTATTGAGGGACTGGGTGTGGCGCTAGTTTTTAACTGTCCATTTTGTGCCTGCTGATTGATGGGAGACAGTAGAAGTTTTAAAAACAGACAAGCAAGTTCAAATAAAAATAAGCAAGGAAAGTTTTAAAAGTAGATAAGCAGCAAAAGTAAAGGAAGTTGGTTGGTGTATTAATTTGAGTTTTACTGCTGTGAACAGACACCAATGACCAATGCAAGTTTTATAAAAGACATTTACTTGGGGCTGGCTTATAGGTTCAGAGGTTTAGTTCATTGTCATCAAGGCAGAAGCATGGCAACATACAGGCAGGCATGGTGCAGGAGGAGCTGAGGGTTCTTCATCTTTATCCAAAGGAAACAAGGAACAGACTGGGCATCTTCAGGCATCTAAGAGAAAGATCTCTAAGCCCAACCCTACAGTGACACACTTCCTCCAACAAGGCCACACCTTCTAATAGTGCCACTCCCTGGGATAAGCATATGCAAACCATCACAGTTGGGGTCTGGCATCTGGTCTGGAACACATGTCAAGCCACCAAGGGTTGTGGTTTGGACTTGTGGTGTCCCAGTTCTTAGTACTTTATTTAGAGAATTGAAATAAACACAAGTATCAAAGAAGCAAGAATAGCATTTAAAATCAGATTTATAGGGTAGACACTTTGCCAGGGAGTAGTCATGAATGACTCTAGAAGATAATTGTGGTACACTGATTGCCTTGTTGCTCAATCATGTACAGCTGGTTTATAGTGGGGAGCAGTTTGCTATCCACAGTTCCAGAACATGTTTGATGTTTAACTAAAAACTAACCACAAAAGAGGAGTTGCTAGGGAAACGCTAAGTGTTTCTCAGTTTGTAGAAGGTTGTGTATGTACCACAATGATGGTATGGTCAAAACTACTAAACCATACTTCCTATATCAGTATGATATGCCTGAGAATCCTGATCCACTAGAAACAGACTTGTGCAACTTTAAGAATCTGATTTAAGTGAATCTGTGATTGGTAGTCGCTTTGTTATAGCTAATTTCATCATCCTCAGGGACACTGTATTCTTCATTCATACACTATGTGAACAGTCCCTCTATATTTTCACTTTATGATTTTTTTCAGTGATTATAACTAAACCTGCCATAGTATGCTGATTGAAGGCACAGATCTCACTTCAAAGAGAGTAAGAGTTAAGTTTATTCTGTACAGAGTATAAGTAAAAATGATTCAGTGCATTATTTCTTAAACAATGTGTTCTACCCCTGTAGGGTTCCTTGAGATTTTGTTAGTTGTAGAACAAAAAAGTATTAAGATCAAGGAATTTAAGTAAATACATTGGTAAGAATCAAAGCTTAAAATGAAAACAGGTAAGAATTGGAAATCCTGTGACATTCTTAGGTTTTGGGTTGGTGGAAGATCATATCATGGTCTGTTAACAAATTCTAAAGGTTTTATATCATAGTAGAAAAATTTATTTTACACCAGAGTATGCAGCTAATAGATATTTAGGAAATGAAAAATAATTTACCTCTGATTTGGTAATATTCTAGATGTTCATGCTAATGAATTTCTAGTCAGTGATTCAGATTTGTAGAATCCAAGATTGTTGCTTTCCTAAGCCCCTGGAAATTTGAATTTACAAGTACATATCATGCTATTTAAACACAAAATCAGCAAATTTAACCACTTTCAAGATCATATAAAAACCTCAACAATATTATTTGTGGGTAAAGACAATATTGTTCTGAAATCTGCATGAAATAGCTTATGTTCTTTTTATAATAGTACTAAAACTGCCTAAATGTGTTGATTCAAACAACAGTTTTCACTCCATCAGCCATGAATATATCCTTCCCACATCTTATCAGAAATAAGAATTTGTTATTTGACATATTTTGAGATGTTTTATTATTACAATAAGATAAGAAAATTAAACAAAGTACATGCAGATGAAAAAAGAAGAAACACAGTGGTTTATTTGCAAATGCCATGGTTGCCACAATGGGAAATCCCAAAGAATCTAAATCCCAAACCAAATAAATCCACTATAACTAAGTTCAGCAGGTTTTCAACACGAACAACCAACATACCAAAATTAACTACAGTTTGCTTACTAGTAAATGTATAGAATCAACTTGCTAGTGAATTGGCACAATATATTCTTTAAGGCATACAACACTTAGGAGTTACTATAAAAAGGCATGTACCCAAATTATATTCTGAGATTTGTAAAATAATCATGAAGAAGTAAAATAAACCTAAACACATACAGATATGCCTTATTCTCTGATTAGACAAATCAGCAGAGTGAAAATGTCAATTTTATTCATATTGTTATAGGCATAATGCCTTTTGTATAAAGATCTCAGAAAGGTGGTTTATGGATAGAGACAATATTATTCTGAAATTTATATGGAAATACAGACATATTAAAATAGCTGAAACATATTTGAAGTAGAATAATAAATTAGAAAGACAAATCTTACCTATTATTATGATCTGTGCATCTACAATAATCAAGGCAGTATTGTATTGACAGAAGGATAAACACACAGGTCAGTGAAACAGAAATTGGCATGCAAATGAAATCAAACAAAATACACACACACTTTTTTTCAAAGCTACAAAAGCAATTCAGTTGAAGAAAGATAAACTTTCCACATTCAGAACATTTGTACTACAATGACTAGGTCAAGAAAACGCAAATGAAAGCTATCATAAACCACAGAACATACTTTCAATACTGAATAACTCCATAAATAAAATATTTGATACTATTAAAATGTGCCTTGGAAAGGAATTATGGGGCCTAACCTTCTCATTCTCTTGGGTTTCTATCATGAAAGGAATCCTGCTGGGTCCAGCAAGGCTTCAGAAGGGACAGTGTGACATGGTTCCCATCCCTGGAGCAGAGCCAGCAAGATGTGGGTCTCCTCGAGTACTGTTGCTTGATTTAGGTGTAAAGCTTGTTTTCATAATGATGAATGACTTTACTTCATGTTCCTCCATCGAGGAATGTTCTCCTTGTCTAGGTTAACGACTCCATGATCATCACAAACAGGATGATTCCAGGAAGCAAGAATGACTACAGTGTCCCTCAGGGTCCTTCCTTGAACTCCCAATGTCAGTATATACTCTATTAAAACTGCTGAAACTCTGACAGAGGTGGGGCAAGTTTCTAAAAATAAAAAAAGAAACTTGTCCCCATATCTCCTTGCTTCAGTTACAAACATCTTCTGCTACCTTTAAAATCTTATTTTTTCTTAAATTTTTTTGATTGGATATTTTCATTATTTACATTTCAAAAGTTTCCACCTTTCCAGGTATCCCCTTTGGAAACACCCTATCCCATCCCCCCTTCCCCTGCCTCTATGAGGGTGCTCCCCTACCCTCCCACTCCTGTCCTCCCGCACTGGCATTCCCCTACACCGGGGTATCGGACACCCTCAGGACCAAGGGCCTCTCCTCCCACTGATGTCCAACAAGTCCATTCTCTGCCACATGTGTGGCCAGCACCATGAGTCGGTCTATGTGTGTTCTTTGGTTGGTGGTCCAGTCCCAAGAGCTCCGGGGGGTCTGGCCTGTTGACACTGTAGCTCCCTCCATGGGGCTGCAAACCCTCTCAGTTCCTTCAGTCCCTTCTCCAACACCTCCATCGGGGACCCCCAAGTTCAGTCCAATAGTTGGCTGCGAGCTTCCGCCTCTGTCTTTGTCAGACTCTGGCAGAGCCTCCCAGGAGACAGCCATATCAGGCTTCCATCAGCAAGCGCTTCCTGGCATCCACAATAGTGTCCGGGTTTGATGACTGTATATGGGAAGGATGACCAGGTGGGAAAGTCTCTGGATGGCTTTTCCTTCAGTCTCTGCTTACAGTTTGTCTCCATATTTCTTTGTCTGAGAAATTTTCACCCTTCTAAGAAGCACTGAAGCATCCACATTTTGGTACTCCTTCTTAGGCTTCATATGGTCTGTGAATTGAATCTTGGGTATACCAAACTTTTGGGCAAATATCCACTTATCAGTGAGTACATACCATAAGTGTTCTATTGTGACTGAATTACCTCACTCAAGATGATATTTTCAAGTTCCATTTGCCTGCGAATGTCATGAAGTCATTGTTTTTAATAGCTGAGTAGTATTCCATTGTGTATATGTACAACATTTTCTGTATCCATTCCTTTGTTGAGGGACATCTGGGTTGTTTCCAGCTTCTATTATAAATTGGCTGCTATTAACATAGTGAAATGTGTCCTTATTATATGTTGGAACACTTTCTGGGAATATGCCCAGGAATGGTATAGCTGGGTCCTTAGGTAGTAATATGTCCAGTTTTCTGAGGAATCACCAGATTGATTTTGAGAGTGGTTGTACCAGCTTGCAATCCCACCAGCAATGGAGGAGTGTTCCTCTTTCTCTACATGCTTGCCAGCATCTGCTGTCATCTGAGTTTAGCATTTAAGCCATTCTGACTGGTGTGAGATGGAATCTCAGAGATTTTTTGATTTGCATTTCCTGATGACTAAGGATGTTGAACATTTCTTTAGGTGTTTATCAAACATTTGGTATACCTCAGTTGAGAATTCTGTTTATCTCTTTTCCCCATTTTATTTGGTTCTCTAGAGTCTATCTTCTTGAGCTCTTTGTACATATTAGATATTAGCCCTCTATCAGATATAGGGTTGGTAAAGATCTTTTCCCATTCTGTTGGTTGCCATTTAGTTCTATTTACAGTGTCTTTTGCCTTACAGAAGCTTTGCAGTTTTATGAGGTCCCATTTGTCAATTCTTAATCTTAGAGCATAAGTCATTGGTGTTCTGTTCAGGAACTTTTCCCCTGTGTCCATGTGTTTGAGATTTTCCCCCACTTCCTCTATTTGATTCAGAGTATCTGGTTTTATGTAGAGGTCCTTGATCCTCTTGAACTTGAGCGTTGTACAGGGAGATAAGAATGGATCAATTTGCATTTTCCTATATGTTGACTGCCATTTAAACCAGCACCATTTGTTGAAAATGCTGTCTTTTTTTCTACTGGATGATTTTAGATCATTTGTCAAAGATCAAGTGACCCTAGGTGTGTGGGATCATTTCTGGGTCTTCAGTTCTATTCCATTGATCTACCTTCCTGTCACTGAACCAATAGCATGCAATTTTTATCAAGATTGCTGTGTAGTATAGCTTGAGGTCAGAGATGGTGATTCCACCTGAAGTTCTTTTACTATTGAAAATAGTTTTCACTATCCGGGGTTTTTTGTTATTTCAGATGAATTTGGAAATTGCTCTTTCAAACTCTATGAAGAATTAATTTGGAATTTTGATGAGGATTACATTGAATCTGTAGATTTCTTTTGGTAAAATGGCCATTTTACTATACTAATCCTGCCAATTCACGAGCATGGGAGATCTTTCCATCTTCTAAGGTCTTCCTCATTTTCTTTCCTCAGACATTTGAAGTTCTTGTCACACAGATCTTGCAATTCTTTGGTTCGAAACACACCAAGATATTTTATATTGTTTGTGGCTATTGTGAAGGGTGTCATTTCACTAATTTCTTTCTCAACCTGTATATTCTTTGAGTATTGGAAGGCTACTGATTTGTTTGAGCTAATTTTATATCTGGCCACTTTGCTGAAGTTGTTTATCAGCTGTAGGAGTTCTCTGGTGGATTTTTTGGGGTCACTTAAGTATACTATCACATCATCTGTAAATATTGATATTTTTACTTCTTCCTTTCTAATTTATATCCCTTTGATCTCCTTTTGTTGTCTAATTGCTCTGTCTAGGACTTCGAGTATTATATTGAATAGATAGGGAGAGAGTAGGAAGCCTTGTCTAGTCCCTGATTTTAGTGGGATTGGTTCAAGTTTTTCTCCATTTAGTTTGATGTTGGCTACTGGTTTACTGTATATTGCTTTTACTATGTTTAGGTATGGGCCTTGAATTCCTGATCTTTTCAAGACTTTTACCATGAAGGGGTGTTGAATTGTGTCAAATGCTTTCTCAGAAGCTAATAAGATGATCATGTGTTTTATTCTTTTGAGTTTGTTTACATAGTGGATTGCATTGATGGATTTCCATATATTGAACCATCCCTGCATCCCTGGGATGAAATCTACTTGATCATGATGGATGTTTGTTTTGATGTGTTCTTGGATTCAGTGTGTGAAAATTTTATTGAATATTTTCACATTCATATTCATAAGGGAAATTGGTCTAAAGTTCTCTTTCTTTGTTGGGTCTTTGTGAAGTTTTAATATGAGCATAACTGCAGTTTCATAGAACAAATTGGGTAAGGTTCCTTCTATTTGTATTTTGTGAAATAGTTTGGAGAGTATTAGAGTTAGTTCTTCTTTGAAAGTCTGATAGAACTCTGCACTAAACCAATCTGGTCCTGGGCTTTTTAAGTTGGGAGACTTTTAATGAGTGCTGCTATTTCTCTAGGGGTTATGGGACTGTTTAGACAGCTTATCTGCTCCTGATTTAACTTTGGTATTTGGTATCTGTCTAGAAAATTGTTCATTTTCAAATTTTGTTCATTATAGGCTTTTCTAGTAGGATCTGATGATTTTTCGAATTTCCTCAGTTTCTGTTGTTATATATCCCTTTCATTTCTGATTTTGTTAATTTGGATACTGTCTCTGTGTCCTCTGATTAGTCTGGCTAAGGGTTTATCTATCTTCTTGATTTTCTCAAAGAACCAGCTCCTGGTTTTGTTGGTTCTTTGTACAGTTCTTTCTGTATCTACTTGGTTGATTTCAGCCCTGATTTTGATGATTTCCTGCCATCTTCTCCTCTTGAGTGTATTTGCTTCTTTTTATTCTAGAATTTTCGGGGTGCTGTCAAGCTGCTAGTGTATGCTCTCTCCAGTTGCTTTTTGGGGGGCACTTAGAGTTATGAGTTTTCCTCTTAGCACTGCTTTCATTTTGTCCCATAAGTTTGAGTATGTTGTGCCTTCATTTTCATTAAATTCTAAAAAGTCTTTAATCTCTTTATTTCTTCCTTGACCAAGGTATCATTAAATAGAGCACTGTTCAGCTTCCATGTGTATGTGGGCTTTCTGTTGTTTTTATTGCTATTGAGGACCAGCATTAATCTGTAATGGGATTATTTCAATCTTCTTATATATGTTGAGGTCTGATTTGGTCAATATTGAAGAAGGTACCATGAGGTGCTAAGAAGAAGGTATATTCTTTGATTTAGGATGAAATGTTCTATAGATACCTGTTAAATCTATTTGTTCTATAACTTCTGTTAGTTTCACTATGTCTCTGTTTAGTTTGTTTCCATGATCTGTTCATTGATGAGAGTGAGGCGGTGTAGTTTCCCACTATTATTGTGTTAGGTGCAATGTGTACTTTGAGCTTTAGTAAAATATCTTTTATGAATATGGATGCCCTTGTATTTGGAGCATAGATATTCAGAATGGAGAGTTCTTCTTGGTAGATTTTTGTCCTTCCTTATATTTTTTGATGACTTTAGGTTGAAAATTGATTTTATCTGATATTAGAATGACTACTCCAGCTTCTTTCCTGGTACAAACAATTTGCTTGGTAAATTGTTTTCCAGCCCTTTACTCTGAGGTAGTGTTTGTCTTTGACACTAGGTGTGTTTCCTGTTTGCAGCAAAATTCTGGGTCCTGTTTACATATCCAGTCTTGTTAGTCTATGTCTTTTTATTGGAGAATTGAATCCATTGATGTTAAGAAATATTAAGGAATAGTGATTGTTGCTTCTTGTTATTTTTTATGTTATTTTTATGTTTCTTTTGTTATCTTCTTTAGGGTTTATTGGAAGAGGGTTACTTTGGTGCTTTTTCTAGGGTGTAGTTTTCCTCCTTGCATTGGTGTTTTTCATCTATTATCCTTTGTATGGCTGGATTTGTGAAAAGATTTGTGTATATTTGGTTTTATCATGGAATATGTTAGTTTCTCCATCTGTGGTAATTGAGAGATGTTTGCTGTGTATAGTAGTCTGGGCTGGCATTTGTGTTCTCTTTGAGTCTGTATGAGATCTGCCCAGGATCTTCTAGCTTTCATACTCTCTGGTAAGAAATCCAGTGTGATTCTGATAGGTCTGTGTCTATGTTACTTGACCATTTTCCCTTATGGCTTTTAATATTCTTTCTCTGTTTTGTGTATTTGGTGTTTTGACTACTATGTGACAGGACAAATTTCTTTTCTGGTCCAATCTATTTGGAGTTCAATAGGCTTCTTGTATGTTCATGGGCATCTCTTTCTTTAAGTTAGGGAAGTTTTCTTCTATAATTTTGTTGAAGTTATTTACTGGACCCTCAAGATGGGGATCTTCACTCTCTTCTATTCCTATTATCATTAAGTTTGGTCTTCTCATTGTGTCCTGCATGTTTTGGATGTTTTGGGTTAGGAGCTTTTTGCATTTTGCATTTTCTTTTATTCTTGTGTCAATGTTTTCCATGGTATCTTCTGCACCCAAGATTCTCCCTTCTATCTCTTGTATTCTGTTGGTGATGCTTACATCTATGACTCCTGATCACTTTACTAGGATTTCTACTCCAAGCTTGTCTCCCTTTCTGTTTCTTTATTGTTTCTATTTCCATTTTTAGATTCTGCATGGTTTTGTTCAATCTTTTCACCTGTTTGGTTGCGTTTTCTTATAATTCTTTTAGGGATTTTTGTGTTTTTTTTTTTTAAGGGCTTCTACCTGTTTACCTGTGTTCTCCTGTATTTCTTTAAGAGAGTTATTTATGTCCTTCTTAAAATACTCTATCATGATCATGAGTTGTGATTTTAAATTTTAAATCACAGTCTTGCTTTTCTTGTGTGTTGGGGTAACCAGGGCTTGCTTTGATGGGAGAACTGGGTTCTAATGATGCCAAGCAGCCTTTGTTTCTTTTGCTTATGTTCTTGCCCTTGCCTTCTGGTTATCACTGGTTTTATCTGGTCTTGCTGTCTCTGATTGTGGATTGTCCCTCCTGCAAGTCTCTTTGTCAGCACTCCCTGGGAGACCAGTTCTCTCTGGAAGGAATTTGGATATGAAGAGCTGTGGTACAGCGTCAGCTCTGGGGTGCAAACAGAAACCAGAAGGACCCTGATCCCAGCTGTTTCTTGGTTCCTGTGTTATGATGGCTCTGGGAGGGTCCCTCTTGGGCCAGGAATTTGAACAGAATTGGTGCTCTTATCTGTGCTTGCAGGTGTGTCAGCTCTCCTGGGAGACCAGCTCTCTCCTTGTGGTATTTGTATATGTAGTGCTGTGGCTCAGGATCAGCTCCCAGTGCAGATGGAAATCAAAGGCTCATGTGTCCCAGGCTGCTCCTAACTTCCTGTGTTCTGAGGGTTCAGGGCAGGTCACTCTGAGCAGCAGTGGTGATTTTACCTGAGCTCACAGGCTTGTCTGCACTCCAGGTAGGCTAGCTCTCTCCTGGCACTATTTGTGTACGGAACCCTGTGGCACAGGATCAGCCCTGGGTGCAGACGGAAACTGGAAGGCTGTCCTTTAAAATCTTAGTGTGTGTAGCAGGCATACAGGTGCCACAACTTGAAGTTGAACACCAGAGGGGGGGCAGAGTACAAAAATCTTTTACTCTACACCTATCAAAGGAATGGAATCAGGGACAAGAAATTCTTTCAGGCTAGGTACAGGACTTGGGGTGACATTATTTCTCTCCACCCACAAAGCTGCTGAGGTCTTGTACACCTTTGAAATTGGAAGATCCTAAATTTCCTCATTTTTCTCAGTTAAGACTCAAATAAAAACTGTCTCTGTAGCATAAAACCGATTATGGAAGCAACCCAGGATCCTGGCCTCTTCCTAGAGAATTCTTTACCTTGTCTCACAGGTAACTTTATACGTATTACATTTACATACATCTTTTCTTGTGGCTTACTATATATTTTAAGTTGGATAAATGCACAGTGGGAGGGAAATTCAACTCCAACTCCTGGTTGGGTCAAATTGTAAACACACACATGCACACACACACGCACACACACACACACACACACACACACACACACACCCCTCAACTTTGTATTTCATGTTTTCTTCATAATATAGAAAAGTTGAGGCAAAGGGTTTATGGACCTGAGTGCCTGTTAAAATCCTCACCAGAATGTGTGATTATCACTATCTTTAATTTTACCTCCTTTGGAGTTGTATGTTGACACTTCACCATTTGCTTAATAATTTGCATTTCTCTGATGGCCAGTTATACGGAACATATTTCCATCTCTAGCTCTTTATGAATTCATCTCTTTCTTTTTCAGCTTGAGGTAGCTAGTGTTACTGTGTCTCATATTAATACCAAGACATGTAGTACAAGCCCAAACATCAAAAGGCCAATCAATCACAAACTTTGAAGGTTGTCAGTCAAAACAACTCTTCTATTTTTATAAGTTAACTTTCCAAGGTATTTTATTATAGTGATATAACTGGAGTTTTGGGATATAACCTAGCTCTGGGAGCCTCAGTAAGGTAAAGTTGATCACTGTTCCCAATATGCCCAGTATAGAAATGATCAATGAGATAAAAGGAAAAAAATAAACTGGAAAGAAGAAGAAACTAAGGAATCCAACAAACCCAGTATCAATGAGCAATATATCTAAGTTGAGTGAAACAACAATCTGACTAAAGTAAAGAAAAAGACACAAAACAAAGTCAGAGATGTCAGGCTTATACCCTGATCTTAGTTGCCCTGTGAATCCAAGTGATCTGCTTTTCCTTTTTAATAGTTTCTTTCATTCTTTGTTGTCTTTATGCTTGAGAATTTTGTACATGGATATAACCAAGCATGCTACTGACCATCAATTCTTTCCTACAACTGACCCAGACCTCTCTACATATGTGTGTCCAATTTCATGTCTTTTTAATTTTTAAATAAAATTTTAGTTAGCTAATAAATTAAGGTTTTCAATAACTTCAAAGTACAATTAGTGGTATCCATATTGCAGAGTATGCAGACATCACTGCAGCATGGGGAAACCCATCAATGGCCACATCCTCAATAAAGAATGATTCTCAACCTCCAGCGACTATCAAATGCCAATAATTCTTCAGTGAGGAGTGTGACCGAGAGATCACTTACCCTATCTGTATTAGGGCTTATTTAACTTAATCTAATGCTAGTCTGGTGGAGATAATATTCACCATGTCTAGAGGATAGATGCTTGCAGTACTTCTTCCTACACTCTTACACTCTTGCTACCTCGTCTTCCCCATCCCATTTGGATTAAGCAGTCAGTCTCCTATTATCTGCCCCTTGATTAGTTATACATTCCACTGATTACTGCTGTTCAATTAAAGGAAAGACAAAACCTTTCTAACCAAGACTGCAAACAATCCAGGTCTATGTGTATACATATACATATTAAGAAGTCAATTTGCTAACATTTATCAAAATAATAACATATTTTACTCTAGAATGTGAGACCTCCCCAACAATGGATGTTTGACCAAGATTGCAGTACAAATTGTGAAACAGACCCATGTGGGGTAGGCCCCAAATCCAAACAGAAAGCACACAGCATAGGGCCTAAATTAGGCCTAAATAAAAGCTGGGCACTGATACTGTAACCCCAGCACTGCAGTGAGGGGACAGATATTTCTGGAATTCATTGTCCTGTCAGTCTAAGAAACTGGAAAGCTCCAGTTTCACCAAGACACTATATCAATAAATGAAATGAAATGTGGAGTGACAGAAGAAGACACTCAACATCAATTTATGGACTACACATACACACAACTAGAAAATAAAGCACAGGGACAAGAGTTCCAAATCTGGTAACCTAAGTTTAATCCTGTAAACTGCATATAAATGGAGGAAGAGAATATACTTTACAAAAATGTAAATTCTGATCTTCACAGACACAATATGGCATGCATGACCATACATGCCATTTATGCACACTTACACTAATAATAGTAATAACGGTAGTCTTAGTTAGGGGTTCTATTGAAGCAATGACATAAAAGCAAGCTAGGAAGGAAAGGGCTCATTTGACTTATACTTTCATACTACAGTCTATTGTCGAAGGAAGCCAGTACAGAAACTCAAATAGGGCAAAAACCTGAAGGCAGAAATTAATGCAGAAGCAATGGAGGAGTTCTGCTAACTGGCATGCTTTCCGTGGCTTACTGAACCTGCACTATTTTATAGATCCCAGGACCACCAGCAAAAGGATATAACCCACAATGACCTGGGCCCTCCCATATCAATCTCCAATTTAAAAATACCCTACAGGTCTCTGTATAGACTAGTCTCACTGAGATGTTTTCTCAAGTGAGATTTCCCCCTGTTGTAGTTAAATCCTGGTTCTGCCTCCCAGTCCCATGCTCCCAGAAATAAGACTCAGATGCAAAATATATTTACAAATACCTTATCCATATATTTGGACTCTATTCTAACTAGATCATAAGTAAAGCTACCCATTTATTCTATTCTACATTTTGCCACGTGGCTAGTTAACTGTTTTTAGGTACCATGTGTCCCTGTCTCCTCACCTTTTTTCAAGTCCCTCCCCTGCCTCCTCTCCCATAATTCTTTCTTCTCCCAATGCCCCACCTTTGATTTATTTCATGCCTAAGTCATAGGCCATAGGCTTTTTAATTGACAGGTGAGATATCCATAAAATACACAAGACAATCTCTCTGTACTCTCGCTCCAGCAACTTTAGCTTCTGTCAGGTTGACATAAAACTAGCCAGCAAAACTGACTCCTTGTCACAAACACATCACTATTATGTCATAACTTTTCCTTTGTTAGCCAGACCTAAGACCTCATATTGATATGAATATCACAATATAAAATATTCCAATTTTTCAAAGTCCCATATTCTTTAAAATTGGGTCTATTTAAAAGAGCCAGCTTCCTTTAAAATCCAAAGTATTTAACAGCTCAAAATCTTTCAGCTTATGGGACTTTCGGGGAGGGAGGAAACGGGAAAGGGGAAGTGATTTGGAATGTAAATTAAAAAAATAAAATAAAATTAAATTAAAAAAAAAAATCTTTCAGTGGTCGGCTCCTTCCTAATCAAAAATTAAACTTTCTTACTTCAAGAGGGAAGAACCAGGGAATAGTTACAATCTAAACAACGTAAGACAAAATTCTAAAAATATAAACAACTCAAAGTACAATTATGTGGAATTCACTCGTGATCTTCTGGGCTCTTTCATGGAGCCTGGGTCACTTTTTGAAGTTCCTCCTCTGCAGCACGCACATATGCTTCAGCTGACTTCACTCCACTGCAGCTACTCTTCTTGGTGGTCATCCCATGGTAACTATATCTCCAAAAATTTTGGAGTCCTTTGTTTCAACTGGGCTTCACTTTCACCAATAGCCTCTCCTGGGCTTTCTTTCAGGGACTCCATCACTGCAAAAGTGCCTAGCCTCAGCTACTCTTCATAACCTGTTCATGCCTTCAAAACCAATACCATTTGGGTGGCACTTATACTACCAAGTTTGGCTGGCAGCACAAGATATAACAATGGCCACATCTGGAACACAGCTTCTTTGTGCTGACTCTCAGGAAACACTTCCCAGATTTCACCTCAACAATATTGGTCTCTTGTTAATCACTACAAATCTCTCGGCTCCAGCTGACTGACACTGAGTATCTCAGCAAAAACAAAGGTTTCCCTTTAGTAGGTCTGCTCTCTTGCTAATCACTGCCTATTCTTAAGTTCCAGCTGACCGGACACCATAGATTCTTTATACCAAAGACCTGGGGCAGTCTTTTCTTCCCTAGGAAACTTCACAAGTCATTTCTCCATCTTCTACACTACTCTAAACATTCTTATCTTCCATGTTCCCACAGAAAAGCTCACCAAGATTAGAACACTCAATGGCTTTTCTAGCCCAAAGTTTCAAATTCTTTCCACAATCCTCACAAAAGCAACATGGTTAAGACTATCACAGCAATACCTCACTGTCCTGGTACCAACATGTTTTAGTTTGGGGACTTCAATTGCTGTAATAAAAAGCCATGACCAAAAAGCAAGTAGGGGAGGAAAGAGTTTATTTGGCTTACTTTTCCATATTGCTATTCCCTAAAGAAGAGCATGACAGGAACTCAAACATGGCAGAAACCTGGAGGCAAGAGATGACACAGAGGACATGGAGTACTGCTGCTTACTGTCTTGCTCAGACCACTTTCTCATAGAATCCAGGACCTATAGTGGGCTGGGCCCATATAGCTCAATCTTACTGAGGTATTTTCTAAACTGAGGCTCTCTACTCTTCAGTGACACTAGCCTGTGTCAAGCTGGCATAAAACTGGAAATAGTAATAATAATAATAATAATAATAATAATAATAATAATAATAATAATAATGCATTTTCAGAATAGAAAACGAGCTCTCAAAGCACAACAGTGAACCTGGAGATGTTGCTCAGCATACTCAGACAGCATGAATGAGGCCCTGGGTTCCATTTACAGCACTGTGCAAAAGCTGGTAAAATTAAAAAAGTAAAAACAAAATACATGAACCAAAAACTAGAAATGATTCAATTTTCTGATTAAAAAATAGACACTAAGAGGGATTTCACTGAAGAACTATCAAAAATGTAGGATACATTAATTGTAACTAGACATTAAAGACACATTAGTGATGAAGACTATGATTGACCATCACTACAAACCTCTTTTTAAGATAAAACAGGTATTGGTGTAAATGTGACAAAGCTGAACTTCTCATGTTGAATGTGGGAATATGGCATAATATACTGGGAAATAATTTGTAAGATTTTTTTTATTAGATACATTCTTTATTTACATTTCAAATGTTGTCCCTTTCCCTGATTGCCCCCTCCAAAAAAAAAAAACAAACAAATCCCCTAGCCCATCGCACATATCCCTGCTCACCAATCCATCCACTCCTGCTTCCCTGTTCTAGCATTCCTCTATACTGGGACATCTAGCCATTTCAGGACCAAGGGCCGCTCTTCCCTTTGATGAACCACAAGGCCATCCTCTGCTGCATACGCATCTGGAGCCATGGGTCCCTCCATGTGTACTCTTTGGTTAGTGGTTTAGTCCCTGGGAGCTCTGGGTTTACTGCTTGGTTCATATTGTTGTTCCTTCTATGGGGCTGCACACACATTCAGCTCCTTGGGTCCTTTTTTTAGCTTCCCCTGTGCTCAGTTCAGTGGTTGACTGAGAGTGTCCCCCTCTGTATTTGTCATGCACTGGCGGAGCCTCCCAGGTGACAGCTATATCAGACTCCTCTCAGCAAGCACTTGCTGGCATCCACAATAGTGTATGGGTTTTGTAACTGTATATGGGATGGATCCCTAGGTGGCTCAGTCTCTGGATGGTCTTTCCCTCAGTCTCTGCTCCACATTTTGTCTCTGTATCCCCTCCTGTGGGTATTTTGTTCTCCATGCTAAGAAGGACCACAGTATCCATATTTTAATATTCCTTCTTCTTGAGCTTCATTTGGTCTGTGAATTGAATCTTGGGTATTCCAAGCTCCTGGACTAATATCCACTTATCAATGAGGGCATACCATGGGAGTTCTTTTGAGATTGGGTTATATCACTCAGGATGATCTTTTCTAGTTCTATCCATTTGCCTAAGAATTTCATGAATTCATTGTTTTTAATAGCTCAGTAGTATTACCTGAGTAGTATTCCATTGCCTAAATGTACTACATTTTCTGTATACATTACTCTGTTGAGGGACATTTGGGTTACTTCCAGCTTCCAGCTATTATAAATAAGGCTGCTATGAACATAGTGGAACATGTGTCCTTATTACATGCTGGAGAATCCTCTGGGTATATGCCCAGGAGTGGTTTGGCAGGGTCCTCCGGTAGTATTATGCCCAATTTTCTGAGGAACTGACAAACTAATTTCCAGAGTGGTAATACCATCTTGCAATCCCACCAGCAGGAGAGAAGTGTTCCTATTTCTCCACATCCTCGCCAGCACCTGTTGTTTCCTGAATTTTTGATCTTAGTCATTCTGACTGGTGTGAGGTGAAATCTCAGGGTTGTTTTGATTTGCATTTCCCTGATGACTAAGGATGTTGAACATTTCTTTAGGTGCTTCTCAGCCATTTGATATTCCTCAGTTGAAAATTCTTTGTTTAGCTCTGTACCCCATTTTTAAAAGGGTTCTTTGGTTCTCTGGAGTCTAACTTCTTGAGTTCTTTGTATATATTGGATATTAGCCCTCTGTTGGATGTAGGGTTGGTAAAGATCTTTTCCCAATTTGTTGGTTGCCTTTTTGTCCTATTGACAGTGTCCTTTGCCTTACAGAAAATTTGTAACTTTATGAGGTCCCATTTGCCAATTCTTGATCTTAGAGAATAAGTTATTGGTGTTCTGTTCAAGGAAATTTTTCGTCAAGGCTCTTTCCCACTTTCTTTTCTATTAGTTTCAGTGTGTATGGATTTATACAAAGGTCTGTGATCCACTTGGACTTGAGCTTTGTACAAAGGGATAAGAATGGATCGATTTGCATTCTTCTGCATGGTAACCGCCAATTGAACCAGCACCATTTGTTGAAAAGGCTTTTTTCCACTGGATGGCTTTAGTTCCTTTGTCAAAGATCAAGTGACCATAGGTGTGTGGGTTCATTTCTGGGTCTTCAATCTATTCCTTTGATCTACCTGTCTGTCACTCTATCAATACAATGCGGTTTTTATCACTATTGCTCTGTAGTACTGCTTGAGGTCTGGGTTACTGATTCCCCGAGAAGCCCTTTTATTGTTGAGAATAGTTTTAGCTATCCTGGGATTTTTGGTATTCAATGAATTTGAGAATTGCTCTTCCTAACTCTATGAAGAATTGAGTTGGAATTTTGTTGGGGATTGCATTCAATCTGTATATTGCTTTTAGCAAGATGGCCATTTTTACTATATTAATCCTGCCAATTCATGAGCATGGGATTCTTCCCATCTTCTGAGGTCTTCTTCAATTTCTTTCTTCAGAAACTTAAAGTTCTTGTCATACAAATCTTTCACTTGTTTGGTTAAAGTCACACCAAATTATGTAATACAGTTTGTGACTATTGTGAAGGGTGCTGTTTCCCTAATATCCTTCTCCACTTGTTTATCCTTTGAGTATAGGAAGGCTACTGATTTGTTTGAGTTAATTTTATATCTGGGCACTTTGCTGAAGTTGTTTATCAGCTGTAGGAGTTCTCTGGTGGAATTTTGAGGGTCGATTAAGTATACTATCATATCATCTACAAATAGTGACTGTTTAACTTCTTCCTTTCCAATTTGTATCCCTTTGACCTCCATTTTGTCTAATTGCTCTAGCTAAAATTTCAAGTACTATATTGAATAGTTATGGAGAGAGAAGGTGAACTTGTCTAGTCCCTGATTTTAGTGGGATTGCTTTAAATTTCTCTCCATTTAGTTTGATGTTGTCTACTGGTTTGATGTATGTCGCTTTTACTATGTCTAGGTATGGGCCTTTAATTTCTGATCTTTCCAAGACTTTTAACATAAAAGAATGCTGAATTTTGTCAAATGCTTTTTCAGCATCTAATGAAATGACCATGTGTTTTTATTTCCTTTGAGTTTGATTACATAGTGGATTACATTGATGTATTTCCATATATTGAACCATCCCTGCATCCCTGGGACGAAGCCTACTTGATTGTGGTGAATGATTCTTTTGATGTGTTCTTGGATTCAGTTGGCAAGAATTTTATTGAGTACTTTTGCATCAATATTCATAAGGGAATTTAGTCTGAATTTCTCTTTTTTGTTGGATCTTTGTGTGGTTTTGGTATCAGCATAATTGTGGCTTCATAGAGTGAGATGGGTAGTGTCCTTTTGTTTGTATTTTGTGTAATAGTTTGAAGAGTATTGGTGTTAGGTCCCCTTTGAAGGTCTGATAGAATTCTGCACTAAAATCATCTGGTACCATGTTTGGGTTTTTTTTTTTTTTGGTTTTTGTTTTGTTTTGTTTATTTATTTATTTATTTTGGTTGGGAGATTTTCAACGGTTGCTTCTATTTCTTTAGGGGTTAAGGGATTATTTAGATGGTCTACCTGATCCTGATTTAAATTTGGTATTTTGTATCTCTCTAGAAAATTGTCCATTTCATCCAGATTTTCCAGTTGTATTGAGTATAGGCTATTGTAGTAGGATTTGATTTTTTTTTGATTATCCTCAGTTTCTGTTGGTGTATCTCCCTTTTCATTTCTGATTTTGTTAATTTGGATACTGTCTCTGTGCCCTCTGATTGGTCTGGCTAAGTATTTATCTATCTTCTTGATTTTCTCAAAGAACCAGCTCCTGGTTTTGTTGATTCTTTGTATAGTTCTATTTGTCTCTACTTGGTTGATTTCAGCTCCGAGTTTGATGATTTCCTGCAGTCTGCTCCTCTTGGGTGTATTTGCTTTTTTCTGTTCTAGAGCTTTCAGGTATGCTGTTAAGCTGCTAGTGTATGCTCTCTCCAGTTTCTTTTTGGAGGAACTCCGAGCTATAAGTTTTCCTTTTAGCATAGCTTTCATTGTGTCCCATAAGTTTGGGTATGTTGTGCCTTCATTTTCATTAAATTCTAAAAAGTCTTTGATTTCTCTCCTTATCTCTTCCTTGACCAAGATATTATTGATTAGAGCATTGTGTATGTGGGCTTTCTGTTGTTTTTGTTGCTATTGAAGACCATCCTTAATACATAGAGATCTGTTAGGAGGCATGGGATTATTTCAATCTTCTTATATCTGTTGAGGTTTGTTTTGTTACAAATTATATGGTCAGTTTTGGAGAATGCACCGTGATGTACTGAGAAGAAGGTATATTACTCTGATTTAGGTTGAAATGTTCTATAGATATCTGTTAAATCCATTTGTTCCATAACTTCTGTTAGTTTCACTGTGTCTCTGTTTAGTTTGTGTTTCCCTGATCTGTCCATTGATGAAAGTGGAGTGTTGAACTCACCCACAATTATTGTGTGAAGTCCAACATGTGCTTTGAGCTTTAGTAAAGTTTCTTTTATGAATGTGGATGCCCTTGCATTTGGATCATAGATGTTCAGAATTGAGGGTTCTTCTGGTAAATTTTTCCTTTGACGTGTATGAAGAGCCTTCCATGTCTTTTTGATGACTTTTGGTTGAAATCCGATTTTATCTGATATTGGATTGGCTACTCCAGTTTGTTTCCTGGGACCATTTGCTTGGAAAATTGTTTTCCAGCCCTTTAATCTGGGGTAATGTTTGTCTCTGACACTGAGGTATGTTTCCTGTATGCAGCAAAATACTGGGTCCTGTTTACGTACAAAGTCTATTAGTCTATTTCTTTTTATTGGGGAATTGAGTCCATTGATGCTAAGAGATATTAAGAAATAGTGATTGTTGCTCCCTGTTATTTTTATGTTTGTGTGGTTATCTTCTTTTGGGTTTGCTGAAAGATTACTTTTTTGCTTTTTCAAAGGTGTATTTTCCCTCCTTGTGTTGGCGTTTTCCTTCTCTTACCCTTTGTAGGGCTGGATTTGTGGAAAGATATTGTTTAAATTTGGTTTTATCATGGAATATCTTGGTTTCTCCATCTATGGAGCTTTTCTGGGTATAGTAGTCTGGGCTGGCATTTGTGTTCTCTTAAGGTCAGTATTAGATCTTCTAGCATTCATGGTCTCTGGTGTAATTCTGACCTTTTTCCCTTACTGCTTTCAATATTCTTTCTTTGTTTAGTGCATTTGGTGTTTTGATTATTATGTGAAGGGAGGACTCTCTGTTCTGGTCTAGTCTATTTGGAGTTCTGTAGGCTTCTTGTATATTTATGGGCATCTCTTTCTTTAGGTTAGGGAAATTTTCTTCTATAATTTTGTTGAAGATATTTACTGTCCCTTTAGGTTGTAAATTTTCCCTCTCTTCTATACCTATAATCCTTAGGTTTGGTCTTCTTATTGTGTCCTGGATTTCCTGGATGTTTTGGGTTACAAGCTTTTTGCATTTTGCATTTTCTTTGAGTCATTGTTTTCTATGGTAGCTTCAACACCTGAGTTTCTTTCTTCTATCTATTCTGTTGTTGGTGCTTGCATCTATGACTCCAGATTTCTTTCCAAGGTTATCTCTCTCCAGAGTTGTCTCCCTTTGTGATTTCTTTATTGTTTCTACTTCCATTTTTAGGTCCTGGATGGTTTTGTTCAGTTCCTTCACTTTTTTGTCTGTGTTTTCCTGTAATTCTTTAAGGGAATTTTGTGTTTCCTCTTCAAGGGTGTATGCCTGCTGACCGATGTTCTCCTGTATTTCTTTAAGGGAGTTATTTATGCCCTTCATTATGTCCTTTATCAGCATCATGAGATGTGATTTAAATCCAATTCTTGCTTTTCCAGTGTGTTGGGGTATCCTGGATTTGCTTTTGTGGGAGAACTAGGTTCGGAAGGTGCCATGTTACCTTGGTTCCTGTTGGTAATGTTCTTGTGTTTGCCTTTTGCCAACTGGTTATCTTTGTTGTTAGCTGGTCTTGCTGTCTCTGACTGTGGCTTATCTGCTCTGCAAACCTGTGTATCTGTTCTCCTGGGAGACTCATTCTCTCTGGGAGGAATTTAGGTATGGAGAGCTGTCATACAGGGATAACTCAGGTGTGAAGAGAGAAAGCAGAAGGATCCTGTCCCCAGCTGATTCTTGGTTCCTGTGTCCTGATGGCTCTGGGCAGGTTTCTCTTGGGCCAGGAATTTGAAGAGAGGTGGTGGGGTTTACCTGTGCACACAGGTATGTAGGCACTACTGGAAGACCAGCTCTCTTGTGGTGGCATTTGTGTATGTAGCTCTGTGGCCCAGGGTCAGCTCTGGGTGCAGATGGAAATCGAAAGACTCCTGTCCCAGGTTGCTCCTGGACTCTTGTGTCCTCAGGGTTTCAGGCTGGTTCTTCTGAGCAGCATGGGTGGTCCTACCTGTGCTCTCAGGCCTCTCCAAATGCTGGGAGATTAGCTACCTCCCTGTGCCACCTGGATATGGTGCTCTGTGGCAGAGGATGGTCCCCAGCTGTAGACAGAAACTGGAAGGCTTCTGTCTGAGGGCTCTGGATGGCTTCCTCTGAGCAACAGGGGTGGCCCTTCCTGTTCTCTCAGGCCTCTCTACACTCCTAGCTACCTCCCTGTGCCACCTACATATAATTTGTAAGTTTAAAAAGAAAACTACCTCCACACAAAAGTGTATTCATGGTAGCTCATACTACGGAGATCAAGGAAAATCTCTGCAATACTCAGAGGATTAAATAAATCATGGTCTACTCATATCAGGCAATCCTGATGAGGAACAAAAGGAACATTATAGCACATTGTTACATGGATACTGCTCAGGGACACTGTTCAGGGAATAGAAGTTCATTTTGCTAGTACACACCTTGTGTGATTCCACTTCTGTAAAAGTAGTATAATTTCTAAAGTGTAGACACACTTTAGTTTTGTTTCCTGTTACTCTGATATTGTACTCTGACAAAACCCAGTCATGGCAGAAAAGGCTTATTTGTTTCATAATTCCAGGTTCCAGATCATCAGTGGGAGAAGTCAAGACAACAAGAACTTGAATCAACTAGTCATGATATATCTATATTCAAGAGCACAGAGCAGTAAGATAATATAGGCATGCTTGTGCTAAACCCACTCCACCACTCATATAATTCAAGATGTCCTGCCTAGGGAAAGATGGCTCCTAGACTGGGTGGATCTTCCTACCTCACATAATGCAATCAGCACAATCACTTACTGACATGCACACAACCAGATCCAGACAGTTTTCGTTGAGACTCATCTTCCAGGTTATTCAATATTCTATCAAACTGACAATTAAAACTAGCCATTACAGTCATTGAAAAGGTGCAGAATTGGGGCAGAAGGCTGGAATATACTTTAAATGTAATAAAACAAGTTCTTTGTGACACAAGAACTAATAATCACACAAACATATCATCGCAGAAGGAAAGACCAACAAGGGACTATATGCTCAGATTATTACCATTTCAATTTCCTGTTTTTGGCATGGTATACATGTACATCATATGCAAACTTTGAAAGATATATCAAATGTATATTTGTTGACTTTGCTACTTCCCTTGACTGTAATCATTTTAAAAATAATGAAAATGTTTTTTTTATAAAGTATGCTATTCCATGACCATCAGTGAAACTACCTTTGATGTAAAGAATTAGTCTCCCTCATCTGAAGTGGCTTCCATTGCTTCAGTGCTGTAATACAGGCTTGAGCTGGTTACTTTTCTATTGCTGTGATAAAACACCATGACAAAGATAATCATAGAAGAACTTTATTTGGGATTATGTTTTTATAGACTGCCCTGATTTCCTCTGGGGAAAACTATTTCTCTTGCTCTTGGAATTCCTCAGTTGCTTATAGTTCTTTGTCTATAGTTGAGGTCTCATGAGCTTGCTTCTTCCTAATTTAGCATGGCTATTGGGGTTGGCCTTATTTGGCTCGAATTTAAGCAGCCATGTTTGGAGACTTTATGCCTGAGGCGTCTAACATTTCTAGGAGACACAAACTCACACCAAATTCTCTCTCCCCCTGGGTGGGAAAGCATGACAATAAGCAGGAGACACGGTTGTTGAAGCAAAATGTCAAAGAATCACATCTTGAACCACAAACATTGAGCAAAGAGAGAAAAGAAGAAATGGCATGAGTGTTTAAACTCTAAAAACCTACCATCACTTCCTTCAATATGGCCACATATCCTAAGCCTCCTCAAACAGCATCGCCAACTGGGACACAAGCATTCAGATGATTAAAATTCTGTGGGGCATTTCTCATGCAAACCATCATAAGCCTCCTGGAACAGCTTGTTAGTAAAGGAATATATAATAAACTCTAGCCATTAATAGTCACACCACAAGCTTTAATGCAGAACATTATGTCCCAGACACTAGAAGGCTATAATTTCCACTGGTCTGGACCCTTAAAGGAATAGCTATGGTGCAAGTGCTGCATAGGAAACTGCATAGTGACTCCACAGGCTGGCAGAGTCAATGAGATGTGTGATGCGTTGGTGCTCTGTAATTGAGAGGTCCTACTCGCTTTCAGAAGTAATGCTATCTTTCTGAAAACTGAAAATACAAATGAGGGCTAGAATAAGGAAAAAAACAGAAAATAAACAAATGCTTTTCCACCAGAAAAACATAGTTTTTTTTGGGGGGGGGGTATAAAGAAACTAAATACTGTAGGGGTTAGAAGTGGCACAGAGCAAGCAGAGAGATATTCCAACATCTAGTCTTTTCTCTGTGTGTTTCTAGATTGCTAATGAATTCCTAAAATCATCCTTGTATGTGTAGGCAGAGTGTGAATTTCACAAGATCAGATATGCTGCATCTGAGTTAATATGCTTCAGTTCTTAAGGGAAGGTACAACAAGTACCCTAGAGGGAAGATTCACTCTCATCCTACTTAGTCACCACTCCTCTCCCAACCTCCATTTCCACACCATTTCCCTCTTTCTTTCTCATCCTCTTGTCCTCTTCTTCTCTCTCTTTCAATCTCTTTGCTTGCAGAGCACCTATTCTCCCCTACTGAACTATCATCTACTTGGTCATTAGTAGGAATAGTCTTGGTTTTCGTTTTTGTTTTTATTTATTTATTTATTTATTTATTTATTTATTTATTTATTATATTTATTTATTTATTTTGGTTTTTTGAGACAGGGTTTTTCTGTATAGCCCTGGCTGTCCTGGAACTCACTCTGTAGACCAGGCTGGCCTCAAACTCAGTAGACTTGGTTTTCTTATATCTATCTTTTTATAAAAATTTCTATCCATGGCCATTGAGGGGAACTAAGATACTTTAAAAGATCTTAAACCAAAGGAAACCCAGCCAAGTGTGGCTTCTACAAAGACCTCCTAGAAATCTCCAGGCTAGCGAGTACTCAGAGAAACAGTCACCCTAGCAGACAAATTCTACCAAACAAATAGGCTCAGCAACTGGCAGAGGATACCCTATTTCAAGTTGTTTGTTGGGAATCCCAGGACCCAAAAGCAATATAGGCTAATTCTGTTTTTCTTGGTTACCCAGATGACCTTGGTGATAATAAAGCTAACTGCTTAAAATAATAATCACTTTAATCAAAAAAACTTGGAGAAATCAGGCTGGCACTGACCTGGAAGCATCTTCCCTGCTGGATAACTTTCATAATGCTAGAAAATACCATGAAAATTACTGGAAAAAAAAGGAGTCAATACCCCTTTTGGAGAGATAAGGAGATCACAGGAGGCCTCACTTCTAACTCAGAAGCTATGGTAGTTGGTGGTCACTGGTGGAGAGAGACTCAATTTTCCTCAGTTCTGAGATGCTTGGTAGATTACTTAAGCTCCAGTGGATGGTGCTCTATAGCCAGACACAGAGGGCAACACTAATTGTCTCCAACATGTTAGAAGGATAAAGGAGAAGAGGAGTTGTGAAGTAGTTGGGAGCAGGGTTAGTGGTCTCTGGGAGAAGTTGGAGAAAGTTGAGGGTGTCTGTTTTATTCACATATAAAATCACCTAAGAATAAATGAAAACTAAAAACAAAAATAAATGTTACAAAAGAAATAATGAGTGCCTTATCTGTATTCTTGTCCATGGATGGTGCCACAGGCAGTGCAGGGGTTAAGTGATGCTGCTTGGAACACTAGCAGCTTCCAGTTTGACACTGGTACTCTGTCACTCATTCAGAAAACCAAATGTGCTTCATGATTTGTATCTAATACTTCCATTTATCAATCATGTTGTTGCTTCATCTAGTTCACAGGCCTAGGGGATGGCCATAGACTGAGGGTCAGCTTTCCTAATACCTGTACCTGACCTGTGAGAGAGATCTGGAAGAAGACTACAACTCCCTGACTGCTCCAATAGAAACACACAAGTTCTTGTTCAAAAATAAAAAGGCACTAAATATTGAATTCTCACAGACATCAGCTCTTGGGTTGATGCTGAATTTCTCCACTCATCAAGAGTGACAACCAGCTCTGGAGAGAAACATGGTTTTGGATATGTCTCATCATGAAAATCTTGACCTACAAAGTCCCTTTTCTCATAGTGGTAACACTGTTGTGGTCCTGTGAGCTTATGCATACAAAGTTCTCTCATGGAGAGCACAGAGAGCTAACACCTTTCTCATTATTATGAAACTTAGACCCACAGACATGGCCTGTTTCACTTCTCTCAGACAGTCACCATGATGAGACCCATCGAACAGTAAATAAATGAGGACAAATAGCTGTCATTTGTGAAGGTGACATGAAGGACCAGAACTGGCCCTGATTCAGCTGGACTACAGGAACAGCCTCTAGGGTGACATGCAAATGTAAGCTCTAGGGATAAAGGAAAAGCAAGGGAAGGGAAAGGAAGGGATGCATTTCTGGAAAGGAAGACTGCAAGTTGCAAGTTCTCTCAGGAGCAAAACAATTCACCATTTTTTTCTAAGTTTTTTATTTACATTCCAAATCATTTCCCCTTTCCCATTTCCTCCCTCCCCGAATGTCCCATAAGCCCCCTTCCCTCCCTCTTTTCCCCATTCAACCCCCTCTCGCTTCTCTGTCCTGGCATTCCCCTACAACCACCATTTTTAAGCCCAGAGAGTTCACTGAAGCTGGAGGTAGCAGCAGGGATAAGACGAACGTGCAGTACTGAATCTCATTTACAGGGTGTGATAGGGCATTTGAGGCTTCCTACAAAATGCAATAGGGAACTACTGACAAGTCTTAAGCAGAAAATCAAACTGCACTACATATTATAAAATGGCATACCAAGATCATATATATATATATATATTTAAAGGTCATTCTGGATTTCATATGGAGATTGAGTTAAAAGAATAAAAAAGAGAGCCTGAGAGAATGGTAAACATTAGATTGACTAGATGCTGACACTAGCTGCAAAGTCAGGGAAGCAAGAGACTTAAATGGAGCTTGTAGATAGAAATGACAGGAATTACTCAAGTGGAGAAGGGAAAGAAAGTTTCAGAAAACTCTCAAGTTTCTACAGTGTAGCTTCTGTCTTGAACTCGGACATCTGCCTTGGTGTTATTTGCTGAGATAATAAATGCTGATGTAGGAACAGGCTCATAAGGAAAACGAAGTCACATAGAGCAGTGTTTCTGTTTGTATACTTCAATTTTGGGATGCCAATGAGCTTTCTTGGGAGGTCAACACACAGACCATGTTGCTTTGAAGATATAAGAGTTGATCAGGATGACCTCAGCCTTGCTGGTACAGAATGGTTTCCATTCTGCTAAGGGATGCACTTCCTGTGCTACCCTCTCCTTGTTAAGTTGTAGAATGACAATTATTCATGGACTTAGCTTTGGTCTGTGACTTTAGGAATACTCTCATGGATCCTGTTAACTAAGACTGTGAAAGAGTTCAGAATTCAGAAGCAAGACTAGAATCAGGCCTTTACTTTTCACTACTAATGACCTACACCTGCCTGCAACAATCATTTTATGCTTAAAAAAAGATTTCAGAGCAGTTTGGTGTATGGATATGTTAATCACATTTGCATACGGTGCTCCATTTCAGATGACTTGAGTATGCTTGCTAACTCAGAGCAATCCATATTTATGATTTGAAAATTGCGGACTGAATAATCACGCATTAAGTAACTTCTATTTCCTTGTATATTGTTGTCTCTAATTAGCAATGGAGGAAAATAAAGTCATCATTATTGGTGGCTACAGTTTAGGCTTGGCATGTATGGTGGGCTGACTGGCTTGACATTAGTCCAGTGCCACAGCTGGATTCTTCCAAATAGCCTTATGGATCTGGCCAGAGATGGAAAAAATGTTTCATTTCCCCATCACCAGCTCTCCTTTGTTCTCTTCACCCTGCTTGTATTCAGGTAGACCAGAAGTCTTTGTCAGTGTACTCTTTATAGACCTCAAGTATAGTGTTCTATGCCATGACATGAAGTGGCCTAGTTCTGAATACATTAGCACACTGCAACTCTTGTCACATGAGATGCTTGTTTTCCTGGTGATTTGTCATTCTTTGTGATTGCTGTTTTTATCCTGGACAACTACTGCTGAAACACATTCTAAATAGTCCTAATTGCTTTTCTAACTCCTGCATTTTAGATACATGCATAGCAAATGATAAACACCAATTAGTATACAGAACTTATTTTAATTTCAAAATAGAAAAGCCAGAGTGACTCATCCCACTCAACTCCACATCAAATATGGCTGCATCGTTCCTTCCCTCAAGCCAATTCCTTGAATGCTGATGGTTCCATGCCCTCAAGTCAAAAAAAGAAACAAACAACAACAACAAAAAACAAAAAACTCCACTATCTCTTCCTCTCTCACACAGTAACCAATCTATTTTTTACTCTGCGATACATGTGTTTAATTTCAGTGAATTTTCACTTAACTGTTTGCCCAAACCAATGGATCTTCATGTGCAAATCATGTCAGATTCAACCATGACATTCTAAATCACTACAGACGTTCATGAGATTCTCTCTGAGCTGTAGAGACATTAGTAGTCTCAAAGGTTCGTAATCTTGGCTACAAGAAAGAATCACCAAGGGTATGGAGCTATCCTCCAGGCCTCCTGAGCCTAGGATCTGGCTGTACAGTTTCTAACCAGGCACTTGTGTTTCCATTTTGTTCTGTTGAGCTCTGGGGATGGGGGTATTTCCAATGTGCAACCAATGTTTGTTCTACTCTTAATGATCCATAACTATCTTATAATTATCAGATTCTGTGACTAGAATCGTGGATAGTCAAGTATTAGGAAAAAAATCAAAGATGTTATGGCAAGACCCCTCCCACACAATCAATAGATTATAAAAGCAAGGACTGCAACTGTGGGACTTTAATGATTGGGCAGAAAACAGAACCTGTGTGATCTCTGGCCCTGGGAACAAATAACATCCCAATTGTCCCACAGTTACCAAAACCTAGATACTAGAAAAGGTCTTCTGATATTGAACAAGGCCACACCATTACACTCCCCTGAAAAATTAATCCACACATCTCATCAGTTACATGGACAAAAAATAATTTACCTTGGTAAAGTTTACCTGATAAAATTTCTAAGAGACCTTAGAAATAGTCTAAAGCTGACTTAAAATGTAGATTGTTACTGGTTGTTTTTACTATTGTCCCATTCTTATCCCCTTGGAAGTATGCTTACTTTATGATATCCTCTATCTTCTACACTATTCTCTGTGTGTCTCAACTGAATCCTTTGTACAAAGATCACAAGGACCTAAGAAAGTGAGGTCTCAGGGCTTATTTATGAAGAAAGAAAATCATACCCTAAATAAGAAGTCCAAAAGAGCCTGTCTTGTAGCAATATGAAACCTTAAAGTTTTGAAATGCATCCCATTCTTTACTCTGAATTGAGACAAATAAGACAAAGCTGTCGGTAGTTTGTTCCTGTACTTCTTTAAAACTGGATACTTCTTTAGAGCTGCCGTCTGCAAGACTTTTCCCTCCTGACCCTACTTTGCCCAAAAGATGTTTATATTGTTCTAGTTCATAAGTCTTTAAGTAATATGTATATTTGTTAGACAGATAATTTTACTGGCTTTTAAGAATTAATGCAAATTTCCATACAAATTGGTGAGATGTGCTTGCTTATTTTTATGTAAGAATTTCATCTCGACTGAATATTTGATGTTGCAGTACATACAGCATCTTTGATTGTTTTTGAAGTTGACTAAACTTTTTTATTTTATAATAATCACAGCTGAGAATGCTGCTTTGCATAAATCAGTAATATGAAATGGAAGAACTATGTTTAGGATCAGTTCAGAAATTATCATAAATTTTGTCCTAATATTATACCAAAATTTACCTCACATTTTTTAATGAAACTCAAATCATCAACTCTACCTAATGTTTTCTAATGTTAGTCAGCAACTCAATAAGAAAATTTTCAATGAAGCATTCTAACACAATGCAATTCAACGAATCATTATCTTGAAACATGCTGAGAAATGATGGTAGTATATAGTAAAAATCTTTGGTTCCCATAATTAAGCCATTGTGTTTTTATAAGAACAAACAAAACAAACAATAGTCTTAAATCTGAACTGAGGCATTTCAGGAAACATTTGTGGCATTGCCTGGCCCTCATGCACAGAGCTAAGTATACCTGTTGTGTGCTCAGAACTAAGGCTGTAGTGGAGTCACCTGATGCAATACCAACAAACCCTGACAGTAACACCCCAGACTCATTATATCTGATTTTGGACCACCCTTCTCTCTTTGCCATTATGTTCTCTAAAACTTTTACTGCTGCCACCATTGTTGTGACCTCCACACATTCAATTATGTGACTCTGGGTCTAACAAACTCTGCTTTATAAAACTCCCTAGAAGGAATGGTAGATGTGGTAGCTATTTTTCTTGTTGCAGTAGTTACCTTTCTTGTTGCTGTGATAAAACACCTGACAAGCAGCAACTGAAGGAAATGTTTGTTTTAGATTAGAGTGTGTGTGAGGAGGATACATTCCATTGTAGCAGGCAAGCACAGAGGCAGGTATCAGGAAGAAAAGAGAAAATAGGAACTGGAGGTAGGTTAAAGAGACTCAAAGCCTGTCTCTGGTGGCTCACTTATTTCAATGAGGATGTATCACCTAAATGTTCTACAGTCTTCCCAAGCAATATCACCTACAATGGTTCAAACATATGAGCCTATGGGAGGTGTGTTATTTCACATTCAATTGGCAACACTGGGTGAAAAGAGTTTTACACATTGTTACATCTTTGAGACAGGATGCCATGATGACAGCACCAATAGAGATGATATCAAGAGAGCATTTGTGTGAATGAAACACCTTGGAGGTCACTGGATACTACCTTGTCGCTTCATACAGGATTTATTGCAAATGACCCTGGCCCCATGCTCCTTCTGCCTGTGCTCTTTTTGTGTCAACCACGGACTCAGAGATGTGGCTGTCAAATTTGAAGCCCAAAGATCACCTGATAAAAAGCAGGCCAGATCCTCTAAGGCATAGCTGTTGGGTGCTTATATTAGATCTTCAAGGAAAAGATAACAATATTCAGACAAATAGGCTATGCCTTTCACACTCTATTCAGAGGATAATAATTCTCTAAATTATGCTCAGACACTGGAAAGGAGGTTAATGTCAAAAGACAAGAGGCAGCTGTGAATGATGATAAGCAATACACATAAGATCAAGGAAGAGACCAGGCAGGGCAGGAAGATGAGACTAGGCAGCGGCACAGGTCAGAGGTGCTCATCTAATGTGCTGTCTCTGCTAAAACAAACAGGCCAACCGTCATTGCCTCCACCCAATAAGGGTTGACAGTAATATATATGGTCCTCTGAGGTTGCTGCAGGTTTTCAGAGGCAGACGTGGGGAACTGGAGAGAATTAATCGTGGGCAAAGTAATTGCCACATAAGTGTGAGGATCTGAGATTGAATACTCAGCATCTATGAAAAAACCTGGGCATGGTAGCATGTGTTTATCGTCCTAGCAATAGGGGGAGCAGACAAAAGAGGACCCAGAAAGCTCATTGTTCATGTAGCTTAAGCAAATTGGTGAGCTCCAGTTTCAATGAAAGACCCTTTCTCAAGAAAAGATTTAAAAAAAGTGATAGAGAGAACCAAGAAAAATATCTAACCTTGTCCTTCACATTCATACACACACACACAAACACACACACACACAGACACACACACACATGCACACACACACACACACACACACACACACACACACACAGAAGATTTACATCATTGACAGTTCTTCTCTAGAAGCTAAGGGTCCTTTTTACTTACCTATGCCCTCCACAGCCTCTATGGGAACACAGAGAAACTATACCTGATTCTGAAGTAACAAGTATACACTGGTTAGGAGATAGGATTGTGAGCAGAAGTCAGTTGCCCTGCCACCAACACCTGGCATGGGAAGAGATGGAATGCCCTAACAATACATACCTTCCAGAAGCTCATTTTAGTGTTGCTTTGATAAAATCTAATGATGACAATTACAGGAAAAAACGTCACCAATGCAGAGTTAGAATAACTTTTGCAATACAAATTTACTGCTGTTCTGTCTTCCATATTGTGTGCATACATACAAGGGACATATATTGCATGTGGAAAAGAGAAGCCAACTCAGATCTCAGAAACATACCTCTTACATGGGGGATATTCGAAGGTCTTATTATTGTTAAAAGTACAATGCCTTGACTTCCACTCTATTCAGTCTACCTGTTTGGCTTAGGGTTTTTCTCCTTTGATCTGCAAAATTACAGCCATCTCTGCTATGACAAGCTGGCACTCAGCCACAGTTCTGTAGAGATCAACTCTAGAGAGGCAGAAATAGTGTCCTTCCGGTCTGGTGAAGCTTTCTGAACCGTTGCACAAGCACCTGCTGGAAACAGAAGCTGGTAGCATCAGCTAACTAATCCTGAGCTCCTCTGCTTAGGCAGGTCATTTTCATAAGCTTCCCTACCTGTACCTATAGAACCACCAAGAGCCACTTCTTCAAAACTCACTTCCTCCCTATATAACTGTTGTAATTTTTCTTGTGAGATATTATTTATTCTAATCTATTGATTGCAAGTACAAATGTTCTGGGAGCTCATGGAGAGTTTGAAGGAAAGCTAAGGCAGAGGCAAAGACTCACGCCCTACATCTGAAGGTGAAGCCCCAAGAGTTGCTCCAATCCCTTAAAATGCAATTGTCACCAGCTCTGAAGAGAGTTGCCTGATGTTCTGTATAAACTATTTTGTTTTGTGAAAACTTGAGTGATATAGATACATCTGGTTAAATACATAATAATCTAATTCATGCCAGTTCCATCCTGACTTAGATCTCAAAGATGCTGAGATGAATACAGTGTAAGTCATGATAAGATTCCTGATTCCAAGACCCTGTGATCAGCTGAAGGAAGGGTTGCTAGGTACTTGAATTTAGTATTATGTGGAGTCCAGATTACTGCATTTAAGATGAAAAGAAAAAATAGTTTGACTATTGATGTTAGTACAGGGTTTCCTCCCAGTCAAGGGGTAGACAGCCTCAGTGCCTGGCCCTATCCTTCTCTGGCATAGCAGGCCTATATACACAGGGGTGGACAGCCTCAGTGCCTGGTTATACCTTCTTCAGGCATAGCTGGTCTATACACAAACTCCTCTTTAAGCAGCAGCTCAGTGTAACTTTCAGTCCCTGTCCTAATGGGTCAATCTCCAATCCATCCAGTCCTCATACTGGGTCCTGATCACCTCAGGACTACTCAGGTACTAGGTGTGTCATAGAATTGATTTGCTTAAAGTAAATTATTTAAAACTCATTTCCACTGCTATAAGGTAATCACACATGACCTAAAATATACCTTTTAAGAATAGATTATGGAATGCTTACCAGTCATCACATTGGAAAGGATTAGATAACAGCCCTATGTGTGTACTATAGTCAAAATGCATCCATCTTACTCTACACATAGGAAAATATAAATAAGATGCTTATGAAACTGAATTAGCTTGGAACCCAGTTGTAAATTGGGAGCTAGCTGAAGGGACTCAATCTATTCCCGGAATTTTGAGCAAAGTGATCACATAAAGAATGCAAGCACTTCCTATGACACCATGAGGGTAGAGGTGACCCTATGAAATATGGAGTTGACCCCACGTAGGATGGAGGTGACCTTTATAATCTATTCTGGACTTATGTTTAATGGATAAATGGCAAGACCAGTGATGCCCTAGGCTGAAAACATTCAGGGTCACCTATATGTGAAGGGTAGATGAAAATGAGAATTACGGAGAAATCAAGATGTTAAATGTGCATTGGTGATATAGTATCTAATGGCAGTGTGGAGAGGATGCCTCATCCTGCTCCTGGTGCTAAAGAGCTAAGAAACTGTTAAGAGAACAAAGCATGCAGTGAACAATGTCTCCATACTGCATCACCTCCACAGTATTGTCAATTATGGTTTGAATTAGAATTACACCTATATGCTCATATGTTTGAATTATGGTTTGAGTTACAATCACACCCATATGTTCATATGTTTGAATGCTTAGTCACCACAGAGTGCAACTTTTTGAGAAGGGTTAGAAGATGTGGCCTTATTGAAGTAGGTGTGGCCTTGGAGGAGGTGTGTCACTAGAGGTGGTCTTTTAGATTTCAAAATCCTACTCCAGGCTCAGTCTCACCCACTCTACCTAAAACTTGCTGATCAGTAGAATAAAAGACAGAAATCAATAACAAAAACTAAAGAAACTATACAAATACATTGAGATTAAATTATATACACTTAAATGACCAGGAAGCCACTAATGAAATCAGAGAGGAAGACTTTTTAAATCTCTACAATCAAATAACAATGAAAGTTCAACATACTAGAACCTTTCTCTCATAAGACAAAACAGCAATGGCTGTTCACATTAAAATTTTAGACATATCTCACATAACTTCATAGTGTACCATCTAAAGTATGAAATCATAGATGTCAAGAAATATTAAAGAGAAAATTGATAAAATGGAACACAAAAGAATATGGAATTACTCATAGGACTGCTCCTTTGAAAACCTTGAAAAGATTGAAAATCCTTAGCCAATCTACCAAAATAAATACAGACAACAGCAAATTAATAAAATTAGTGATTAAGGACAGTTGCTACCAATTTCTATGACAGTCAGAGAACCATGAGAAGATATTATGAAATGGTATATTGCAAAATATTAGAAAATGTAGAAGAAAGGAATAAATTATTAGATGTGGAAACCCTTTTTAAATTAAGTCAAAGGATATAGAGAACATAAAGAAATGCACAACCAACAGTGAGATTAAAAGAGTGATAAATAAACTACCTAGAATAGGAAGGAAAAGAATATAACAAACTCCTTCCATGAAACTAGCATTAGCCTGACACAAAATTCTAATAAAAAGAAAACCTCATTTTGCTGTCACACTATACTGTTTTTATTCATTCATATGTGTATTGATGTCAACAATTGTTCAACATCACAGATCATTAAGGAAATACCAATTAAAACTAATAAAATATAACCTTATGTCTGTTATGTCTTTTTTAAAGCTATAAAGACTAACAAATGTTGGTAAAGATTTCTCAAAAGTAAAATATTAGCCAATGTAGGAAGGACTATAAATTTGTATAGATATTATAGAAAAACCTAAAAATAGTGCCTGAGAGATGACACAGTGATTAAGAGTGAACACTGATTGATCTTCCATAGGACCAGAGCTCAGTTCTCAATATCCAGGTCAGGCAGCTTGCAACTGCCTATAACTCTAACTCCTGAGAATCTGATACCTCTAGCCTCTGCATTTTTCATGTGTTCATGCTTTCATACACATATGTACATACATACATACATGCATACAAACATACATACATACATAATTAAAAATAAATATTTTCTAAAATGAAAAATAGAAGTCTCATGTCATATAACAGCTATACATATACATATACATGCATATACATGTTCATGTCCAAAAGAAATGACACGAGCTTCTTGAGGGGGTACCTGGGCTTTCATTTTCAATTCAGTTTTTGTGATAATTAAGATATAGAATTATAAAAATCGACACAAAGAATATTCATTAGCTCAGATTAACTGATTATTTGACTATTTTACCCAGATAATGTCAAAATATACTTCTAAAATATTCATAATTCAGATATTCTCTCTCAAAAACACAACCTTAATTTTTATTATGTATCAATAATACTTGTTGAAATAATTATTTTACTAGATAGCACTCTTAAAAATATAGCATTTCATCCAAATAATATATAATGATAAGCAAAAATAGAAATCTGGCACATGAGGTTGAGAACAAGAACTTCATCTGACAGTTTTACATTGTGTCTGTTCCAGGGAGAGCAGGGAACAAAAGTGATCTCAGCATCTATCATAACAATGGACTTTACTGGTCATGTTAACATTTTTATCACATGTGCCACCTATTTGCTTGGCGGACATATGGAAAGACTCAGTGCTAAATCAAAAGTTTATTATGTTAGTAGTAAAAGCAGGCAGAGGCAGCCCCAAAGTACAGAAATAATTCAACATCAATGGGGCCAGAGCGACAATACCCATGTACAAATACCTCTGCCTCATGCCCTTCCAATAAACAACCATGAGGGACATTCTGCATGTTTCTCCAAGGATTGTTCAAAAAACACATCATTATCCAGAGTAGAAATAATTAGAGCACAGTCTTAATTTTCCTTATGAACCAGACTTCAATAGGCAGTAAGTTGCAAGTAAGTACATGCCTTCATTTCAATGGTACTACTTGATGGGGCTGGATGACAACTACCCCTGAATAACCATTACTAGATAAGAAATATTTTCAGCACCCTAAAAAGTTTATTCATGACCTTCATAACCTTTCTCTGCCTTTCCTTCTCCCTTCCCTCCATGTCTGTGCTGGGAAATCATTTATTTGATGTGTGTCTTGGGTTCTTGTTCTTCCATTATTGATTAGGTTTTCCATTTCTGGAATTCCCCACTAACAAATAGGGCCATATGAGTAGTAAAGTTCATACTTCCTGGCCCACAGTTTTTTAATTCATCATTCATATATTTTATATATTTCTTTGTCCCTTTTATTACTTATAAGTAGTATTTGTTGTTCCAGAAAAAAAGTAAGACTAAGATTGCAGGGTTATGCAAGAAAATTTCAGGGTATATTAACAGTTTTGAAAGTTATAATTCTGAAAAAATACAAAAACAATAGTCACTTGCTGAAAAATGTACACTGGTTCAAGATGCAATGAATCAGTCATAAAATTAATAATGTTAAGGAAAAATTAAAACACACTGTACTTCTACATATATTAATCTGTAAATTCTTACTCAGCTTTTAAAAGAATTAACAAAATTGTTATAAAAATCAACACAATATAAAATTAGGGAAGTAGAATTTAATCAAATTTATTGTGTCTTAAATATACATGTGTAATTTAAGGTATCCAGAGTGGAGATGATAAGGGGAAAGGTCATCTTTACGTAGAGTTACAACTTCTAACTTTACATCCAAAGTGGGAATTAGGAAGAACAGTGCCCTGAAACATATAGTGGAAGAATGGATTCCAACTGTGTCTGCTGATGGATGTGAAACCATTGTTGGAAAAAGAAGTTGGATTTTTATACCTGTAGTGGCTATTCCTGGTTGTCAACTTGAATATATCTGGAATGAACTAATCAAGAATTGGAAAGCTCACCTATGATCCTAATGTGGAGGCTCAGAGATACAAGTTTCTGACCTGAATCTAGGCATGGAGATCTTAAAGCATAATGTCTATGAATTCCAGAAGATTAAGACAAGGAGATCTCCGAGTTCAAGGTCATCTGGGATTAAAAACTCAGTGGCACATACCTTTTTTTTTTTTTAAGATTTACTAAAGAAGACAAAGACCAACCTACAATTCTTTTTTAAATTTTATTTTCTAAGTTTTTTTATTTACATTCAAAATCATTTCACCTTTTCCGTTTCCTCCCTCCCCGAAAGTCCCATAAGCCCCCTTCCCTCCCTCTTTTCCCCATTCAACTCCCCTCTCACTTCTCTGTCTCAGCATTCCCCTACATCCAGTCTTTCCAGGACCAGGGGTCTCTCCTTCCATCTTCTTGGAAATCTATTGATATGCAAATTGTGTCTAGGGTATTCCAAGATTATGGGTTAATATCCCCTTATCAGTGACTGCATACCATGTGTGTTCTTTTGTGATTGGGTTACCTCACTAAGGATGATATTTTCCAGTTCTGACCATTTGTCTAGGAATTTCATGAATTCATTGTTTTTAATTGCAGAGTAGTATTCCATTGTGTAAATATACCACATCTTCTGAATCCATTCCTCTGTTGAGCGACATCTGGGTTCTTTCTAGTTTCTGGCTATTATAAATAAGGCTGCTATGAACATAGTGGAGCATGTGTCCTTATTGCATGCAGGTAAAGCCTCTGGGTATATGCCCAGGAGTGGTATAGCCGCATCCTCTGGGAGTGTCATGCCCAGTTTTCTGAGGAACCGCCAGACTGCTTTCCAGAGTGGTTTACCAGCTTGCAATCCCACCAGCAGTGGAGGAGTGTTCCTCTTTCTCCACATCCTCACCAACAACTCCTGTCTCCTGTGTTTTTGATCTTAGCCATTCTGACCTGTGTGAGATGGAATCTCAGGGTTGTTTTGATTTGCATTTCCCTAATGACTAAGGATGATGAACGTCTCTTTAGGTGCTTCTCAGCCATTAGATATTCTTCAGGTGAGAAATCTTTGTTTAGCTCTGTACACATGCCTTTAATCTTGGTTACACCCTCTGCTGGAGACCTACAGCCTTTAATCTGGGCTACACCCTCTGCTGGAGACCTATATAAGTACATTAGAAGAAGATTCTCTGACTCTTCCATTCACAGCTGCCTCGTGAGACTGAGCAACTGCTAGATCCTTGGACTTCCATCCACAGCTACTGCTGACCATTGTTGGAAAGTTTGACTACAATCTGTAAGCCATCTACAAATTCCCTAACTATATAGAGACTACTCATACTTTCTGTGACTCTAGAGAACCCTGACTAATACAATACCCAAAGAGTTAGACAGCAGCAAGTGTTGCACACCAACTCACTGCTTCCTTGCTCCACCCCTCTTCCTGCTTTCGTTTTAACTGGTTAGTTTTTCAGTCTCCAAAAACAATATGATGTAAATGAGGATGCACATGAGGATAGACATGAAGATGCACATGAGTATGTACATGAACATACACATGAGGGTGCACATGAGCATACACATGAGGATGTACATGGGCATACACATGAGAGTGCACATGAGAATGCACATGAGGATGCACATGAGGAATCATAACTAATTGTTTTCCTACTATTTCTGGTTCTTTTGATTTGTTGGCTTTGGTAGAGGTGGATATGCACGTAAAATATATTCAATACTGAAAGTGTAAAACTTTGTGTGAAACTTCACAGCTTCCATTTCAAATGCCAGTTCTAACTGTATAAGTTCACTAAACTGCATAAACTTTGGGTCTGGTTATTTTTGGTCTGTGATGTTTTTTATTTATTCAAAAGGTTTTCTCATAAGAAAGTTTGTTTTAAAATCTTACAACGAAACCCATGACTATAAGCAATTAATAAGTCTAATAAAAACATTTTAAAACTTTTTAAATGTAAATTGATTCTAATCCACAAAGCTATAACCTGTTAAGAAAGGCTACAGTTTGATATGTGTGACCTTCTCAACAGAAAATGACAGCTTTCTGACTCAGTAAGAGCTAAGAGAGTCCTGGGCTGTGAGGAGCAGAACTGCGTGAGACAATATGTCTTTTGTATCCTTGCTTTAAAAAAATCCAGCTGCAGGAAAGTGTGGAAAATGGGAATCCATGCTGGGTATTAGATGTTCCATGTAAAATAAAATGAAAAGCCATAGGTGTTATAAAGACCTTACAGAAAAGTACTCTTATTAGATACAGATACCTTCTGATACATACTCAAAGTAAATATATTTGGGGATTATAACACTGGGAGAAAAAAAGGGAAGTGATGTCAATTCAACAGGATTGGGAAATATGTCTATAAATACTGAAATTTGGTGATTGATTCCATGGACTCGTTCCTGTCTCCTTTTGTATGTGAATCATACAGAACACAAAATTTAAAATAATGTTTTATAATGGTTATACTTTACAGAGCATGGGGAATACATGAGTTAATGTTGTAAGAGGACTGAAGCTGGCCTGCTATACACATTTTAAGAAACTATTGTTTGACATCTGCTGCGACAAGAAGAATCGCTTTTCTTTAAGTCTTGCCTCTGGTTGTTTGACTACACTCTAGTGGAAAGCCACACATCTATGAATATAGGGAAAGGACAAGTTTGACTTGGGGAATGGGAAAGAAACGGTCACAAGTTGAGTGAGTAAGGAAAACAGTGGATCAGAGAGAAGTTGAAGGAGGGGCAGATACATTCAAAGTTCAATATATGAAATTCTCAAAGAACTAATGATGATATTTTTTATAAACTGATAATTAGGATCCTCTTGCTCTTGACTCCAGTCCAATCAGGACCAACTAAGATGGTGTCTTTTGGGAGATCTCTTACCACACTTGTGCCTCACTCTGTTCAGGCTAGTTTGGGTTCCAGACCCAGCACGTTCTCCACTTTCTCATTAGAGTTGCTCAGATCTGGAAGTACTGATACCAGCTAGTGCTCAAAATATTTTGAACTACCCAGTATCCTACAGTTGTGCTTTAAAGTGAGGTTATTGATCGATAGCAAGCACTTACAGCAACAAAGTACTGTTTTGTAGAAGTCCTCCGACTAACATACAATATTCTAAATCAGAAGAGTAGGGATGCTTGCCCTTGACTTCCTTCTCTTAGTAGGGAAGAGCCCACCAACTCTTTTTCTTAATTAACAGAGTTTAATTCCATCCATAGTTTAGCCCTTATATCCCACCCCAGATTATGAGATTATGAACAGAAATGAGTAGTCACTCTAAAACTATCTAGAATGATCCAAATGAGTAAATGTTTCTGAAAATTCAGCCTAGGAGTTTCAAGACTCTAGTGTTTAGTAGGAGCTAATTTCAAGACACCAGGACTAACTTACTGATACTATAATCTTACTGGGTATATTATGAGACCAAAAATCTAGGTGAATCTGACCCCAAGGAACTAAGAGGTCTATGTATAAGCATTTGCCTTCACACTGTCCTTGGCCGGGGCATGGCCTTACAGTCTGTGCCTCTGGTTACTCCCTACTTTCAGAAGCCATCAAGCTTGAATGACAGGTCATAACTTGGGCTTCATGTGTTATCTGCTCAATGATTCTGTGGGCAGTTAGATCATGTGACTGCCCATATTTGAGGAGATATAAGAATTGTTTTTAAATATGAGTGAAGGGGAAGAGAACCTCTGATGGACATCTCTAAAGTACTCTATAGCAGGCTGTACAAGAGCACATGCTGTCTAAAGGAAAGCCGTTGTGATGATAGATACATCCTCTCAGAGGCCAGCTCTCGCACCTAGCTTTGCATTCTTGATGCCACCCACTCAAGCTACAAAGCCATTTAAACCTATGCTTCTGTTTGTTTGATTACACATGTATGCACATATGCTTAACTATGTTGTATGTATGATAAATTAACCTGTGTGCTGTGCATGATGTATGTACATAATGTTGACAGGTATTCACAAAGTCTTCACCATTTCAGTAATTTAACTAGGAAAATTCTATACCTAAGAATAGGTAAAGGAAATACTGGAAACTCCAGAACTGCATAAGCACAGCCCTGGTTAGTTCATGGTTAGTGCATGGTTCATCTTTTCTTTAACCACAAAGACTATTTTCAAGCAATCATACTACTTTATTTCATCAGAATTTTTTCTCTGTCTCTAAAATATGATATTTTCCCCCATTTTTATAAAAAATATGAGTTTATACCTCTACATATTTTCTGGACCACTGAAAATAAAATAATACCCAGAGCTATTCACCTCAAAAGACTTTCATAACTATCTCCTAACATAAAGCAATTTTGCTTCATTTTAGTGGTCCTATTTAGATAGCATAATACAGGTATTGGCATGTAACTCAAGTTCATTTTTCTCAAGTGTTCTAAAAAGACCATCAAAGAAAGATTTTTACTTACATGCTCTTTCAATTCATTTGTAAAACAAACAGAGAAATTTGTTCTACAGTTTCCCAAAGGGTGGGTTTAGTTGAGTATTTCCTTGGAGTCTGTTTCAAAACACTCCACTTTTATATGTGGTAGTTTGTTTTTATTAACTAGATGAAAATTAGAATCATTTGGAAACAAGGAATATCAATTGAAAATTGCCTCCATCATGATGGTATCTCAACACATCTGTAGGGCACTTCATAGATAATTGTGTCTAGTTCACACTGTGGGCAGTGACATCCCTAGATAGGTAGTCCTGTATTATATAAGAAAGCAGGCTGAGCAAGCCATGGGGAGCAAGATAGTAAGCGGCATTCCTCCCTGGTCTCTGTTGCATATCCACATTCATGTTTCTACTTGAATTCTTGCTTTGACCTCCCTTGATGACAGACTGTAATCTATAAGCCAAACAATTCTTTCTTTCCCAAGTTGATGTTGATAATGTTGTTTATCACAGAAAACAAACCAGTTGATAGATACATTTAGATGATTGAAAAACAAAACAAACAAACAAAAACAACAACCAGATTACCTCCTTTAGAAGCAATGGTAAATTCACATTAGATAGCACATAGAGTCACATTGCCCCTGAAATGGGTTCTTGCCAGTGTTAAGTGGATCTATTAGAATGTTGCAAAACGTTAATCATACCAATCTCATTTTAGATACATCATTTAATTTCAGTATTTCTCACTTCCCTTTCCTCTCTCTAGCCCCCATATCCATTCCATTCTCCTTCAAATTCATGACCTCTTTTTCATTAGTTGATATTACATTCATATATGTATTTATAAATATACATACACATTCCTAACTATAAGCTATTCAGTCCATATATTGTTACATATATGTACATTTTCAGAGCTGATTGCTTGGCATTGCACAACAAGTTGATATGATCTTCCCTAGAGAGTATCACTTTTCCCACTCCCTAATTTAACCATTTGCCTGTAATCCTTTGTATAAAGTTGAGGATTTATGGGATTTTTCCTAGCCAGTTTGGAATATTTGTTCATATCAGTCTTGTTCAGCTCATGCTTGGAAGGTCTTGATGGTGAGACTTCATGAGTAAAAGTTCTGATGTTACTTAGAGACACAGTCTCACAGAAAACTCCTGATCCTCTAGCTCATCAAGGAAACTTATCTTTGCAACGAATTTATTTTCTTGATAATTAGCTGTAATTTTTTCACAAAAGCTTCTTTAATTTCTCATGTCAAATTCTCCTGTGATGTAACTATCGTATACTCTGGCTCTTATATTGTATAAATGGTACAGGAAAGAAGGTTCAAATATTTGACTCTTAACAATTTTCAAATATTATCCCCAATAGATGACAATTAGCTTCTCAATACTATTTTTTTACTATGAAATCATGTTTCTAAATACATTGCTGGGGTTTATCCACTATGATAATGAAGCTTATCAATATGTGAACTGTCCTGTTTCAGTCAAAGAGGTTCCATGAATGTTGCCTCTCGAGTCTTCCTGACATGACCTTATTATTCTGTGATGGCTTCCTTACTGTCTAGTGAGACAAAATGTTCCCAGCTCAAATTGTACATTTCCAGCCAAGACCTATAATCAGCCATTTCCCCAAGAAGCCTTGGCTCCTTTTACTGATGAATGATATATAATGACTACAATTTGGGTGTTACGGGTTTTCATTGCTACTGAACTGTCCATTGTTTCTAAGCCTTCTTGTAGATGGAGATAGATAATATGCATTTATAAATTATAGGGATTTTTACCTAACCTCATCAATCTCACATCTGTTTCAACTTTATCCTACACTGAAAATTCAGGTTCTCATGACACTACTTCAATTAATTATATTTTTTGTCACAATCAGTCACAAAACAGCTGCACAACAGTCTTCAATTAACAATAGAAGGACTAGGAAAAATTACAATTACTGACTGCAGGTAAGAATTTGTCTTCTGTTCTTTTGTCCCTGAGTTATTCAGCCTCAGAGATATGCAGTAAAAAATGCTGAGGCACAAAGTGCTTGCAATGGCATTTATGCTACTATCTCATTGTATATGTGCCTGACACCTTCACTGTCAGCAAACTGCAGGCTCATTATGGGAACTAAGAGAGCTGAATGTCTGCCATTTTCTCAGCCAGAATCACAAACAAGAAAAAGATGAGCCTCTGTTTTTTTGAATGAGTGTCAACATTGAGGTTATCTAACAGTGTTGAGAGTTCTCCATCAGCTGCAGTCCCTGCTCCAGGTGAGTCAAAGTCCCTAGTGTGTCAGAACACTTAATCATCACTGTCCATCACTAAACCACATTCCATGAAGAAGAAGGATAGAGGGTAAAATTCATACATTTGTTTATTATTAGAATTTTTATTACATTTATTTCTCTGTGCATGGGGTACAGGCAGGGTGCTTGTGCTGCTGCATGTGTGTAGAGACCAGAGAACAACTTGTAGAAGGTGGGATCTAGCTCCCTCATTCCACCATATAGAAGTGGAACTCAGGTTATTAGGCACTATGCCAAATACTTTTACCTACTGAGCCACCTCACTGGCCCCAAATTTTTACTTTTATGAAAAAAATGATATGCATAATTATTGTAGTTACATCATCTCTACCTCTCTCACATACCTCTTTAACTCCTCCCATGTATCCTTATTGTCTCTTGAATTTGTAACCACTTCTTCAGTTTGTGTGTGTGCACACACACACACAAACACACACACACACACACACACACACACACACACTGAGTTCATCTTTATGTGAGAAGCCAATATAGTTGACTTCTTTGTTCAATAAAGTAACATCAAAAATGGGAGCATTTCTTTGAGAGAAATGGTAAATTCTGGAGAAAACAAATGAGAATATTGGTTCTTCTTCAGGAACCATATACATTTTCTGTTGCTGTAGCAACATTGCTACAATTGTACATGTGTGAAGTCATGAAGTAATGAAGCATTTTACTCATAATGCTGATGGCTAGAGGTCCAAAACCCACATCCTGCCAAAGCTCTTTAGATCCATTGGTGGAAAAATAAAACAAAACAAAACAAAACAAAAGAACACACATGGTATGCAGTCACTGATAAGGGGATATTAACCCAGAATCTCGGAATACCCTAGACACAATTCTCGTATCAATAGATTTCTAAGAAGATGGAAGGAGAGACCCCTGGTCCTGGAAAGACTGGATGTAGGGGAATGCCAAGACAGAGAAGTGAGAGGGGGTTGAAGGGGGAAAAGAGGGAGGGAAGGTGGCTTATGGGACTTTCGGGGAGGGAGGAAACGGGAAAGGGGAACTGATTTTGAATGTAAATAAAAAAAAAACTTAGAAAAAAAAAAACAAAAAGAACCAAAAGACAGCAGCAGGAGCATTACAAGAGAATGCCTTGCTTTACACCAACCACTCTGGCAAGAACCACTCCCACAGGCCAGCATTAATTGATACCAAGGGCTGTGACCCCATGACCTAATAACCATGTACTAGGTTGCATCTCTTAAAAGTTCTACCACCTCAGAATAGCCATCCTGGAGACCAACCTTCCAACTAGAGATAACCTTTTGGAGTCATTTGAGCCTCATCCTAACTGTCTTTGGCCAAGTAGAGGTGCGTATGGTTACTAAGCTAAGAAGCCTGGGAGTCACCTTTCCTCAATGTGGTCTAAAAAAACATACTCTTTGGCCTTATTGAGGAAGTTTTGCCTTTTTGGTGCCTGAGACCTGCAAGTATGAGAAGGATATGGTGGTATGGATATGGGACATGCAGTATGAGTGGTAGTGAGGTACAGCAGAAATGTCTGGAGACATAGAGAGAAACTACCCAAAGTTGGACAGCATAATGTGGTGACAAGAAGTTCAGCAAAGAAGAGAGTACATTGGGCTAATTCCCTATTTTGTGTTCTTCCCATCCATTCAATTTTACATGGAATTTTGAATAATAAATCAGCAATAGTGAGGAGAGCAGTGATTGAGCATGAGCACTCTAGTCTGAAGGCTTAACTCCCAAGCCCAGACACTAGCTGAGGTATATCTCTACTGCAGTTGCATCTCTCAGGTCAAATCCTGGCTCTGCCCTTGTGAGTATACATCTCTAGGCTCAGCGTCTGCATTTTGAATGGAACACTTTTAACTCTAGTTCAGTAGTTCATCTTAGTGATATATGTGAAGAGACATGTAGGGAAAACTCAAAGTCATACATGAAAAATGCACAGAGAAGTCTAGGTTTGCCAAAGTCAGTACATCTTAGATGGTAAACCTGAGAAATTCAGAAGGCCAGCACCATTTCTGCCCCAGGAGCTTTCTGTTTGCTGCTCTACAACGTGATGGCACTCATGCTAGGGCCTTTGACCACAGTGACTCTTGATTTGCTACCTGAATATGATCAGTGCCTAACCCCAAACTTCTAGAAAGAATGTGTCATGTCACATCACAACCATGAGAAGTGGACTCTGTGTTTCTTAAAATTCTTTCCATGGGTAAGGTCTCTATAGCTGACTCAACAATGGAATCTGAGACCCATTTTAGTTTTAAAAAAACTGGAGTCTTATAAAAACGCATTGTGTTGTACTTCCTCTGAGGGGAATCAACAAGGAAAATCCTGACTCTTCGGAAAGTAGAAGTTTACTTCCAAACAGTCAATTATAATGCAATAAAGTTCTATTCTATTCAGGGAATTCATTAGTGTTGCTTAGAAGAAATTAAAATGAATGTTCAAGAGATTCCTTTAGACTTGCAAGAATTTGAAGACAGTGTAAACATCAATGGGAAGATTACATTAGTGAGTGAACATGTTGAATACATTTACATTTTATGAATGGAAAGTGTTTCTTGAAATTACCACCAAATTGGAAATACTAAGGAAGATAAGTTATAGCCTGCCCACTGCAAATGCGAAGGAACTAATCAGGGGCAGAGGGACTGTCCTAATTGTCTTGGAGGCCATTTTGTTTCTACTTCCATGGCCACACAGGACTCAGCTGCTGTGTGTGCTTCTGACCAATGTAGGCCAGCTGGCCTAGGCTGGTAAAATATCAAATCTGTCAGCTAGTAAAATGAAAAGATCTTTGTGTTCAAGCTTGGTTTTAAGAGCTACCTGTGTAGTAATAAAATGTATGGTTCCAGAATTGTAAATAATCAAAGCCTATGTGATTGGCTACTGTTTCTTTATCCTGGAAAAAAAAACAAAAACAAAGCTGAACCATGGAGCTCCTGCCACCAGACTCAGTACATGATTGCCTTTTCTTTCTTTATTGGTGTCACTGGTGCCATCTTGACCCCCCCCCCCACACACACACACAAACACACATTGATACCCGTCTGCTTCCTACCACTTCTCCACTTCAAATAAAATCACCATATCTTGGCTTCTCCATATACACTCAGCTGCTCAGGTCTTAACTTTCCATACCAGACACCACTGCCCTTGATAGATATCTGCTCTCATTATCAGAGTCTGTTCTGTCATCAAGGGCTTCTCTGCTCCTAAAATGAAGTCACACAGTATATTTGAACCATAACCGTAAGTTCATATACTCATGTAATCTGATTGCAGCAATTCTTAACCTCATTAAATCTTCCAGTAGTACACCTTCCCCCATTGCTTGGGACCATCTAGTGTGTATTTTCGTCTTGTCATAATTAAATTCATGATCAGTACTACAGTTACTTCCTTTCAATTCAGATCAGTTTTGCTGTTCCACTCTTAGTTTGTTGTAATTATCAGGCCAACCTTTGAACTCTGGAAGAGCTGACCATGTACTGTTCTCATGACTGCATGGAACAAAACCGTATGTTCTGCCAGGAGCTCCAAAGAGACCAAGATAATGATCATGTTCAGAATGACCCAAGCCCTCTGGAACATGTGAGCCCCACTTTCCTTGTCTCCATGCCCAGATCTGTATCTCCTACTGTGTTACCAACATCAGCAGGTTGTTCTCCCTACATTAATTCAACAATTGCTTCTAATTTCTTTGAAAAATAGAATTTGTTGTTCAAGAATTCCTTTAGTATATCAAAAGGGGAAATTTTCTACTATTGTGGTACATTCCACTTTGCATGAGTCACTGTCTCCTTATACATGGGAGGGGATTTCTCATTTGAATATTTCTGAAGGAGCCTTGTTTCCTCTTCCATGGCTGTGCCCCATCCATCTCATCTGCTTTGGTCATCTGGATATCTGCTCTTTTCTTTCTTTTTTTCAATACTGGTCTGTTTGGTCTTTTCTTCTGATGCCCAAGAATATCTCCCTTCATTATCAACTCATGAACGTGAACTGAGTTTCAATTTTCTGACCAGCCACATCTCAGTCTTATTTGCCTCTGTTCTCTTCATGTTGAGTAACAGTTCACAAACAGGCTGGGGATGAGTCCTCTCCACCCAGTGTAGAACCTCCAGTGATGCTGTCTCTCACTGAGCATTCTTTCAGGGTATAAAACTGAAGCCACATAGTCTTGGTCTTTGGTCACGTTGCTGTCCCAGAGTTTCTGATGTTCCTGTACATTAAGATATAGGTGAGCCTCAATCCTGGTCCAATTCTGCCTGGTCAAGAGGCTTGAAACTCCACTATTGAAATATCTTTCAACTTTTTGCAGCATACGGATGCCCCAACGAGCCTGGGTGAAGATAAACCAATACTCTTCTTAATATAGTCTTGTTTGAATCAGCCCTTATAGGTAGTCAAAAGTGTATCAGCCAAATCCCACAAGCAATGGCTTAGATGAAAATCAAAAGCCTTCTCAAAGATCACAAAACTTATCTGATGATCAGCTTCATTTGTCACTAATGTCAAGAGACACCATATCTACACTATTATCGTCCAGGAACAGTTTCTACCAGTGGCATTGCTGTGAATAGAGAAAGCCAATTCTTTTACTTTCGGCTTTCAATCTAGGTACTGTCTAGGTACTACGTAAGTGTGCTAGGTAAGTGTACTAGACAAGTGCAGGCCTTGGCATTTCTTAACCAGGAAATATTCAAAGATCAACTAAATGCAAGCAGAAATACCCATTTTTGTTTCAAAATGCATGTAGTTGACATTCTGCCAGTCTCAGAACCTCACATTGCAAGACTATGGTTTTGTGGGTTTTATATTTTTTTTCAACCATGGCAGGGTTTATAAAGTTCTGGATTGCAGAATGTTCTCTTAGGTCTTCTGACCAGTCTTCACACTATGCAAATTTCATCTCATAGTGTGGAATAATCAAATGTCACTGGACAAGAATATAGATTTTCTCAAGCCAGGCAGCTTCTAAGAATGCACTTTCAATCTCACAGTAAACCTCCCAGATGGCACTGTACTTGGACATGTGTGAATCAAGGAATGATACAAGCTTTTCTCTTAAGCACAGAAAAAAACTCTCTCCAGGCTACTTTTCTGGCCCAGCCAACAATTGAGGTCTGTATACCCTCTAGACAAATATCAGAACAGCTGTAGTTCTCTATGGCTGTCTCACAGAGGTTGTTAATATGTTCCTGGTCCATACTACCCAGGGTTTTGCTTTTATACAGTAAGCCTAGCAAGTGCTCTTTAAGGGAAAGAACTATCTCATCTTCCAGGATTCCATTGTTTACCATGGCAAGCTCTTATTCTAACTGCAGCAGCCTGATCAAGCCACAAACACAAAGGAGTGTATCTCTGGGATTTCTATTCCATTTTATTTTTCACATGTGAATTTATAACAATGGTGCATTGGTTTTAGGGGTGTGTGTGTATGTTTGTGTGTGTGTGTGTGTGTGTGTGTGTGTGTGTGTGGTTTTGAAAGACAGGATATTGCTATGTAGCCTAGCTGTCCTGCTACAGAATACATAGCCCAAGATTGACTCAAATTCATGGTATTTGCCAGGTTTGGTGTTCCAAAATCTCTACAGGCATGTGCCCCCACCATGACTCACCATATCTTCATCACTCAGGAAACTAGAGTCTTCCCAATTGGGACACATTCATGACACAACTTTATTCTTTTCTGTAATTATGAGTAAAACTCAAATATGCATTTGTGAATGTTTTTTATTTAAATGTAAGATTTCAACTCATTTGGGTAAATACCAAAGTATATGATGATTGCTGGATCATGTGGTTAAAGTATATTAAGCTTTATTTTAAAAAAAACTGCAAAAATTACTTCCCATCTTACAAAGTGACTGCACCAATTCACACCATTTTTCTCAGCAATAATGAGCACTGCCCGTACTGCCCACATCCTCACAGCATTTGATGTCAACGTGATAGATTTTAGGTAACAGACTTTGTCTTGATCCATCTTGTGATGATATGACAAAATATCCATGACTTAAGCAACTTATGAATAATAGAATGTTTTGCTGGCAGTTAAGGCTGAGAAGTCTAAGCTCCAGTGCTGATGAGATGGCTTTGAATGGAGGATCCTGCTCTTTATGTCCAAGATTGTATCTTGCAGCTTCTGACATCTGAAATCAGGAACAATCACTCCTAACTCAGGAGGAAACAAAAAGTTAAAATTGACACATGAACCCAGACATGGCCCTTAGTGGCAGCATGGGCTGGGGTTTCACCAAGTCCTCAGGTGTCAGCACAAGTCGTAGACATGAAACAGCATGGGTCTGTGTCAATGTCTGTGGCTCATATTACCACCACAGGTCATGTGGATGTCTCTGGTGTGGAATGTCACCTGGGACCATGTTGATGTCCAAGGACTGTGTAGAGCTAGCCCTACCCCCGCTAGGTCTGTGGCACTCTGGAAGCTGTCCCCATGCCTCCCTGGCTCCCATGCCAGCACAGTAGAGCTGCCCCTGGTTGCTGGAGTGCTGCTGAACCAGTCTGAAAGTGTATGGGAGCTGGCCCTGCCACTCATCTACCAGTGAGGTGGCATGGGCCAGGGAGGGATGCACTCCCCAACTCTCACATGGCCCTGGGTTCATGAGAGCATGAGAGCTGGGTCCCTTTCTGATGGCTGCACTTGGGAAAGTGGTGGCTATGATGGTAAAGGGAGGTGTGAGCTGTCCCAGAGTATATGAGAGCAGGAAAGGTGACCCTGCCCCCTTGACAGCTATGGCACTGGGTGAACTAACTGGGGCAGTGTTGAAGAGCTGGTGATGTGGGCACAGGAGAACTGGCGGGCTGAACAACTCAGCTAAGTTCCAGGCTCAGGTAGAATGCTTTGAGTTGACTCATGCCAGCATCTACCCCATCTGAGATCTGCTGAAGTGCATGAAGGGACTAGTCCTGGAAATCCAAAACCGTATGGTCTCTATGACACAGAGCAACAACAGTATATTCAGAAACACTGTATTAATAGTGTAGCAGAATCCGGAGGCCTTGAAACACACCAATGACTCACCGTAATGAAGATAGGTGTGGACAAAAGGGTATACCGTGTTACACACCATAGCTTCCAGGACAAGGTTGGGGTTAGTTTGTTTGTTTTGTTTTTCTATCTTGTTTTCTTTTCTTCTGTGGGCGAGGTTTCAGGGGCAAATACAAAGGAACAGGGAGATAAGTGGGATTGTGGTGCAAGTTGTGTAATTCTCCAAGAATCAATAAAAAAAATTTTTTTTCAAGGAATGAAAGGATGAAATAGCCAGGAAGTGATGGCACATGCCTTTAATCCCAGCATTTGGGAGGCAAAGGCAGGTGGATTTCTGAGTTTGAGGCCAGTCTGGTCTACAGAGTGAGTTCCAGGACAACCAAGGCTACACAGAGAAACCCTGTCTCAAAAAAAAAAAAAGGATGAATGATAGGAAGGAAGGAAGGAAGGAAGGAAGGGAGGGAGGGAGGAAGGAAGGAAGGAAGGAAGGAAGGAAGGAAGGAAGGAAGGAAGGAAGGAAGCCATAAAATTCTTTCACAATAATTTAAATCCTGTTTATAGGGAGAATTTCTTTCTTTTTTTTTTTTTTTTTTTTTTTTTTTTGGTTTTTCGAGACAGGGTTTCTCTGTGTAGCCCTGGCTGGCCTGGAACTCACTTTCTAGACCAGGCTGGCCTCGAACTCAGAAATCCTCCTGCCTCTGCCTCCCAATAGGGAGAATTTCTTATGGTCACCATTAATGTTATCACACTAGCCACTTCACCTCAATGTCTGGCCTTGGAAGGGACACATTCAAGCCATGACCTGTGTCCTAGCTCACCACTGTTGTTTTAATTAGCTTCTGAAGTTGAGAATTTTTCACATGCTTGTTTTCCATCGGTGTGTGTTTGCTTTGGAGAAATATACTTAGATTATTGATCCATTTTGTAATTGGGTGGTCTGTTTACTTACTGTTCATCTTCAAACATTCCTTGAATAATTTGATAGTAGTACTTTATAATGTATATGTTTTGCTTTTTAACAACTAATACTTCCTGTTAATTAAGTATCTATTTAAATGTTTTACTAATTTTTAATGGGTTATTTGTCTTTTTACTGTTGACTCATAAAAATATTTTTAAAATATCATGTACTTTAATAAGGTCTTATTGCCATTTGTTGTACAGTTTCTTAATAGTTTCTCTTAGTAGATACATTTAAATTTTAATCAAGTCAAATTTATCATTTTAGTATGGTCATGAATTGCTCAACAATGAAAACACATAAGTGCATTAGGAAACACTTCAAAGAAAATAGCATAGAAAATACTTATACAGCTTGCTATATACCTAGATTATATGGTATGGGTTTATGCTTATAGGTATGTGAGTATACATGTACATATGTGTGTGTGAGTGTATATGTGTGAATGTGTGTATGTATGTGTATGTATAGTATAGTGTACTGTATATAAAATAATCTATTGGTCTTAGGGTTCCAGGATAGAAACAATACAAAATTAAAGCAAGCACAGAAGAAAATGGTACAAACCAGAGACTTTATAAACATTAGCTGTATGAGTATACTGTTTTCCACAAAACCTGATTTTAGCATATGACATGGTATACTTGCAAACATGAGCAGTAAATATATTATACATATAATCAATAGCATAGTCATTTATTATTGAACATTATACAGCATGCTTAGCTTCATGTGCTCTATTTCGTGCAATTAGCAGCACAGCAGGTTTACTGACGCAGGCAACATTACAAAGACATAAACAACGTGTGTATTAAGATGTTACAGTGGCTAACTCCCTAAGTGACAGGAATCTTTCTACTCCACTATAATCCTATGGAACCACTGTAAGAAACCTCACAATATTTCTTAACTTTCTGCTCCATACTCAAGGCTATATACATGGCCATCACTGTCTGGAAGCAGAGTAGCTGTTAAGGTCCACATGAAACTATCCTGAGACCAAGTCTGTGAAGATTCCCCTGTGGAGGAAAAGAAGAAGTTCATAAGACTATCCTAGCTATGGTTGTTATTTCTGTGATGAAACACCATGACCAAAACAACTTGGGATGGAAAGGGTTTATTTGGCTTACATTATTATTAGTGATTCCAAATCACTAACTGAAATTGAAGGAAGTCAGGATAGGCACTCAAACAGGGTAGGAACCTGCAGGTAGAAGTTGATGCAGAGGACATTAAAAAAAAAAATTCCTGCTTACTGGCTTGTTCATCATGGCTTACTCAGTCTGCTTTTTCATAGAACCTAGGACTACCAGGTGCCCAGGGATGGTATCACTCACAAGGAACTGAGCCTTCCCTCATCAATCACTAGTCAAGAAATTGCCCTACAGTAGGATCTTATGGAGGCTTCTTATCATTTGAAGTTTCCTTCTTTCAGATGACTCAAGCTGTGTTAAAATGACAAAAAAAGTAGCCAGGGCACAAGATTCACAAAGCTCCCAAGATCCTTACAAGGCCCTTCCCCATCAGATATCACAATCACAACTATATAAAAAAGAAACAGTTGACTGCGTTGGTAATTCTCATTATTAACTAAAACACAGTCACACACACACACACACACACACACATACATACACACACACACTTTTTTGTATTATACTTTGTTCAGCTTTGATATTTATTGGATTAATTTTGTGTAGAGTGTGGAGCAGACTTGTAGAAGAATAAAATCCTAATTCTTCGGGCTGTATTGTAACTGAGTCATGGGTAGGATTAAGTGAAGACAGGAGATATGACTTAGAGGAAGGGCTTCACGGAGACAATATGAATTACAATGGAAATGTATAATGATCAGATCATGGGGTGGGACATTTTAAGACAAAGTCATGGAAAAAGAAAAAAGAATAGTGTATATGAAAGACTCAGTGTGCTTAGCAAGCCATTGTGTCTATGTGGTGTGGAGAGGAAAGTCAGTGGGGAAGACATTTAAAGACACAGAATATCATATGTTACCATCCTTCTTTACTCTAACTTCCTGTGAAAATCTATCCAGCCCTACCTGTCTGCACATTTACTCTTTTAGCTTAGCCTTCAACAAATATCAGGGCATGCTGGCTTCCTCATTTTCTCACAATTTCTCTCAACCTTCATCTTGACTCCCCTGAGCTATGTAATGGATATTGAGTCTCCCTGTCTCCCAGAGAGGTTCCACACAGAAAAGTCCTCACTGGCTGCTGAGGCCAGCACTAGGAAACATCTCACCCGACTCTTCTCAGAATCAGCATGAACTGTAGTGTAAGAAACTAAATATATTCTGAGCTGTTGCTATGCCTTCCCAGCTTAATCAGCTGGCTAAACAAAATTAAGTTTCTTCCTTTGTTTCTGGAAGGACAGAGCAGAAGTAGAGAAGATTCTGTGTGTACAAAAAATAAAAAAATAATAATAAAAAATAAACCCACAAGATTTTTTAGTCTCTTAATTTGCAGAACTTTATTTTTAAAAAGGCATATATAAAGAGAGAAATTATTCAGGCTGTATGCTGGCAACCGATTTAGTATTCATTTTAAATGATTTGTATGAGATTCAAGACTTTCCTGTAAATTTTCTCATGATTTATTTCATCAGCTAGCTCTTCACTTGCACTGAATGTATTTATATCCATGCAAATAGATCAGCAGAGATGCTGCTTTGTGACACGAGGTGGGGTTCCTTTATAAAAGTCTAATGATACTTGAAGAGACAGTGTAATGAAGGTCAGACAAGGCAGAAAGGAGGAAGGGGGGGTGCATCCGGAGGGGCAGGGGCAAGGACTGGGGAGAAAGGAGCTGGGGTTTTCAGAGAAACTGTAAGCTTGCCCATACTGAGTGAGCCTGCCTCTTATTTGCTTAGCAGGCTACATTCCATGGCACCAGGCTCTGCTTATGCAAAAGAAGCAGTTGCTTGACCTAATTGATCCCAAGGGTTAAAGCAGAGGAAGGAAGGGAGGAAAGGCAGAGCTGACACTCAAGCTAAGGAGGGAGAGGAAGCCATGAAGATGGTGTCAGTGAGGAACAGAGAAGGTTCAAAATAAAATTGAAAGACAAACAATAGACAGATGAAGGGAAGTACAAAAGGGAAAGAGAGAGAAGGCAGGGTCACATCTCTACAGAAGAGGTCAAGGTTAACACCAAGAGCTTTCTCTCACAGACCACCTTATTGGGACATACTAACCTCATGTATGACCTCATAATCCATAGAAACATGGAATTTCTTTCCCCTCCTGTGGCTTGAACACACTCTGCTGTGTAACACACCCAATCAACTAGAGGTACCATCCATAAAACCTGCACATGATGGATGACCCTATAGATCCTACAATGAGAGATTCAAATAACCACACCAATTAGTCTCTAAACTGCTACATGGTAACAAGAAGACAGCTACAGGGATGGTATCCCACTTCTAACTCAAAGGAGAAAATAGGGGCAAATCTGTTCAGAGTCAAAGAATAGGCTTCAGGCAACAGAGAAAGAAAAAGCAAAATAGAAGGTTCTCTAGTGCCCTCCTTTGTAGTAGGAGAAAATAAACAATGACTGAGCATGGGTCATGCAGCCAGCACCGTACTGGGTACTCCATAATGCCAACTGACCTGCAGAACTCAATCAACCCGATAGTTCTATTCCTATTTCCATAGACAAAGAAATGAAGCACTGGGAATTCTGTGCAATTTTTCAAACCACAACTAAAAATGTAAGTTAAGAGAAGTACCTAAACCAATAGGTCTCAAAGTGGATCCCAGCTCATCTTTTGTGATATTTTGTTGAGAACAATGTCTGAAAAGTTTCTGGATGCCCTGTGAGGATGACACTATTCTAAGAAGGAAAATTAAGTGTGATTCTGGAAAATAGAAGTGATGCTATGGAATTGGTGACCCTAGGTGAATGGTTCACTCAAGGACACAGAGACGATGATATCCTGATTTAATACGAGAGAGAGAGAGAGAGAGAGAGAGAGAGAGAGAGAGAGAGAGAGAGAGAGGTTTTAGGTATAAGAGTGATTCAAATTTATCTCCAAGCCATGATTTTGTCCAGGCCAATCCCATTTTTCTTCCCTAAGCACATGACAGATGACATTTATCAGGCCTGTTCTGTGTAACAGATAAACATAGGATGAATCCATGGAGTGCACATTTATTTAATTGAGGGTAACATAGCCTGTTACAGGTCACTAATAGATTGGATCACTAATATGGAATCAAAAATAATTCAAAAGAGATGGATCAAAGCCAGTAAAACTGACATTTACAGAGATAAATATAGAGTCATTTACCCAACAAATATTGTGGAGGGCAGGAGGTCTTCAGAAACCTGGCTACTTCCTACAGGTTAAAAGGAACTGATATCTGAGTTGGTTGTCAAGAGTAAATAAGTTTTTAGACAAAGAAGGCAGCATAAAACACTTATGGAAGAAGGAATGGCATGAGCCAAGACCTAGAGGCACAGAATGATCAATTTGGGAGAAAGAAGGCTATACTATTTTTTTCTATAGGTGTGCACTGCAGATCAACGTGTGTCAAGTAAGAGACAGGTACTAGAAACACAGGCTTGATGAGGCCATTCACAACACTGGACAGATTTGCACTAATTGCTACAAAGGAAAACAGCAGTTTGGAGAAGTTTACCATGTAGCTGAGACTTGCCTTAGATTAACAAATAGTGTCAAAGAGGACAGCTCTGTTCATGGATAGAGGTTGTCCTAAAATGTCATCTATTGCAAACTTAAATCCCAAGTTCATAAATTTATATAATGATACTATTTAAAGGGAAGCTACTGAGGGGGGAGGCACATGATAAGAGTTAGAGAAATCATAAAGTCACAGCCCTCATGATGGTATTAGTTGATCAGAAGAGGATAGAAATAATCTGTTCTTTGCTTCCTCCACCATATTCCACCCCGTGATAGCATCCACCATAGGATGACCAAACAAAAATTACACAATCTGGTATCTCAGTCTCTAGAACATTTTAAATTACCCAGTCTTAGGCACTTCTTTTTTTAACCATCATTAGCGGACCAAATGAACCATTCAACCACCAATAGCCCAGGTTGCTGCAACACTCATTTCTAATATCTAGGAACTAGCTTTATCAGAGTATGTAAGTCCCCATGGTTATTCTACACAGAAGGACTTCACAGAGAAGATGACAGCTTGACAAGGACCTCATCCACACGAGTGAGCCATTTTTCAAAGGGCAACAGTCAGTTTTACTGGTGAAGGCAAGCAAAAGCAAGAACTTTCATATGCTTCTCTACCATGAACCTCGTGGTACTACCACAACTCTACCAGGTTGCACCTTCACCTCTGAGAATTGAGGAACAACCACAGATGTTCTGTCTAAATTCCATAGGGTTGTTCAGATACCCAGATGAAGTAAATCTAGAATAGATTAAACTTGTCCCAGAATGCCCCCTCCTAAGGCAGCATATCTAACAGATCTCTCTCTTTCTCACATGGTTTCTTTCTGTTCTGATCTCAAATACAGTGACTTATACCACAACTGAATATTCAGGTCTAGCACCATACCTACCTCCTAAACCTACTGTCAGTGGTCAGGGCCCAGCAAAATATCGCTCACAGGCTAGCAACTCTTGATCATTTACCTCTACTGCATCACCCTGCCTCTCTCTACACTGAAAAATGGAGTGATTCCAGAAGGCAAGGCTTGGAGCTGAAAGGAAACAAAACACTTAGGTACCACCACCAGCACCATCACCACCACCACCAGCAGCAACAGCAGCAGCATCCTCATCAGTATCATTATGAGATCTGCTAAAATATATCACTGATTATACTATTCCAAAAGCTCTCTGCTGTTTGTCTGGTTCATTTACCTCCCAGACCCTGCCAATATTTCTGCCATCATTTTGCTATCCTACCTGACACTTTCAATTTGTTTGAACTCACACCCATTCCTTACAATCCTATGTCTCCAATATCATGATCCCTAAAAGGGAAAAATCCTTCTCCTACTACTTGGAGTCAACATATTTTTTACTAATATTCAGCCCAGATTTCACCTCCTGATAAGGTTGTTTCTGCTCCAGATAGTCTGTTTTGTTGGATTCTTAGGCACACAAGTGAGACCCTCCATCATAATACCCTATCCCCAGGATGGGCCACATCCCTTGACTTATTTACATTACAGTCACAGCAACGATAAATACACAAAATCAAGGTAGAACTGGATAAATGTTCATCAAATGAATAAAGACTCTCCTCAAAGACTGAGAGTCTCTTTTCATCCTCTAGAATGTGTTTCCTCCTACATCTATAGCTTACACACTCTTTCACAAATCTACCCTATTAGGAATTTCCCAGGAGGGATTTAAAAACAAGGCTTTTCTGCCCTTCCTAGTTTGCCTGTTGCTGCAGAGCTCATCCCCTTACACATTTGTAACTTGTGTCATTTGTGGACAAGCATGTGCTGTGAACTCCTCCAGCAACAAAAGTCTTCTTTATTTGCTCAGAATGGAAAGTGCTCAGGTCCCGCTGAGGACCAGTCCCAACATGAATGTGCAGAGGGATGGAGTGAATAGAAAAAATTCTGGGCCAGCAAAGTACCACCTACCTCCAGCAAAAAGAAGGGCAAGCAACCTTTCCTTTTGTGCAGAATGAAATTTAAAACATAAAATAGAATAAATGTCTGTCTAATGCAGTTTTCACACTTTCTGTAAAATTTTAAATTAATTCTTTAATTATCTCTACTCTTAGGTTTTCTTTCCCTCTAAAAGCAAAATCAGCACATGATAAATGCATTTTTAAAATTATAAGGTTTGAATAATTCATTGTTAAATGGGTGTGGGGAAGAGGGTAAGCAAGGCATGTAAATTTCAATGCCTGGGAAGAGGTAAGGGCCAAAGGAAAACAGCAAGCCTATCCCTGATTAGAGACCTCTGGTGAAAAAATATTGCATGCACTGGAGAACTAGCCATGTGTGTCATGATACTGGCTTGCTCAAGAGCGAAGAGATGGCTAAGGATCATCCTTGGAGTTTGAATGCTTGATTCCTCTCATTGCCTCTTTGGAACTTGCAGGGCTTTATATGCTAGAACAAGCTGGAACTTGATGAATACTCTAGCACACTTTCAGGTCTTGGCTTCTTTTCCAAGGGGTTTGGATGTACCAGGAAAGATGTTCTTTCCTACAATCTCCATTTCCTTCCTTGAGGCTAATTCCCAAAGTGTTACATGTGACTGCTACACCAAAGGCTTAAATGTCTGGGCTGAACATTCAGTGGCACGGATGTGAGCCAGCATGTTGTGGCCTATCCTCACCCCAGAGCAAATGTCCTATAAAGGCATAGTGTCTATGGGATGTAAGGAATCTAAGGAAATGTATGTGTCCTTCTCAGATTCATCACTGTCAATGTTGTCCTCAAGTGAGGAGTTAGTTCAGGTGAGGATGCATACACTACAAGACAGAGGCTGCCTGAGAAAGAAAGCCACATGCCTGATGAACTGATTGTCTGCAGGATATTGGCTCCCAGGACATCTACCTCCACAGGGACAAACTCTACAGGACCAGCTCTTATGCCAACCAGTATCCTTCAGCCCTTACTTCTGACCTAAGTTTGCATAGAAATGAATGGAGCTGTCATGATGAGGCTAGAGTGGGACAAAAGGAGGGTATGGCAAATATTTCTGGCTAAACGATCAAGTTGGATTTAAGCCTTAGAACAACCCAATTAAATAGGTATTGTCATTATTTTTACATTATATATGAGGAAACAGAATCCAAAAGAACTGAGCACTACTGAGGAATGCATATATAACAAAAAAAAAAAAAAGAATCTGGATTTCATGTTCAGGATCAAGCAGTCCAGGGGATAAGAATGGCCCTGAAGACTATGAGAGGAAGAAAGAGTAAACAGGTCCAGTGCTGCATAGAGTGACATTTTTTGGTGACTTTCTGACACTGCATAGTCCAGCTTGACAGAAAATCAAATCCCACAATTTGGATTAGATATCTATAGCAGGAGATGCAACAGGGATTTTATATCAACCACCATGTGCTTGCCTTATTTAAATTATTATCAAAGAGCTAGGCATGTCCCCAGGGTCAAGCTCCTGATGCAAAACTACACATGCCACTCCAGTGGTTTGGTCTATTTATATGATGTTGAAAACTAGTCAGGAAAGGCCATCCAGGGTTAGTCTTGGCAATTACAGCGATTATACTTTAGATGGCTGTGGTCAAGTCAAGTTGAATTCATACACTGCTTGACTCTGATGACCACTTAAGCTCCATTCACACATCTCTTGCAGAAAATAGCAACACTGGAAGCACTGACTTTGTAGCCTCTTCTATTTCAATATCTGAAGGACTTAGCAACAGCATGGACACATGCTAGTGTTTCTGGCCCCTCTGGAATGAGCATTGTGGTGCTGAATGTCTAGGATGTTTCTCATTCCTTTTCACAGATCTTCTCTAGCCACATTTAGTGAGATACACTGGAAGCTCCTGCAAATTGCGAGTCTCTGGTTTTCTGAAGGAGTTTTGGAGACTTGACGGGGCTTTACCAACTACAATTGACTAGATGTCTGGCTCTGATATTTGTTCACTTGACACACATTTATTGATCATCTACTAGGTTCTAGGCCAAGGAGCTGCTGATTAGCACAAAATGAGAAGGGTTTCCTGTCGTGAAATCTAAGTGACATGAAAACAGGAATGGAGGCGGTGCAGAGCAGGACCCTGTAATTATCACATGGCTCTGCCATTGTCAGGCTCTCTTGTCAGGTCAGCTTGCCTGTGCATCTGGCAAAAGCTAGGGACATTTAAATGGACTGTCTAAAATAAGTACCGATTAAAACATTAGGGTGCCTCAGTGTTGGCAGCTTGCAGCTTGCTTGTTCCCAGGATCAGTATTGAGTGTGGCACTGCTGCCAACATGCCCACCAACAGTCTGTTGGGTCATATGTGCATTGGAGAGAATGTGGAGCTGCCATTCAGATACAGATCAGTCTAGAAGCCAATCAACAGGAAGAGTTGTTTGCAAGGAGAGGAAGTGACTTTCCAATATCACTGCCCAAGACAGGGATTTTATTTCTTAGTCTCCAAGTGTTTTATTTGGGTTAGCCTAACTACTCTATTAAATAACTACAATATTGTGTGGTTTTTATAGCACAGGGAAATTTATCAATATCTCTATATCAGTTGCTTATTGAAGCAGCAACAAGAGCCACACACTATTCACTTATACCACAACTCCATCATCATAGTACAGGAGGACTTCCTGTCTTTTTCATTCCAATGAGCTACCTCAGTTCCTTGGCTCATACCCCCTTCCTCTTGATCATCAGTTAGTAATTACTCACTCAACCTCTTGAGCGATCATCTCATTCATGTCCTTGTTTCCTCCTCTTCATAAGCACCCTCTACTCACATAAGCAAGCTCTCCTGCTGCTTGTGAATAGTCTCCCATCTCTACATCTTTAATTTAATTGCATTGTCAAAGTCTATTATCTTACCATACAAGATAATAGTCACAAGTACCTAGTGTTGGGATGATGATGTCTTTGAGGAGGGTGTTTTTGTTTTTGTTTGTTTGGTTTTTGTCCCCATTTTTACTTCTAAAATACCAGCTTGGAGTGTTAGGACAGGAGGAATGTCTCTGTCATTTTCTAGACCTAGGTTCTTTTCCTCCTAGGACACCTCTAAAGTTCACTTTCAACCAGTACTGGAGTGAAGATAGGCCAACCAAAAACACTGATCTGGCACATTGGTTATTTTTAAACTGTATATATTTGACAAGCAGTAGTCACATATAGGGCAGTGTGAAGTGCTGCAATAATTCATAGATGGGGTAAATATTGACCTAGGCCAACTCATAGCCCTGGATCTGGGCCTGGGTTGTAGTTGAGTTGGTCAGCCTGATCTCCTTCACCCTCACCACCAGGATAAGCTCTCCAGCACTGACTTGGCTAGGTCACCTAATGCCATAGCTGGCAAGAAGGGGATGAGCTCTCCTGTTCACATAACCCCAGAGCCAGGCTGCTGAAGGTGATTCAATGGAAAGCTCTCTCTCTCTCTCTCTCTCTCTCTCTCTCTCTCTCTCTCTCTCTCTTTCTCTCTCTCTCTCATACACACACACACACACACTCTACTATATGGCAGACAAGGAGCATGACCAGCTCTTATATGATCACACCCTCAGGGCATGATTGCTCATGTTCCTGCCACCAGAGTCAGCTCTACTGTGCTGTCCAGGTGAGAGGTAGGGTTAGATCTCCCAAGAGTTTTATTGAGTGACAGGATAGGCCAGCTCTGTACAGCCTTTGGATATCATCATGGTCCCAGGCAAGGGACATCTGAATGGCCTTCATTGGTAATACAGGCCACAGATGTCAACACAGACCCTGCTGCTGCATGGCCACAGACCTAGACATGGCCCTCAATGGCAGTATGGGCAGGTTCTCTATGAGCCAAAGAAGACACAGCCAGAAGGACATTTTGGGGAGATTTTTGTCTTCTGTGGGGATTCTTTCTGCTAACAAGATCTCTGAGCAGGAGGCTTTACATGCTTTTTATTTGAAACTATCACAAAACTGTTATCTCTCCATGCTTAGTAATGATGACGAAACATAGCTCCCAAGGGGAGCTTAGCTAGATTTGCCTCCCCAAACTTGGATGGTAATAGGCAAATCTCCAAGAAAAGTGAGAATAAAAGTCTATTTTTGTTTCAGTAACTAGAGAATCATAGATGTTCTAGCATTTCTCAGAGATTCAGTCAAATCTAGAAGAGGATTTGTATGTCTCTGGCTTGTTCAAAACCTCTCAGTGTGTCCTCCACACTGGCTTCTCTCCAGTTCCAATCCCTAGTTACTGCACATGTCCTCAGGAAACTGCAGTTCTCCCTGTACTAATCCCATTGGGTGCACTCTTATTTCTTTCTAGAGGTCCCATGGTAACACATCTTCATTTAAAGTCCCATTTCTCCCAGGAGGAATGTTTCTTTAGATAAACCATCCTTACTAGAGCTAAAAATATTTTTTTCAAGATGAGATAATGCCTTTCAGCACATGGAAGTTCTTCTTATCTGATCTTTTCAGTATGTAGAGCCTTTCATAGGAATAGGTCACCAACTTCAGCTTGTTTCCTTTCAGAAGATAGGAAAATGCATAGTTGTGGGCATGATCATGATATAAGGTGCTGATATCATGTATGTGACAACCTTAGGTAAGCTGGTGAGTCTTCCTAAAAATATCAAAACTTAATGATATATGAAACAGATACAAATTAGAGAACAATTACTCTAGTTAGAGTGTAGTATGGAATTGAGATATCTGAACAAAAGCATGATTTAGATTCATGCAGTAAACATTTTTATTACCTTGCCACCCACCTCACTAGAGTGTAGAGTCCTTAGGCAAGGACTTGGCTATAGTTTCCAACTGTTTCACAAGCACATGAAAAACACTCAGTATTGTTCTTGAATCTTAGAACATGAAATGTTAGCTAAGACAGCTCTTTTTTCTTTGTCTAGTCATGGCCTCTTGGATCTTGCAAACAGCAGCAAATTTTAGAGACAAAGGATCAGTCCCTGGCACAAAGCCTTAACTACGTGGTTGCCATCTTCCTAGTGCTTTTCTTCAGTTACTATTTTGAAAATGTCAGGAGAGATGAAGTTAGGAAGAGCTGAATTTTTCAATTGTATTTCCATAGGGGATAACATTCTCACAGATTCTAAGAGATGCTGTCTTGTAAATGTGCTAGAGATAGCCATGGTCCTATTTCTCTGCTCATCTCACTGTCTCTCTGTGACAGCATTGCCTCTCTATTTGTTGCAGGGTCACATTTGTTATTTCTGAGAACCACAACACATAAAAGCCCATATATAGGTTCCTGATGAAAATTCCATACAAGCCCAGCTTTTTTCTTTCTACAAGATGCCCATGATAGGAATGTATCCTCCATGCCAACCCACTGTTCAGTTGAATTCCTCCACATAACTCTTTAAGACTGTCATGATCAGAGCATATACCTAGGGACACACTTCCTAAAGGCTTGGCTAATGAAACCACAGAATTTACTAGCAAAGCAGTAGATTTCTGTCACTGCATTTGGAGGTAATTTGCCACATGACATCATTTGTCTGTAGTAACAGCTAATTTTCTCACCTGACTTGAGACCTGTACTTATGTTTTTTCTGTGCCCTTCTCCTTCTTCCCACATTCTGGTAGAGATGAATGCCATTGGATATGAGTCCAACTAAGAGTCTCAGAAAAGCTACAGAAGAGCACTAATAAGGTTCTCGTCCAAAGCTCTGTGTGGAAGGAACCACATCCATTGGTCCTTGTTGAGACAGAGATGTCACTGATGGTTGCATGAAGAAACACAGTATATTGCAAGCTATTATAGGATCAGGGGGAAAACATTTCCTTCTACATCATGGCAAATATGTGATTTTCTCATTCCCTTACCCTTTTCTTCTTTTTTAGATAAATATGATGGCTATACAATGCATCAAAAAAATGTGTCTCTGACTGCTCTAAGGACTCACCTGTTCTAACTTTGTGTGCCCCCTGTGATATGAAGAGTTATATAAGTATCTTCACTCTAGGATAGGCACATAGCTAGACAAGGCATGGTAGCTGAGCAATAATAGGTCCAAAGATATTTTAACTGAATATAGGAACCAGAGAAACTTCTAGAAAACAGAAAGCTACGACTTCTACAGACAGAGACATGACAGGCTGACTCCAAACTTCCAAAAGCAGGATATCCACTTAGACAAGAGCCACAGGAGAGGAATGAAGGCTTACATGAGAGACTCAGTTTCAAGGGGCATGATCCTGAGTCCCAGATACCTGTCAGTCAGCAATGAACTTCCTCTGCCAGGGATAGACAGTTGGCTGTCTCAAGGATGAAAGACTGGCATCCTCTATTCCAAGTATCTTCCTCTCATCATTATTTCACTCACTTATCCATTTTTAAGATAAACACAGATGTTTTCCAAGGTTCTGATGGCTGTCATGTAATATAGACACAGGTTTGACTCTAGTCTGTTCAACTTTTGTCAGGTTACTTAGTCATTTCCAATTTTCTTGACTTTGGAGAACATACAACAACCCCTGCTTTGTACCTATGGTTCTTCTAGGAGCAAGTGCACAAAATACAAACACCATGACTAGCAACCATCTAGCACATGGCTGCAGAACTTTCCCAAAGCTGGAACCCTGATGACTGCAGCTGAAGCCTGAGATGTTAAGTCCTTTATGCACTGACATTGGGCGCAGGGATACTCTGAGGTCAGAGCTCCTGTCTCCCCTCCTCTACACAAGCTCAGAAATAATGAAAAGTGGAGAATCAGTGTTATGGGTACAGATCAGAGTCCCAAATGCAAGGATGAGATTTCCAAGTTTTGATGTCACAGGAGAAAAAAATTGTATCAGAGACACAGCAAAACAATAGAAATAGACACAATGTTCTGGCTAGTTTATTTCAACTTGGTACCATCTTGGGTCACTGGAGATGGGGGAGTGTCAGTTGAGAAAATGCCTCAATAAGATCCTGCTATAGGAAGACCTATAGGACAGTTTCGTAGTAATTGCCATGGGAAGGTCAATCCATTGTGGGTGGTGCCATCTCTGCATTATTGGTCCTGGGGTCTAGAAGAAACCAGACTGAGCAAAAGTCATGGCTATCAAGTCAGTAAGAAGCACTCCTTCCTGGCCTCTGCATCAGCTCCTGCCTCCAATGTCCAGCCCTGCTTGACTCCTATCTTAGCTTCCTTCAGTGATAGACTGACTACAATTTAGAATTATAAGCCAAATAAACTCTTTCCTCCCCACCTTGCTTTATGGTCATAGTGTTTCATCACAGCAATAGAAACCCTAACTAAGATGCACATTAGTAAGAATGAGGAAAGCACTTTTGAGAACAGGGCTAGAAAGCTGGAGAAAGTCTTAACAGTGCTGGGTCACTTCATCCTTAGAACTCATTTACTCAGCACTCTCCTTTCTAGTTTGTATTTGACAGGCTTTTCTCAGGTGTGACCTGTTATTTGAATCCTTGATGGGACAGGGTTTCCAGATTTCTTTAGTTTGATCTTTGTCTTATGGTAAGCCTAGCTCTCCAAATATCCTCTCTTGCCATGGAATCACATGCAATTTAGGCTACTTTTCACCATCTTTTCTTACACACACACACACACACACACACACACACACACACACAACATTTTTGCCATAAATGCCATAGAATTTCCATAGCAACCAACTCATCTGCTAAGTCCTGTCTGACTGATGCTATAATGGTCCTTAAAGAATGGGCTGGTTCACCATGTCCTGGGCAGGAGGGCTCAGAACTTGGTGTATTTGCAAATAAGGCCTATTTTCTTCATATGTCTTTTTCTTCCTTGAGCTTTTAACAAAACTGATAGGAAAAGAAGCTATTTTAATTTTGCCAGGAGCTTAATTCTGATGGGGTTCATACAAATCTACCTCAAGGTAGAAGGACAAGAGAACAAATCCTGCCACCCCAAATGTACTTCCTTGGCATATTGGAGACTAGTTGTACTAAGAAGCTACAGACATGAGAGTAGCTCTGAAAAGTTCCTTTTTAAAGGAAAATGTGTATCTATAAAGGAATATATTAATACTATATTACTAAAAAGTAGTGTGCCGGGAAAAAGGCACCTCAGACAATTCTTTTTTTTTTTTAATTTTATTTTATTTTATTTTTTTAATTTACATTCCAAATCACTTCCCCTTTCCCGTTTCCTCCCTCCCCGAAAGTCCCATAAGCCCCCTTCCCTCCCTCTTTTCTCCGTTCAACCCCCTCTCATTACTCTGTCCTGGCGTTCCCCTACATCCAGTCTTTCCAGGACCAGGGGTCTCTCCTTCCATCTTTTTAGAAATCTATTGATATGCTGATTGTGTCTAGGGTATTCTGAGACACACGGACATGGAGACTCTCCAAGAGTGATGTTAGGGCATAACCACGAAGGTTCTCCATATAAAACCCCAAGATGCCTTGTTCCAAAGCCCACTCAAAAGCAAGGCTGAATTAGTGCTTAGAAATCTTACCTGTGTAAGGCAACAAATGTTCATAAAAACATGGCCCAGAAATTCCTGCTGCCCTTGCTCTGACTTTATGGACACCCAACCAAATGAAGGGACCAGTTCTGCAACCACTGAGTCTCTCCCTGTGACTTCCTCAGACTACACCTTGTTAGACAGGTGAGAAAAACAGCAAGCTCATAAAGCAGAGTCTAGCAGTACTAATGAGCAGGGGAGAGTCAGTAAAGAGAGTCATGCCATGGAACCCTCATTGCTGGAATTCACATTTACTTGTTTTTCATCACTCATATTTTATAAAGGAATCAAAAACAAAAAATCAGAACTTCCAAAGGTTTGGGGGAATGTCTCTGAGACCCCGCTGAGCCAATGCTGTCACGCAATGATTCAACACTTTGCAAATCACAAAAGAAGAGGTCTGAAATGAGGATGTAGATTGACCCTAGGACCACATATGGTCATCAGAAAAGAATCAAAGTATCAGAAGTCTGGTCTCTTCATCTGATGAGCTTACCAGTGCAGAAACATGGTCCGCTGTTCTTTGTATGTCTGGAAAAAATAGCCACCTTTTGGCATAGATGGCTTAGAAAGGGAGGGGCCAAGAGTATAAGCCCAGGAATCACAAGTAAATTAGCTTATAGAGTTAATGCAACTCCAGGAAAAATGCCAGCACTATTTGTTTACATTAATGAGCTACACTTAAAATTCCTATAGCGGTATAAATGACTGAGAATAGACAAAGATAATCCTGAAGAATACAAACAAAATTGAAATATATAACTAGATATCAAGCCATAATATAAGACTAAATCACTTCAAATGACATGTCTTTGACTCCAGAATAAACAAGTCAGCCAACTGGGTAGAGTATGAAACTCAGATAAGAAGACATCCACAAGGTGTTGCCTGATTTTTTACCTACTACTGCTATGAACAATGACAAAAATGTTTTCTACTACATAGTAGGAGATAGGACAGTATTTTCAATGGCATATATTCAGGCAGTGTGTGTGTGTGTGTGTGTGTGTGTGTGTGCGTGTGAGTGTGCACGTGCTTGTGCATGTGTGTGTGTGTATACATTCATGTATATGTATGTACACATCTCTGTGTGAGCATGTCTGTGCCTATGTCTGCTTGTGATGTGTGTACACATCACACCCAGGCACATCACTAACATCCATACTATAAACAGGAACTAAGCTTGGGTGGACAGTTGTGGAAAACAAAGGAGAGACCTAGAAATAGACATATTTTCTCTGCAGGATACAAATAGATTAACTGTAAAAGCAAATAAATTGAAAATAGATGAACTATACTCTCTTTAACTAAAGCTTCAGATAATGATATAATTAATCCTGTGACCAAACAATCCAAAGCTTTAGAATACCCTCATTTACATGCTCACACATACACATAGATACATATTACAAGCACTGAAGAATGCCATAGTGGAGCAGCATGCTGAGGGATTCTGGGAAGGATAATCCAAATATTAATAAATGTGTTCAGCACAAACATCTAAAGGACAAGCCCATCCAAACCCAAACTCAAATGACTGAGTCAGAACAGCTTCACATGGCAAGAAAAGGGAGGTGAACTTGGCAAGGGTGGGGAAGTAGCGGTCTTGATCACTATGCATAATAACCATCAGCAGGAATTTAAGTGAATTTTTTTAATTTGTAATCTCTTATATCACAGCTACCCTAGTCAATAAGTAGTCAATAACTATTGAACTTCTGCTAGGAACGAGTTGCCAAACTGCAAAAGCAATTAATGCTTTCATTCACAAAGCTATCATTGTGCAAAAATAAGATAGGAGACATGCTTAAGGACTTGAGAAAAGAGTACTCACCTGTAGCAGAAGGAAATCCTTAGTAGTAGGGCTCTGAGGTGGGGAGAAAACTGATTTTAGCCACTGGAAGGAACCCATGATGTACCTAGGAAATAAGGATATCAACCCCCCCTCCACTGTTAGCTGCTGCATAGCCTCTTAATATCTGTTTTACATGTTAATGGAGTCTCAGCAGAGCTGGGCTCACAGCACTGGTCCCCATTTGCTTCTTCCTCACTGCCACACAAATATAAATGCCATACCCAGTCTCTGAACCATTCTCTGAGCCAGTCCCTTGTTCAGATACTGTCTCAAGTCCCACTTGAAGACTGGGAAAGTAAAAAGGTGTCAGGTCCCAAAGAGTAAAGGAATAAAAACTGACAAGAGAAAAACAGGTAGAAAAAGTGGGTCCTAACATCAAAACTCAGACAAGATCAACAAGAAAAATGAAGATGGGCAAACATGCAAGGAGAAGCGTAGGCATGGCCAATGAATTATTGATTGATTTCTTTTTGTAATAAGCCAGTAGAAAGGAGATAGTACTGGGGCCTGTATTATGTGTGAAATTATCTAGGCATGACAAAAAATATCTTAAAGAAATAAAACGTTCTGATTTTCTAGCTAATAATAACAGCTGTGCATGTTGTAAACAACAAGAATGTGTTAAGAACTTTGCATTTCATGTCATCATTCTTTCTTGCCCTCTTGCTCTGAAGAAGAGGGGGCTTATGTGTGTGTGTACATGTGTGTATGTGTGCATACTCTTTTTTAAAGTTATTTTATTTATTTACATCCCAAATGTTGCCCCTCTGCCCCCATCCAGAGTTCTTCAGCCCATCTCCTTCCCCTGCTCCTCTGAGGGGGTGCCCCACCCTGGCATCCCCCTTTTCTGAGGCATCAAGTGTCTACAGGATTAGGTGCATCCTCTCCCACTGGGGCCAGAAAAGCAGTCAATCCTTTAGTACATATGTGTCAGGGTGGGTAGTACTCAGACCAACCCCTGTGTGCTCTTTGGTTGGTGAATTAGTCTCTGGGAGCTCCCAGGGGTCCAGGTTAGTTGACACTGTTAATCTTCCTATGTATAGAGCTCCCATCCCCTTTAGCTCCCTCAGTCCTTCCCCTAACTCTTCTATGAGGGTCCCTGACCTCAGTACAATGGCTGTCTGTAAGTATCTGCATCTGTCTTAGTCAGCTGCTGGTAGATCCTCTCAGAGGACAGTCATGCTAGGCTCCTATCAGCAAGCATAACATATCTTCAGAAAGAGTGTCAGGGTTTGGTGTCTACCCATAGGATAGGTTCCAAGTTGGGCCAGTCATTGGTCAGCTACTCCTTCAGTCTCTGCTCCATTTGTCCCTGCATTTCTTTTGTATGATCACTCTATGTATTTCTGCCTCTTCTCCCTGCCTCTCCCTTCTATTTGAACCCCCTCAGTTTCACAGTCTCTCCCTGGATTCCTTCCCCAGTCTCTCTATGCCCTCTGTTTTCTTTCCAAAGAAGCCTCAGTACTCTGCTTGCCTCTGGAAGCTGCTCCTTGTCTTCTTTGCTCCACATCTCACTTCTTGAACCTTCTGTGCTCACCATCACTCACTGACTCTGCCAACCTCCCAGACTCTCTGTAAGGCCTCCGGAATACATCTCTGCATTGGAGAGCAGACAAGCAGGTCATGCCACCCTCTTTGGGCTTCCCTGGGAACCACAAGATCCAGTCTGATAGGGTACATTCAGCCTGAGCAAGGTGTGGGGAGGAGGGCACAGGTAGCCAGTGATAGAAAACTGCCAGCCCATGAATCTTCCCCCTAGTGACATTACCAAAATCAATCTTTAATTAAGAGAAACACTTTTCCTTCCATAGATGAACTTAGACGTTCTGCAATCCCTAAACTAAGGACTTCTCTTTTCAGATGTATTTTCCCACCTCTTGTGGAAAGGCAAATCCTGGTTCTGAGTTCTAGCATGAAGTTTGTCTCTTATAACTTCAGAAAATGTGAGCTAAAACTAAGTAGTTTGTCCACTGCATATTGCAAAGCACTGACTCATACCCAGATCTTCTCTTGAAATAGTGAATATGGTATGAAAAATATGGTATGGGTTTGAGTGACTGTAAAGTATGTGGTATCCATTTTACAGGTTAAGCCTAAACCCTGCTTTTAAATCTCAGTAGTTTATTATATTTTAGTATTTTGTATGTTAACTGTGCCCACAGATGAATGGACAGAACTTGGGGAGAGGGAAGGTAGTGGTCAGAGAAAGTAAAAGAGGGTCCCAAGTGGCTCAGACATGTGGAGGAGTTGGCAGGGAGTGGACTCGCTGCCCCAGTGCAGAACTGCAGCCTGTCAACAAGCCGTCTGTTTCAAGCTTTCTTAATTGGATCTCAAGGGACTACAGGGAAAAATGTATCAGAATTTCTAATTTTGCTGTGTGTAGCATATTTCTGTTTATCCAAGAAAATCAAAGCTCGGGATGATGGAAATCAGGAGGCAGAGAGTGTGCTGTGGTGAGGGAAAATGAGTAGGTCGGGATGACACCTAGAAGGGACAGACTTCTCATTACTGACAAAGGAGAAACAAAGGCGAGAAGGAGGAAGAAAGACGCCAGTCTTCCCCTCAGAGACCTGGAAAAGCCAGCATCGTTCAAGGGGAGTTCATTCAGCCTCCACAATGGATCTATCCCAACACCATCACCATCACATGGTACCTTGCATGCTATACTCCTGCAATAAATGTGGATGGATAGCTATGCATCACATACATCTCTCCAGCATATTATTACATGGACATAACTTAGGGTGTATTTGTAAATAGATGACCATTCTTTTTTTTTCCAGAAAGTAAATTTTTTCAGTGGTTTTCAAGTGCCTTCACAAGTGTGCACAGCATAGCACACTTATACATAAGATTACATACATAATCTACCTTATTGATTTGATTTGCTGGTGTATGTTTTGGGCAAAGCATGGGGGGGTACAGTTAGAGGGAGCCTCTCAGAAGGACATCAGACACTCTAGTAATTACAGTAATGTAACCTTTTGCATGTGCCTCATGTTGATTTTGCTCGAATCAAAATGATTTGGAACAAGAGACTTAGAAGAAAGAGAATATCTTATAACCTAGATAAATATAAACTTTGAGCTCTCTGAATGAAACTTGACTTGATTCTACCATTTTCTCTTAGGTTGTTCTATTTTTTAAAAAGCATATTTATGTAGTTCACAGTTCTTGAGGCATAGGCAGCTAGTGAGGGCCTCATGAAAGATGGCATCATAATATACTTGAAACAAGAGAAATTCTGGGCAAGAGTCAGATTCACTTACAAATGTTAATTTACGTGGAATTTTCTCAAAGGCAAGTACATACACCCACCCCTGAGATGAAAAAAACATTAATGTCCCCCATTCTCTGTCTCTGTCTCTCTCTCTCTGTCTCTCTTTCTCTGTCTCTCTCTGTCTCTCTGTCTCTCTCTCTCTCTCTCTCTCTCTCTCTCTCTCTCTCTCTCTCTCTCTCTCTCTCTCTCTCTGGAGGGGGGGAGGGATGGAAGAAAAGCTATTGCAATACTAAGTAAATGTTCTACCACAAAGCTACATTCCCAGCCCCTTTTAATGTTGCCATTGTTAGAAGTAGAACACAGGTTCTGTATAAGCTACATAAATATTCCACCACTGAGCCACACCTTTAGCTTACCAGCCCCTTCTTCAATTTCTCTTCAAATTTATCCTCTTTGCTACATCCCATTGCTCAAGGGCTTTCCCTACTCTCAACTCCACCACTTTGGGTTACCATACTTGCAGCATATGAATCTATGTGGAACATCCTCAAGGCATACCCAAACTACAGCAGTAAGTGGCTACAGGTCCTTATAAATTTCTCAAAATATCAGTTTCTGCATCTCAACATGATAATAGTTGACCTTACAGCTATCCTCAAGGTATGACAAGAACATCACACATCTTGCTCCCTTAGAGCTACCTAAGTCTTACTGGTTCCTTTCTGTCTCCAGATTTTAGAAAATCTTACTGGATGCACAAGGAATCCCCACCATAGTGCTGCTCGTGCAGAGGAAATAATGATAATAGCATCAGTGAGCTCAGAAGGGACAAGAAGCCCCATGCTGACTACAGGCATGGGGGTGTGTTTAACACTACTGACAGCTGCATGAAAAGTGATCTGGGAATTCAGCTTCATGGGAAGTGCTTCTCAAAGTCCTGCTCCATAGACAGCAGTAGAGAAGTCAAAGCAGTTGTTGCTAGTTAGTGCTCTGTGTATATATAAGCAAATTAACAGGGAAGCATCCTCCCTCCCTAGAGTGACAGTGAGACTGAATGCTGGTGCTTTCTGACTTTCTCCTGCTCTGTGAAGCACAATATTCTCATCAGCCCTCCTGTCATAGTCTAGTAAGGATGATGTTTCCTGATATGAAGTGAAGTCTCTCACCCACTCTAGCATCTCAGAAGCCTGGAACAGCTGAACTGTAACAGCACAGTACCTCTGCCTTAGTGGTCATCCACTCCCAAAGCTGGTCTCAGTAGAGCGGTGGTTACGCTCTTCTGCATTCCCCCAAAGCTACAAGTAGCCTGGGCTCCATCCCAGCAAGCCAGCAGATGGAATTGTCAATGTATGGAAAAGTGTCCAGAGTCCCCTGGTCCTAACCCAAGAGCAGTCTTTGTGTTCTTATGCTCCCAAACAAATATACAGACAGGAGTCGAGTATGAAGTCAAGTAAGCATGGGCTCACAGAGACTGAAGCAGCAAGCGTAGGGCCTGCACAGATCTGACCAGATTCTCTGTCTATATGTTATGGCTGTTAGCTCTGTGTATTTGTGGGACTCCTAGCAGTGGGGACATGTATATTTCTGCCTCTTTTGCCTGCCCTTAGGACTCCTTTCCTCATATTGGGTTGCCTTGTCCAGCCTGGATATAAGTGCTTTGCTCTGTTCAATTGTATTTTGTTTTGTCCTGTTTGAATGCTATCTTTTAGAGATCTGCTCTTTTCTGAAGGAAAAGAAAAGAAGAAGAAGAAGAAGAAGAAGAAGAAGAAGAAGAAGAAGAAGAAGAAGAAGAAGAAGAAGAAGAAGAAGAAGAAGAAGAAGAAATGGAAGAGACATGGATCTGGGAGAGAGGGAAGGTGTGGGTGTGGGGAGCTGGGAAATGTGGAGGGAGGAGAAACTGTGTGTGATTGGGACTTATGAGAGACGAATCTATTTTCAATTTTTTAAAAACGTTAAGATTTATAGTTAGAGCAAGCAATGAAGCAATAATACATGCTAGAAAACAAGTACACTGAGTCAAGCAACAAGAACTTTTATCCTGTGTTCCTCTTTTCCCTATTACCTGATACCTTATGCCTCCCTCAGAATGGGTATTTCCAGGAAGGAGTCATGCTATTCTTAGTTTCCCATTTTTCCAGAAACCAGACTGTTATAAATAAATGTAAGGATATATGTAGGAGTTTAATCATGCCTAAAGTTACCTATCTGGAGACCCTTTAGCTGTCCCATGAGGAGTTGACACCACCACAATCTTGACAATCAGTCCAGCATCACGATTATCTTTCCATTCTGTCCCAGAGCTGTGAGTGAGCACAGGGAGACTACTACTACCCACAGCTCCTGTTCATTGTGTTCTAGTTAGTTGGCCTGTTGGTCAGTATCTCTTGAAGCTAACCTACCACCTAATAATAGAAAGTGACACACTTTGGAACATTCACTTCAGAAAAAGACTGAAATGCATCGTCATTAGGCGAGGAGGAAAGGAAAAAAAAGACAGGCTCTCTGGGAAAATCATGTCCCTTTCATAAGAGGTTGGACTTGTGCATCTTCCATGATTTCAATTTCAGAACTATCCTGTAAGGCATCCAAAAACTATATTTTTATTTTATTGATGTCATAAAAAATTATAGTGTGGTAAGGTGGTTTGTCTAAGGTACAGGTGGCATTGCTCTAAGTCTTGGCTACCCCGTTCTGTTGGCTTTAATGTTTTTTCTCAACTCTCCTTTAAATGATGGCTTTTAAGTGCTTTAACCTCCCTTCTAGCCCACCACCTACCAGAGGTAGTGGAAAAGAAAGGTTATTAGAATATGAAGGAATCAGGCCTGTTTAGAAATTGTTCTTTGGAGTAAATTTAATCTGCATGTCAGGAAATCAGCAGTTCAGTTCACAGGTCTGCATCAGCAACTTGATCTATTTCCAAATGCCTTACGAATATACCAGCATTCTAGTTTGGTAATGTCAGGATAGCAGCAGGAGTAACATGATTTAACAGAGACACCCAGGTCTTCACTAAATTGGCACAAGTCAGTAGGAGAGAGCACGACCTCTAGGGAACCTAGGAGAAGTTCTTTGTCATGTCTCTTTCAATGAAGCAAGAATCAGTAAAGACACGAGACCAAGACAAAAAGTGTTGCATAGCTAGCTCTACAAGCAAGCCCCTCTCACACACAGTCTGTTGAGTCCTATTTATACTCCCTCTAAACACCACAGGCCCTCTATGGGTCTCATCACACCATGTGTCTTGCCTCAGCACATGAGTCTGTCTTAGTAAAACTATATGTGAGTCTGTATCAGCTGACATCATTCTGCCAATCCATGGAAGTGGCAAGAAGCTGCTATCACACCACCAGAAGCTTGTTAGTACATTTCTCACTATGGAGTCTCCACAAATGGAGCTCAACTACGCAATGTAAGGTGGACCAATACATGTGTGCTGTTAGCGAAGAATATTTTATTACATGTCTTTTTACATGTTTGCTTTAGCAAAACATCCTTTTGCCTGTGTTTGCTTCAATGAAACATTCCTTCACATGTTTGCCCCAGCAAAACACCATCTGACACAACTAATTTTCAAAGAACCTTGAAGTTCCCACTTTGCTATTCTGCCTGCACCAAAAAAAAAAAGAAAAAGAAAAAAATGTGCCTATCATGAATCCAAAACTCAACTTCAAACATAAATACCCACAAAATACATCAATCATCCACCATATGCATCATACATCGCCAACATATACCACATAAACCATACAAATTCCATACAAATTCCTGTACATAACACACACACACATGCGCACACAACTTCCTACACACCCAACATACTCAGAAATGCCACATGTCACATGTATCCATACCATACACACATATCACATATCAAATACATCACCACACGGCACATACCATTGGTACAAGACAAACATATATACAGAATAACAGACTGCCTGGTGGTCTAAAAGATGGAAAAGCCAAGATACACTGTATGGCAGAATTTAACAACAACAACAACAACAACAATAAAAGTCTTGGACTCTGGTACACTCAAGTTCCACTAATTCTCTGTGGAGGCTCTGAGGGCTGATAATAGCTCACTTAATGGCCTAGCTATGGTGAATTTTGATGCCCTCACTGTTCCTGCTCATTTTTTGGATTAATTAGATTAATTAATCCTATCAAACCCATCTATAACCATGACACACCTACACTAAGACATATGAACTCACACAGACATATTTATGACTGACCAGCCATTACTATTCAATGTTCAAGGAATATAAGCTCCTTAAATCCCCCTTTATTTCCTTTCCTTTTTCTTTTCTTTCTTTATTCTTTATTTTGCCTTTTAAGACAAGGCTTCAGGTAACTTTGAACTCTTGATCCCCATGCCTTCACCTGAAGCTCAAATTAAGAGTGGGTTTACACCTCTACACCCAGCCTCACACTCAGTCTGGTACTGATTCAGGCACAGTTGCACAAGGAAGACAAATGAAATGGCAAAAACAAATCTAGAATGCCTTGTGGACACAGAAGTTGGTGGTCTGAGTTTTATTCGTCCAGGCACATGTCCCTTGCAGAGATAGTACACCTCCCCAGATTCACTCTCCTTGCTACAGAAGAAATCTAGTCTACTGATTAACAACATGTTTCAGGATGCATAATCTTGGACAAAACACTATTTTTTTGCATCATCAATGAAAATCACCAATTCAACACAAAGCTCTCCCAAAGAATAAATGAAGCAGGACTTGCAAGGGCTGTAGACAAACCCTAGCATGAAAATTACCACTAAAATGGCATTCTTATTATGATCGAGTAACCAGAGCTTTTAGTGTAAAAACCTGGGCAGCCACACCCCTCGACTGTCCAAGTAAGAGGAAAGTAATGTTGAAAAACAGAGAAAGAAGATTCTGCCGATGTTGTCACGTTGGGAAGAGGAACAAACAAACTGGTCCAGTGATCCTTCATGCTATTCAAGGACTAAAGTGAACTTTGGGCTCAAACAGAGGAAGAATTGGAGCAAAGGGTAGCCCAGTTTTAGGTGTGGTCTCCTTAATCATTATCTGCTTTCCAGTTCTGCATGGTGGTCCAATGGAATCATTATGTTTCAGGGAACAAGGTGATTCCCAAGGATGGCAATGTCTGCACCTGCATGCAGTTTGTCCTGCCTGGATAATTGCCTTCTTCCCAGAGAGGGGGTGTTTGGTCTTGTGAGGTTTTGCTGTCCCTGAAACCTAAATTGACTCAAGAGTAAAGATTAAGGGCAAAGATTTACTTACCTCTGTGCCTTTAGCCCAAGTAAAGAGCACAGGTAGACACAAAATGAAAGCAGACACCAGACTTTGACAGACTTCCATACTGTAGTTATCTTGTGAGCCCAAATGAAGAATGCTTTCTTTGTATTTAAGTAACTGTTTCAATTTTCCATGTTTGGGTTTAGTCATATCCAGATCTTGAGAGTATAAGGGTATTAATTGAATCTGGCTTTGTAGGTTTTCTGGCCCATTGATGAACTAATATATGAAAATGAGGCATCCTGTAGTGGAAAAAGCAAGAGCAAGAGTGAAAAGACATGAACACCGTATCCCAGCACTTTTTCTTTTATCCGAGTTGTCATAATTTATGGTCATGAACCTGCTAGTGACAAATGGCATCTTACACCAACTGAGGCACCCTATAGTCTTCAGTCTTCAATGAGCTGATTGATAGTGACAACAGGTCTGAGACTAGAAAACTCCAATCTCCCTTAACTGCTGAAATTCCTCTAAGTCTTCATAGGGTAGACTCTATCTCCCCTACTAGCAGCCTCTACATGACTCTCTTCAAAACTAGGCATCAATCGTTTTACATAAAACTCAGACTTGGAAAATGAGTAACAGATCACAGGCTTGGTTGAACGACAGAAGACAATAAGGGAGTTGATGTCTGACAAAACCACAATGACACCCCTGATAGCAGGCAAGGGCCGTCAGCATCTTCTTCCCACATACAGCAAATTGCTCAGCAAGGGCAGGAAGCATTGGCAGAATTAATCACTACCTGAAAAACAATTTCACACTAGAATAAACAGACAGGCAAGAATAATAAATGCATAGTATTGTCCAGTTTTTAACCTAGGCCTCAATATATATTAAAAACAAGTCAATTACTTGCAGCACTGACAGAACCTCATCTTGTTTAGCAAAATAAGATAAAGAGGTTTGGGGTGAAGGGCTGGCTGGCAGTCTGAGGGAAAAACAACCCGGAATGATAAATATCTACTGTCAAGCTTTCGCTCAGCCTCAGGCTTCCAAGGGACATAGGCTGCCAATTTGGTCACATCTGAAGGAGCAGAGGAAGGAGGAGCCGCATGGAACATTAGAAGGAAATGTGTAGTGGCTTCAAGAGAGCTGTTAGAAATCATAGAGGCAGAATGCAGAGTTGCAGTGTCTTTCTTTCATATCAACAATGTCTTGGCAGGACAGCTTAGTTCCCTTTTTCCCATTCTGTGCTGAGTCTTACAAAAGAGTTTGCCTTTCTGCGCAGAATCAGAATATGAAATAGAAGCTAAGCTTTAAGCTTATTTCCCAAGACAAAGCCTATTGTTGTTGTTCTCCACTGTCTACTGGACAGATGGACTTTCTACACTGATGTTACATCCTAAAGTAAATGGATTTTCATACCTATTTGCCTTGGTGCAAACATGTGGAAACCATTATCCTTCTGATTCTGAGACTGGAGGTGCTGAATAAACTCTGCTTTCTGCAGTGTGATACCAGAGCCCTTGGCAGGGGGATGGCTGAATTATACACTGGGCAGTGAAGGGTTTTTATATCAGAATTACTTTTTCTAAGATGATGGTTGCAGTATTTCCTGAATGTAGGAGATGCCCTTGAAAATCAAAACAGTCTTATAAGCTGCAGGGTCTATAACTCTTGAGTGCCCTTTAATGCATGACTCCTGGGATCCTTATCTATTTCTTCCAGTGAGCCACAAGAAGTGTGCAGAACTCCATGAAGTCAATTCTGGGCATTCACATGGAGAAGCGACTGATGTGACTTCCAAGGCATTTTAGAGCCTTATGAGCATCTACCATGTTACTGATCTAAGACATGTGAACACTAATCTACACAAACCAGAGTGCTATGACGTGAGCATAACAGTATTTATGTGAACAAAGTTTAGGTCTTCATTAACTACTACACAGTGACTTCTAAAAGGAATCAAAGTTTTTGTTCTCTTACTCTCCACGGTATCTTCAGCATCACAAACTTCTTGGCTCATAGCAAGCAGATAATTAAATAAATTAATAGGTTCATTTATTTGTTTTGAGATTAAAATCTTTCTTTGCTCTGTCTCCCCTCATCTATCTATCCAGCCCTTAGATAGGCCCGGAGCTAATCAGTCCAGCAGGATGTGGAAGGTTGAAGATTATGGATCATGCACTAGAACTAGCTAAAGGCACATCTTCCTGAAAGGAAGAAATTGGTACTTTCATCAAGCCCAAGGTGAGACTGTTTCCATCCAGGATCAGGATGAAACTTGTGAGAATAAGGTTAGCTGAGTCTGGCAATAAGGGCTGACAGGCTTATGCTTTAAGGTCAAGAATTGACAAATGAGACCTCATAAAATTACAAAGTTTCTGTAAGGCAAAGGACACTGTCAAAAGGACAAAGCAGCAGCCAACGAACTGGGAAAAGATCTTTACCAACCCTACATCTGACAGAGGGCTAATATCCAATATATACAAAGAAATCAAGAAGTTAGACCCCAGAGAGTCAAATAACCCTATTAAAAAATGGGGTACAGAGCTAAACAAAGAATTCTCACTTGAAGAATATCTAATGGCTGAGAAGCACCTAAAGAAATGTTCAATATCCTTATTCATTAGGGAAATGCAAATCAAAACAACCCTGAGATTCCATCTCACACCAGTCAGAATGGCTAAGATCAAAAACACAGGAGACAACAGTTGTTGGCCAGGATGTGGAGAAAGAGGAACACTCCTCCACTGTTGGTGGGATTGCAAGCTGGTACAACCACTCTGGAAAGCAGTCTTGCGGTTCCTCAGAAAACTGGGCATGACATTCCAGGAGGATCCTGCTATACCACTCCTGGGCATATACCCAGAGGCTTCCCCTGCACGAAATAAGGACACATGCTCTACTATGTTCATAGCAGCCTTATTTATAATAGCCAGAAGCTAGAAAGAACCCAGATGTCCCTCAACAGAAAATGGATTCAGAAGATGTGGTATATTTACACAATGGAATACTACTCTGCAGTTAAAAACAATGAATTCACAAAATTTTTAGGCAAATGGTCAGAACTGGAAAATATCATCCTTAGTGAGGTTACCCAATCACAAAAGAACACACATGGTATGCAGTCACTGATAAGGGGATATTAACCCAGAATCTCGGAATACCCAAGACACAATTCACATATCAATAGATTTCCAAGAAGATGGAAGGAGAGACCCCTGGTCCTGGAAAGACTGGATGTAGGGGAATGCCAGGACAGAGAAGCAGGAGGGGGTTGAATGGGGAACAGGGGGAGGGAAGAGGACTTATGGAACTTTCAGGGAGGGAGGAACCAGGAAAGGGGAAATCATTTGGAATGTAAATAAAAAAAAAATATAGAGAAAATTTAAAAAAAGGCTGACAGGCAAAGTGGCTCAGTCCAGTGGAGTCTGTGTGATTCGGAGAGACAAAGACTCACTCTGAGGAAGAATATTTAGCATTAAAATCACGGTGAAGGATCACTCCAACTGGGGACAGCAGCTTTCTTGTCAAGTTTTCAGAGCATCTGATAAACATTCTAAAATCCTCATTAGCCATCTCTCCTAGAAGCTCCGCGGATAGGGAGCTTTCCAGATGATCAGCTCAGCGAGCCTCAAATTAGACTAGAGCAACCGCCTTGATGGAGCAAAGCCTGGCCTCAGATGAAACTGCTCCAGGGGATAAATCTTGTTTTCATCAGTGTATAGAACTCTATGTTAGCAATAGAAGAAGGTAGGGATATACTGTTTTATTTTTCAAAATATTTCATATATTACATAATGCCTGGTATTCCTCATGGACCAAATTTTGACTTCATAGCTGTACATCTCAAGTGTCTTTAAAATTTACCTGGGCAATTAAAACATTCATTTTCCCTTTGTGGAAGAACAAGCTGAGAGTGGTTGCCTGTTGGAGTGGAATGTAGAAGAAATAGTCTTTAATGCAAGAAGATCAACAGCTAGACTCTGGAAAAGCAAGTCCTCAAGAGCCAACATACCAAGGGAAGAGGATGCAAAGAGGTGCTGCCCCCTGGGGGTATTGGCTGTGCCTCTTAAGGGCATTGCTTGTGCCCCCTTATGTGCACTAATTGTGCCCCTTTGAGGGCATTGACTGTGCCCCTTAAGAGGACTGCTTGTGCCCCATGAGGGATTGCTTGTTCCCCATAAGGGGACTTCTTGTGCCCCTGAGATCATTGCCTGTGTCCATGAGGGAATCGTTTGTTCTCCATGAGAGCATTGCCTGTATCCCAGCATTCTCTAGCAATGCCTCTGTGCTTGCTCCAGGAACACTAAGTTGACTTAGGTCTACACACAGGCATTCCTAGCCTTTCTTCAACCACAGGCTCAAAGACCTCTTGTGAACTGGGATACTCCTATCCCTGGAAGAATGTTCCCTATTGCCTTGAACAGAGGGCTTTCATGCACAAGTCCACTTATGGTGAACTATTCTAAGAATATCCTGAAAATTGCAACCTTAACAAAAGTCACTGCAGCCCTATCCACCTATGAGGCCATAGGCCCAGCAACTGCTTCCACATGCTGGACTGATACCTCTCTTGTTGTTAAGCATCACTGGTGAAACATAACTTGTGTGTATCTCCTCACTTTGCCTTTAGAATTCTCTTTATGCCATGAGTAGTCTACGATTTGCTGTTGCCTGTCTATAAGAAATTTGTAAATTCCCCTCTTAGTCCTAAGAAAACCCATTGTTCTTTAGAGATTCTCTGGGTGTTGCTTACATGAAAGATACAGCACAAGCCACAATGTCTTAGCCATGGACAGCGTTCACAGCTGCTTTATCCAGAACACTGATTTCATTTATTCTTCTATACACTACTAATCACAATCTTATTAGATCAAGGCAAATACCAGAGAAGGCAGTGTTAATAGTTTTTGTGAGACTAAGGAAGTCTCCACTCCCTTAACATTCTTTATATTCAGAAAAAATTCTTCTAAATGGGGAGAGTTTACTTTTCCCTGAGAAATATTGGGTTAGTCCATCCATACAACAACAATGCTTAAGTACTGAGCAAGCTCTGGTGTGGCAGTTATCTCCTCTATTCAAGCTCCATTGCTGCTGCCCTCAAAAGAACAACCACAGTCCCAGAACACACCAAAGTGTCTTCTTGGTACAGGCAAAGAACCATAGCTTGACTTTCAAGTAGTAAACCAAAAGAAAGGAAGAAGAAGAAGAAGAAGAAGAAGAAGAAGAAGAAGAAGAAGAAGAAGAAGAAGAAGAAGAAGAAGAAGAGGAGGAGGAGGAGGAGGAGGAGGAGGAGGAGGAGGAGGAGGAGGAGGAGGAGGAGGAGGAGGAGGAGGAGGAGGAGGAGGAGGAGGAGGAGGAGGGAAGGAAGGAAACTCTCATCCCAGATCCCCCATCTGCCCATTTTCAAATCATGCAAGGACCCTGACTGGCTTGGATGCCCATGTGTCCTGAAAATAAAGACTGAAACCGCTAGAGGCCAGGCTCCTTTGTGAGGTCATCCTCCTCCCCAAGTGAAGGTATCAGTGAGGTCAGCAGCCAGTGAATCTTCCTAATGAGGTGTTCTACACATGCAGACACTTTAATGAACCTGCTGGGATTTGTGGCTAACACCTGCAAACAGAGAGAAGGAATGATTTGAGGGTCTGGCCATGAGAGCAGGAAGGAAACATACACACAGTCAGGGATCGGGTCGGTTGGTTAAACTGAACTATAAACTTCTCAACAGAATCAACCACTTGCTTGGGGGACATCAGGATGATTGGCAGGTACAAGGAGAGAAGCAGAGGGAAAGGAGAAAGGATGTGCAGAGAGGCATGTCTAGAACAGTAGCTCTATAAGTCCACTTTTTCTTAGCATGATATTGACCTCCATTTGCCTCCAGCACCTGACCAATCCTGGTAGGCGTAGGGCTAGGTGTTGTATTTCCAGTCCCTTGGAAGACTGCAGAAAAAAAATTTACTTACCACACTGAAATCTTTCCCAGTATCTCTTAAATAGCAGAAACCCCTGCCAAGTAAATGCATCTAGCAATAAAAATTGCATTCAGAGTAGATGAAATATCTTCACAGTTCCTGGTGTTATGCACCTTTCAGCATACTCAGATTTGTTACTTGGAGTTTATCTGCCAAGGGAGGAGTATATATTGACAAAACTTGCTTTTTATTAGCTTCTCTCGGCACATGTGCTAAGTCTTGCTTCAATTCTGCATAAAGAAAACGTGACAGGCATGCACAACTGCATATATTGAAAAACTGAAAGTTGGTCCTGGTCAGTTGGAAGAAAGCATGATGACTGGGTTACATCCAAGATCATCCTGTGTTGGGTACCACTCTTACTATGAAACTTCAGACAACCATACAGATTCCTCAATTCAATTCATTAAAGGAAGAACAATGACCCAGCCACAACAGTAGAAGAGAAATCTGCGGGGTTTGCACCCAAACAGTACTAAACTTCAATGAGAAGGGAACAATCTACAGCTACACCCACCAGATATATATATATATATATATATATATATATATATATATATATATATATATACACACATAAAGTTCCAAAATAGAGTTGAAGGGAAGGTAAGCAAACATTTGTTTTGTCATGAAATTTACATAAACTGTGGCATCGGCAAAATGAGTATATGTCAGATGGTCTATTAATTTATATCTGTGGGAGTAGTGAGAAAGGGCTCATACTTAGGAAAATTTGCCAAACTGTGCATTTGATATGTCTACGTTTCTTTGTCTATTGTACAATTCAACAATGTGAGGAAAGGAGGGGAAGGAGAAGAATAAGTTGAATGAACGCTTCAGTTTTATCCAGCTGTAGCAGCCTGTCAATCTTCTCTGTTTTCAGCTTCTTTTCCCTTTAGAGCCTCCTTTGCTTTCTTTGATGACAGTTTTCATCAGCATGAAGATGAGTGGTGGATTGGGCAGCACAGAGTAGGTATATGACTCTCTACCTTCGCACTTTTGAGTCTAGAGCCCAGGGTAGCAGGGGCCTAGGTCAGTGGTTTTTCAGCTGAGTATGATTGACACCTCTCTGTCCTTAGTGGAGACTTCTTAGTTTAGTCCTTATCTCTGGGCAGAAAAAAATTGAACTGTTTTGCAGCTTAGGAGTTTGTCAAAGTCATTCTGTGAAAATCTTTATTTTCTCCAAACAGATATGATAAAGTATGCATTTTCTCATCACTCTCTTTATTTTGATGACCTCCAATCACAGTGAGCATAGGAGACTTTGTCCTTGACTCATCTGTGCTAGTTTAAGATGTTTGATGCTTTGGAAATGGACTTACACAGCTCACCATGCTTCCTTTACCTCATTCTCTGAAATAGAGGGATAGCTGTCCAAGCCAAAATCCAGGATATTTTTGCTAGGAATTGGGGTGATTTGCACTAAAAGTAGGGGTTCAGCAGTGATGATTCTTCTTTACCTCTTTGGTGCCTACTTAATGTTCATAATATCTAGTCTCTCTGATAGAATGTGGAAAAACAAAAAGCAGATGAGCTCCTGTGTTGAGAATACCCCAAAGTTGATTATTTTAATCTGGCATGTAAGCTACCTGGCAGGCAGAAAATAAATCAAGTATGAATATTACTTAAAACTGAGGATAAAATGTCCAGCCCCATCAGACAAAGATAATAGAGTACACTCCTGGCCAAGAGAATAAGCCTAGCATGTGTTATCTTGACAAAGCCAGTAGATGCTTTAATACCCAGAGAGCTATTTGAGAATCTCCTATACATGCCCTTTTTGTAGGGCAAGTGTTGATGGACAGTGCACTAATGATAAAGTGGAGCAAACATGGCCTTTCATTGGATGTACCATGAACACTAGTCATAATCATGATGGCACCTTAAGGGACCCCTACCAGATCTGAGAAGCTAGAGGAGATGATAAGGACTTCTGTGAACCAGCAGTCAAATACATGCATTGTCTCAAGAGACATCAGCAGCAGATTCCATCAATGGCAACCCACTGATTCACATTAAACGTTCAAAATGTAGCAAATGAGCCATTTACTATTTGCAGATGCTAAGGACATTTGGAAGTACCAAGAACACAAATGAGCAATTGTTACCTAGATTTGGCTCATAGAACCACACACAAATGGCATAGATGTGCCAATCAGGTGGTATCAGAAGTAATCACATGTAATCACTACCTGTAGCATAGAACACAGGACGTTAATGAACATGGTAAAGGGATTTCAAACTACAGGCATACAAACTAAGCCAAGTTTGAAAAACTGGAAATTGCATTGAGTCCACAAGTCTTAGGCACTCAGCACAGTTTATGGACTATGATCCAGGAGAGACACAATGCCTACTCTGAATGAGCTTGTATCCTGGTGGAAGATCAGTGACAGTTCTAAATAGAAGAGTGAAACATGTTCTAAGGGTATCCCAAGACAAAAGGCAGAAGTATATAGCTAGTAACTAGACTATATTACAAGAAGTACTCTGCCACATGAGCAAGAAATTGGGGATTTTTTTAAAGCATTATGTTCATTGATGTATTCTTTTTTTTTAATTTTATTTTATTTTCTAAGTTTTTTTTATTTACATTCAAAATCATTTCCCCTTTTCCGTTTCCTCCCTCCCCGACAGTCCCATAAACCCCCTTCCCTCCCTCTTTTCTCCATTCAACCCCCTCTCGCTTCTCTGTCCTGGCATTCCCCTACATCCAGTCTTTCCAGGACCAGGGGTCTCTCCTTGCATCTTCTTGGAAATCTACTGATATGCGAATTGTGTCTAGGGTATTCCGAGATTCTGGGTCAATATCCCCTTATCAGTGACTGCATACCATGTGTGTTCTTTTGTGATTGGGTTACCTCACTAAGGATGATATTTTCAAGTTCTGACCATTTGCCTAGGAATTTCGTGAATTCATTGTTTTTAATTGCAGAGTAGTATTCCATTGTGTAAATATACCACATCTTCTGAATCCATTCCTCCGTTGAGGGACATCTGGGTTGTTTCCAGCTTCTGGCTATTATAAATAAGGCTGCTATGAACATAGTGGAGCATGTGTCCTTATTGCATGCAGGTAAAGCCTCTGGGTATTCTATGTAGAAAAGACAAAAACCGTGTAAGAAATTCTGGCTGAAGAAAACAGGAAGCAAAGAAATCCAGACACATTTATGTCTTGTTCATGCCCATATATAATATGCTTAATATCCTTCTCTCTCAACTGCAACCAAAGTGAACCTCTTTGTCTCGCTCAAGTGGTCTAGCAACTACAATGGGCACCATAGCATATTGGCTTTGTGAGTCAGATCAAAGTTCTATCCCCACTCCCCCGCTCCCATCACACACACTCAAAATGACTAACATTAACTTTCAGAGTTACCTCTGGGTAGCGTGAACCAACAAAAATGTTCTCATTATCTACTGTGGTGAGGTCTCATCTACCCTTCTCACCCAAGTATCTTGCTTTTTCACCTGTGTTGAACTTTTATAAAGAGTAAAGTAATAAAAACCATTCATAGTTGAAAAGGCATTCTTTAGGCTATTGCTTCTCAACATGTAAATGAGGGTTGCTGCTACAATAAACCAGCC